>CM060919.1:110874334-112124334 GCA_030737875.1 Allium sativum | reverse complement strand
TAGAACTTGTTTTATAAATATAAAAGAAGTAAATTTATAAACAATATTTATAAATGTTGTTAATTAATTATCATGAGATAATTTGGAATTTGGAATTTGGAATTTGAAATTCAAGTATGAATTTAAAAATAGAATTTGAATTCATTTCGAAAAGGGAACGATGGTTTTTATTCCATAATTAGGAATATAAAAGAAATTGAGTTTCAGACAGATTTTGAAATGAAACTTGTTTTAATATATATAACAAGGAAGTTGGATTTATAAGCGATGTTTGTACATCTAGTAAAATAAATTATCATTAGATAATTTAGACGTTTAAATTAAGGTATGAATTTAAAAGTGAATTGGAAAATAGTTTGAAATAGAACGATAAATTTTATTCCGGAATTAGGAATATAAATTGAACTGAGAAAAATCCAATGGATTTATAAATAGAATTTGATTATACTAAGTTTTATAAATAATTTGTTTGTAAAGGAACTGGAATTTAGTATAGAAGATTCAGTTATAAATAAATATATAAATGAGTTATAAAATAATCGACATTTAGGGAAAATTAGAAATATTATGCTGAATTTGGAAAATTAGTTTAATTTATATTAAAATATATCAGAATGGAGTTGAAATTTATTTATAAAAAAAATAAACATTTATATTTAAATATAATTAAAACGAACTCGCCGTAGCGTTGTAGTTTGTAATTTAGTGTTTCGAACTTCAATTGAGTATACATAACTCAATTTAAGTCGGAATTCTTTGAAACAAAAATCGTTAGGACCAATTGAATAATAGTTTCTTAATGGAGGAGAGAAACCTGGATTTCGTCTTATAAATTTTGAGTTATGTCAAAATCTAATTTTCAGAAAAACAGCGTCATAACCGTTATTAAACCATAACGGTTTATTTGAATAAATAAAAGGATTTTAAGTAAAAAAAAAATCTGAATTTCCATTAGAAAAATACAGATTAGAGATATAAAATAAATATGAACTCAAGAGGACTAAATGGACTGATTTTTGAAACCAAAATCAGATCTTTAATTATTTAATAGGATTAACTAATTTGAAGAATAATTAGTTAATAGAGTTTTGATACGAAATTGGGCTTTGAATAAGTAAATGAGATTTAAGAATTTATATTCTAAATCGAATACGAAACTTGAGTTGAAAAATGGAATTTAATTGATTAATAAGTAAATTAAAATATATTTGAACGTGATATGTTCAAATAAAAAGTGGAACATGCAAAAGAGCTACTTAACGAATAAATTTGCGAACTGAGTTAAAAATGATCAGACGAAGTTGGAACAAATTAAAAATGGTTACATATATGTTAAACAGGAACGGAACAAAGTGTATGAAGATCATAATTTAAGTTTCCAGCAAAAAGGTACACATTTAAATACCATATGAGAATTTATGCGTCGAATCGGCAAGCCACTTGGCTTTTTTATTTTCTTTTTGAATGGAAAGGGCCTAGAGAGACGAGTTGGAGTTTGAGCTATTGACCGGTACAAAAGAGGTACTGGCAAAATTTTCCGAAAATTTAAGGTGTTAGAATATTTTTAGAGAAAATTGATAATTAGAAATCAATATACCAATATATATAAATTTTGATAAGGAAACGAACTTAAAATAGAATATTATAAACAAAATAGAAAATCTATAATTAAATCTGGTAAAAAATAGAAAGGGAAACTTATACACGTTTTAAAATGGATAATTGGTTTTTATGGTGTTGATTTATTTGAGATAAGTAGTCTTGTCCGTTTTGAAGTTAAGGATGTTTTCAGTCAAGGTCTGAGAGATAATTATACCCCAACTTGATTGACTTCATTATTAACCGATAAATAGCAAGATTCAGTCTTGAAGATCAATGTTTGAATAAGATTTTGTTAAATGCAGTATTTTGGGTTGTTGTAACGATGTTTTACACGACATTCGTTTTAACCCAAGTAAGTGGAATTTTGGAAATATGATAATACATATTTTCTAAGTATAGAAATGAATGGTCGTGAAAGGAAGAAGTAATTGGAATGTTTTCCAATTATAAATAGAATATATTTTCTAAGTGTAGAAAATAAAAGAAGGCGATATATGGAAAGATTTTCCAAATAGCGTAAGAGGCCAAGATGATTATTGAAAATATTTGGTTAACAAATATTAGTAAGGAAACGAAGAAGTGATTTAATTAATGAGATATTAATTAAGAGGACCAGTGATTTGTTTGATGCTTTGAATGGGTGTTTGTTATTCTTCGATAGTTAAATAACCGACTAATGAAGTATTTGCCAATATCGTTGTCAATATAAAGAGACCAGTTGGATTATTATCAGAGAACCACTCCGTATTGGCAGTAGCATTGCGAATCAGATTATATGAAGATAACGAAGACGAAGTAAAGTGTAACGGCTTTTTCTATTGATCCTAGGTAGAAATTGCCTAAAATGGATTAATGGAAATTGTGCCTTTGGTTTCATTCAATCCTAGGACGAACGTGTATGGACGAGTGTCTGACGGAATATTTCCAATGATCGCATATGTTGGGCCGTACAAATATATATGGTGGCGGGGAATTTATTCTCTTAGCATAATATCCAGAATATATTTGTGCAAACGAATTAATGATTAACGGATCTGACAATGTGGCATTCAAAGTGATAATGCTATCAATGAATGGTAAGTAATCGTAGCCTCAGGCCTCAACAACCGTGAAATGACAAAAATCGGGCAGGCATCATGGCTAAGTGGATAGCTCCCAATTAGGGTGTATTATCGCTTATCTAGAGAAAATTTATTTCCTTCTTTATTCTATTCGATGTTGTCCCATTTGGAAAACGGTTGTTGATCCCAACCGTTGGTGATATACATTCGATACACTCAAGCGAAATGAGTGGTCGGTCATGTGTGGCCGGGTTACAAGATGTTCTTGTTGAACCAATTGTATTTCTTTCTAGAGATACAATATTGGAAGGTGGTTCCATACCTTGCCATAGTTGGAAATTCATTACCCAATAAGTGCTCATGGTTATGATTGCATATATGTATATATGTGCAGCGTGAGATGCAAAGATTCCATTATTTATTTGATTTAGACACTATTATAATATAAAAAGAGTTTTAATATAAAGATTGTCGTTTCTTTCAAAAGGATTTTGAAAGTTAAATCAAGTATTTTGGATTTTCATAAGGGAAAAACCCGTTCCGTGTTATACGACATTGTCTTATGAGATATCGTTTATTTTCTCAAACTGTTTTAAATTGTTTACTCATACCAGTCCCATGATTGACCCAGAAATTATTTTTTTATGTTTCCCCTAAACTCTTGGGTGCCCAAATTTGTACAGACAGTCAAGTAGTTCAGGTATTTACAGATACTTGGAGGAGCTTGGAGTAGGAGGCTTCAGCGTTATATAGCTATTGTTATTTTCCGCTATGTTGTATACGTGATGTACTCTGATGATGTATGTAAGTACAAAATTTGTATTTCAAAAGCTGCTATATATTATAATTTGTTCCACTGCGATGTGAGATTCCGTTTTGTTTTGTTCTACTTCTATCTTTTTCTTCTTTAGTCAATAATGATTCGTATTTCTGTGCAATATGGGTTGGACGTGTGGTATATTTAGTCAACTCAGATAGTGCGGATTTGCGGGCCTTTACAGTATGCTGAAGTACACACGTACGAAGTTAGGATTTAGCTCATAGGCGTGCTCTGGATTCAGATTCACCCGGTTAGAATTTATTTTCATTTTATTGTAATAGCTCTTTAGCAGCAATAAACTTTCCTTTTTGAACATGGATTATGTACGAACGATTTAAGTCGAGCATGAATAACACTTGCCGAACCGAATATGGTCAGTGTTAATCCACCGTCTTTAAAACTCGTTCAATGCCTGCCACCATATCTAGACTAACTCTCTAGTCAAGTATGGTTGACATTTTTTAAGCCGAGTATGGATGATACTCGCCCCTTCTCAAAGCCGAGTGCACTTTCCACTCGCCAAACTTCACGAATACTCAAATATCTCTTATTAAAATATGGTTGGTGCTTGCCACCATCACTAAGAACACGGTCGATGCCCGCTACCATATCTAACTCCACTAGCCGAGTATAGGCAAAATTATATAAGTCGGGCATGGTTAACACTTGCCAAAAGCCGAGTATGGTTAATACTCGTCACCTCCGTAAGCCGAGTATGGTTAATACTCGCCATTTCCATAAGTCGGGCATGGATAATACTTGCCAAATACATAAGACGAGTATGGCTGATACTCGCCACCCCTTTAAGCCAAGTGTGATTACCGCTCGCCAACTCCTTAAGCCAAGTATGGTTAATACTTTTCCCACTAAGTTCAAAGCCGTCTCTGAACCGAGAATGGCCCTCACTATCCGTGCAGGCATTGGATATTACGGCAAAAATTGTCGACTACTTTCACAACACTCTTGACCTTAATACGGTCTTTGATGGTTGTCGGTTTTCTGGCCTTAATACAATATGCACCGATCGTCGGTTTTCTGGCCTTAATACAACCATCGGGATCGTCGGATTTTTGACCTTAGTATGGTTCGGTGTAACCATAGCAACCCGCACATTGAGCTCCGATGTACAGTCCAGAACACACCTTCTTTCTAAGAAAGATGTATTCTGAAGGGAAAAGTGTTAACTAACTTTTTGGCAAAAGCCGTCACGGTTCAACGAATCGAAGCCCAATGTCAAAAGGCTCATCATTCAGCACCAACCGACACCAATGGACGACCTCTATTCCAGAAAGCCCGAGCGAAGATTGGCCCAAGCCGGCCTCACTCAAAGCAGTGACATATTATATTCCAGTATAATCGCTCTCCCAAACCGACCAAGTTGAGCATCACCTTAAAGATCATATCGATCGGTTATCCCTGGATCTACCTGGAAATATCCAGATAAGTCATTCGTTACCAAGCCCGATTCTCAAGGCATTAAATGCAGTCAACACTTCCGGCCAAAGCGCTACTTTTGATACACCACATCTCGAGAGCCACGCAAGCCACAATTCTCGAGGATACTATTACTCAGCAGTAGAATGGGTCCCACCGCTGCAATCACCTCACCGGATCGAGCTCCACATGTCCAAACTCCGCAAAAGAGGCAGGCCACACTGCATCTCGCTTAGCCCACGTCTTCACCTATAAATATCTCCATGCCCAAAATGGAAAAGGACTGGGACTTCTTTTCAGAACTTCCTCTCTCAAGTAAAAGTTCCATGGCTAACTCTGAAAAAGACCCAACTCTTTCTACAACACAAGAATTTTGTGCTCATCTCCTACTTTCCTCAAAAGAGAAAACATATTGTACTTGTAATCAAAAGGAAATCAATATATATAAAGTGGATATAGGCACCATCTTTGTCGAACCACTATAAAAATCTTGCGTGTCCCTTGTCTTTATTTACTTTTCTGGATTATGTGATTATTGTTCGTGTGTTCTACGCACGATTAGAAGTTGACTGTCACTAGTGACCAACTTTTAACATCAACAATTGTAGTAAAAACAGAAAATATTTTCGCTTTTGAAAAATAAACATTTTAGCAAAAAAAATTCAAAAGAAATTACTTGTAGAAACGTGAAATTAAGTACAATTTAATTTTTGATATAAAAAAATATATCAAAAAAGGTATCAATAAAATTCTCACACATTACAAAATTATGTTTTTTACAGCTAAAACCTTAATTTTAAAAGTAGAATAAGGCAGCTTGCTATCTCTTCAATAGTGTCTAGGGTTTCTAGCGATTCTGCCCTTTTCTAATCTACCGTGATATTTTCCCCTTCCAGATCCTTGTCCCCTTGATACTTAATCTCCTCCATTTCAACCTTCCCTAGCTTACACCCTTGTGGATTAGCGGCTTCTTTCCAGAATTAGGTATACGGTCCTCCCTATCTTCTAGCAACCATCCACTGTGGAGTCTCCCTTCCTCTTACTCCCCCTCGGATTTAACATTTTTGCCAGTGTAATCAACGTTGTCCTTCCTTTTCCCCTTTCACCGAATCTAGCTCTCCTTGTCTCCCCTCTACAGCTTCACTGGGTATCTCTGTCCTTCTGCCTCCCTGTTTCAACTGCAACCTCCTTTGGCCTCTCTATCTGTGGATTTGGATCGATGCCAAAGTCGTCCTCTTAGGTGTCAGTACTTTTCATTGACTCCTCCTTTGGCTGTATCCTCCACGTATAGACTAGTTTCGTTGCTTGGGATGTACTAGTAGAAGTTGTAGCAGATCAGGCAACTTCTTTTGGACTATCTTGTTGTTTGCTTTTGTTGAGTTTGAATTTGTTGGAGTTGCTTTACTCTGGCCCTGATAGTTGTTGAGCCTATGTTGTGAGTGTCGTCTTTGTGTTTCATTGAAGGTGGTATGTTTGATGTTGATCATATACTGCCTTGGTTGCTACTTATTTTGGTAGAGTCTTATCTAGATCTGATGAGATAAGATATGTTGTAATTGGAGTTGTTCGTTCCAGTAGTTGGTGTGTTCTTGTCATTCATTATCTGCATACTTCAATTCTCTGTTTGGTTCACAGTGATTCTAGTATGTGCTGGCATGGTGGTTTGAACCTAGATGTAGTATTTGCTCTAATATTTGCAGTTTGGGTTTGAGTAACTAATTGAGGACTTCTCTCGAGCTGATACAATATTCTGGTGCATGCAACATTGCTTCTTTCCAATCCACTGCATGTGACCTTTCTGCTAAAGCTTCCTTGTTGTTGTACGTGAATGTTGTTTTCAGCCTAGAGCTTAGAAAATTCAAGAAGAATTTTTACATTAATAAGGATTGCTTACAGCATATGAAATTGTGATTGCTTAGAGCAACATTTTGAATGTATTGTAATTTCCTTATCTATAATATGTAAATCATCTCATCTTGCATGGTGATAGTTTGTGGTATTAGTCTTAGATAAGGCAAATATGTCAATAGCAAATAGGTATTCGGCCTATCTCTCGTTTTACCTCGTATTCATTATTTGCTATAATAAAAAAGTGGTACGACCCACTACAAAAACTGGCTGGCTTTGCTAAAAAAAACCTTAATTTTAAAATTCCTATAATCTCTTACTGAACTATCTCAGTTCTCTTCTAAATATTTTATATTTGGCTTCATATATTAGAGCTAATCAAGAATCTTAAAACTATAATTAAGCATAGTAAAGTATTAGTTGTTGATGTGTCAGATAAATCGCAAAAATATGAAAATTTCAGTAGTTACACAATATTCATATTAACAAAAAGGGGTATAAAATTTATTTGGATATACAAATACATAGTTACATAACATAATTATATATGTATGCAATGATTGCAAATTTAATTTATAGTTCATACATGTCGATATGTGCAGCTAAAGCGCTTAATGGTTCTATAGTGATGGAGGTGTGCAAAAAGTTGTAGCGGGGAAATAGCGAGGATATGACGGTGGGGCAAAACAATCATTAGATATAAAAATAAATATTTAAAGTTAACTTATTTTCATTCTTACATCATTTATGCAGAATAAACTAATATTGTTTAATTTTGTATAGCAATACCGAAGAATATCATAGTTACGCATACAAGATTGGTGACTTTAATAGATCTCTAACATATATTAAGCACTCATGCCTTAAAATTAGCTTTTTAAACAAATATTTTTGATTTATTTTAGAAGGGGTTAATCAAATCAACCATTATATTAATATTGGCAAAGCGGATGTTAAAAAGCTTTGATTTAGCGGGTATAACGAAAATAGTGGGGCTTTAAGCGGACTTACTGCTCATGGGAGCTAAACTGAAATAGAGTAGCGGTTGAAGAGCGCTATGAGCTATAGCGGAGATTTTACAGGGCTTTAGCGGGGATTTAACTACATAGATGTCGATACATTGCAAAATTCTTATTTTAACTGAAATGCCTACATTTTAAAATTTCTATGGTTGCTTATAAAACCCATCTTAGTCGCACATACTTTGGTAAATTTAATCAGTATATTTTTATTAACTATGTAATCTTCGTTTTAATTTATTTGAATAAATTTAATTAATAAATATTCATTAATACATCTAATAAATCGTTAAACGTTACAGTTTCAATTTGTATATCATATTCATATTTAAAAAAGCGGTCAATTTTTTTTATATTTAAATATAAAGATATATAATTCAAATATCATAAATAATATATATGAATAACAATAGCAAAACTATATTATTCATTAATCTCAATAAGTTAATTTGCATTGTAGAATTCTATTTTTAACTTCAAATAACCATATTTTAACATTTATATGGTTATGTACAACTTCGTTGATTATTTGGTAATCTTTCATGCTTAGATACATGTATTTAAATTACTTATGAAATCTCAAATCTAAAGTATTCTAATATAATCTATATATCAGTCGTAAATGTATGCACACACATATTAATAAAAACAACAACAACAAAATTTGTGTTTAATTTTTTTTAATATATATATATATATATATATATATATTCCAGCTCTTAAATGAGAAATGCACTTGGATACGTGTTCATTATGTCGATTCTGGGCCTAGATTGATTTACAAAGTTGTGAATCATCAACTAGACTTAGCGCTTAGAATTAAAATCTTTTTGGATTTAGGTGTAAGGGTTGAAAGCTGAAGATGATTCTTGGTTGCTGGGTCTGGATGAAATGGGGTGAAATGCTTAGAGATTGGTTAATTGATTTGAAGAGGTGCATTTGCTTCTTATACTGAAGTAAAACGTTGTAATGAGTTGTATTTTTGATGACGAAGTGCAGAGTGTTGGCATGTTAGCGGAATGGTGGCCTCATCATCGGCCGATATTTATTAGTTTAGGCTTACATTTACTTGTTTTTTCATGTTTTTTTTTCGCTTTGCTTATGTAATGGTTAGTATGCTAACCTTCCTCTTGTATGGTATTTTAGTATTAATAAAGTGAACCAATTTTAAATACACACTGTTGATACCAAAAATTGGTATAACAACTAAAGAGGTATTTCTGAACACGTTACCGAATCAGAGGCGAGATGCTTGAAAAGCACGTCACCTTTTCAAAGGCGGGGTGTTAAAAAACCTTTAGAATTATATGAGGCCGTATCCAACATTCAATAAGCATCAACATACTAAAATTAAGAAAAGAAGGAAAAGAAGACAAGAGTTTATAGTGGTTCGACTCTTATTCGAGTCTACGTCCACTTTGAAGATAGCATTCCATTAATCACCATGAGATTTACAACATTTGCTCCTTTATACATTCATAAAAGCTCCTTTTACATGCATTTGCCTTTGAATCCACATAAGAATGGTAGAGAGCTTAGAGAGATTATGCCAATCCTTCCATGGGAGCCATGATTGAAAGCTTGCTATATCTTCAATGAATTGTGGAGAAGAGATGTTGAAATGTTTGGAGAAATCCAAAAAGCTATTTGACAGCACCTCCTTGTTGTTCCCCCAAAAGTCCCTTTCAAATGGTGGAGGTGGTGTCCTATTTATAGGTGATGGAGTGGTTGGAATCTTCAATTCAGGGTTCTGGTCGGTTTTTTATGTATTTACAAGAATGCCACTGCCAGTTGTCGACAGCTGGCGCATTACCTTACTCATTTCGACCGACCAGGGGGCCTTATTAGAGAAAAGACGACCAGAAAGCAGAAAAGGCGACGCAAAATGCTTCACCATAAGGCGGACCGATCTGGAGGCCTGGAAAAGAAGCGGGCCGATTAAGTCTCTTGCACTTTGGAGCGACTAGGAACTTCGGTATACTTAGAACGACCAACGATCTTGAATATTTGGAGCGATCAACTCTCTTCCTTATTTGGAACGATCAGAGCCTCCCTTTTAGAGCGATCAAGAGCTTGTGAGTATTTGGTGCGACCAGAACCTTGGGCATTTTGGTGCGACCAGAAGGGTCTGTATTTTGGAGCGACCAGAATGACCAGCTAGCATGAAGAAGAGAACGATCGATTTTAATATTTGTGACGACCAGAGCTTTTTAGAATTGACTGATCCCGAAGTCTTGAGGTTTGTTGAAGCGGCCAGGTTTTAGCATAAATTTTAGAGCGACCGATTCTGTGAGAGTGACCAGGAATTGAGTAATGCGACCAGCCCCCTTTTGATAATGACAGGACCGATCCCTTTCTTCAAAATGCTAAAAACCGACCCACATTCAATTGGATCGATCAGATGGATAACATTTTTCCCCTTGGAGTTCCATTATTTTTTACGAAAACAATGGGCTACGAAATATTTGTGGATCGATCTTCTTCAACTATGGGTCGGTTTTGGACATAGTCCACAGAGGTCGGTTCTGGAAGGTGGGTTTCAATACTGGATCAGATGTACTTCCGCGACGATTCAGCTCGACTTTTCTGGAACGTAGGAAAATGCCAAACTTCTGGAAGATGATGGGACAATTCTCGAAATACGAAGAGATCAGATTAGGCTTTATATAATTAATTTAACTTATCATTTCTTCCTCCGCATTTTCTCGGTAAGGATCTTTATTAATGGCGACTCTCTTCTTCTAAAACCAATTGCTTAGTTTTTCGTTTACTTCTTCGCAGATTCAAGCCGTTGTTTTGCTACTTCAAGCCTTTGTTTCTTCAAACCGAGCCATTCTTCTAAATCTCAGGTAATTCTTGAGTCAATTCTTCATTGACCACGGTAATATTTGTAAGTGTTGATATTATTCATCGTTGTAGCGTTCAATCTTGAATTGGTAAATGATGATATGGAAATGAGATCCTCGTATCTTTCTTGATATTGATCACAATATTCTTGTGTACGTGCCAAGACGATCTGAACACGCATGATTCCTTAGTTAAACTATTGTTTTCAACATTCATGTTTTTCAACACGACCAAACTGGTCGACTGCGTGGTTGGTTTCCATATGGGTAGCCCTTCTTTTGACCGACCAGAATAGTTCTGATATTCATCGGATAGGACCGACCTAAATGGATTAGAATCTCGACCGATCAGGTTGAAGTCGGTTTTTGGAATAATTGTAGGGTGTCCAGCCTTAGAATGATTGTAACGACCCATTAGAGGATATCTTTGGGTGACCATGCTCTCTTATAATTTAGTGCGATTTGAGCTTGACTGGTTTGGAGCATCCATGTTCTCTATCAGTTTAGAGCGATCGGGGCTTGACTGGCTTGGAGCGACCAGGTTCTCTATTAGTTTAGAGCGACCAGGTGCTTTGCCAGTTTTAGCGACCGAGGCTTGACTGTTTTTAGAGCGACCAGATGCTTTTTCAGTTTTTTAGATTCAATTTTGGACCGAGTTTGACGGATCTGTTACTGAATTTGTCATGATCGATCTCCTTTTACTTAGAACTGGTTATTCATCTTTCTGTTTGAAAAACCTTATTTTGCAGGATGTCAGGAAATTCTGATCAAGAGAGTTCAAGGAAGCGTCAACGCTTAGGAAAACAGCCTGTGGCTGAGCCCCACACTCCTCCGACCGAGCCTTCCTCTGCTGATCTCCATGCTATTATCAACAGGCCTCGCTTCCATCCTGTTCCCCATACTTCTGAGCTGGCCAACCGATTTGAAGGTTGGTGTCTCGACGGTCTGCACTTTGATCAATTCAGCTTAGATATATATACGTCAGATGCTCGATCGGTTTCAGACGACTTGGATACTCTTAGGACTCATTTTGCAGCACAACTTGACGAGACAAAGGCCTGGATGGAGAGGCATTTGGGAGACACTGAGCGATATTACTCACGCAAATTTGGTGAGTGGAAGACTTTTGCATGCGAGCTTCAGCGGTTGAATCGGAAGAACCTGGAGCGGGTCGCCTTACTGGAGCAGGACAAGGCTGTGCTTATTCAAGTCTTGAAGTCCCAGGACGACCTTATTGTTGAACTGTCGAGCTCCGCAGGCAAGGCAAGTCCAGGTGGCTCTCCTTCCAGTTCTCCCAAGTGATGATAGCGTCCTCCTATCTTTTTGGCTTTTTGCTTAATATGCTCCTAGCTTAAAACCGGTTTGTATATGTGGGTGCCGGCCCTTATCTTTAACTTTTTAAGTTGCTGATGTTGGAACTTCCTGATCATTGTACTTGTGATATCCGGAGCTTTTTTACTCTTCATACGAGTTTTGATGAATAGCTGAATGCTTTTTGAAGAGGCTCCTTGCCAGCGACCCAGTGATAACCTAGTCAAGTTTTATCTGACTTTGAGTTAGTCGACTGAGCATCCCTGGAGAAGTTTTGGGTTAAGAGGCTCGGTTTGCTGACCGAGTACCCCTGGAGAGAACTTAGTTTATTATTCGACTAAGAACCCTCGGAGAGACTTGGTTAAAAGACTCGGTTTTCTGACCAAGTACCCCTGGAGAGAACTTAGTTTATTATTCGACTAAGAACCCTCGGGGAGGATTTGGGTTAAGAGACCCGGTTTGCTGACCGAGTACCCCTGGAGAGAACTTAGTTTATTATTCGACTAAGAACCCTCGAAGAGGATTTGGGTTAAGAGACCCGGTTTGCTGACCGAGTACCCCTGGCGAGAACTTAGTTTATTATTCGACTAAGAACCCTCGGGGAGGATTTGGGTTAAAGGACTCGGTTTGCTGACCGAATACCCCTGGAAAGTATCTCAGTTTGGTAATAACAAGGTCAAGTTTTGTCTGACTTCGAGTTATTTGACTGAGAACCTTCGGAGAGGGTTTGGGTTAAGAGACTCGGTTATAACGCAATCAGATTTTGTCTGACTTTGGGTTATTTGACCGAGCACCCCTGGAGAAGACTCAGTTTATTATTCGACTGAGAATCCTCGGAGAGGGTTTGGGTTAAGAGACTCGGTTATAACGCAATCAGATTTTGTCTGACTTTGGGTTATTTGGCCGAGCACCCTTGGAGAAGACTCAGTTTATTATTCGACTGAGAATCCTCGGAGAGGGTTTGGGTTAAGAAATTCGGTTATAACGCAATCAGATTTTGTCTGACTTTGGGTTATTTGACCGAGCACCCCTGGAGAAGACTCATTTTATTATTCGACTGAGAATCCTCGGAGAGGGTTTGGGTTAAGAGACTCGATTATAACGCAATCAGATTTTGTCTGACTTTGGGTTATTTGACCGAGCACCCCTGGAGAAGACTCGGTTTATTATTCGACTGAGAATCCTCGGAGAGGGTTTGGGTTAAATTTGCGCCTGCTTTTGGACCATATTTCTTCAGTAAAGCTATGGCGAGTTTTATGTCGGAAAACAGGATGACGGAGGTATCGTGTCCTGTAACCATAACTGTGCATCTTTTGGATATATGATCAAAGACATGCGAATATAAAACTTAGACAGAATCAGAAGTGCTGCTGGATTTATACTCATGTAATTTCATACAAAGTATTTACTATATTCATAGAAAAATACAAAAGAATATGAGTTAGAAAATCATTTGAAATAGCGACGAAGGTGATCACTGTTCCAGGCCCTTGGGAGTTCTACTCCATCTGTAGTTTTGAGTTTAAAGGTACCGTCAAGAAGCTTTTGATTGACAATAAACGGCCCTTCCCAATTGGGGCCAAAGACTCCTGTTGCGGTCATGATCTTTTTTTAACACTAAGTCTCCTTCTTCGAATGTTCTATGTATGACCTTCTGGTTGAAGTGTCGGGCTATTCTTCTTTGATGGGAGACCATTCTAAGCTCTGCTTCGGTTCTTCTTTCCTCAAGTAGATCGAGAGCTTCAAGTTGCAGCTTTTCATTCTCTTCTTGGCTAAAGTGTATTCTGCGGTGAGTAGGAACTTCCAATTCCACAGGTATCATTGCTTCCGAGCCAAATGCCAAAGAGAATGGAGTATGCCCTGTTGCAGTTTTATGGGTTGTACGATAAGCCCATAGTGCCAGTGGCAATTCTTCAATCCAGTTGCCCTTAGCTTTCTCGAGACGCTTTTTAATGGTGGACTTCAAGATTTTGTTGACTGCCTCAACTTGCCCGTTGGCCTGCGGGTGGGCAACTGCTGCAAAGCTTTTCTGAATATGATATTTGTTGCAGAAATCCTTGAATTCATCACTTTCAAATTGCGTGCCATTGTCGGTGATAATTTTCTGTGGAACCCCAAACCTGCATATGATATTTTTCAACACAAAGTTGATTACCTTCTTCGATGTGATAGTTGCCAATGGTTCAGCTTCAGCCCATTTGGTAAAGTAATCCACGGCCACTATAGCATATTTGAAGCTCGATTTTGCGGTAGGTAGTGCTCCAATCAAGTCTATGCCCCAAACAGCGAATGGCCAAGGACTCAACATCTGTGTCAACTCAGTTGATGGAGCTCTTGGAATTTTTGCAAATTTCTGGCACCGGTCGCATTTCGTAGTGAATGTCATTGAGTCGAAGTTCACATCGGGCCAAAAATAACCATATCGAAGGACCTTTTTGGCAAGAGTCTGTCCACCAACATGACCTCCACAATCTCCTTCATGTAGCTCCACCAAAATCGCTTTAGATTCCTCCTTTGTTACACACCGTAGTAATGGCGTTGAATATCCTCTCCTGTACAAACGGCCATCTTGGACGAGGTAGAGGTGAGACTTTCGGAGCAGTTTCCTGCAATCCTTTGGTTTCTCAGGAAGTGTCCCGTGAAGTATATAGTTTTTTATAGGGGTCATCCACGAGTCAGGCTCGTCGGTCGCTTCCATAACCCAGTTTATACCAGTTCTTTCAATGCTGGAACTAGATAATACTTCCACAGGAACTAGACCGAAGATTTGAGGATCTCCGGTGCTAGCCAACTTTGATAAGGAATCGGCCTTCCAATTTTCCCCTCGAGGAATATGAGAGATAGAATAGTATTCCAAATTGTCGAGAAGTTCTTTAGCTTTAAGCAGGTATGTCGGAAGGTTCCCCGTCTTAGCCTGGAACTCACCTTTGATTTGAGAAACCATTAGTTGTGAATCGCTGAATATTAGTAGACTTTTCAGGCTTAATTCTTTTGCAATCCGCAATCCTCCAAGTAAAGCTTCATATTCGGCATCGTTGTTGGTGATGGGGAATTCGAATCGCATGGCACAACCTACTTGTCGTCCTTCTGGGGTTTCGAATACTATCCCTGCCCCAGCATAATATTCATTCTTAGTGCCATCAACAAAAAGCTTCCACCTAACGACCAATTCGTTAGTTTCCTCCATTTCCTCTCCCCTATTAGTGAATTCAGCGATAAAATCGGCCAAAGCTTGCCCATTTATTGCTTTTCTGGGGTGGTAAGTAATATCATATTGACTGAGTTCAATATTCCACTTCAGCAGTCTCCCCGAAGTTTCTGGACGGAACAACACCTGTTTCAAGGGTTGGTCCGTAAGGACTTTAATAGAGTGAGATTGAAAATAAGGTCTGAGCTTTTGCGATGCGATGAGCAAGGCATATGCAAGCTTTTCTATTTTTGGATAATTCACCTCTGCTCCAGTAAACCTTTTGCTAATGTAGTATACTGGCCTTTGGACCTTGTCTTCCTCCCTGATAAGTGCTGCGCTCAATGCATGGGATGATACCGCAAGGTATAAGAACAAGCTTTCTCCGTCCTTAGGCTTTGATAGCATCGGAGGGGATTCCATGTGCTTGATGAGATCTTCAAATGCTTGCTGGCATTCGGAAGTCCACTGAAAGCTCTTCCTTTCCTTTTTCAACGCATCAAAGAGGGGAATGCACCTGTCCGTTGCCTTTGAGATGAAGCGGCTCAATGCTGCTACCTTGCCGTTTAAACATTGGAGCTCCTTCTTAGTCCGCGGAGCTTTCATCTCCCGTAAAGCAACCACTTGTGCTGGGTTTGCTTCAATGCCCCGAGCATTTACCATGAAACCAAGAAATTTTCCTGATGCTACGCCGAATGAGCACTTGAGTGGATTGAGCTTCATGTCGTATCTCCTCAGGATTTGAAACATTTCGTCAAGGTTTTCCATATGATTTTTTGCTTCCTTGGACTTCACCAGCATGTCATCAACATAGACCTCCATGGTTTTTTCAATTTGAGTTTTGAACATCGAGTTCACCAAGCACTGGTAGGTGGCACCTGGTCTGGCTCGTGCATCAAGATCTGATTGTAGCCAGAGTATGCATCCATGAAAGACAGTAATTCATGACCTTTCGTTGCATCGACAAGCTGATCGATTCGAGGTAGGGGGAAATTGTCTTTTGGACAGGCCTTATTCAAGTCAGAATAATCAACACACACTCGCCATTTGCCGTTTGATTTTTTCACAAGGACCGGATTGGACACCCAATTGGGATAGATGGATTCTCGAATGAAATTGTTCTTTAACAGCTTATTTACTTCATCCTCCAAAGCCTCCGATCTCTCAGGGCCTTGCATCCGTCTTTTCTGTTTCACAGGATGAATGCTAGAATTAATGTTCAGCTTATGCACAATCACTTCTGGAGATATTCCGCATATATCTGAATGGTTCCAAGCGAAGACATCTAAATTCTTTTTCAGAAACACAATCAATTCCTTTTGCAGCAAAGGATCCAACTGAGAGCCTATTTTTACGACCTTATCTGGATCATCATCGTGGACTTGTATAGAAATGGTAGCCTCAGCTGGTGCTGCCCTTTCCTCCCCTGCACTGGTTTTTCGCGGATCCATATCTTCTTGTATGTCATTGTATTCTCCAGCACAGGGGGAGGTCATTAATTGCTATAAGGGAGCTTTACGGATGCGGAGAGGGTCCTCCACATCCTTCTTGGTTTCGTATTTCCGGGCTTCAATCAACTCCGCCATATAGCATTCTCTTGATTCCTGAGGACCCCCTTTGATAACCGCCACCCCATTTGCAGTCGGGAATTTCATCATCAAACACCAAGGAGCGAGAGCTATCCTGAAGGCGGCAAGTGATGGTCTACCCAAGAACGCATTATACCCTGAGGATGAGTGAATAATGACGAAAGGTTGTATCAGGGAGACTTGCTTTTTTCCTTCGCCAAGTTCTACAAGGAGATCAATTTCGCCTATTGGCTGAGTTGGCACACCGGTGAACCCATGTATTTTATTTTTGCTAGCTCGCACATTATTTATGGACAGACCCATTTTAGAGAAAGTGCTGTAAAACAGAACGTTCACGGATGCTCCGTTATCAATCAACACCTTTTTCACTATTGCTGGACCCAAGCCAACAGTGATCACCATTGGGTCAACGGTTGGAACCAACATCCCATCAGAATCCCAATCTCGGAATACCACATCTTCCCAGGATGTCTTTGGCATTTTCCAACGAAGTGAGCTGCTGCAAACTCGAAATCCATCTTCTTTCGGAGCACTGCTTAACTCATTTGTATATCTGACAATATCCTCCCAGGTATTTCCTGCAGGATGAGGTCCGCCACTGATTATATTGATAATAGGTCGAGGAATATTCGCAGGTGTTCTTCCGTCTTGACTTGGATGGACCTACTGCCCCTGGGCAGGCTCGGTATCTGATGAACGCTTTACATACTCCTGGAGACGATTTTTCCTTATCAATTCTTCAATCAAGTTTTTCAGGTGTCGATATTCATTAGTGTCGTGTCCCGGTCGATTGTGAAATCGACAGAACCTCCCTGAGTTTGCAGCCTCTTCAGACACTTTTATGGGCCTCGGGTCCGGGTAATTTTCCGTTTCCTTGGTTGCCATGAATATGTGCTCAATTGTTTCATTTAACGGAGTAAAATACGTTGGCTTGAAGAAACGTCGTTTCTTGGGATCCTTATCGTTCCTAAGATCATTGCTGCTTCCTCTTTATTGCCCTTCCCCAAAATTTCCTTGATTATTCTTTGTGGGAGCTTCCTTCCTTTCCGGGACCGCCTTAGCTTTGACATTGCCAACGGAGTAGATAGGATCATCTTCAAGACACATGTATTCCTCGGCTTTGTCGTAAAATTTCTCTAACGTTTCTGGCTTCTTTCTCTTCAGCCATCTTCCGAACTCAGACAGTTTATCTATGCCCCCCTTTAAGGCCATTAGAATTAGCCTTGGCTCGTGGGTCCCCACTTCAGCAGCCGCTGCATTAAAACGATTCAAGAAAGACCTTATCGTTTCACCAGGAGCTTGTTCTAGTTCATTGAGGGACATGATATCTCTGACCTTTGTTGCCTGGAGGCGGAACTGGTCTCGGAAGCATCTTGCCAATGTGGCAAAATCATCAATAGATCGGGGAGGCAACCTTGTGAACCATAATGACGCAACCCCTTCCAAATACACCGGGAAGTACAAGCACTTAAGTTCGTCAGTTGCTTGTGCCCCATCCATGTGTTGATCGTATCGAAACAAGAACACATTGGGGTCGCCTGTCCCGTTATAAGCTTGGATTGAAGGAGGTTTGAATTTGCGTGGGAAAGTTGTCTTTTTAATCCTTTCAGTGAGAGGGGTTTTGGATGGTGCGAATTCCCATTCAGCCTCATTATCGTTTCGAGATTGGCTTTCCTTCATAAGCTGTTGGACCATTTTCTTGAGGCGTTCCTTCTCAGGGAGGCTATCTGCGGGGCGGACACCTTTGTCTTGACCGGAGGCTTGCTTGAGCAAACCATCGCGGTTGCGACTTAGGGGCCCTGGCCTTTCTTGGTTGGAAAGTGCCCCTTTGGCAGAATTGGCCGCTTGATGAGAAGTGATCCCTGCATTGCGGTTCCGATCAGCTTGCTTCGAAGTCTCATGCTTTCCTTTATCAGGATCGGAGATCTGTTGGACAGATTTTTCCCGATTCGGATTAGAAGAGGAAGAGCCAGTATCCTCCGCATGAGCACGTTTTGTAGTCACCTTTGTCGTAGCGGCTTGAAGAGCAAAGAGTGAGTCCAGTCTTGCCATGATGGCTTTATTAGCTATCTCCTGCTATTGTGTCATGCCAGCAACGGCTTGATCAAGCTCACCTCTTGTGACATTCACACCTCCATTAGATGTCTCTCCCACTTCAAATCGGTTAGCCACGGGGGTCTCATCCCGATTTTCTCCGTTAGAGGTTCTAATTCTAGCTTCCTTATTTTCTTTTGGCGGCATTATTTCAGAAAGTAACTTGAACTTTGCAGAAAATCCGTCAGAAGGTCCAAATCGCAAGGCGGAGCGAGCTATTTTGAAACTTCAGCTTGAAGATTTTGAGATATTCGTAGTATATTTGATGTCAGAAAGTAGACCCGGCCCCACGGTGGGCGCCTAATTGTTGATACCAAAAATTGGTATAACAACCAAAGAGGTATTTCTGAACACGTTACCGAATCAGAGGCGAGATGCTTGAAAAGCACGTCACATTTTCAAAGGCGGGGTGTTAGAAAACCTTTAGAATTATATGAGGCCGTATCCAACATTCAATAAGCATCAAAATACCAAAATTAAGAAAAGAAGGAAAAGAAGACAAGAGTTTATAGTGGTTCGACTCTTATTCGAGTCTACGTCCACTTTGAAGATAGCATTCCATTAATCACCATGAGATTTACAACATTTGCTCCTTTATACATTCATAAAAGCTCCTTTTACATGCATTTGCCTTTGAATCCACATAAGAATGGTAGAGAGCTTAGAGAGATTATGTCAATCCTTCCATGGGAGCCATGATTGAAAGCTTGCTATATCTTCAATGAATTGTGGAGAAGAGATGTTGAAATGTTTGGAGAAATCCAAAAAGCTATTTGACAGCACCTCCTTGTAGTTCCCCCAAAAGTCCCTTTCAAATGGTGGAGGTGGTGTCCTATTTATAGGTGATGGAGTGGTTGGAATCTTCAATTCAGGGTTCTGGTCGGTTTTTTACGTATTTACAAGAATGCCACTGCCAGTTGTCGACAGCTGGCGCATTACCTTACTCATTTCGACCGACCAGGGGGCCTTATTGGAGAAAAGACGACCAGAAAGCAGAAAAGGCGACCCAAAAAGCTTCACCATAAGGCGGACCGATCTGGAGGCCTGGAAAAGAAGCGGGCCGATTAAGTCTCTTGCACTTTGGAGCGACTAGGAACTTCGGTATACTTCGAACGACCAACGATCTTGAATATTTGGAGCGATCAACTCTCTTCCTTATTTGGAACGATCAGAGCCTCCCTTTTAGAGCGATCAAGAGCTTGTGAGTATTTGGTGCGACCAGAACCTTGGGCATTTTGGTGCGACCAGAAGGGTCTGTATTTTGGAGCGACCAGAATGACCAGCTAGCATGAAGAAGAGAACGATCGGTTTTAATATTTGGGACGACCAGAGCTTTTTAGAATTGACTGATCCCGAAGTCTTGAGGTTTGTTGAAACGGCCAGGTTTTAGCATAAATTTTAGAGCGACCGATTCTGTGAGAGTGACCAGGAATTGAGTAATGCGACCAGCCCCCTTTTGATAATGACAGGACCGATCCCTTTCTTCAAAATGCTAAAAACCGACCCACATTCAATTGGATCGATCAGATGGATAACACACACACACACACACACACACACACACACACACATATATATATATATATATATATATATATATATATATATATATATATATATCACATACGCAAATTAATGAACATAAACAATAATAACAAAGTTAATTTGTAAATTAACTATAATCATTTTATGTACATAAACAAGAAACTTATCATACACGATGTTAAAGAAATCCATTTTTAACTTCAAATAACTCCGTATTAAAATTTCTGTAATTTTTTTATAAAATCCTTCTCAATTTATTTGTAATGTTTACTTATAAGTCGACATATTTTAACAAATTACATAATTTTACATTTAACATGATAAAAGAAATAATTTAAATTATATTGTTAATTCATCTATAATAATCAAAACATGTCAATTTCAACAAGAATACTTGCTCATAGTAGTGAGGACATAAAATTACTGTTTTAGTTCAAAGAAATATAAGTTACATAACACATACCATATATAAACAATCACAACAACATTTTATATTATATTTATTTTGCATGATTCGTTGTATGTTGAATAATAATGTTCCAACTTTAACATTAAAATTTGTATTTTATAATATTATCGTGTGCAACATACGGGTTACACACTAGTTTGCATAATTTGCAGAACTTCCTGTTGATTCTACGCTAGTACCGGTATTCAGACTATCAGAATGCATGCAAAAAAAAATCATCTGTCTCTCGTGTATTATTCCAATGAGCTCGACCGTCTTGTCTTCATTTTCACCAAGTCGTCTTCTTGAACCATGACGTAAAGTTTGTTGCGAAGGAGGATTCATTAGAGTTAGGTGCGAAGAAGGATCAATTGGAGTTTGGTGATACGAAGGATTAATCGAAGTTTGGTGATATGGTGGATTAATTGGAGTTTGTTGCAATGAAGGACTTGTTGACGAATTCAAATTTGAAATTTGTTCATTTTGCGTTTCATCCAATGGATTTAAAAACTCATCAAAAGCCCATGTTCTATCAAACGCGCTGTGTTGAAGAAGACGTATCAATCTGCGACAGTCGGACGCTAACGCTCCAATTTCTAACGGTCCTTCAAACGTTGGTGGGCGTGGCCTGCGCCAGGCGCCACTCCAATGGTAACGGGCCATTTTCTACCTGCAAACGCTACATTTTACATGGAAAAGCAATAGTGCCTGTTGTCTATTCATCAGAAATAGAAAAATTAAAGGTAATTTTATATATCTCTTGCCTCCTCTCCTAATGTACTTTACGTGCAATAATGTTACTTTCTTAGCCATATATTACAAAACAAGTAACACGTTAACATATTATCATACATCCCTTTTACAACACATGACATTTGCTAATAATTTACCTTCACTGAGCACACTATAAAGGCATGGCATTTATTTATAGTATATAGTATATACAACAAAGAATGCTTTGATCAAACGACTACATAACATAAAATCTCAAACGCAAACTCAAATGAGAATCTATTACAAAAAAGAAAAAGAGGAAAAACCAAAAACAGTTTTATTATTACATATTTTAAGAAAACAACATAAAAGAATGGAACAAAAAGGGCATTGACAATGGCAAATGCAGAAGACCAGCTGATTTTTAAAAACGGATCATTTAGAGAGTTTTCTCCATTGAGTACGACCTCGGTTAATTTCAAGGCCACTGTCAGCCAACCTTAAGAAATGCAAAAATTGGCATTGAGAGGGTTGCTGCTTCCTTAGAGCGGATCCATTTGTGCTTTCTTCAGCTGCTTCAGGTTCCAAACTGGTAAGGGAATCCACCATGTCATTGCGTTGACATTCTCTTCTGTAATCCAATGTGATTGTTTGGAGCTCGTGCGTGTCGATTATCTCTTGAGGCATGCTCTGAAACATTTTAAATGAAGCTATAAATATATATACACACATTATAATTATTGTTAACAAATTACATCTCCATTGCATACATTCGCAATCTAGTGAATGAATGCTTGTGAATAAAAAACTGGAGAACTTACAGAAGCTAAGAGCCGTGTTCTGTTGATGATTATAGGGGAAAGTAACTTTAATAACACAAATTAAAGACGGTGGCAAAATCAAGACAATATTAACATTGATAACAAGATATGACTGTTTAGGTATTATAGAAGTTATATCATAAAATTTTCATATAATTGAAAATGGAAGAAAAGTATAAAATGGTAGTTTCTGGTTTGAAGATTTGATTTTGTGTTTTGAGTTTTCAATATGTTCTTTGATACACGAATGGGGAAAGCGTGGAAAACGATCCATTTGAAAAATGGTTCCAACATATAAAATTGGAGATGACATTTCCTCTTTTTCCGCCTTTTAGAAAATATCAAAATTTATCTTCTTCCCTCCGTTCTTCCCATTGTCGGATTAGCCAGGATGTTCCAACTCCACCCCCACACAAAGCTATCAAAAAACATAAAAACCTGCAACTTATTTTCCAAATTAAACGCTACTTATGTTCGAAACGTTTCATCGATTCAAATTATAGTAAAATCAATTCTTAAAAGAAAAAAAATGCAAATTGTGAGGAAAAAACTGAACTTACATTTTAAATTTTGAAGAAAAAAAACTGCCATCCCATTTATGAAGATTGATTCGAGCGGAGCCCTAATTACAATGGAAAAGCAATATAAGTTTTTTTTTTTTAACTTCATACATAACCTTTTTTGTTATTGTAATCTCTCTATATGAGAGGGTTTTATATATAAGGGGGTTATATAGCACTCCTCTTTCATGGCACCCATTTTGAACTTGAATAATAGTCACTCATTTATAATTAAATAAGTTAACGAAGAGAGAGAGCTAGTGGGAAAAAACGAAACGGGAATGTGTGGCGGAAATCGAAAGGCTATAGGGGTGCTCTTAATCTTAAATACACACACACACACACAGATATATATATATATATATGTATGTGTGTGTGTGTGTGTGTGTGTGGCAGGTTCAAATTGACACCCCAAAAATGAAGCACCCCTTTAGTCTACCACTTCCCCACCACACATTTTCTCTCTTTCACCTTCCACTAACTCTCTCACCTCTCACTAGGGCTTTCAATGGATATCCGAAATATCCGAAATCCATCCGTATCCGCATCCGAAAATGCGAAAAATATCTGATATCCGAAAAGCGGATACGGATATCCGATATCCGAAATGCTTAGCGGATACGGATACGAATATGGCAATATCCATATCCGATAAATATCTGTCCGCTATGAAAATATATAGTTTTGTATTTATATATTTAGGTTATTGTAATTTATTATTTTATAAACAGATGGATAAAAAGTAAGTAACAAAACACATTTAAATTACTGATATTCTCCTAGGCTCCTAGCGTTTATAACCTTACCCTAGCCCTAACCGTTGGATGAATTCCAACGCTAACCTCCTAGCATTTATAAACAATTATGAAGAGAATCAGAAACTCTAATTTCATTTTCTAGCAAAAAAAAAAAAGCGCCGCCACGCATATCGCATTTCAGTCTTCGACGAGAGTTCCAGTCTGTTGCGAAATATTCAGCCTCCAAGCTTCGAGCTCGTCCAGTCGTCTTTGCCAGTCTTGCCGCAACTCGCAAGCAACCACAAAGCGCAAGCAACCGCCAGTCCACTTCTTGCAGCCGCCAGTCCACTTCTTGCAGCCGTTCAGTCCACTAAAATTCCAGAGTTTGGTCCTTCGGCTTCAAGTGGCAATTAATAAGGGAACAGCAGAGTTCTACGACGAAGGGTCGAGTTTATGTGAAGATTTGTGGAATGATCATCTGCATCACGGATTTTACGAGATCAATGCTTCTGTTTCTGTAGAAGATCCCAAAGCCGCTCAAGTTAGGACGATCGAGGAAACCGTAGCTTTTGCTGGAATTGCAGGTTTCTCCTTTTGCTTTGATTTTGCGATCATGCTCTTTTGTTTTTCTTATTTAGTTTACCTAAATGTATTTAGGTACCAATACATGTCAGATGCCACTGTATGTGTGTTTAGATCATCGTATGGATTATATAATGAAATATTATTGATTGAATATTATGTGATTGAATGAGCTATTGTTAAGTCGGTATGTTTTATCATTTATGTATTATTTCAAATTTTTCAGCTGTTGTTTAGTACCAAATGAAATATGTATCGTATTGTAACTTATATACTTTTAAGTTCGGATTCGGATATTTTCGGATATCCGGAAATATCCGTATTTGCTAAGCCGAATACGGATATTTTCGGATATCTGAAAATATTCGCGGATACAGATATTATTTAGCAGGTATCCGACGGATACAGATACGGATTCGGATACGGATTTTTATTTTCGGATACGGATACAGCACTATCCGCATCCGTTTGCATACGTTTACAGGCCTACCTCCCACTAACTTTAATTAATATAAATGAGAGGTGAAAAACAGGAAGACCAAATGGATGCTCCATTTTTTGGGTGTCATTGAACGCTCGCCTATATATATATATATATATATATATATATATATATATATATATATATATATATATAGTCAGGTTCAATGGTATATATATGTATATATAGCCATGTTCAATGGCACTCGTAACAGTGCAGCACCCCATTTGCCCTCTATTTCCACCAAGTATTCCCCCTTCTCTCTTCTTCCACTCACTCTCTCACTTCTCACTCGCTTTCTTTAATATAAATGCGGGGCTGATATCGGAGGCATTTGTAGTGCTCCATTTTTTGGGTGCAACCGAACGCTTGTTATATATATATATATATATATATATATATATATATATATAAGTAGGGTTATATGACACTCTTGTTTCAGAGCATCCCTTTTGCATCCAAACCACCATCACTTGTTTACATATTTAAATAATGAGTGGGTGGAAAGAGAAAAAATGAGGATTGTCAATGGTTAATTACTATGTATATACACACACACACAAAGAGAATGTCAATGGTTAATTATTATTTTTATTGAACATACACTAGCAATATGTGGTATTTGCATTTATTATTACATCTACATTGACAAGATATTGTATTTTGCATTTCTTATATGTGAAAATTTATTGGGACACAAACTATTGACACGGTTAGAAACACAACCGATCTCCACCACGGAATTGCCCCCCATTTCCACCTTTCTATATAAATAAAATGATCTAACGATCCAGATCTCTTGTATCACCAATTATGTTTAATTTTATGTCCAAATAACCGTCCTTTTTTATAGTCTAATATACAGTCTTAAATAGTCGGCTTGTTTTTACACATTGAATGTGTGGTTGTTGAGTACATTATAATACTCTGCAAATAATGTTCGTGGTTCGTGGTTTTACTTCTAAAAATATAAGATGGTCTTTGGTTTATATTATATTCTTTTTGTTTTGAGTTCTCAGCATTACCAATAAAAGAATAAGAAAAGCCGAGGGATAACGAAGGGAACATAAGAACAACGAAGATGACGACGGAGAGGATGGAGAAACAACAAAGGGATGAGTTGTCTCTCGCTCTTCTACTACTTCCCAAAGCATAGAAATAAATAAAAAATATTTACTGTTTTGTGTATAAACTTCATTTTCGAAAATGGCTGTTTTTCTTGCGTCGTTCTCATTTTTATATGAGCAAAAACTCAAAACTAAAGGGGAAAACAAAGCACCAACTAAATATTTTGCACCTTCCTAAAATGTGCAAAATGAATATCTTACATGCGGACGATATGAATTCTACATTTAACAGTTAATTTTGCAACTACATATAGTTTAACGTTTAATTTCGTATTTTATACGCAATTTAAAAATATAGTATTTTACAATTTTATATTTATGGTCGCACATATTATGAATGAAAGTAGGCATGAGGACAAAGTTAAGGGGAAAAATTGATCTCAAAGGACCTTGTTTATTTAATTTTTTTTATTTAGTTATTATTATTGGTAGACATACATTTGATGCCAATTTACCACAAATTTGATCAGTAAAACACGATGACAATGGACAAACAGCGGCAACGACCATTTGAGGCAACACAAATGATCATGGAGGTCGGAAGCGACAACAAGAACGGCATGCTGAAGCGGCCGTTAGTGACGACTAGGGGTTTTTTCGGTTTCAAAGGAGCTGACGGATTGAGTTGGAGCTGCAACAGAGATAACAATGGGTGGTTCTACGGTAAAAATTTATATAGCACATGCTTCTAAAATGCTGCTTTTAATAGACACTTTTTTAACTGTAAAAATAGAAGTAACATTCAACCTTCCTATATAACTACTTTTTTTGAACTGTAATAATGAATATACATAATATATGCAGTGGCGGAGCTATAAACATGCATGGTGTGTCACATGACACGCCAATACTTTCAAAAAAAAAAAAAAAAGTATCTGCGCAGCAGACTGAAGTACTGCACGGTCAAGCAGGCAGCAGCTGCTCATATATTTCTCATTCTAAAAACAGTAAAAGATATTGCACTGCTGCCCCATTATTTATATCTTTAGTTTTTCCATCTTCACCTATCCTCCAATATGGCAGCTTCTCCATCTCCATCCATTTTTCAGGTTTTATTTATATTTCCATATTATTTAATTTGCTACAGTTTGGTGATGAAAAAAAATAAGGGTTTACAAGGTGTTTGATAAAATCTCATAAAGAATTATTGTTGTCTCTTACCTATTTCTGTGCTGATTTGTTGAACTTATTTACAATATGTTAATTTGTTGTTATACTTTCAGAATAAAAAGAACAAATACAAGGGATATTTCAAGTTTCTTCCCTAAAAGAAGAATAAATGCTCCTAGCCCTCTAGAAATTCCTTCTCCTCTTTTAAGTAAGTGAACAATGTCTTTCTTCTCCTCCACAAATTAATCTTCCTCCCCCACCTCAAGCAAGCGAACAAGATTCTTCTCCATCATATATTGTCCCTCAACATGACTTTAATATTGTCGATCTTCCACAAGATCCAGGCAAAAGGAAAAGGTTGAGTGATTTTCATCCAGATGAAAGGGATTTAGTGAGAAGAACTTACATTCAAAGAGGGCCTTGCCAACCAGAAGATTTCATGTTTCCTCAAACACTAATTGGGACAAAGATGCGTTGGTTTAATGTTAAATAGTTTGATACTTGGCGACCTTGGCTCAAGTATAGTGTCTCTAAGAATGCTGCATTTTGTCTTATTTACTATTTATTCAAGGCTGAAAACGTGGTTGGAGGCGATATTTTTGTTAGTGAAGGTATCAGGTACTCGAACAGGTTAGGTACGATTGGAGATCATGTTGGTAAACACATGAGTTCTCACAATAATGTGATCGCTATGGAGTTGTTCAAGAAACAAAAGGGTAGCATTATCACAGCTTTATCAAAACAAACAGTGGAGACTATGAGTGCTTATCGTAAGCGATTAGAGGCATCAATCACAACCATCAGATGGCTTTTACTCCAAGGGTTGCCATTTCGTGGACATGATGAGAAAGAAAGTTAGGTAAATAGAGGTAGTTGACTCTTCTTTCAGTACATGATCTTGAATATTCCAAAGTTGTTTTGAAAATGGCACCCGGTAATTGTCAACTCACTTCTCTTGTCCAAAAAGATATCATTAATGCTTGCGCAAAAGAGACGACAAAGGCAATACTCGAGGATCTTAATGGTGATTTTTTTGCTATTCTTGTTGAGTGCCGATATTTCTGATAAGGAACAAATGGCTCTTTGTTTGAGATATGTAAATAAAAAAGAAAAAATGTGTGAGCGTTTTCTTGGTGCTGTGCACGTTCCCAATACTACTTCTTTGGCTCTTTTTACAACTATTGAGTCATTACTCATGAAGCACTATTTGACTTTTTTTTCAAGTTCGGGGTCAAGGTTATGATGGAGCAAGCAATATGCAAGGTGCAATCAATGGGCTTAAAACTTTAGTATTGAATGAATGTCCTCAAGCATACTTTGTACACTGCTTTGCTCATCAGCTTCAGTTAACACAAGTTGCTATTGCTAAGAAGAACTCAGATTGTGGTTGACTCTTTGTTGATGTACTTGCACCTCTCTTGAATTTTGTAGGAGGTTCACCAAAAAGGAAAGAGTTTCTTCGAGAAAAACATGCTACCCGAGTTGTTGAAGCATTATCCTTAGGTGAATTGGAAACAGGAAGTGGCTTAAATCAAGAGCGTGGTTTAGGTAGACCATGTGACACTCGTTGGAGATCTCACTTTAAAACAATATTGAACGTGCTTGATTTATATCCCACAATTCTTTAGTCGCTTGATGTTATTGCACAAGTTTCTGATACACTTGATTCCAATAAAGTACAGTCTATCACACACTTGTTGATTTCATTTGATTTTGTTTTTGTGGCACACTTGATGGTTTCTATATTTGGGATAACAAATGAGTTGAATGTGACCTTGCAAAAGCATAATCAAGACATTGTAAATGCAATGGCTATAGTTGATGTAACCAAGATTAGTTTACAAAAAATGAGAGATGAAGGATTGAATTCTCATATAGACAAGGTCACTTCTTTTATGGTTAAATATGACATTGAAGTTTCAAATATGGAGGGGAGCAATCTTGTACCAGGGAGAAGGATGTATAGAGGTAAGAGGCCTCACGTGACAAATCTTCATAATGTTCGAGTTGAAGTTTTTCTAAGTGTCCTTGATCTTCAATTGCAAGAACTTGAAAATAGATATCCCGAGGTAAGTAAGGAATTACTAGTGTGTATGTCTTGCTTCAATCCTGCTAATAGGTTTTCCGCCTTCGACAAAAATTAATTAGTTCAACTTGCTACATTCTATCCGAGTGAATTTTCAAGTACCGAATTGCTATTCTTTGAACATTCCCTTGAAAATTTCATCTTTGTTGTTAGAGATGATGAAAGATTTTGGAATTTGAAAAGTCTTGGTGAGCTTTCTGTAAAACTTGTTGAAACAGGCAAGTATGAAACTCATGAACGTATCTACTTGCTTTTGAAGTTGGTGTTGATTCTCCCTGTTGCAAACAAGTGTAGAAAGGGTATTCTCAGGAATGACGCAAGTGAAAGCTAAATTGCGTAACAGCATGGGAGATCAAATGTTGAATGATTGCTTGCTTACTTACCAGGAGAGAGAGTTGTTTTTGAATGTTAACATGAACAATAGTATAGATCGATATAAAAACAAGAAAAGTCATCATGAACAATTGTAGCAGTTTTGCGTTTTGAAGTACTTTTTGGTTGTAATATGAATATTTATTACTTTTGGAAAGAAACTATTTTATGAATATATTTTTATAGTCCATCGACTATTGATTGGTGACACACAATCCAAATAATCTTGTATCCGCCACTGAATATATGTATGTATATGTGTGTATTTATAGGATCAAGAGCACTCCAAACAGTGCAACACCCCTATAGACCTCCTGTTTTCCACCACATTCATGTTTCTCTCTCTTTGTACTAACTAATTAAATTATAAACGAATGACCTAAAATGAGGGTGCAAAAGGTGTGCTACCAAATAGGGATATCTTGGAGTGTGTGTGTGTGCGTGTGTGTGTGTATATATATATGTATATATATACATATATATATGGGAAAGTCTATTTAAACACAAAGTTTTGACACAATTGATCTTCACCATTAGATTGCCTCCTGACCCTTCTTATAAGGACAAAAGGATCCGACGGTCAATGCTTTGTGTCTAATTTTATGCCCAAATAGTTGTCCATATATATATATATATATATATATATATATATATATATATGAATAAGCATTTATATTTATCAATTTTATAGGTAATTGTAGATGTCAATGTATAGTAAGAAGAGTTGGGATTCCCGTGATATGACATGGCATGGTAATATCATCAAATCATGCAACAATGAAATCTCAAAAGATGTGCTATCAAATAGGGGTGCCCTGGAGCATGCCATATATTATATATATATATATATATGGAAAAATCTTTTTAGACACAAAGATTTGACACAAATTGAGGGACACAAAATCTAAACCATAATATTACCCCATGATTTGCACCCCTCACATAAAGACAAATTAATCATGTAGCTGAGATTTTATGTCTTCTGGTTTGTGTCAAAAATTTGTGTTCAAATAGCCGCTTTCATATATATACATATATATATACACACACACACACACACACACATATATATATATATATATATATATATATAAGATAGGATCAAGAGCACCCCAAATAGTGCAGCACCCTCATAGCTCCCTTGATTTCCACCACACAATTCTGTTTCTCTCACCTTTCACTAACTCTCTCTCCCCCTACTAACCTATTTTAATATAAATGAGTGGTTATAAATGAGGTGCATTTGGGAGTACTCCTAAATAGAGGTGTCATGAAGTGTGGTGTGTGTGTGTGAGTATAATGCTAATTTGGATAGCATTTCTATTTATCAATTTTATAGGTAATTGTAGATGTCAATGTACAGTAAGTGTTGGGACTCCGGTGATATGACATGGCATGGATTTATAGTGACACTTAGAATTTATAATGACGTAGAGTTGTGGAGTGAAGCCATTGACAAAGATGTAGGTAGGGGTACCAGTGCAGCTGGGAGGACGGTGAGGCGGCGGTGGTGATAGACCAAAGTTTTCAAAAGCTTGAAGCACACTGAAGCGCTAAAGGGTCCAAAGCGTGAAGCGCAGAGTGAAAGCGCGGGCTTCACGCATGTGAAGCGCCATTTAAAACTAATATGAAACATGACTAACATACATAAAAAAGGCTAAAATCCATTCACCTAATATGTGAAAATAGTTTAAAAAAAAAAAAAAAAAAAGATAGTGTTTAGCATAGTCCACTCTTTGACCATTTATTCTTAAATCTTAACACCAATGCCTAATCACCATCCTCCAAAGTATTAAACTCATCAAAGCAACCATCAGGATTAGAATTGTAGCCCTCATCGTCCTCTTAATTGTCGCAACCAGAAGAAGCAGGCATCACGAGGAGGGGAGGTTGCAGCAACCAAGAGACTTTCTTTTATGAAAAGTTGAAGAATACAGTCGCTTGAGGCTGAGGGTCTCTTGGACTCCAAGAGTCATGTAATTTTTGAATTTCATCTTTTAATTAAAGTCGTTTCGTGAATTTAACCTAGCTTCCTTTTTGTTTTTGGTAAACCCATCAAAATCAACGGGTAAATTAATTTTACGTGACTGGGTTAATTAAAAAAAATAGTGGCTTAAATGAAACTACGAGAATTGGGGCTACACACACATGAAGCGCACGATTCAAAGCTTCAGCGCTTTACCTGCACTTCTTGAAGGGGGGGGGGGGTTTCGCTCCAATGGCGAAAGGCCCTAAAGGGTTGGGGATATGCACTTCGTTCACCTTTAACAACACTGTGATAGACGGTGGCATGAGGTTGTGGGTTGGTGTTTAGCAAATGGAATTTGAAGGGAAGAAGTCGTCCCTAAAACGCGGTCTAGGAACCATGAATTTGGAGTCAATGAGACAAAAATCACCTCAAGGTGATATTTAGATTATGCAATTTTTATTTAGATTTCATTTTTTTAAAAGGTAATTTGCCCTTTGGCATAGTTACATATATTTTTGTGATGTGCATAATATATATACACTTCACAATTAATTTTACATTTAACAGTGCAGTGTATAAATTTTACGTTTTAACGGTTAATTTTGCAAATGGAGAATATTTAGCACTCTAATTTCATATCATGTGCACCAGTGAAAATGCATTATATATGTATGTATGTGTGTTTGTATATATGACATGATTTTGCATTTCATATTTTCAGGATATTGAAAATGTTTTTTTTTTGTTATACTTCATCTTTCTTAGTTAATATGCACGTCTATATACTAATTTTATAAAGCGCGGAATATTTGCACTATTTAAAATCTTACTTTTTGGTGAATGTTATATAAATGCTTTTTTCAGTTTCATTTCAATCTTTTGTATAAAAATATACATCACAATTTTATAAACACACACACACACACACACATATATATATATATATATTTAAACATATAAATGTACATCTCCCAAGAAGTAAATTAATATGCGCTTCTTACACATACACACACACACACACACACACACACATATATATATATATATATATATATATATATATATATATATTGTGTGTGCCTATAATATGGGTTTGGTTCGACTACACCTCATTTCCCCTTCGATTTCAACCACATGTTACAATTTAAATAATCATATTTTCTCTTTGAGTTTGAATAGCATGAGAGAGGAAGTATGATTTTTTTTTAAAATTGAAACATGTGGTTGAAATCAGAGGAAATCAAAAATGAGATATAGCATATCTTTTCCCATGTATATATAAGGAGCATTCCGCTACATCTTAAATAGTGCAGCACCCCAAAATGTTCCTTAGTTTCCACCACGCAACCCTCTTTTTCTTCTCACTCGCACACTCTCTCTCCTACTCACTCGTTATTTAGATATAAATGAATGGTTGTGGTTCAAGTGCAAAAGGGATACTCCTAAACAAGAGTGTCATATAGTCCTTGTATATATATATATATATATATAGCGCTTTATGGCGTCCTTCTTTTGCAGCACCCTATCAGCGCTTCTTCTATCATACCTTGGGATACACTATTTCTAATGTAATAAAATTTGATAAATGTTCAATCCACATATAAATGATCATCTATGTAAAATTCAGACTCATTTCAACGTTTGTAACATTTCCAAAATCTTAACTCAATTATTCATCATTCAAACATTTATCTGAACCATTAAAATCAAAAATCAAACATATTACGTTACGAATGTCGAAATGAGCTCAAATGTTACATGGATGATCGTGATCATCTGTACGTAGATTGAATATCTACAAAAATTTATTTCATTTGGGATAGTGTAGCTCAAAATACGGTAGAAATGCTAAATGGTGTACAGCAAAATAGTGTCAGAGAGCACTCGTGTGTACATACATTATTATATATACACACACATACCATAGTACATTTTTTTACATATAAAAGTATGCAATTCCAACTATATTTTAGAATTTTGTAAATTAACAGCATTATTATATAATAAGAATATATATTTTCTTATGTTTCCAGTAAAACATAACATATACACATTTCAAATATAAAATTTACGCTAATTTTTCCATTGCTTCTGTAAACATACGTGTTGTGATTAAATATGTTTTTTCTTAAAATAAATGTAGAAACAAAGTAGTGTGAAACCATGGTGTTTAAATATAGGTAATCACTACTAATTTTAGTTATGCACGGATCTGAACAAATAATTATTTAAAATAGGGAAGTAATTCCAGAAGCCCTTCACAAATTTCATTCTTAATTTCAAAAAATAAAATAAAGCTTAAAATTCAATATACACTCCGTTATGGTCGTACTTCCAAATATTATTAGTGTGTAACTCGTGCATTCCACACGGTAAATTATAAAATAATTAACATAATGTAATTTGCACATACGGACTTAAATGGAAAATAGCATTAAAAATCAAATAACTTCATTGAAATAATTAAACTCTTTGTTTGTGTTTATGTATAATTTATAATGTAGTTGCATATCATTGTATTCGATTGAAAATATAATTTTATCATTTTTGTTAATATGAATATGGTATACATGTTGAATATTATAATAATTTATTTGATAAATTATAAACATAATTTAACTAAATTTGTTTAAACGAAATAAAATTGCGTAATTAGTTGGAGTACATGGACGTCAAAGGAAAATAGCAGGAAATAATTGAGAAGGGTATAAATTTCCTAAATAGTCGTAGAAAGTTCAATACGCTTTTCCAGAAAAAGAAAGTTCAAAATATAGGTACTTGGCTTTAAGAAAAGAATGCTAGTATGTAACGCATGGTAAAAATATTGATATAAATGAATTATAAATTACAAATGTTATTGTTCATGTATCTTATTTATGTTATGTTATATATGTATTTTAGTCTTAATGAGTTTTCTTTCATTGTTTTCTTTTATTTTGATATGGTATAAATATTGAAGTTTTCGTAATTTTATGATTTTATTGGTCAAGTCGATGAACAATAATTTATTGAATTCATTTAAATAATTTTGGAATCACGTAATTAATTTTAAGATATGGACTAAAATGTAAGAAATTTGAAGGGATGTAAAGGGGTTTTGTAAATGAATATAGAAAAATAAAAATATAGGTATCTGCAAAAAACAAATTTTGCAATGCAATTTATGATAAATTTATTCAATAAACATATTGTATATTGCTTTTTTTATTGTGTACGTATATATTTTATGTTCCATGACTTATGTATCTCTACTTTAACGAAGAAAGAATTTACTGTACAGTGTTGTTTGGCACTTCAAACCAATTCAAGTCTTTCTGTGCCTATGCAGAAATACTTTTTCCCCTTCTAATAAAAGTGGCACGGTTCATCCAAAAAAACAGGTCGACCTTGCCCCAATTTTTTTTATATTTTTATTAATATGAATATGGTGCACATATTAACATTTTCTTATTTCCGCAATTTAGACACAAATTATCGAATATTGAATAATTGAATCTCCTAATTATTTTAGATTAAAGATTGTGTAATTAGTTTAAATATTTGGATCTAAATGTAAGATATTAGGAGAAAAGCGAGGTGAGTTTTGTGAATTATTGAGGTAATCTCAAACGTAAGTATTTGAAGTTTGAAGTATATTTTTATGATGTAATGTATGACAAAATTTATTGAGATAAATTACAAAAAAAAAAAAAAAAAAAAAAAAAAAAACTGTTTTATGTTATATATATAATACAGAGTCGAATACTCGAATGACAAATTAACTTTACCATTTTCATTGTACAACAGTAGTATATATATTGAAATTGGCATTCATTAGTATTTGTAAGAAATATTTATAAATATTAGTTAACCAATTTATTTAAATGGTTTAAATTTGAATTATGTAATCAACCTAAATATATGGACTTGAATATAAAAATATTAAATGATAACCAATGACATATTTGTACATAATTGTATAAATCTTAAAATGTCTATACAAAAGTGTAAAATGTTGGAAGAATTGGTAAATGTGTAAAATAATAAAATAAAGGGATTTGATAATAAAAAAATTAGAGAGATAATTAAGGAGATGAGAAACAACTCCTAGAATTAATAAGAGTATATGAAATTATTATGTTTTACTATTATTTAATGGATTAGAATATGAAAGTCAAAAGTACAAGTTAGAAATGGTATTCTATTTTCTTGGTATGAGGAAAAAAATATTGCCTCTCCCTTAACTATTTACTTTTTCTTAAGAATCCTTTTGTTTGATTATTCCACTAGTGAATCCTCCTTATGATAACCCATATATTGCCCTTAACATAATGTGTGTCAAGGAAGATATAAATATCATTGTAAATTTAAGTTTCTTTCATCTAGTTAGGCTTTTAATAATGAGAAAAGAAAAGTGCAACATGTAGTGCTAATCTACCAATAATGGTTTACACTTATTTGCACTGAAGTAAGCAGCTTGACAAAAAAAAAGATCAGATCAGTCTAACTACCTCAAGAACCCAACCAATGTAAGTGACATTGTTCACGTGTTGATTCATATCAAAATCAGCTCTCCTTGGCTGCATGGTTCAAAATTTGATGACAGAATGACAACATGTAAGCTAAAAAAAAACTTCAAAATCAGGATTTAAAACATAAAAGTATACCGCAAGACCCAAACATGAATTCTGTGCAGGATCCTCAAGCTTGGGGATTTTCTTCAAGCTATTGTTATCCTCCTCGGGGAAAGAAAGCCTATTTTTATCCAGCATACCAGTAAGCATATTGCAGTAAGCCTTATATAATTGATTAATTATTAATATATGCTTTTGTAATAAGTCTTACATAATTAATTAATTATACTGCATGTTGTAATATACATTACCTAGGTGTCCGTGGACAGAAGATTAGATATTCCTCCCTCACTTCATCGCTCACTCTCTGAAGCTTTCTGGTATCTTGATTCATCATCACCCATTTACTGTAACGCATTTCAACAGTATAATAATATGAGATACAAAACAACTGGGATGCACAGTAAGGACAAATTTATAAAGCTCATTCAATAAATTATTACTTTGTGAAGAACGCTAACACAGATAATACAAAGGTGTGCACCTACATGATTTATGCTGCATTGTAACGAATCATTTTTTATTTTATTGTTTAGTTCAGCATATAGTCACTTTAAAAATCCAGCCAGACAAATGGGTGTACGAAACTATCATTTCAATTATGAGCATAATGTAGATTAGCTAAGCAGTATATATCAGCAGCTCACTATATGGCCAGTCATTTCCATAATTTAAAAGGTATTTATTTACATATGAAGGGAATCCACACTTCACGATATTGTCTGTTCGTCTCAAAAGATAAGACTCGTATATATGAAAAATTTATAAGTATGTTGAACCAAAAGTAATTAATGTTGCTCAATCCAGTCACGAGATGCCAAATTACAAAGTTATCCGCGTTCTCAGACAACATAATATCATTGAAGGTGCAGGGAAATGCCTTAAACTCCCAACTGAAAGTAAATAAATGGCAAAATGCATGGTATGTTTTTTTTTTCCATGTGATAGACAAACATTCATAGTACAAACATAAACAGAATCGAAAAGCAACTGTGTTGCTATGTCTAGTTCCAAGCAACTCATACGAACTATAGTTCATGCCAAAGTATATAACTGGAAAATCATATAGAAGCCCAAATGGAAGAAAAATTATGATTAAATGCATGAGTGCTACTTCCAATGCTTGGTAATTTTAATAGAACAACCTTTCGTTTTAGCAATTATTCAAATTGACCCACCTGGTAGCTCTGCCAATCATATTATTAGTAGCCACATCCTTAATGATCCAGTCACGCCTTGTACCAATCTTACCTTCCGCTTGACACCATGTCTCAATCTCAACAACATCACCCCTAACATAATACAAGCATTGCTTGAGATTCCATGCAATTATAAATGTTAAAAGCACATAAAATGCAGAAATATATAGAAATTAAACTCACCAAGCTGGATACTTATATATCTCAATGTGCATGCGAGAGGTAACCCAAATAAGATGAAGTTTTCTCATTGTTGTGGTTGTCGCAAAACCGTCAGTTGAAAATCCTACACTTTGTGCATGGTTGCAACCAACTTCCTAGATCAAAAATTGGGACACCAATATACATTGTAAATTGATGACTCTATGTTATTTGAACATATTAGTGACTATATTCATTTTTTATTATATTCATGAATGTTGATAAAAGGAGCAGATTATTAAGACAAAAATATTTTGATGGATAAGTACAAACCCTGCTCTGTTAGAGACAAACATGTTTTCCATCTGATTCACATAGCAAAGGGTATCAAAAAAGATCAAAATTTGCTTGTGATAAACACATGATAAGTAACAAGGGCTTACATAATGTTCGAGTTCATTCAGTTTATGGCATAATATTATTACGATAATTTATTTCTAACTGAACCTAGCTTTAAGAATTATTGAATGAAAGGAAGTTATAGAAACAAAAATTGAATTGTATTCTACAATTTCAAGGAAGCCAGCAGATAAACAAGAAAAGAATATCCTAATATTCCTACCAAGTAGTCACCAAAAGACATCCACCAACTTAATCTACTTAATATGTGTTTTGCCTTCTTAATTAAATATCTGTTTTTTGCCAATGGCTATAAACCATATCAAATTCACTAACAATTCAAACTTACAATCAAATCCACGTCGGTTGAAATTTGTTAACCAAATTATTCGGTATCAGAACCAAAATGGAGTAAACGGTCTCCATCATCATCATATCATATCACACGTCATCAGATATGTCTCACCTTCCCTACTAAAATTTTTGAACAACTTAATATAATATTGCCTCTACCAAATCCAATTCAATAAAGAATTGCCACTAACAGATATTTCAGAAAACAGTCAAGCATTGAAGTGAAGAAACATAAAACAGATCTACACCTGAACTTAAACAAAAGAGATTCCTGTTATTGAATTTCAGTATGTTTTTAAAACATTCAAATACAAGTCATCTTAAAAACTATTTAGCAATCGCAATAAGCAGAATGGTTTCATTCAATTCAATTTGTTAGATACTTAGATATAAACACAAACCTGAAGCAGATTCGCAATGGTTTCAACAGTGGCAGTTTTATTAATTCCAACTTCGTAGCACCTAACAACGAAGTTCTCTTTATAAGACAACCCATCCTCCACCAAGCTGCCCATCCTGAGCTTCCCAGCCACTCCATTCCCTTCCTTCAAAACCGCAGGCGCAGCGACGGCTGAGGCGGCGGAGCACCGCAAAGACGCTTTGTAACATCGTGCACCGGCGACGGAGCATTGAATTTTATCCGGAACAGGAAGACGCGCGACGTGGGTGGGGGCCGCCGCAGCGGGAGGAGTGGGGAGAGTGGATTTGAGCATGTGTGATTCAAGATTCGGATCGGAGGTTCTCAACCGCACGATTTTGGTGGAGGAGAAGGAGGAGGGTCGATGAAAATACACAAATCAATGGTGGAATCGGAATCGGTGGTGAGAACGAAAGGGTAATTAAATGGGAGAGCGTGACCGCGGTCGGTCTTTATTTTATTGCGAAAAGGTTCATTATGTGCATGATTTTATTGGTGGTGCGTTATGCGTTCATGCTTACATGCGAAGTGCTAATTGTCACCCCCATGCCGCCATGAATGCCATGTGTGGCCCATACGTGGAATGTAAGGTCTTTGCTACGGTTGAACTTGAAATTTTGGCTTAAATTGCTGGAGTAAGATTTTGACATCACGCGTTTGTGCATGTAGGATTCGTAATTGTGGACCCATCTAGCTCCTCTTCACATAAGGCAAATGTTTGTGATAACCAAGGCTTGTACTTTGGTAACGACTGTTACCTAAGAGCAGATGCATTAAAGACATGATATCGGTCCAACGATGATTTAAGACACCCACCGCCCCCTCCATCATCTATCCCGTATCGGCAGTGGTGAAACCAGAAATGCAAGAATGAATAACCAAAACTTCAATAAAATCAGTGTATGCAAGAGTTTGATGAAAATGATCTAATTTTCTTTAATTATTTTTCCATTTTACTTTAATGGACCCTCTGGTCTATAGCTGGCTTCGCCCCTGCGTATCGGGTCGAGCGAGGGTTTTGAGTTCGAATCAGTAGGATTGACTGATTTATATTTTTGTCGTTTGAAAATAGATAGTTTTCCTATTTAATTTCAGACGGTCTGATCGTTGAATGAACATGATCATGAAAAATGGCTGTTGGTTCATTGGTTCAAAACGAACAGACACAACTGAAAATAATATAAAAGGAGAGGAATACTTATCACATTCGTGGTATGTTTACACCAAAAAATGGTACATCCAAGGGATGAAGATGCAGATAATCAAATGAAAAATGAAGTGGTTACGACAATCACACATAGGTTTTGTAGTGGTTCGAGAGCCCGCGTCCAATTTATAATATCTTATTTATGGAATGTTTTGTTACAAACAAAGTGGTTACGACAATTAAGTAATAAGAGATTGACCGAAAAGTCCCTTTTTCTGAGTCTGGAAGGTCTATTTATAGATGCTACAGTGCCCAAATCGGTTGGGACACGTGTTGTTCATTCCAAGATTGTAGGATAACGCGAAAAAGTGTTCTTCTTGCATAGAGAGGCATGATTTTCACATGCAGTGATAGGTAGCAGCTGATTCGATATTCAAGGGTGGTTGAAGCGGTCAGGTAGGAGCAGGAGCACGTCTTCAGGAAAATATCTTGCGCAGGAATAAGTTTGGCCTGACTCGATCGAACCAAAGGTCATTCAACCCAGTTAGCGGGCATATTGGACTTCTATACTTAGCTTAGGCTCTAGGTTCGGGTCAAACCATGTACCGATTGAACTGATCATTCATCAAGGCGAACGAAGGCAATCTAAAACGGTCCTAGCGTTAACTTCCTTGGTTGACTAGTTCATTGATCAAGCTTATATGGTCCTTCATGCTGATTCTGCTGAGATTCATGATGTCAATACACCTTGACAACCTTGCCAAAAGGTTGGTAAATACTCCCCCCCCCCAAGCATGCCGCCGTGTTAAGGACGTGGCGTGCTTTGAATTCTCCAATCATGAGTTATTTCTTCAATATTGGGAAATCAGAAGGTCGTGCTCATATTAGCCTAGAGATTCTTCCATGAGTTATTTAGAATTGCAAGTCAACAATTGGGTAGCCGATCACTCGGAATCGACATCGATCTTGAAGAGAGCAAAGCTTTGTAGTCATACACTGATTCATTTTGGGTCGGCTTATCGTTGGGTCAGCATGTCAGCCCAATAGTCACAGTCAATGGTCATGTCAATAGAACACGAAGAGTCTCCCTTCGTTACTATAAAAGGCTGGCCCATTCATTATTTTACTTTTACTTTTTTACTTCAGTCGAACCTGTTATTCTCCAAGAAGCCAAAAAAATCTTCCTTTTCTGTTGAAGAACAAGATCACCCCTTCCGATCATTCTGCATGTAGGAATTTACTCTCCTACATTGCTTTAAAGACATACCCATCTGAGAAGTGCTTGATCAGTTGAACTAAAGCATTAAAGATGTACCCGTCTGCTACAAAAGTTTCCATTGGGCGAGATGTACTCGAATTCTAAATCTGAATCGATCGATTGGTCCAATACTTAATTCTATATGTAATCCTTACCAAACAATTAATCGCGTATGTATATTCTGGATAGTTAGGATAGAGCCTTGGTTTCCTGAATCTGAAGCAGAACAGAATGTCTTAAACTTCATTACACTCTTTAATGTTATTTTTTACTCATGTTGTTGTATCCACCACATACATACGCATAAGTGCACACATCGGGGGGAGGGGGTATGATCATAATGTTCTAACCAATTATCTCTTATGAATAGCATAACTATAAATGTTTGGAAGATATGAGACTCGAGGCTCTGAAGCAAGCAGAGGCAAGGATTTATTTATTCGCCAAGATTCAGAGAGTGATTCCTTATCTGAATCCAGAACTAACTCTGATCCCAACCTTTGCACCGAAACTCGAGCCCAATTAGGGAATCCATCACCAGTCATAGAAACAGGAGTGACGAGCGGGGCAACGGATGTAATCGAAGCACCTAACACCCTTTTTGGTGCCATATTCTTGGGGAATCCTGAAGATTCTTGGCCTTGTATGATGATCGAAAAGCAGTTGAAAATACTGTGCATAAAATACAACATTCCTTGGGATGACGTCCGCATTCCTCAAAAAGACGATCATCCCCACGATCCACCAAGTGGTTTCATGGCGTTAACCCGCCATATGTGTATCGCAGGGGCCACCCCTTTATTTCCGGACTTCATTGTTAATTTCCTGAGGCGAATGAGCTTGGTGCCTATGTAACTCTACACAGTCGCATATGTTAATCTATTGTCATTATATGTCTTATACATGGAGCGCATATACCAACCCCCGACGTTCGACGATATAGTCTTTTTCTTTAATTTCAAGCATCAAGACGACTATACTCCCTCTGACACGACCCGAACTTCCGCGGTAAGGAACGCCCGGATTGAGTTGAGAACAACACACAAAAGAACGCAAACAGAAGAACATTTCATTGTATATTACAACAATTCCATCAGAATACAAGAATATACAGAGTATGAATCAATATTACACAGAAAATATCAGAGATTTAAATTACATTACATAGCAGTGGAAAAATAATACAATACACAACTATAAGTAATACACTGATACAGAGCTTTTTGAGTATCGTTCCAGCTGTAAATCAGGATCCTGTGAATATAAATCTGCAAAACCAAAACTACTAGCTGCCCGTGTCAAAATAAGGGCACCCAGAGTTTAGGTTAAAACAATAAACTCCAGGTCTGTAACAAACCGAATTTTTATAACATGTTAATACAAGAATCAAGGCAGAATTAAATTTTAAAATAAGAATCAAGGGAAACGGGTTGCGCCATTGCGTTCGTCTTGAAATTCTGCTTGAAAACGAGTCCGAGTTTGCGAGAATCAGAGTCCGTATTAGAGAGATATGACCCTCTGAAGTTTCAGGATTTTCAGAATCGAAAACAGCTCGAATTCGAATTCAAATTTCGAATTCAAAACCCAGAAAAGGCTGGGCGGGAAATTTCCTGCCCAGTACCCAGGTTGACTGGGGAGTCGACTGGGCAGTCGACCCCCCAGACCAGGTCGACTGGGCAGTCGACCTGGGTGTCGACCTGGTCCCCGAGCCCACTTTTGGGCCTGGGTGCATCCTGATGTTCCTAGTCTCGTTTTCTGTCCAGGTTCGTCTGCCTAATCCTATATAAACCCCCTGATGCCTAAACCCTAATTCACTACAACACGTCTAGCCACCATTATGCTACTGAAATCCCTCTTGGTCATGGCCGCCGTCTCTAATCTTCTTCTTAAGCTTTCATACGCAATCCAATGCAAAGATGAAGACTTCTACAACAATTCAAGGGGATGAATCAACAACTCTACAATGTTTCTACATCGATTTCAGTTCTTAATTCGCTAGCCATGCTATGTAAGTTCTAGTTACTTTTTAGATTAAAATACTTAATTTTAATATGGCTATGGAATAAAGTGTAATTGGATATAAGCATGTTTATCAATTCAGATCTATTCCTGTTTACCTTTGAACCTTGAGTTTTGAGACTTGTTCATCTCCATTCTTATGTCTAGTTCATGCTCTATTCAGTCGTTGTAAATTAGTTTCTTGGATTCATGTTGATATTATTATCAAGATCTAATCTTTATGCCTATCATGACGATCTATGTTGTTTTCTCCCTGATCTTGTTTCATTGCAACTTCTACCTCCCTTTATTTATTTTCCTTTGATGAACCTAGATCAATTTCGGACCTAGGCCTAAACTGCGACTTATGTGCGATTGGATACGGGGGAAATACCGAAATATTGCCTAGTTAGACATATGTGTGTTTGGTAGAATCGAAGGCATAATATAGAATTGGATAATTGGGTATTGCCATTAAAATGGTAATTGTAAGAATTGGGATTGGCATATGTAATTTTTGGCTAGAACTTGATATGTGTAAATTGACATACGTATAAAACGGCATGAACTGAACATATGTAGATTTGGTATGAATTGGGCATATGTAAAACTGATATGTAATCTAAAACTTGGGCATATGTTAATTATGTGAGGTTTGTAGTTGAAACATATATGATAATTTATGTCTTGAAAAAAAGGCTAATATGAACACGCCTAAGTAGGTTTTGGGTAGTTGGCATGTAATAGCCTTAAAGGAGGGATAAATATAAATTGAGATAAGTTGCCTTTAATGGCATAAGATAAATTGTGATAAAATTGGTATGATTTTGCATACCATTAATTGATGAACATAATTGAGTCAATTATGGACATCGTTAAATTAGGAATTAATTAATAATTTGAATAAGGAAATTATTAAGACTGGGGTAAAAGATTATAAGTGATAATCAATGCTTAGGACACGAGGTTGGACTAATTTGTGACGTAAAACTGCCCGGACCCGCCCGGCGAATCCAGTAGTCACAAATGGTAGCCCAATGTGAGAGGTCCTAGGCCCAAATTAAAAGCGTAACAGTTGTAAAGACACGAGGTTAGACTCTTTTATGGTGTAAGACTGCCCTGACCCGCCCCGCAAATCCAGCTGCCATAAATGTCAGTCTAATGTGAGAGGTCTTTATAGAGTTACGGCCTTAATGGATTAAGAAATACTTAACCAGATAAACATGTGGTGGGACATGGGGGTTAAGTGGGTGACATGTGGGTGACATGTAGAAATACGAATAGTAATACTTAACCAACATAACATGGTAATTAGACCAGTGGATAGGGTCAAGTAAACTAAGAACACTTAACCAATATGGTATGAATGGGTGGGTTAAGTAATATGATTAGGCTAATGACACTTAACCAATATGGTATGAATGGGTGGGTTAAGTAATATGATTAGGCTAATGACACTTAACCAATATGGTATGAATGGGTGGGTTAAGTAATATGATTAAGCTAATGACACTTAACCAATATGGTATGAATGGGTGGGTTAAGTAATATGACCAGGCTAATGACACTTAACGGTTATGACATGAATGGTTGAGTTAAGTAAATCTTAATTAATGCCTAAGTGGGAATGATAACTTATGGAATAAAGTAAGTTAGGCGGAACAATAGATAAGATGAGATAACTTATGTAATAAGGAAAGATGTGCTTCATTGTAGATTAAGCAATATGTAAAGACAAGAATGAATTTACAATTGAAGGCGACATAAGTTATATTATAAAAAGGAACAAAACATTGGTTAGGTTGGATAATCCTCTGAGTATCAATCTGATGTTGATTCCGGTCTTCGGGGTTGGTATTTAGGGAATTATTCTCTCTCTCCAGTGTGTTTGTAAGTTAAGGGGTACTTGGTTGTAAAGATTGAATAAGAACATGTTATTGTACCATAATAGGGGTTAATGTATGAATCATAGAAATAACATGTTGCGGGCTTATTAATGGACTTAGTATAGTTCAAGTTAAGAATTGAATTAATAAGCAAGTTGAAGGTTGGTATAAATGGAAATAACCAAGTTAAATGATAAGACTGATGAGGTAGCACAAGCGCATAGTTAATGGATAGACATAGGGTCTAATGGCAGATAAAGCCAAGGCGCTTGGTTAAACCCAGACGTTGGGGGTAATATGAATGACATGTAAAATATACCCTATAAGCACTTAACCAAGATAAAGCATGTATTAAGACATGAGGATGATGTAGGGGATAAGTGGAGGACATGGGTAACATGTAAGACATAACTGGTGTATACTTAACCAAAATTTAAGCATGTAAGTGGACATGAATAAGAAGGGGTTAAGTAAGAATTACTAGAGGGGACCAAGCATAGGTGGGAAGCTTGTGTCGAGGAAAGGGGACCCTTTTCAGACCAGTAGCCCATTACGTATCTTTGTGAGCTCGACCCATGTCGAGGACGGGACACGCATACTGGGTTTGATTGTAAGAGGTCAAAACGGGTTAGCGGTGGCAACGCAAGTCCAACGGGTTTCATATGCGTGTGTGGACTCGGGCTGGTAGGTAAGACGTTGTTGCATCGTGTAGGTATAAGCCGTGCATCCTCAAGTTGTATCGGGTTGCCACTTTAGGGGAGTGATACACCCCACTGTGGGGCCAGCACGGGTATCTACGAGTTAGGGAGCCGATCGCACGGGGGTTGGTGGGTACACCTAGTGGAGATAGGGGCAGGCGGCACCTATGTAGTCAGCTAGGGGTACGTAAGACTAGTATTATGATTTACACCTAGTGGAGATAGGGGCAGGCGGCACCTATGTAGTCAGCTAGGGGTACGTAAGACTAGTATTATGATTTCTAAGTAGTGGGTGGGATCACCTTATTATATAACACGGGCTACTAGTTGGGACACTAGTACGGGGTAAGGATCCTTGTTACAGGGGACACTAGTTGGAGTACTAGTAGGAATACGAAACATTCCATGTAAGACACTTGTAAAGATGCTAGTTAGGTGGTGCAGAGCAAGTAGATCTCATAGAAATATTTTAATGGCGAAGCAGAGAAATCTCGTTATGTTTGATAGGAATCTTACGAAATTATACTTAGTTTATCTTGAATGGGAACCTTGCGATGTTACTTGACAAAAATCACATCATGTTAACCTTAGTTATCTTGCATGTTGCTTATCTTGTCATCATGCCTATGTTTACTTTCAGTTTACTCATGCCATATTATCCTTAACTATTTTTATGCTGAAAGTCACTAGGACTTACTCAGTCTTTATGACTGACCCGTTTTGTTTTGCCTCTTTTTCTTCCGTTTCCCCCCCTAGGTTCGCAGGGTGGGAATACAGCTTAGTTCGGATCTTACCAAGCTCCAAGGCTCTTTCATGTATGGCTTGGATTTCTCTTGGCTATGGCTTGCTTTGCTTTATTGGGGAATACTACAATTTGTTTTTATGCTTCTTTGTTTTTTTAGCAAGACAGATATTTTAACTATGTAATTGGGTATTGGAAGTGATGGGCTTTTATTGTAAACAATCATATTTAATAAATGATTTTAAGTACTTCCACTTTACTTTCCGCTGTTTTATATATGTCTGTCTTGTAATATTTCTGTTCCAGTACCCATAATGCTCCATTGAAGTTAAGGCATTCCCTTTGTGAGTGACCTTAATGGATGTGGGTTGTTACAAGGTCAGTCATGTGACTGGTGTGAGAACTAAAATAGTTATTTAAAACTTTACTTTAAATCAGATATATCAAGGGACCACGCCGTATAACACGGAACGGGTTTCCTCCCAAGAATACCAGGGCATAAAACAACAGCGCAATGCTAAATAAAGAAAAATGAAACTATTATAAGACCCAGGTCCTATCACACAATGCAACGCAAGCCAGGGGATAGGGTTTTCCCTTATAATAGCCAAACATGCTTAGTACGTTAAAAACAAATCATTTGATACTATTATACGTGCATAGTGTACAAAACAACTTCAATCATAAATATCAATCATATGCGGCATGGGTACCATATATCTTGTCGCCAATACTAGGCTCTACAAATAAAACCGCAAAATCACGTATTTGGAAATTAGATTTCCATCTGTGAACCAAGGCAAAAGATAGTCCTCTACCGATTCGAGACTGTCTAACCAAGGCAAATAAAACCGCAAAATCACGTATTTGGAAATTTGGAAATTGGATTTCCATCTGTGAACCAAGGCAAAAGTTAGTTTCTAAATTTCACATTCTTAGGGAAAGGTTCCCATTAATTTTATCAAAGATAAATTCTTTAAATTTTTTTCTTTAATCTTCTTTATATATCAATTCAAACTAGTCGGGATTAACGAACCTTACCGAAGTAATCATTTGTTTTAATTTCCCAATCCCAACCTATTCATCCCATGAAGTAAAACTGGTAATACTTCATATCTAACACCACGGTGTTATCGGTAAATTCAATTACCATTTCACGTTCAAATCTAATTAAAGATTTAACTATCGCCTGGAACAAAACTGGTGATACTCTATTCTCGATCTTTTCAATTTAATTATAGATTCATTAGAACTTCACTTAGTTTTAATCTTTAACTGGGTTAAAGAATCAGTGTCATTTAAAACACGGTTCACGATAACCCCCAAAATCACATCACCTTTCAATCAGTCCCTAACCGTAAATTAGCAAGTGAACAATTCCCTAAGTATTAACCCCGAAGGCCGAAACCAACATCAGATCAATACCCCATAAACCATTCAACTTAACTAATCTCCAGTTAGTTTATGATTTTCTTAACTCCTTTGGGTCTAAGAACAGTACTATTGAAGATACCGTTCACGACAATCCAAAATCACATTTCATTAAATCTAAATAAAAAGATTTAATCTTTTTCTCAACTGGGTTTAAGAACAGTGTTAATGAAGACACCATTCACGACAAACCCAAATCACATTTGATATTAAATACAAGGCTCTGAATAGAAAATATATCGGCTTATATTCAATATCAAATTCTACGACTATCAAATATCGTATTGGAAATAATGATATACATATATCTTTCAAATTTCCATAACAATATCTATATAATCATGAAATCCAACATCGAAATATTCCAAAGACAATTTCGATTCAAATCCATTCCAATTCAATTATTGGAAATCCTGATTATTTTCAAAACCATTTCAAATCCAATTTATTTATTTTAAAAATAAACAAATTATTATTCTTGTTCAAAACTAGTTCATTTCGATAAAAATCTATTTTTATCTTTTCAAATATGGAATTTTTCATCCCAATTTTTCACAAATCATTTCTTATGATTTTACACAAATTATTGCTACTTTTAATAATTTTATCAAGGTCTGTACAGTCGATTTCCATCAACGGCCATCGAACTGCACTTACAGCGACCTTTTCCAAATTTGATTTGGACATAATTCAAAATCCAACCGTTAGATTTCTAATTTCTTATATTCGTTAGAAATCTCTTTTCGATACAAACCCAACGGTTCCGGTTTTAGGAGAATCCGATGGTCGGATCTCCCGTAATATCCATTCGAAGTCAATGGTCGAAATTCACGAACTGCCGCGGCGCGTTCTATTCAGGCCATTATATATATAATATATATATATATATTATATATTTCGTCGATTTCCTTTTAAAACGTATTTTATAAATCGTTTTAAATTCGTTTTTAAAACGATTTCAACTTCCATCTCAAATTCAAATCAAAATTAAATCTTTCCAATATAGATTCGTTTTAAATTCATTTCAAATTGATTTCAATTCAAATCGATTTTTAATTCAATTTCAGTTCGTTTTCAATTCAAATTCAATTCAAATTCATTTCTATTCGATTTAAATTCGAATTTTGATTCATTTCCCTTTAATTCGAATTTTGATTCATTTCACTTTAATTCGAATTTTGATTCATTTCCAATATTCATTGAAAAATAAATAAAGTCGATATAAATATCGTTCGCGTCAAAATGGCGTCAATCGAATCAACACGGCTTCATATATTTCTATTTTCAAATATTCTATTTCAAATATTTCTTTTTTAAATATTTCAATTCAAATATTTCTTTTCCAATATTTCTTTTCAAATATTTCTTTTTTCAAAACTGGAATGAGGCCCAATCAATTACCATATAATGTTAATTATATGGATTTTCTACAACACATGTATACAATACCAACGATGAATAATCAACCATCATCCAAAGTGCATTCTACACTATATAAGCATCAAATATAAATATTTAACGCTCATAACAGTCTGTCAATCAATCGATCGATATACAACTAATTATTGGGATTAGTGTATGTCATATATCATCCCAATACCCGTGTGGGGTTTCAAACAATCAAACACATATTTTATTTGTGCAGTTGGGCGATGTGTAAAATTTACCGTCCCAATCAATATCAGTCAAATGTGTGTATATAAACAAATCGTCCGATTTGTTTATATTTCATTTTAAATACACGTTAAAAATTCTATTTTCAACAATAAAATATTTTTAACTATATAAATATTTTATTTCATTTCACATCACATAATCAACTACACATCAAAATCAAACAAACAAGCCGTCCATGGTCTGTGGACGACGGGTGTCGGGTGCTACTAAACACCGTCTGCATCCTAGTATACATTTCAAACTAGAAATAAAAATAAAAGTGAGGAGTTCTCACCGAGGGTTCCACTCCGTCGTGCTTTGCTGTTGAACTGCTGAACCGTCTGGATTTGATTGGAATTCCTATGTAGTTCTTTTCACGCTGTTCATATAAAAATTATATTTTTTAACTCGCTACATATATAAAGATCAAATTTTTCTTCGATTAAAAATCACTTCCTTTGTTCTATGACTATTCTATACAAATTATACTTTTAAAATAATGTTCTTTATATAAAAATCTCAACTTTTATATTTATAAAAATCAAATTTTTAATATGATAAAAATATAATCCTTTTTAATTATAAAAATCATATTCTTACCTAGTCATAAAAATCGTATCTTAACACTATGAAAAATCTGACCCTTTCATAAATAAAAATCAAAACTCTTCATAACTAAAAATCAAATCTTTTCTCTTGTAAAAATCTATACTTTATATGTTAAAAGATCTCACCTTTATCACTTTAAAAATCTTACCTTTATCACATTATTCGATTATAAAAAATTATATTTTTAAAGTTATATAAAAACTGAAAGTTAAAAATCAATGTAAATAAATAAAAATTGAAATGAAAACTCACATCATTATTCAGTCGAAGGGGAGAGCGCAGAGGGGGGTCCGGCGGGCTGAGGTAGCTCTAGTGGCCGTGAAGTGGTGGCTTCAGACGATGGTGGGGGTCTTGCGCTCGATGGGGAAGGAACCGAGGCAAGGGGGAGGGTTTGGTCGGCCTGAGGCGGAGGAGGGTGGCAGGGGGGTCTCGTCGCCGGCGGTCAAAGGGGGGGCGCTAGGGTTTTCTGGGCGGGTTGGGTGCGTCGGTCTTCGAACGAGAGGGGGGAGGAGTGGGAGAATTGGGAGGAGGGGATGGGGTGGCGCGATGGCCGAAGGGGAGGGGGGAAGGGATCGCCATCGACGGGCGCGATGGTGGAGGATAGCAGCGGTGTTAGGTTTAGATATTTTTTTTCGTTGGCCTGAGCGGGTTTGGGGAGGGAGAGAAAGGTATAGGGACCTTTTATAAAAATTATTATATAATATTTATTTATTTAATTTCCTAAAGTAACTTTTCATTCGAATTCAAAATCGAACCCACCGACTGTCGTCCCTAGCGTATTACCCCCATTCCGAACACAATGGGATATGTATCGCAGGCCAATTCGACTGTTTTGATCAGTTTTCGTCGAATTTAAAATATAAATCTATATATATTCAATTTGAACGCACATTTCAATTTACCGGGGCCACATACGAACTCTAAAAATTCCCAAAAAATATTTTCTAGCTTCGAATTGACGATACGGTCCTAACAAAACTAGTTTCGTCAAATTATGAGATCGTTTGAAAACTGGCCATTTTCTAGTCGATTAAAATCAACTGAAACTGGTCAAACGCATTTTCCTTCGCAACGCTCACATATTGATTCGAAAAATTATGAAAATTGGAATCTAGCAATAAATTGTCATCACAGATCCAACAAAAGTGGTTTCGACGAAATCTGAGGTCGTTTGCAAAATGGCTATTTTCAAGGGCCAAAATTCCATAGCTACTATTCTGAATTTTCAACTGGGCATATCTTTTGATTCCCGCTATGAAATTTCAATTTCCCGGATTCGTTGGAAAGATATTCACAAATACATTCTAATATTTTTGGTTTCACTAAAATCCGGTTTATTTTGAATCCTGTACATTCATTTGAGCTTTGAAATTGAATTATCGAACTACCGCGCCATTTTCAATTCCTTTTTTAATTTAAAATAAATATTTATATTCTAACGACGATCTATATAATATATACGTTCGAATTCTATTCAAAATAAATTTCTTCGTCGTTATTATTTAAAATAATTCATTTTAAATATTCAAAATTCATTAAAATTTCCAAAATAAAAAATTTAAATTAGCTTAGATTTCCGGGTTATTACACCCTCCTTCCTTTTCTTAGAAGTTGTTAGTCGACAAAAAGTCATCGAGGATATTCCCAGCAAATTTGGGGCCTTTCGACATGACTGGTCCTATGTCCCGCAGCAACCGGGATGTGTTGGTCGATGACTTCAGTGTAGTAAGTCTCATATTTTAACTGAATAGACTATAAGGACATTTATCGCTTAAGTTTTCTTTGTAGGTGGGAAGACAGAGAGACCCACAGGGAGGGAGTTCCAGGAACGCTTAAATACTCTTGTCGGACTCAGTTTTAAGCGTTAAAGCATCAAAAAATGCTTAACTAATAAACTTCTACATCGCCACCATCTCCTTGATGCGAGGAGAACGTTAAGGTCCCCTGGTGGTTGAACCTCTTCATCAACCGTTATTCGAGCCAACATGCCCCCAACTGGGAAAGAATCGACCTCTACTAGAAAGGTGCCCTCAGTCGGGGGGAAGCATTGACCTTTGTTCAAAAGGTGCCCTCGATCCAGGGGCAATCAGCTAAACCCTCGACAAGAGAAGAAGTAGCTGGTTCGATCTGTTCCCCAGTAAAGGGGAAGAAAGCTGCTTGAAAAAGGCTTATAATGGAGCTGATCATCTGAAGGTCATAAAGGACCCTGTTGCAAGCATTGCAGAGAAAGCCCCGAAGGAGACGATGGAAGAAGACCCCTAGGATTTGCATTTGAAGGAACCCGTTGTCAAGAAAGATTCCTCTTTTACTCGGGGTGGACAAGAGGAAGAAGTGGATTCCATATACCATGGTTTAAAGGACTCTCTTCTAAAAATATGGACTTTGCCTCTTTCTTCCCCAAGTCCGGGGAAGACATAGCCCCTGTAGGGCCGAAAGATGCAACAACCACAAGCCTAATCCCAGACTCGGGTCCGTTTTTGGGAATCACTTAGGGCATACACAGCACAAGCACTGCATGGCACAACACTATTTTCTCTCATGTATACTGAACATTGACTAAAGTTTGTCCGTTGTGTTGTAGGCACCATGAAAGGCGGGTACTACCATGATTAAGGCTGTAACTGTAACGGTTACAGTTACCAATACGGTGTTTTTTTACCATACCAATATTATTGGTAAATCTAAAATCAAAAGCGTTACCGTTACCAAAATTATCGGTATACCAACAGTCGGTGTACCGATATATCGATGTACCGATCTTAGGTAACGGTAAATTTACCGTTGAAAAAAAAAACATGATAAAAAGAAAATTCAGGATATATATATTTTCATAACAAAAATGGCCTATATATTTTCAAAACAACAACACATAATAAGCATTCCATTCCATATTTCCATGCATGGCAATTGTTAAGCAGTAATACAAAATATGGCAATGGTAACTAGTAAGACATTAAAACACAATATGGCAACAGTAAGGCATTTTCAGATTTTCACTACAGCAAGACATTAATACAAAATGTGGCATCACTAAAGTGATGCATCAATACTACATAGTATATTCAATAGTCCAAAATAGGCAACAAAATATTTGTGTATCTATTTCCAACTATGGTCATATCAGAGAACCCTATTTAATGCTTTCCATATATTTATCTAGACTGTACAAAATATGGCAACAGTCCAAGCATCCATGCACCATCCAAAACAAAAACCATGTACTGATTTACCATTATGGATGAACAGGTGGGCGTGATGAAGGTGGTAGCTCCAAAGATCAATCTTGTGAGCTTGGCATACCTGCACAAAAAAAGATGAATTCCATTAAACGATATGCAACAAATAAGACGAAGACCAACTTGCAGTCATAGACTTACTGTCTAAGAACATTAATGCACCATAAAACAAAATGTAAGTTCCTATTAACCAACTTACAAAATACACCATAAAACAAAATGCAATTCCTATTAACCAACTTATAAAATACACCATATAACAAAATGTAGTTCTTATGCTGCAAATTAATTGAAGGGCTTCAGGGATGAAAGCAAAAAATAGGAATCATGGCATGCTTCAAATAAAAAAACATTACTAGTATTTTATTAAATGATATGCTACAAATAACATGAAATTATATGCTGTAAATAAACAATATGCTGAAAATAAATGATATGCTGCAAATTAATTATAACAATAGAAGAATAAGCACTTACATACCTTTTTCAGGCTCTTCGAGTTCTTGGTATAAAGAAATATCATCATCAACGGGGTTCCTTGTAGAAATTAAATTCTTCCGCTCTAAGCCAATCATTAGTACAAACTAATGCCTCAACCATCTTCAGATTAATGAAGCTCTAAATGTATCAACTTCTCCTACCCAAACTAAATGCATTTTCACTTGCCACGGTTGAACTCGGGATTGAAAATAAATCTTTAGCAACCACTGAAAGAATTAGATACCATGTTTGGTTCATCTTCTACCAAGTTAATAAATCAAATGAATCACCATCAAGTTTCTCACAAGGATCCGAAAAATATTTATCCACTTCATTATTAATTTCCACGGCCTATGTTTGCTCTCTTTTTCTTTTAAGTCTCATTTCTACATGAGAAAGTCCACTTGATTGAGAACCCAAGTTTGCATTCATTCGTGTTATAGGTCTAGTGGTACTCGAAGTCTGATTTTGATCACTAACCCCTTTATATGTATCATACAACTCAAGCAAACAATTTTTTATTTCATGAAGTAGACTTATGATTGTATTGTCATTTTTCCCTATATCTTCAAAGGAAATTTATATCAATTCAAGCTTATATCTTGGATCTAGAACATGAGCAACATATATCATTTTGTTAACACTTTCAAAATTTCCCCAATATTTGCTCCATTTTACCTTCATTGATTTCTCCACACTTTGTAATATTTGGTCATTATCATCACTAATTTTCATATCGATATCAATTATTAAGCCCGTTATTACCGCAAAAATTAAGTGAGAAGTATATGATTTTGTTGATAGAATATACATATTGCCATCACTTAATAGATATATTGTCATCACTCAATAATTCAGTTACACTAACCAAATATAAACAAAACTGCAAAAAAAATCTAAAAGAAATCAACCAATGTTGATTGGAAACCAAAATGCAAACGAATATACCTGGCTATTTCAAGAACGACCAAGATGCCAAAAAAAAAAAAAAAAAAAAAAAAAAGCACTTAACCAGCAGCCACAAAGGAGGCATAACATAACTTCAACCTTCCAACTTGAATTGTACCATTCACATCTAAGAACAACATTGTAGCATTTTTCTTGAAACATGGTTAACCAAGAGGATATCTAACAACATCTAACATTGCACCAAAAAGGTGATGGAAAGGAAAACAAAAAAGGGTGCCAAGTTCTCCACAAACAACAACTAATCAGTAAATCAATATGACATAGGGGAAGCAAGTAAAGAGCATGGAAAACTTGATAAAGACCCACACATAACCATCAACCAGTGTAGCAACTCTAACACCTAGGAGTATGGCAGAGTGAAGCCATAGCGCAGAGCAGACCGACGGGACAATCCCCAAAAAACCACCCACAAAACGTAAAGACGAAACCCAAATTTCAGAACGATAGAAAGACCTAGCTCTAAGGGATAAGAAGACCACTAAATTACAAACCACACAGAAAATCCCCAAAACAAGAAGGAAACTACAAAGCTAGAAAATCATCAAACAAAGCTCATCAACTATAAATGGTGGAATGCGATTTTTACCTATTAAAGAAACATCGATGGATTGAGGAGCTTCACTTTCTGTTGTAGGAACTGGATGAGTAGGGATTCCCTCATCTTCAACTTGGTTTAAAACATTTGAGTGAATCGATTCCATCTTTGCTGTAAATATAAATAAGAACAGAGATAGCGAAGAGAATAAGGTTGAGGCTGCGTTCTTTAGGTCCAGAGAAAACAACTCAACTTTGAGCCATTGCCTCTTCTCTTGCCCATTTTACCCCCCCCTCCTTACCCCCTTATAAGCCCTTCTTCCAACCCTTCTTCCATCCTCACCTCTTCTCTACCCTCTTCCTCTTATATTTTTATGTCGATCTTGAAGTGATAGCAATGGAAAATCCATTTCCAGATGATGGTGATTTCGATTTAGAAGATTTAGAATATATTGTACTAATTGGAGAGTACTTACGTGATAGACGATGCGAAATAGGATGTCGGATGCATACTTCGACATATACTGGTTTGATGTGGATAGACGACATAATTAACGGTCATCAGGGAAGATGTCAAAGGCAATTTCGTATGAAACGGTTATGTTTTCTTTCGTTATGCGATAGGCTGGAAAGTTGCGGATTGACTACTTCGGAAAACATTGTTGTTCGAGAAGCGGTTGGAATATTTTTATGGACTATTGCCACCTCTAATTCAAATAGACGAGTGGCTGAAAGATTTCAAAGGTCAGGTTGCAAAATCTTCAATTATTTTCACGCTGTTTTGAATGTCGTCCTAGTATTATCTACCGCTATTATAAAACCGGTTGATCCTCAATTTAACTCAATTCTAGCTTAAATTAGCAATGATAACCATTACTATCCGTACTTTAAAAACTATATTGGTGCCATAGACGGTACACATGTAATGGGACACTTACCTCCAGATCGAATTGTTCCGTTTATCGGGCGAAATGGTTATGCTACACAGAATATTTTGGCTGCATGCTCGTTCAGTTTACTATTTATCTGGTTGGAAAGGTACTGCACACGACAGTCGAATTTTTAATTCTGTAGTGAATGATAGAAGTTCCAATTTTCCTCATCCTCCTCCTGGACAGTATTATGTACTACTGGGTATATACCACCCTATCGAAGTGTTAGATATCACATCCCCCAGTTTCGTGTGACCACAAATCAACCGAAATCGAATAATGAAATTTTTAGTTTCTACCATTCTAGTTTACGTATGGCAATTGAGAGGACCTTCGGAATATGGAAAAAGAAATTTGTTATACTCAGAAATATGGCAACCTACAATTTCGAAGCTCAAACAAAAATTGTTATTGCTATGATGGTTATACACAATTATATACGCAAATACAATATGGGTGATCCAAATTTTATGGCGTATGACGATGACCCAGATCTTGTTCCAGATGAGTATGAACAAGAATATGGCAACGTGAGAAACATAAGCAATAATTACCTAGCACCGGCTCAATGATATCATGGCCACTATTTCAAATCTCGCAAATATCGCCCGAGATCTCCTCCGAGATCTCGTTTTGGGCTCCTACTGAAACGAAACAACAAATATCACCCTGAATCTCCTTTCAAATATATCGCTCGAGATATTGCAATATCAAACGATATATCGACCGAGATGAAATACTGGAATATCGTCCGAGATCTTAGTTATTTTGGTTAAATAATTTAAATTTGTGCCTGAACTAGAACTGTAATTAAAAAACTCAAATCTAGCCACATCAATCTTTTGTTATTTTACATTTTGCATGTTAAATGACTATATTGTATGTTTGTATATGTTTTACAATGCTTATGATTTTCATATTCGTCTTTTTGCACACATGTTACTTATGAAATTATGTATTTTATGGTCTATTTATGCTGGATTTTCTAATGTTTTGGATCCTTTTAATGTTTCCTGTCTACCGATATTCCTATTTTAAGCATATTATGATTTAGACTATGAATGATCTTTCGCAAAACAAAGAATAATAAAGTTATTTTGCATTTTAAGTTTAAGTTACTATGTTTTTGATAGCATTCATAAAAATCATTTTGTTAAAATATCATTTTTAACATATCATGTACCCCGAGATTGTTCCGATATGATCTTTCAAACCCGATATGAGAATCAGAGACGAACTCCCGAGTTAGACTCATCTCGTCCGAGATCTCCCCCGGTATGAGACCGAGTCCATAAAATCCCCGAGACGAAACATGACCGATATCCGAGATTTAAAACCTTGATCATGGCAGCGCTGATATGGCAGTGCGTCGCGATAGAATAAGAGATGAGCTTGTTGCAGCAAGATTGCACTCATAAATTTCTGCAATGTATCACTTTATCAACTTTTTTTTTATTTCTGCAATGTATCACTTTATCTACTTTTTTTGAATTTCTGCAATGTATCACTTTTTGTACTGTTTTTATGTAATGGATTGTTATGTTTTGTTAACTGTGTTACTCTGCAATAATTATAATGTTATGTTTTAATCGGTAATTAATTAAATTACAAAATATAAATAAAATGCTCCGCTCAAATACTCCACTTAAATATTCTGCTTAACGCGCCAAACGCATTCTCCGCTAACCACAATTCTCCGCTATAATACTCCGCCGAAATACTCCACTCAAATTCTCCGCTTCCGCTTGCGGCGAACGCACCCTAATTTTATTTTCTGATTTTTCAATTTCCTTAGGATGTAGAACCGTGAAGCCATAAAATGTAAAAATGTAAAACGATGAAGAATGAGAGAAATAAAAGAGGAAGAGAACAAGTAGCGGCTGACTTCTTTTGACATGTAAGTTAAGAAGAAAACCTAATAAAATAAGGCCTAGATCTAGTAACAATAAAATCCAATGGCTCTGATCCATGGTTGATGTTTAGAGATATAGATTCATCATTTAATAAATCTATTAACCATTTAATTAGGCAAAAATTAAAGGTCAAAGTCCCTTTTAATTACCAGTAAAATTTCAGATTATATGCTTAATTACTTTCTTGCAACTTATTGGTAAATTTACCGTTACCGACGGTTTTCAAATTTTCTTACCAACATATTTACCATAACAAACGGTAATTTTACTGTTGTCGTACCAAAATAATTGGTATGCTAATATTACAAATTATTGGTAACTTTTAGCTTGGTAATGGTATGGTAACGGTAAAATCACCATTACCATAACAGCCATAACCATGATCATTTTGGCTCTCTCATGAAAAGAGGAGATCCTGCTTGTTTGGCTTCACTACAGGGAAGGCGGGATAAGGAAAGTGATGACAGATGGGCTCAGGAAAGTGAGACAATGAATGCGAGAGGAGGGTGAGGAAGGAGCGAGAGAGAAAAGAGATGGAGGACCATGAGAAGCGTAACAGGGATAAGGAGAAGAAAGAGAAACCCCAGGAGAAGGAGAAAGATAAGGAGTGTGAAACTCATAAGCGCCAATCTTGCTCTCGTTCTCGAGAAAGGGTTCCTAGGGGTAATGGCAAGATAGCCAATGTACATTTACAAATTGCTCCTCCCCATCTCAAGCCTCTGACTGATCCCATACCCGAACTTCAGCCAGCTAACTCTCGTGATCAGGACCTTACCACTTTCCCCAAGCGTCCTCAGAAAAGTCCCCAGATATCAGTCTCTTCGGCCCAAGAAAGGACGCCTGCTGAACGAATCAAAGAATTAGAGAAGTTTTCCCTCGTCTTCGCTTCAAGGGTATCAAGTTCATCCCAGATATACAGCCATTTCCGCAAAGTGCTCGTGATCAGATTAGATCAGGTGTTGATTTTGCTTTATCTCAATACGATGTAATGTACACATATGCAAGGCGTGTATGTGAGGTAGCTAGGACATGGAAGTGGAAAATGAAGGGACACAGACGGAGTGGGCCCATGATAAGACATCTCTTGAAACGATAAAGAAAGAACTGGTAACACGGCCCAACTCCTGACAGACCTGATGTGGCGTGATGGGATTGTTTTGTGTTGTTAGAGGCCGAGTTCCAATTCAAAAGGATCAGGAAGCCCTCTTACTTCATGTAATGACCCGCATTTTTCAGCGATATAATAATTTATTTATTTATCTATTTATAAAGTGATTTAGAGAACTAAATGGTGGCTTAATTAAATAACTTTGAATATTTAATTACAAATAATAATTAAATAATTTATTTAATTCTGAAATAATCAGAATTGGCCGAAATTGCGATATGGTGTGAATTGCGAAATTCAAAAGATGTAATTCAGTTTAGAATTGAATTACGATAACGAATATATTTAATTAACGATGGTTGAACATATAAATTATATTATAATTATAATCGAGCTCGAAATGGCGCTGTAGTTCGTAAATTGGCGATTCGAACTTCAACTGAATATACAGGATCTGTTTTAAATCGAATTTCTGTGAAACAAGAAACGTTAGGAGCTGGTGAAGTATATTTTTCTAGTGGAAGAGAAAAATCGGGATTTCGTCGTGTAGATTTTGATTTATGTCCAAATTAAATATTCAGAAAAATAGCGGTATATTCGTTCGTGGCCATAACGGTTATTTAAAAACATTTGAATATCGGGTTTGAATTTAGACAAGGTTCTTTTGAGACATAGCGATAATTTGATTTTTTAAATTTTATGGAAATTTATAATTAATTAAATAATCAACTTTTTGTTTGGAGTATTTTGCACCCTGTAATCAACATTGTGGGATTTCACAGAATAAGCTAACCTACCGGTATTATTATATTATTAGAATCCTGGCATCGCTGATCATAACGGTATGTTTACTTCTGTCGACAACAGTTTGTAAAGGAAGGAAATTCTTTATCATGTGGTGGTATGCGGAAACGTTAAATTATATCCCCATAAAATAAAAAGGGCCACGCCGGTCTCTTTTCGTCCATAGAAAAACAAAGAAGAAAACGTGGGATGTTATCATCCTTACAAATCAAAGAAAATCCCTATATATAATCATCCCTAATCCTTCTAACCTAATTATTTTTCCTCTAAGTCAAACACGGCCGCCACTCCTCTCATCATTTCAGCGAAACCAAACTCCTCTCCTCAAAACAAAATCGCACAATACTTCATGAAATAAAACAATGTTTGGTCCGTTCAACTTGTACTCGCTGGAGCTTCATATTGGCTTACTTAGTTTTGGTCGCGGCAATACTTCCTGGAGCTTGAGTTTTTTTGTAGCGAGGGCTAGGTCTTGGGTCATCGTGAGCTAAGTGAAGCAGGGGAGGGAATCATTAGTATGGTGAAGTTCATATGCTCATAAATTTCGAGCAGACACCTTCAGATTTTGGGTGCGACGTGATATACCAAAGATCGACTTTTTCAGTCGTGCTAGGGCATCGAGTAGAAGACGACGTGGAGGAAGATGAGTTAGAAAACGGGTGACGTCGTTCTTGGGAGGGCGAGGCGCAACTGATGGCGTCGAAGTGGAAGGCTCCGGTCGACGATGGTGAAATGCAATCATGAAGAGTTGCATAAGGAGCAGCAGGTCGCATTCTTCGAGGTGGGGCCGGAGTGCATGTAGATGGGTTGGTTGGGTAGGGTTCGCGAAGAGATGGTGGCTGGTGATAGTTGCAGGGGTCCTTGATGACCGACGTGATGGTGGAGGGAGGTCAAAGGCACAGTCAACGGGGTATGTAAAGGGGAGTAACGGGTTCCAGTTCTTCGATTTGGGGAAGGAACAGTATTCTTTGGGCGGGTCCGGTTTATAAGGAAAGGGTATGGGCCTTATGAAAAGGTGAAGCCCAAATGGATTTTATAAGTTAGTTTTAAGTTTAGTATAATATGCGTTCACTTATAAATACCATAACTTTTCTGTATGTTATCAGAATCAAGTGAAACAGGATCCGTTGGGATCGTATGGATGGTGGCTCCACAATGGAACTGACTGAGAGTGAATCGGAGCTCGTTACAATTTATTGCAAAATAAATTGTCCGTCGGAATCAAATCGAGTGATGGTTATCGTTATTAACGATGATCGTCCAATGTGAGTAAAACTCACCAACTCTGAACAGTACTGTTTTTATAACGTATATTTATTACTGATAAATGATGACTGATTGTTGTGTGTTAACTGTTTGGTTGAATTGCTTGTGTGTTGGTTGAAAGTATAGATAGCGATATATATATATATATATATATATATATCGCTATATATAAATCGTTAATCAAATATTGATTCTGTTTATCAGAATACTTTATATTCATGTTATTGGTGTTGATTAACATCTGTGATGCAGGGAAACAGGTTGGAGGGACCCAACTGGGTTCCTCAACATTTATTTTTCTGTTTTTCATATATTGTAATATATGATGTGATATAAAATATGTGGTTGTTTATGTGTGTTTGAACGATATCAATCATGGTTATTTGGTATTCTAAACACCGTGAAAAAAATACTGGAATGTAAAAAGGAGATTTTCAAAGTTTATTTTGAAAATAAATTATTTATATAAAATCAATGGATTTTATATATAAAAGGAAAAGGATTTTTATAAAAGGAGATAATTATAAAATCAAAGAGTTAGAAAAGGAAATTATTTGTAAAACAAAGATAAGGAAAAAGATTTGTAAAACAAATGTGAAAAGGATTATTTATTTAGAAAATAAATAGATTAAAGGAATATTTATTTAGAACATAAATAGAATAAAGGATTTATTTATTTAGAAAATAAATAGAATTGAAAAAGGAATATTTATTGGGAAAATAAATAGAGTAGATGAAAAGGAGTTAATCGAATTTAATATTCGAAGGAGTTAATCAAATTTAGTTAATCGAAACGAGTTAATCGAATATGGTTAGTCCAGTCGAGTTAATCGAAAGGACTTAATCGAACATAGTTAATCAAATGGAGTTAAACAAAAATTAGAAACTGACAAGAGATTAATAAGTTGATTGGTTTCCTGAGTATCGATCTGATGTTGGTTTCGGCCTTCGGGGTTTATACTTAGGAAGTTGTTCTCTTGTTAGTTTATAGTTAGAGTCTGATAGATGTGGAAGAATAGTGATACGAATTAAGCTATGGAAATGTTTTCCAGTGTTAATAACATATATTTTCTAAACATAGAAAATGAGGAAATACATATATACATATACATATATATATATATTGGATGATTTGATCGATAATTCCATTTGGAAATATGATCGTTGTGTGTACACGGACATGTTTTCATTTGATAGTTAAATCACCGACTATCAAAGTTTTGACCATTTTAACGTTGTTAATATGGAGAGATCGATTGGATTCTTATCCAAAGAACCACTATGTATTGGCATAAGCGTTGCGAATATGCCAAAGAAAATTGAAGACGGAGTAAAGTGCAAGGGTTGTTGTATAAGTCCTAGGTAGAGATTACTTAGGATGGATGTACTGAATAGTGCCTTCGGTTTCGTTCAATCCCAGAGCGAACGTAAATGGATGAATGTCTGACAAAGTAGTTCCAATGATCGAATGGGTTGGTCTGTATAAATATATGTGGTTGCAACGGATTTATTCCCTTAGCATAACATCCAGAATATTTGTGTAAACCAATTAATGATTAACGGATTTGATAATGTGGCATTCAAAGTGATCGTGTTATCAATGAATGAAAAGTAGTCGTAACCTCTGGCCTCAACATCCGGTAAATGACAAAAATCGGGCAGGCAGCATGGCTAAGTCGGTCGCTCCGAAGTAGGGTGTATAGTCACCTATCTAAAGAATATTCATTTGCTTCTTTAACCTATCAATGTTGTCCAATATATATACGGGAAACGGTTGCTGATCCCAACCGTTGGTGATATACATTCGATACACTCAAGCGAAATGAGTGGTCGGTCATGTGTGGCTGAGTTGCAAGATGTTCTTGTTGAACTCCAGTGTATCGCTCCTAGAGTACACTGATCAGAAGGTGGTTCCATACCTTGTCATAGTTGGAAATCCATTACCCAATGCGTGCTTGCGGTTTTGATTGTATACTATATATGTAGAACGTGAGATGAAAGCGTTTCTGCTAGATGATTATTATATTGTGGTTGATAGACATTATTATAATATCAAAAGGTTTTTGATATAAAGATATTTTGGATTCTCATAAGGGAAAAACCCGTTCCGTTATACGGCATGGTCTTATAAGATATCGTTTACTTGTTCAAACTGTTAAAACTGTTTTCTCACACCAGTCCCATGACTGACCCGGAGTTTATTTTGTTTTGTTTTCCCTAAACTCTTGGGTGCCCAAATTTTTATGGGCAGTCAAGTAGTCAGGATTTTATAGATACACTTGGAGAGCTTGGAGCAGGAGGCTTCAGGATTAATTAGCTATTGTTTATTTCCGCTATTGTTGTAAGTGTTGTACTCTACAATGTTATTGTATACATATACTGTTTGTATTTCAAAAGTTATGTTATATTTTATTCGTTCTGCTGTGAGATTCATGTTTACTCTGATGATGATGTTCTTCTTCTTCTTCTATTCTATAAGTTTCTATCTTATCTATCCTCACCCTCTAACTTCTTTCATTAACCATTCGGTTATTTTCGATCCTTGGATGTTTGATATGTGTTGTATATCGGATAACCATGATCGTCGAATACCGGGTCGTTACACTTCAACAGGTGATGATTCATTTTTTTAAAAGCATTTAAACTAAGTGTAAATATTTTTAGATAGCAATTAAACTGACAGAGTAAATACCATTCTTGAAAAATTTCAACGGGGAATGCTGCAACCTAAACGACGCAGTCGAACTGGCGGGCCTGTCATTGGAAGGTCGGTCACACTGTGGATTGGATCATGCCCGAAACACAGCCCAACTCTTAACAGACCTGATGCGGCGTCGGACCTGGTTTTCCATAACCAACTCTCTGATATGGGGCCCGCCTCTACAACTGATCGACATCCATACCATGGACGCTACCTCTCCTTCTCTGTTGATGTCGTCTGTCCATTTCCATGTGTACATCAAGAACTGCACCACCTACTGCTACATGGGCTTAGAAGCTAATGAGGAACTCTGCATGGTAGGAGTTATTATGGGTGAGGTAACTGAGTTGCAGCTAGGTGTGCTTGTTGTAATTACTTCGTTTGGGCTTCTTAATTAAGTTCGTTTCATTTTTACCAAACATTGTCATGATTTCTCCCACCATGACGGTCGCCGTCATCTTTGCTTCGGCCAAACAATTATCACGCACAACTCCATCTTCATTTCAATATATATAAAATGTTCCAACTCCTCCCTTGACAATTTAGAGACTACTTACAGGAAACCACAATCCTCCATCACCTATGCCACTAGTCACGCCTCACGACTCACACCTAATCACTGGAATTTCCAGCTTGAACACAACAATATCGAACGCCAAATTCTCCTACTATTCTTCCTTCCCCACCAACTAGGCGTGCTGCTTCATCCATATTCCCCACGCTGTCCACGGTTTAACACAAAATTCCCCCACAACTCCTCCACGAAAACAAACTACTGGCATTGCCAATGACTCCCATGCAAAAACTACCTCCTACCTACCTCAGATTCAAACTCGGCCTCCCTATTTCCTCGCATGCTTCAACATCAACGCACAGTAGAGTGCGATACAAACGTCACCGAGCCCTACCAAAAATCCACACGAGAAACAATCCTTCACCACAAACATGAAACCTAACACCCCATCGCAAATCGATGCATAGATAAGCTAAAACCCTTCATAAAATGATTTATCTTTACATAATTTATCTTTAAATTATAAGCTAGAATCCTTCATAAATAAGCTAGAACCCTATCAAAACTCCAAATGAGAAACAACCCTTCGCATCTAATCGATGCTACTGTAGTCTATCGCCGTTGTCCACGTTTAACCTCTTTAATCAATGAATGGCATGGTAAACGGACGTGTCGTAAATATCTTTAAATAATTTATCGTTAAATTATATCCCTTCATAAAATGTTCATCTCTCGTTAAGATTATTGGCATTAGTTATGATTTCAGTTTGATATCTGATTGTTTTATTCTAGGAACCAAGTTTCAGTAGTTGAGGTATATGACGCATGAATATCCCAGTTTTGAAGGATGTCAATATTTAAAGTTGAAATTATGTGCAAAGAAAATTAATGTTATGTTTAGCTAGCTACGACCAGGTTCATGGTCATGTGGGAATACAAGTCCATGGTAAGTGGGAATAGAAGTCCGCGGTTAGTCAAGGGATGATCGTTTAGTTTATTTGGTTAATTCGATGATGAATATTATTAAATCAAAGTGAAGCCTATTAAAATGAAAATTAATTCAAATCGATTGAATTAATTTCTTTTCTAAACATAAACATTAAACATAAATTTGAACCAAAATGGATGACTCATGTGCCGTCATTATTTTTTCTAACTTTTATAAAAATCTATGTACGTTTTTTCATTATAAATGATAACGTTAAGCCAATGGTGATGGAAGAAAGAAATTGAACAACAATGTTCAGGACAATAATAGGAAGATGTATGAAACTTATAGAAAATAAAGTGTGATAAATAAACTGAATTTAGTTTACTGATTTTGGGATATATCAAGAACTGCAGTGTCGCTTTGTATATGATAGTATGAGGAAAATAAAAATCAGTAAAATATTGACAATGGGTCCTTTCTTGTTTATGCCTCATACCAAAAGGAAAAGGGGTAGCAAATTTGTATATTTTTTATGTAGTAATATTAGAGTAGGTGGATGTTACAGCATAGAACTAAATAGTTTAGCAAAATTTATATTTCTTCTGAAAACCAGGTTCTAACAGTCCGTATTAGCAAGCAATGGAATTAGTATACCTATTGTCTAATATATTCTTTCAGCCAAAATAAAGAATAACCAAATACGCATCCCAGCTTTTATGAAGAAAATATGAGCAAATGTCTTTCTTATCAAAATATTAACTTTAGATTGTACTTACCGGAACTTGCATCTGATATAACTTTCTCAGCAGGCCAAGCAATTGTAGTGTCGATGGCATCTACAATGATTTGTAAATCGGATGTTGGTCTCCATAGACGTGCTTTTGGAGAATTTACAACATCAACCCAAAATTTAACTACATTTTTCCCTAGAGGAACAAAATGAACCAAAGCCCTTGGATCGATTGAAGTGACATGTCCTTCAACTACAATTTCTCCCCTTCGATCCAAATCAATCAACTTGCACTTGTTATTTACAATTAAATTTGTACTCTATCAATTAAATAAAAACAATTTTATCATATGATCAAATACCGGTAAGATAAAGGAATTAATTAATTTTAAGCAAGTTAACCTTTCCAATAATAGCAGTATTAATCGCATGAGTAGAAGATGATACAATATTAAATTGCTCCACAACTACCCTCGATTCAGGCCATGGCACTTTCATACCAACAGCTTCCCCAACTCGTGTCATACCATTGGTTGATCTCCATTAATAAGCATGTTGATTTTTTGGATTTTCTATCCAAATTGCTGTTGTAGATGGTCCAAGAGGAAGATCGTTCACAATTTCTGTTAGATTACTGTAACGACCAAGATTTTGACCATTCAAATCGACAATGATCAACACATGTCGACCCAAACAGATCGCAAATGTAGGTAGCTATTAGGAAAAATAAAAGAAAAACAAGGAAGAAGAGAAAACAATAATATAATCTCATAGTGGGAGGACAACATATAATAAATAATTAACAGTTCAAAGCAGTTGAAAAATATACAATTTTGAGTATAACATACCATGATTACCAGAGTTACACATACACAAATATATATACACAAGGCATCTGAAACAAAGAGTAGTGGGAAATGCATATATAGTAGATATACCAAATCTTCGTCTTCGTTCTCCGGGAAAAGTAATTTTTGCTAACTGCAATTCGTATCTGACACGAGCGTATTGCATAAAAAGAAGCACAACAAATACTCGGATCAAAACTAAATCATTCTCATATTAGTCAAATTAAAATATGAAATAACATGAGTGTTATAGGTGTAGTAATCAAGAAAGGTTGTGGAAAATTCACCGGACTACGCCGCTAACGCAGAACAAGTTTACTCCATGTGACTTTCCGTGCATAGAAATTCATTATGACGTTTGGAAAAATGAAGCTATCATAAGCTCGTCCCACATCACACAATGCAAGCGCACACCAAATGGGCGAGTTGCCTTATGATAACCAAAAATTCTTTCATACGTGAATATCCACTTTTAATACTATTATTAGTGCATAGTGTTGAAACCATTTCGTAAATAAGTATATTAATCTTAGCAAGCATAGTGAATATGCCCACATACATAGTTTACAACCAAATCGAACGGCTCGTATTGGTTATTTGATTTCCAACATGATGGTTCCCGACATGAAAGATCATTGGAGGACATGAAGCTAAGTATCTCCCGGTTAACATCCAGACAACGGACACCGAATACATAGTGTAAAGTATATATCCCGGTTAACATCCAGACATCGAACATCGTATAGACTTTATTTCCTTAGGTTTCGAGGTAGATCTACCGCCATAGTTTTTGGTTTTTACTAGAGATTGTGTATACAACCTAACCGTCAGTTTACCATCAATCTGGGGTGTGTGGTTCGACGATGTCACGATATACACAAAGCTGCCCTTAAATAAGCCAAACTTTGATCATCACTAGTTCATTTCATGTGTCATTGATTTCTATCAATACATAACCTCTAAGTTCATATGTCCAAGAGACGAGAATAATTTGTTGCCACAAATTCGATATATCTCAACATAGATCAGTACTACGCAGCCAATTTCAATGTCAGACACACAATCCATACAAGTCCATTTTGGGTTTGAACGGAATTCAATCCGAAAATCTCTAAATATATTCAAAATTCATGCAACTTATAACCTCGTATCGGGTGATCGGCCCAACCGAGACATCAGAAGTCAACCCAAATAATTTGAAGATCCTCGGTCTTCATTTATCGCATTTCAAGTCTTCGATTTCTTTATAACGTCGTATTATTACTTGGAATGGTTTTGAACATATATTCGGTCCTGGTCTTCCCAAGTAATAAGCGCATTTTCAAAACAATAATTATGGATCATTTCAGATTTCCCATTTAAATCTCCTTCCGAATTGTTATTGATTCATCTATAATCAAGGTTGGATTTATTCCAGTTTCCATAAACCCTATTATCACTTTACCCTTTTCGTGAAATTCAATGTTCATTTCCTGGGCTTATATTCCGAACTAGTTTATATTCAAATATAATATATTTCATATTGCGATATCATAATTATTTCAGAATAGAATTTTATATTCAATATAAAATTAAATTTTGTTTCAAGATATCATAATAATTTCAGAATCGATTCATGTTCAAAATTAGAATAAAATTTCATATCAATATCTTGATTGTTTCAAAATCAATTTATATTCACAATAGAATATTCTTTCTAATCACCATACCGTAGTCCTTTAAAAATCAATTTATATTCAACGGAGAATGTATTTTTATTCCAACCTCAATTTGGATCGAACGGTTTAAATCGAGAACGATTCCAAATTTGGAAGAAATTACTAATATTTAATTAACTTGAAAAATAGATAATTATAAATAAAACCCTTTTATGAATATATATATATATAAATATTAAAATAATTAGAGTATAATAAAATAACTTAAATCACTATGTATATATATATATTTAAATGCTTTACTATAATAATTTTTAAATAGTAAATAATATAATATAATATAATATAATTTATTTCAAAACTATAGCTATATGTATAGTTAACAAATTTTAAAACCATAATTGTTTCTTCCTTCCAAATTTAATAACTTAAAAATTTATATTCCAGCTTTAATAAAGTTTATTTCATTTCCATATCTCGATTTCAAAACAACATCCAAATCCGACCTTTCACGTTAAAAGGATTTAAATTCATATTTAATCCAAATCTCAGACACTTTCAAAATCGTCGAATACTCTTATTTTAAATTAAATTTAAAGAGAACTAATAAATCGAGCTTTAAAAATTTAAATTTGAGTAACCAAATCGTATTCAAATCCCTTTTCCAAATTCCCAATCTATTTTGGAATAATTTGCCTTAACAAATTTAATGAACGTTACGGTGTCGATATCAATGCGGTAACAAATTTCAAATCAAAACATCCATCACAGCCATTTCATCCAAATGGTAAATATTATCTCGTTTCACTAGTCAACAAAGGTCGGTAAAAAAAATTCCTTTTTTTATAGCAATTAAATTAAATTAAAATAATTAGTTATCGGATTCAGTTTGCACATCAACTCACTTGCATGTCAATTTTTAAGCAACCAAACAACGATCAATTACAACCATGCAACCAAACTTATTTCATAATTTAGTTTAATAAATACGGGAATAATTCAGTAAGTTGTGAGCGAGAAATCCACTCCTTTGGGTCTTTAGTTGATCAAACGTCCAAACAAAGGCCAAAAATTTACGATCTCCAAATGCAACCAAATTAGTACCAGAACGTCCGCAATTTTGCCACGATCTCAAAGCAACAGACCGCATCCAAATCCGACCTCGTATGTGCAAGTTATTGTGATTAGAATGATCGATATATATGTATATATAAAATAAATAAATAGAAACCTACACGTCAACACCACCTTCTTCCCGCTCCGTTCTAATTTGCGATCTACGGTACCACTCGAATAGGAATAACGAACCCTAACACAACAACTTTGACTGACCTTTCCTATCGTCTCCGACCGCCAGATGGTCAGAAACCACTGTCGACGTGACCCCTTTGTTAAACCGCATCCAGCAGCCCCTTTGACCGCAACTCCGGTGGACCCTAGCTCCGCCCATCACTAGCCCTAAACCCAACAGTTTGGAACCCAAATACACCACAAGCACTTCCAGATGTTGCCGATACCACTGTGGACCTCGTATTCTCCTCCTCTACAAAACCCAAGTTCCAAATTTCTCAATTAAATCCAAATTAAAAAAGGCCTAAATTCATGCTGAGGGTTTCGCAAATATCAACTTTGACCACCAATTTCGGTGAATCCAAGCACTGCATGTCGAAATAAATCATACCAGCAGCTACGTATCGTCGAGGGCTTCGAATCATATATAATTTGCTAGGTTTTGAGGAGGTTCGGATTTAAAGTTTGAATTTTTATTCGAACTAGGGTTTAAATTTTTTATTCCAACCATTAGAGAAATATCTGACTGAGGACATCATACTTATATTGAAGAATGGGCTGATGGGGGTGGAAATGAATTATGTGTGTATATATATATATACTAGGTTGGAACCCGTGCTACGCACACGGGTAGGTTACGAAATTGTGTTGTGATGGCCATGCAGGAGGAACAAAATCATTTGTGTAACATGAATATATGATTAGGGAGTAAAAGAACGTCCAATTGATATATTATGAGTTGGCTAGGTAAGAGTATGATGTTGTAGGGTTGGAATAATGCTGCAGAACAGTTGAATGGTCATATAACATAAGATAGATATTAAGTAGGGTTATGTTAAATTAAAATATGATCGTGCAAGAATAACAACTTTTGTGATGAGAAAATTTTATCATTCAGACATGTTATGACGTAAAGTTGCTTACATAGCAAAGTGAGTGATTTAAGTAGGAGTGAGTGTGCTTCGATCTAATGCGGTTTGAAGTCCAAATCGCTCCTCACCGCATTAAACGGTTGATCAAAACTACAAACCATTATAATATTCATGAAAACAGTTCAGTTTTGGTGTAATACGGTCTGATTTTGGTTCGGTCTAGTTTGAATTTGTATTAAATCTGAAATAAGAGAATTACTTCTATCAGCAATCAATTTATGATTGTGTGATATTGTGTCACTTAAAGGTTAAAACACAGCATTACTTTAATATGATTGAGAGTTTACTTGTTGAGATATGAATGATAGTCTACTATTTTAGGAGATAATAAAATAAAGCAAAGAAAGTTATCAAATATTATATCAGTATCTTGAGAAATGCAATAAACACAAAAATTATCATTTCTTGCAGCGTGAAATATGAAAACCTTGCATCTTCTCTATTTTAGAAATAAATACTATGTATTACTGATGTAGTTAATTATATTTACTAATTGGGAATGTTTTCCATCATGGTTTTTTTAAGGCGAAAGAGTCTTATCAAAAAAATTCAACTTTTTGATTGTTTTTTAACAGTTCATATCTGTTATAAATGTAAAAGTGCCTTAGTTCATCCTCCTGTCTTTGTTTGTTTAGAATGCCATGCTTACGTTTTATTGATTACAGTGAGTTCGATCCTAGATTCGTTATCAAATTAATGGTTACATCCCAAGTTGTTAACATGGCGTTGCCTCCTATGAAAGTTGCACATGAAGTCAATTCCCGTTTTCCAACTTCAACATTTGGAAAAAAAATGACTAGCCTCATTGTATACATCTTATATCTCCAACTTCCTCATTTGGTAAAAATGATCAGTCTCATTGTATGTATCTTATAGCTTTTGTTTTTTCAAATACAATTTAATTCAGATTCGTTGGACATCCATCTCAATGGATAAGAAAATTTATTTTAAGTGCCAAAAATTATGACATCCTTTGCATGGTTTGGAAAAAAAATATTTCAGTAATAATTACTAATTGGCAACCGAGGCGGAACATGATTTAGTTTTTCTTTCTCGATTTGCTTGATTTAGGATTTATCAATCACATTGAACGACACTTTCTTAATAGTTGCTAATCTTTTATACGCAGACAAACCGCAACTGTGTAGAAGGGCAAATACATTAGGACAAAGAAGAAGAAGGTGACATAACCAAGGATATAAATATAAACAACTCAGATGCTAATTTAAGAAGATAAAATATCACATATGAAATCATACTAATAAATGTCATAGATGATAACTTAAAATAAAAGTCTAGTAATAAATGTCATAGATGATAACTTAAAATAAAAGTCTAATCTATGTCCACAATTCCACACCTATGTAAAGGAAAATAGAAAATAATTGATATTGGAGGGGTATACATTAACAAATAATGAACTAATACTTTTAATAAATTTGTGAATGTTTGGAGAATATTCTATCAAGACTAAATATAATATTGTGGCAGCTGGAGAATAAAACCTTTCGTTTGGAGGTAAATAAATTAAGTTTGCACCTATGTAGCAGTATATTCTTGTAGAAAACAATAAATAAAAAATCATATCTTGGACTTGCAAAGGAAGGTCAATTTAAAAGCCGAAAAGTAACATTTAGTGTATAATAGCAGTATGGTAAATATAAATGTAGAAACTAAGAAATCCTTACATATTTTATTATGATAAAGAGTGATATGTATATTCAAGTTTTATTACGCTTGCAATCCGAAGACATAAAATATCTACTGACATGTTATATAAACTTGGTAAACTAATAATTTTTAAAGGAAAAAGAAACCTCATGGTTACATATCAACATCAACTGCGATTTAATAAGAAACTAAATTTATCGTCTAAACCTAAAGTTATTGGAAACAAAAACTATTTAGTGTAGGAGAGCAAGAACAGATCAGGTGTACCAAACCATTTGAAGATGACTAAATGATTTTTTTTAAAAGAATTGTGCTTCTAAAAAGTTAGAATCAAAAAAGTTGACCATATCATGCCCTTTTGATTAGTCTATGTAACTTTTGAATGACATGTCTTCTCATTGTGCACAACGGAACACGACGTGATGGCCTAAAAAACCGTATATGCACGAAAATACAAACTGTTGTCCCTTTTCTCGTATTTAACAGTGTTCATGCATGTCGTATAATTCAATTTGAGAAACATGTATAAAAGTGTGGAGACTCAATGTGGTGGGCAATAATAAAAATAAGCATGCATTTAAGTTGTTAAATCATTATCATATAGCAAAATCTTTTTCTTCGAAGACTGTCACGTGTAAGTAATGTAAGTAGTACGTGTTTGTAAATCATTTCCTATATGTAATAAAATTAGAGTACGAATTGTCTAAATATCTTTACATGTTTGGAATCTTGTGATAGATCAAAATCACATGATTTTGTAAGATAATAATGGATATCTTTATGCATTAAACAAAAAACATGGTTCAATCCACTACTATTTTAAACAAATTTTGCGCCAGGTCAATACATAGTGAAAAAACATGCAAATTTTTTAAGTCAATTACAATATGTATAAGGAACCATAAAAATAAAGTTTTTAGATAACATAATCAATCAGCTAAACAAAGACAAAGATTTTACCAATTTAACAAATAAATGATCAATGTATATTTACTTGTACATATCCAAAACCTTCTAGGTTCATCACTTCATCTTTTCTGGAAACATAGTCGATTCCTTAACTTGATCTTTTTTTGTTTGGAATGACGCACTCTACGCTATTTCCTTACGGAAAAAATGACAAAATTTGAAATATCATTTTTAGAAATATAGTTCTGAACAAATTATGGGTATGTGTTTAGCTTACTAAATTATTTTAAATGCCAAGTTGTTACCTGATTCTAGTCTTCACATCTACTCCAATTGCAATTATATTAAATGTTGTCGATCATAATTAGTTTACATCACATGACATAAAATATGTATATAGTATACATGCACCTGCAAACAACTTCAGTTGAAAATTAGTTTACATCAGTCATAGGTGAATTAAATGTACAATATATCATCAAACAAATACAAAAGAAAGTGAATTGGCAGCTTTAAATAAACTATTATAATAGAGTAGACCTGTACACTTTTCGTTTAACTATGATTTTGTAAACTTCAAGCTTAACATTGAATTACATGCCAATGCAGTTTAAAATTTAGTTATACAGTGGCATTCAACAGAGAATAGTATCGGCATTACGAATATATATATATATTATGTGCAAACTAAGATCGCATATAAAGAAATGATATTGCTACTGAAATCGTAGGCGTTGGCACTACCTAAGATAACGTTCAAGTAAGAAATGTAAAATTGATTGGACCATGTAGTGACTGTCAAATAATAGCGACATCTATTCAAACGAGCGTCAAGGCACGCACTTCATACGTGATGACGGCACGCGCTCCGCGCGTGATGACGGCACGCGCTCCGCGCATGGATTGTTATTAACTCATTATTCAACGTCCAAAACATACAAAAATAAAGTTTTAAAAAGAAAAAAATCTAAGATCATTGGTATAAATCTAAGATTAATGCAAGTTCAATCTATGCTCAGAGTTTGTGAGTAATCTTAACATTCATCATCATTAAACAGCAAGAACAACATATAATTAGAGTGTCAAATGTTCACAATCTCAATTGCTTCTTTCGGACAAATGTGGCTTTTGGTCCTCAATGACAACCAATCCAAAGGAGTATTTCTTAATCCTCAAAGATATCAATATATTGGAACCAATTCCAATTAAAGAAAAAAAAATGAAGAAATCTTTCTGTGAGCCAGTAGAAGAAGATACTGTAGCTCCAACCATCCTTTTTGACTCCTTAAGTGACTAGATGAAAGTATTTGCTGTTTTCGGCCTAGTCCATCGCTGATTTTGAACTCTGGAAAATTAAATCTCTGACGTAGAAGGAAAGAGAAGCACCTAAAATTTTTGCTGGAAAAAACAAAGAGAACATCAGGCAAAAATCCAAACAACAATGAAGCTTCAGCTTCAATAAACACGGCATAAGACAAACAACTTGACAGTATAAAGTATACCATCAAGGTATGAAAAGTACCTGAGTTATGGTGGTAGGTGCTACAGTACTAATTTGAATAAGAAAAATATTTGTAAATAAGACACTACATATGTTTATATATAATAACATACCAAAAGAAAAGTTTTTATGACGTACGCAATCTAAACTGAAGCTTGAAACCATAGTAGTAGTAGTCAAGGGAAGTGAACAATAAAGATTAGCGAAAATGAAGAGAGAAGTGGGGATTACAATTGGTATTTAAAGGGTGATAAGATATTCTCTATTGTGCTATTTTTGTGGAGATTTGGCTGAATTTCCTTCATTTTTGTTGAGAACATGGAAATGGACAATGAAGGAAATTAAATGCTTTCCAATTTAATTTCACAATGCTAATACATCAAATCCTATATACAATTAAATAATTATCCATATACATTTTATAAGGTATTAAATATGATTTGATCAATAAACAACAAAACCTAGCATGTATTTCAAATCGTTGATTCAAGTAAACTGAATAAATGGAAAATTTTCTTAATTTATTGCGAGAAAAAATAGGAAATATATTGAGATAAAGGGAATATTTGAAAATGCTTATTTAAAATCATCATATAAGTCAATTTCCTTTATTTTTGTGGATAATGTGGAAATGGACGATGAAGGAAATTAAACGCTTTCCATTTTAATTTGAAAATGCTAGTACGTCAAATCCTAAATACAATTTAATAATTGTCCACATACATTTTATAAGGTATTAAATCAGATTTGATAAATATAAAAATGCACAACAAAACCTAGCAGTATTTCAAATCGTTGATTCATGTAAATTGAACAAATGGATTTTTTTATAATTTAATGCGAGAAAAATTAGGAAATTGATTGAGATAAAGGGCATATTTGAAAATGCTTATTTAAAATCAGCATATACGTCAAATCCTAAATACAAATAGCTCAGCGTATACAATTTGATGATTGTCCATATATGTTTTATAAGGTATTAAATCTAATTTGATTAATAACAAAATGCACAACGAACCTAGCATGTATTTCAGATCTTTAATTCAGGTAAACTGAATAAATGGAAATTTTTCTTAATTTATTGGGAGAAAAATTAGGAAATAGATTGAGATAAAGGACATATTTGAAAAAACTTATTTAAAACCATAATATACATCAAATCGTAAATACAAATAACCCGGCGTATACAATTTAATAATTGTCCATATACGTTTATAATTAAATCTGATTTGATTAATAGAAAAACGCATTACAAAACCCAGCATGTATTTCAAATCTTTAATTCAAGTAAATTGAATAAATGCAAAATTTTCTTAATTTATTGCAAGAAAAAATAGGAAATAGCAACTAAATGAGAAGCAATTAAAATTTGCAATTAAAGCCTATTTAGAGATCCTCTTTTTGAGTGATATTAAAGAGGCAATTTGAATTTGTTGAAAAGATGTATTAAATCCTAATTTAAGTGACATTAAATGCCTAATTTATTGGGGATATTAGGTTAAATAATAAATCTGTATATTTAAAAGCTTATACGTGGGCATTTTGGGAAGTTCACGGTCGGACCAAAACTTTGTGCTCCTAAGAGAATTATTAATAAAGATTAGAGAAAGGATAGAGCTTATATTACAATAAATTAAAATATGTTGAAGTAAAATTACTAAAGCATGTGAATTTTTAACTTGGTGGGAATATGTGTCCATGTTAATCACAGCTAGCAAATAACATCATTATCAAATGAAAAGCACAGAAGGTAGGGAAAATTAAAAAATTTATACTGAGGAAAAACTGTCAACTGTAAATGACCTTAGACATGTGTACAGCATGAAGTGCTAATAGTTTGTTTGAGAGCTTGAAAATTATCTATCTTCTTGCTTAACGTACATTAGCAAAGGAAAAAAGTTAGTTAGACTATAGTTTCAACCATTTTATGTGCATAGAGAAAGAAGAAAATAAAACGAAGAAGACAAACATGAGTATATAAATTTATGTGAATCTGAAACATTATTGCAAACAACTTACCTTCATACACATATGTATACGGGTACTTACTCAGTTTATATGTATAAAAAATATGCTTCACCAAACATAAATATAAAACACATGATGAAAAGAATAAAAATCATTTTGAAAACAAACCTAAATAAGAAGTACCTGTATCGCCACTTATGTATATAGGTAATTTTTGTATCATCGGCCATGTCTTCTTACCATTTGGAAAATCAGAAGTCATAAAATAAAAAAGATAATGGATAAGACAATCTGGAAGGTAAATATGTAGTTTAATATCATATAAGGCAAGAAAATCAGAACTCCACAAGCAGAAATAGATGATCTAGCATTGCCCGGAAATCAATCCCAAATTTTATGGTACGGAGATGAATATGTACAAACAATACTATCTACGACATCATGAGAATATGAGTACGGTAAGCACATACTTAGAGGGTTGGGAAATAAAACACTTTCATTGTAACAAATATCATTATTTCATCAGAATGTCTCTGTAATCAACTTTTATGACTAAACTGGAACCAAAAACAGAAACAAAAACAACATGCAAAAAATTAGATATCATAAAGGAAAGTGTGGAAACCTTTGAAAACTAAATTGGAAGCACTAAAATTTCTTAGAAGAAACAACAATAATAATTTGATCTACTTCAAGTTACATATTCATTCTTCAAACAAGGAAACCCGTCTTTCTTGCCCCGGTAGCATAGATTCGTTAATTTGCACTACTACAAAAGTGGGCATATTCGACACTAATTTGTGTGCGTTGCATGAAAAGTGTGGCGAAAGCTATGATTTCTTTGATCTTTTGCAACAATATTCATATGTTGTTGCATTATACGTGAATGCACTTTTGCGGTGGGAATTCTAGTGTTTTGACGTGCAACACCAGTTAAAAGTGTAGCATTACGTATAAATAATCCAGCTCAGCGATCTGCGTTATCAACATATAAAAACCCCAACCGTAGATGCAAGATTAATCCAACGGTTCAAACCATCTATGGGTCTGATGATTCTAAAGTTAGCCATCATCCAATCATTGACAGCCACGTCATTGCATTCTTTTGATGAAATTTTAGCGCGATCTTCTCCCTTCACGAAATAATGTAAAATCAATCTGGTCACAAATCGTTTTCTTCTCTATCATCTAATTGTTTTTCCCCCTTTTTACTATTGACAAAAATTTAAACCTAAATTCACGTCAGTATCACTCCTATCCTCGACAACAAATTTTATTCCGAAAAGGTTGAAGCTTTGAAACACTTTCTAGCTTTGATTGCTCAGGGCGTTGACTTGACATCGCCAGTTTTTTCCCTCAGGTTCAGTTTGTATAGCACTATAAATTAGTTGCGCTTATTATAGATTAGATTATGAGTAATTAGTAATTAGTTCATTTGTTACGTTTTGGAAAACGCATTCGCTTATGAGTAATTAGTTGCTTGGACATCCCAAACTTAGGAAAACCCATTCGCTTATGAGTGATTAGTCAGTGAAAGATTAGATTATGAGTAATTAGTTGCGCTTTGACCATTGATTTGGGATTTGGGATTATGCTGAGGTTTATTCGAAAATTATACCTAGTAATTAGTTGCAGTTTGACCATTGATTTGGGATTATGTTGAGGTTTATTCGAAAATTATACCCAGCAATAAACCAAAAAAAAAGGAGATGGCGCCGGTGGGTTTGCCACCAGGATTTGGGCCATGAAAACCGGGCTATTGGCATGAAAAAGACATTGGTTTATTATAGAGGTCGAGCTAGACTCTAGTTAAGGGATGGGGACTTTACCATCGAAATTGATTTGCACTTTGCGTTCATTTACATTGACATATAATTGTATGCTTGAGGTTTTGTGATACAGATACATGTGTAGCACTGCGGTGTGTTTGCACTGCGGTGTGCTTGAGGCTACCAATTTCCCGATCCGGACGAGTCGTTCACCCGTATCTAACATGTACCTGTATCTAACACGCACCCGTATCTAACACGCACCTGTATCTAACACGCACCCATATCTAACACACACAGGTATGCATCTACTACGTATCATAAAGCAGCCATACAAAAAAGTATCATAAGGCACCGCAGTGCATCAGTTCATACCATACACATACAAAAAATGACATACAATTGTATGCTTGAGGTTTTGTGATACAAATACATGTGTAGCACTGTACTGTGTTTGCACCATAAAGTTCGTACAAATACATGTGTAGCACTGCGGTGTGTTTGCACTGAGGTTTTGTGATACAAATATCTGTATCTAACACGCACAAGTACACACACACAAGTATGCACGCACACGTACATGCACACGCACAAGTATACACGCACAAGTTCATACCATACACGCACAAGCATCATAACGCAGCATTAGTCCATACAATATACATCAGTTCATACCATATACACACAAGTATCATAAGGCAGCATCGATCAGTTCGTACCATACACATCCAAAAAATAACACGCACATCCACATCCAAAAGTATCATAAAGTTAACTTAATACATACACATACAAAAAATGACATTATAGTAGCATCAGTTCATACCAGATCAGGACTTGGTGGGGCTGCGGAACTTCCAACCGATTCGTTAGGGCTTTGCAGCTGTGGGAGAGCGAGTCCAAAGTGAGCAGCCACATGTGATGGACCCGCAGCATCAAGACAAGGGGTGAGGTAGTTTTTACAGTCAAATTCCTAATCAACTTCTATATCTACCCACTGATCATTCCTCAGGTTCATTGGGGCTTGGTTATCAACATGTATGTCATGGGTGGCTTCCGGAAATAAGCTTGGCAAGGGGGTAGCACATCAGCTTCTTGTATCATTGCGTCAAATCTTTCATTTGAATCCATTTCCCATCCTCATCCGTAATGATGCAAACATGGAACCACTTGTTCCTCCCTATTGCTCACAAAATGAAGTTCAGGCCTTGTTCCAGAATGAGCATGGGTACAGCGCTGAACCTTAATGAGGTAAACCTTCTTGTTGAATTGAGCAGCAAAAGTATTGATATTGCCAACGCCATCATAAAATTGCATTTTCAAGTAGAAATATGTATGGTCATACTGAGACCAGTTGTAGTCGTCAATTGCAAGCACACGTCCCATTTGCTTCATTATTTCTTCAACGGCTGGGACATTACTCTTTAGGAACTCGGGAAAGCCATCGACTTTGGCCCATGATTCCACTTCTAAAGCTGGTCCAGGCTCAAATTCTTCATCATACCATGCTTGCAGGTAAATAGCACCACCAGGTTTTGTAAAAACTTTCAACATTAGTGTGTGATCACACTTACTGTACGATGGGCATGATACTAGAAAAGAGTTATTGGGTATTACCCGTATAGGCCACGAATTATGATTGAGAGTCACCTTAAGAACGTTATGCACAACTTCGAAATTCCAATGTCCCTTAAGAACAGTGGCAGTGATGTATAGGGACGAGTCCTCCATTGATTCTTTTTTATTAACTTTGATTTGGGTTTAGGGGATATGGAGATGATGATGTTGATCTGAAGCTTGAAAGGATGTGCGAGGGACCTGATGAATTGTGTCATGTAAATATGTGAACTGGAAATGCTTACACAGAAGACGTGTAGCATACTCAAATTTGAGGTGGCAAGATTACCAATGGTGAATGGTCAACTGTTATAATTGTATGCGTAACTCACTAAGATTTATAAGTTAATTAGATGGCCAAATGCACAGATGCACACAGCACATATTCCCTTATCAAATAATTTGTAAATTCAAATTGCAGGATCTAAAACGACGAGGAGAGATACAGCCGGCAAGTGGAGGACCTGAAATGACATGGAGAGATACAGTTTCTGGTTCATGGCATTACTACTTTGTAGAATGCACACTGATCGCATTTGTCACTACAAGAAAAACCGCAAGTAGCAGCGGCAGAATCTGCTTCAAATCCATCGCTAAACAGACATTAGCGACAGATTTCCTACATAACCGTATGGTCGGTAAAAGCCATGACGGTATCTATGTCAGATTTTGCGACGGAATTTTGCAAGAGGTTTCCGACATTTTTCCGGCATTTTACTAATTTTATCATAAAAATAAATTTTATTAATTAATTTAATTTTAATTTATATTCCGACAATTTACCGACGGATAAATAATTTATAATAAATTATTATTTATAAAAAGCGTCGGTAAATACTTACTAATTGCCAAGGGATTAGCGACAAAAATTAAATTAAAGTAAACTTAGCCTCCCTTTTTTCTTGGTAATCCGCTGCTATTCCCCATCTGATCTGCATATACACACACACACACACATATTTTGTATTCCATTCAATACACAATCCTAATGTAATTACAGCACAATTAATATCAACACACACATCTCATAATCAATGTATTATATTAATCACTCATCTCATAATCAACATTCAACATTAGATTATAGATATACTAAACATTCTTACATAAAAAATAGATGATACATCCATGATATTTCATAAACAGTACTAAAAAGTACAAACCAAAATATAGTTGTAGTATTTCAAATCCATAACTTGTTTGGCCAGGTTACGGTTAAATTGTGAAAAGTATGAGCTACCTGAGAAGAGGATATTTAATGGCCTTGTGAAAATATAACATTCAAACTGTACAAATAAGAAATCGATTATAGATGAAAGTTAAATGTTACCGGACAAGAGGATCATGAATGTCCTTTTCTTAATCTGTAAATAACTAATTATGCACTTCAGTGAGTAAAACCCCCCTTCAGTCAGCTAGAATCATGCTTATCGAATTCCCTATAGAATTCTTAACATGTTATATATTAAAAACAAACCATCTAAAATTTACTGAACTAATGATTATTAAGTCAAAAAAAGTCGTTTCCGCCTTCTGGCATGAATTTGACAAAATGACTTTATTAAACTAGAATACTTGCATGTTGATCATCCTTTCCAGAGAAAGAAACTAAAGATTTTGTTAGCTTACCCATCGTATGCAGAAACAACTTCAAACAGTAAGGCATCACGGACAAAAGAAGTAGTAACCAAAGGGGAAAGAGAATAAGCAAGCAGATAAAGCACATGGCAATGGGAAGAGAAGACGAAAACACCTAACCGAAAAACAGGAAGAACCACACTCACAGGACCTATCAATTAATTGTTCATCCGCAGATGAGAGCAATATGACAGGGAGTTGACGACTAATCGTGACATGGCTCAAAACAGCAAAAAGCACACCATCTAACAAACAAGAAATAATACTCAAGTCTAACGAACATGATACAAAACAATAACAAGGAGAAAAGTGTTTAATCTATAAACTTACCTACTGTTCCAACTAGAAAATCAGATCGTCATCATAGCTAGGCAAATTTAGAACATATAGGAAAATTTAGAACACAATCCACACCCTAATACTTCAAAGTTGCAAGATTATAGGCGTGTGCAGCAGTCTCCTCCTCATCATAGCTAGGCACCTACGTTTTCAGAATACAATTATATCCATATTTCCATATTCTAAATCACAATAATATTCTCATCAATAATCCACTACATTATGACATGCAACATAACAAGTGTAGTAACATACCCAAATATACTAGGAGGCAGATACAATAACAACGATCAGTAAATGAAGAGTACCCACATAACATAAAAAGGGGGGAAAATCATACAAATATATGTAGATAGCAACATGAATAACTTTCATGTAACTTTGGTTCATGTAGAAAAAAGAAATGTTCTTGTTACCTTGACTTCCTTTTTTATTCTGCTTAGGGCTCCAGCCATGTTTGTCCAACAAATGAATTTCATTCCACCCTGTCCATTTGTGCATGTTGCATGCATCATACAATAAAGCTTAAATTTATCAACAACAACAAAAGAATAATTATTATTGCATTTAGAAAGGTTGGATATGCACTACGTCATTCAGTTGCTTAGTCCTTCACACAAGTAATAAAATTTATCAACTTAGATATATAAAATGATGTTATGAAAATTTTGTTTATGAGCATCTATGTGAAAATCTTGCATATTTATATGAATACACATCTTAAAAACTTACTTGTGATTCACATTGAAGCAGTTTTATTTGTAAATGGATATGGACGTTATAAAAACACAACATCTAGTAGTCTTGTAACTCACTTATCCTACAAAATATCAAACCAAAAAAACAGACCTGCAAGAAATGGCATCTGAGAACTTGAAATTCAGAGTCCAGAAACAATTGTAACTCTGACATGAGCGTTTGTAACTCTGCCGAGCAGTTTACCCAACACCTCACCGTTCCTTATTTCAAGCAATATATGCCTCGGAATGATTCTGCTCTTGTTATCTTTTGCAGCGTTTCCCTGCAACCATTGTCGATTTGAAATTGAAATTTTGCCAAACAACACCACCGAACACAGATCATGTCATACCCCAAAAATAAATAAATAAATGATAAAAATAAAAACTAAGGTTTGCGTGAACCAGTACAAACCTCAGCAGCAAGATACTCCAATACGGCGGCGAGATAAACTGGGGTGCTAGATCCTACACGGTGAGCGTATCGGCCTTTGTTCAAGTATCGGCCAAGACGACTCGTAGGGAACTAATGTCCAGCTTTGATCGATCGGCTAACTGACTTCTTCTTCGGCCCGCTTGGTCCCTTCCTGCCTATAGCTCCCTTCTTGCCTTTACCAGTTGTCTCCATTTTTCTGAATTAGGGTTCCGAATTGGGGGAATTTGAGAGTTGATGTTAGAAAATGAAACGGAGAGAGCACTGATTTTGTAAATTGAAGTTGGGGATAGGTGATAAGGGATGACGCGGATCGCTACTTTACACCATCAGATTCAATTAAAATACATGGTGTAGATTTTGTTTGTTTTACTGATCCGCGGCTTTAGGTTTGATGAATGAAACAGGGTAGTCTATTTTGAACTTATGGGTGATAACTATAAGGGATGACGCGGATCGCTACTTTACACCATCAGATTCAATTAAAATACATGGTGTGGATTTTGTTTGTTTTACTGATCCGTGGCTTTAGGTTTGATGAATGAAACAGGGTAGTCTATTTTGAACTGAAAGGTATACGTACTAAAATCAAAACAACAACCAAAAATTATTTAGTGGTTATTGCTATTTAGAATTAAATATTACTTCTTAATAAATTTTCAATTATTACTTATTACATCTTAATAATAATTTAATTATTATTGTAGAACATAAATTATTATTTATTATAGAACATAAATTATTATTTATTATTACTTATAAATCATTAATTAGAACAAATTAATTATTAATTATTGAAAATGTTAATAGTTATTAAAAAATAACACTAAAGTATATCTTAGAAAAGTAATATAAACATACCTTGCAAATCTGTTGGAACTCTGCTACAAAATAGCTTTGATAAATATCCGTCGGTATTCTGCCTGTATTTGCAGCGGAAAATAGCAGCAGAAATTTTCTGTCGGTAATTTGACGCAATTTTCAACGGCTTAGTGAGGGATTATAGAAGACGACGGTAATAAATAAAAGGAAAAAAGGCTGAAAAAACAAAAAACTATCCCTTGCAGATCACATTTAAATCCGTCGCAAATTAGCGACGGAAATTTTCGCTTCTAAATATTTGACGCCAAATCAGTGTTTTCTTGTAGTGTGTTGGCACTTGTATTGAAGATGGTATGTGTTGACAGTTTTTCTACTTTTAAATTATGTATTTGATCGGATGTGTTATATATTTAAAGTGTTGAATTACGTATTTGATCGTATGTATTGAAGGTGTTATGTATTGAAGGTTTGAATGTGATGATGAATGTAATGGATGTGTTTTTTCTATGTACAAAAATGATATTGCAAAATTTATAATTAAAGCGTTGCATTTGCTTTTTTCCTGATGTTGTATTTTAAGATATGGTGTTGCATTTCATAATACAGTGGTGTTGCATTACATAAAACAGCAGTAAGTCCACATGGCACGTAGATGCCACAACTAACGTGGCATGTGACACGTGTGCAGCTGACGTGGAGATCTTACGTGTCGTGTGACATGTAGGCAGCTCACATGGAAAGCTGACGTGGTAGCCATGATCTAACTAATTTTCAAGCAACGCTGAATATTGTTGTATTACGTGCAAATACTGTTGCATTACGTCTATAATGCAACACTTTCTTTCCGTGACAGTAGATGTGCAAAAGTGTTGCGTTAGATGGATAACGCAACGGCCGCGGATGTCGCGCCCTTCCGGTGTTGCCTATTTGAAAAAAAGGAAAAAATGCAACACTTCTTCGATCTAAGGCCACATAAAACTTATGTCGAATATGCCCACTTTTGTAGCAGTGTTGGCTAGTAGATTTTATGAATCATGGAAAAAGCCTGGAAATCACGATTTAGTGAGGAATGAAATAAAAGTTTGAAAAGAACCAGAACAACAACAAAAAAGGAGGAAATAATTTGTTGGGTGGTTGGATTAAATTTAGTGGGTACAAACATGAAAGACCATGGAAGAAATGGACGAAGTAGGTAGGTGGGATGTTACAAAATTAAGCAAAGAAACATGAGTATAACATTTCAAAATAAGAGAAAGCTGATTTTCTAGGTAGCCTGAATTCAGTTTTAGTATTTATGTTAAAATTATGAAATTGGGTTTTACTAACCTGAATTGGTAGAGGTAGAAGAAGCAGGAACAAAGACAAATAACTTACCTCTTTTCGCTTCTCTCTCTGTAATTTTTCCATCTTTGTATTTTCCACCTAGAAATAAAACTTTTTATAATCATTAAACTTCGAAAAACATATTACCACTGCTTACACATATATAGTATAAAAGCACACCCTTCATATTTACACAAATGTATTCTTTGTGCGAACATGGAGGGATAACCGTAACGCAAAGGCTTATGTTTCATGTGGTATAAAATTTATTTTTCTAGAAATACCATTGCTTGCTTAAGGCAATATAAATAGTAAATAAACATCAACTTCACATGCGAAATGAAGAATAAGTTTCGCTAATGTAAAACATGAAAGAAAATCAAGTAAAAATGGGTATGAATTGGCTATGTGGAAAACATTATAGTTTATATATAGATACGTGATTTTGAAATGCAAGATATGTGAAGCAAAGTCCAATAGGAGATGTGTCATAAATTATATATATGTGTGTTTGTTATAGATGTGCGATCGGATTAAACGTATTATAGTATTGTTATTAGTACGGTAGGCACGTCCTTTGGACGTGTGCCAACGTTTTATATGAAATTTTGAATATGAAAGTGCCAATGTTCAAAACTAAGAAATCTTGTGTAGAAATAATATAAAAAATTGAGTTTTTTAGTAAGGAAAAAAAATGTATGTATATGTTGATGAAATGAGCAAATATGGAAAAATAAAAAATGAAGACATATGTTTATAATCTTTTCTTTACATATAAAATATTATGAAAACGGCTCTATAGGATTATCAAAACATGCCTACCTGCATGGAATAAACAAATTAAATAACAAAAATTTAGCATATATGAGTAATGGACTCGATTAGAACTAATTCAAGGATCATCTAAAGCAAGCACATATGCAATTTTTTGTCAAAAAAGCACTTATATGTAGAAAAATACAAAATTTACTATGATCTTATAGGGTCTTATTGGATAATGAATGCTACCAAATATGTATATTTCTTCTTCCTTATATTATGGAGACTGATGCCAAATATGAGTATCTCTCCTTTCCTTATTTATATAATGATTGTTTTCTTAGTGATATGAGATTGAAACAAAAAGATTTAAAATAGCATTAGAATAGTTGATGTAATTCGAAATAGTTTACATTATTAAAAAGTTTGAACATTATGTATGCAGCTGTCTCAAATAACAAAATTGTTATTCAATTCAACAAATTCCATGTACGTATGTCATAACTTTGGCCTATGAAAAATTTATAAGTAAGAATCAAATTAAATGAAAAAAATACGTATAGAAAAAGAAAAGAAAAACATAGTCATAATGAATTGGCCTACAACAATACAATAGTATGTGTTGTTAACATACATAGACCATGATGATAATGATCAATTAAATATAAAACTAATTTATTAATATTACCTTTTTATTTCCAGAAAAACATTTAATTTCTAGGGAAAAGTAGATATAAGGATTTTGAACAAATAAAAACATACAAAGCAAAAGTATAAATTAATCTACCATGTAGATAAATAACTTAAAATTAGTGATTTTCATTACTAATAATAAATGACAACTTTCTAGGTAGTTATGAGGATATTTCTAGTAATTATAATATTGTATTCTCAACCACCAAGTTAAAGTGGGAAGTAACAAAATGTCAGTTAATGTATGTTGGTAACATCCGAGTGGAAATCATCGGTTGGTTTTGAATTTACAAAAACACCCTTCTTCCTTTGTCTTCCCACACATTCCAGCCTAAAGCCACATTAGCCCTGTCCTCATTTCATTCTCATCTAAATCCATCTCCGGTAACCAAACCAATAGGTTTCAGAATCTTCTATCATTGCTTGATTCATTAATTCTATAGAAATTATTGTTGATAAATGATCAGCATCACAATTGCAATTCTGATTTCTCTGTATTTTTTTCTTTTCATTTTCAGAGCATGGTATGCTTTTTTGTATTTATTTCAGAACCTCTATATTCAAAAAGTAATCGCGCTCATGAGTCATGTACAGCTTGTATTTAGGCTTTTTTTAACACTTAAGCCAAATTAGCTTTGTTGCCTTTATGAAAAAGAAATACTATACAGCTATACTACGTTTGATTACCTGAAATATAATTAAAAATTAAGTTCATCATGGTTTGTCTAATTCTTTTTCTAAGTTTTAGTCATGCTTTCCATATCCTTGATCTTTTCCATTGCACTCGCTCATGACTTTGAAGATAAAGCAATTTAACATAAATAAAGATAGAGTTCTACTATTTTATAAGTTGACGCACAATATCGCACTAAGTTTTGATTCCTTTAAGGATAATAATTGAGGCAAATTATACATTTGGCAAGATAAAGAAACAGAAATAACAACTTCATTTGAAAACACTAAAACAAATTCTTATTTGGCTTTTGATTATTTTATCAACTTGAAACAACATGTTGCAGCTTCAAAAATATGAGTTAAATATTTAACATGTATAGGCCATTAAACAGGTTGCTTAAGAATCTCGATTCCCTAAAGAAGCCGTTATTGGGACATAAAATTGAATACAAAATAAGAGACACAAATCATGGATCGTTAAATTTGTTTATCTCTATATGGAAGGTGGAATTCAGAAGGAAATTCAATGCATAAGATTGTCATGTTCAATTTTGTGTTCATATGTAGTTTCCTTTGGCTAAATATTGTTGTAATATTATTCTCTTTGCTTACTTTCAGTCAGAAGTGAAAAAGTACATTTGAGGGTTAATATAGTTGAAAAGATAAGGCATTCATGATATAGATGAATATCAAAATTTTAAAATAGAGAAATAGAACCAATCACCAATCATGGTAGTTGACGGAACCAACGTAAATTGTTCAAAATCTTTGAAAATACCTTAGAGTAAATCATACAGTTGAACAAAATGGGAGTATGTGGTATTGTTAAATCGGATAAAGTGAAATACAATCAACATTGTATAAAACATCGAGGCAATTGAGGAAAGATAAGCAGAAATTGTACGATATAGGAACCTTTTAAATACAATGTCATGCATGCATTGAACAAAAAGAATATTCATGCGAACATACTTACATTCATTTTCATATGTAATACATGCTTTTAGCAAAGGAAAATGGGAGTATTCTTATTTGTTTACAAATGCGGTTGATTAAGAGTAGCATATTTAAATTTCATATGGTATATTATAAAATGAAACTTCACATGTACATAATGATCTGCAATGTAAGAATACCATTCAAGGCTTGGACATGTTGTGTTAATAACATATGAACTGAAGATTGCAGGACGACCACCTTACATAAGTACATGTACAATCGAATTTTTGTGTCGCCGCTCCTAACTACCCGGTAGGAACATGAGTTGAATATTTTGTTGTATCAGCTTCGATGATGTTGATTTACTTCACTACCCTAGACTGTTAAAAAACAATCTAAAAAAAATAAGGTTTGTAGGCATTAAAAAATCACATAGTTGAACTCTAGCAGCATGAAAAAAATCAGAGAAGATGCACACTATTATAAACTCAGCGGATGGGAATAAATAAGTTTCATCTAATTCTTTGAAAGATTACCAATTGGCTTTAGAGTTTAAACTCAAAAGTTTAATATTATAAGCCAAGTGAAGCCTTAAAATCAACATATACAATGACTGCCAGACAGAGAACATCAACTGGACGCTACACATGCAAACATGTTATGTTATTAGGTAGAAAACACCAATAAACATTGTATATGGGATGGATCATATGCAATTAGACCAGTGTAAAATCAGTCCTTGTATTAGCTTGATGAAACTATTTCAAAGTTCCTATGTAGTTCAATTCGTGGAACGAAAAATGTTTACATAAGAAAATATTTAATACGTTAAGTAATTCTTTGAGCAAAGCAAGCTATTCTTGGGTTTGTTGCAATAAATATAGTAAATGCATCTCTAAAATCATTAGGCTATTATCCTTTTCAACCAAACACTATGATCAGTTGGAATAAAATGTAGAATAACCTTTGGCCATTAATCACAATTGCAGTCATCTTTCGATGAGTGGATAGTGAATGTACTCAAGTAGCTGTAAGTAACTATAGTGAAAGCAAAAATCCTATGAGAAGATTTACCAACTCTAATTGCTAATACATCAAAAAAAATATCATGTAAAATTATTTATACTTAGTGTTTCTATTAGCATAATATTCTAAAAATGCATTTCACCATACATTTTATTACGACTATCACAAAAGGAGAAAGTATGGTGATATCTTAGCTATTCATCACAATTGTGGATTTGTAGTGTCCCGAAATCCGGTACAATTTGAGCTGACCAAATAACTCAAGTCCAACCCAAATTACACTGGAAACCAGAAAACTAATAGAAAGAAAACAGAGGATGAGGATAGATAAGATAGAAACTTAGAATAGAAGAAGAAGAACACTCAACATCAGAGTAACACGAATCTCACAACGGAATGAATAAAATATAACATAACTTTGAAATAAAAGAATGTACTTGAATATACATATCATTATCAAAGTACAACACTTACAACACAGCGGAAATAAACAATAGCTATATAAACGTTGTTGAAGCCTCCTGCTCCAGCTTTCCAAGTATATCTGTAAAATCCCGACTACTTGACTGCCCGTACAAAATTGGGCACCTAAGAGTTTAGGGAAAACAAAACAAAACAAACTCTGGGTCAGTCATAGGACTGGTATGAGTAAACAATTTAAAACAGTTTGAACGATTAAACGATATCTCATAAGACCACGCCGTATAACACGGAATGGGTTTTCCCCTTATGAATATCCAAAACATTTGATTTAACTTTCAAAATCCTTTTAAAAGAAACGATAAACTTTATATCAAAACTCTTTTAATATTATAATAATGTCTATCAACCACAATATAACAATCATCTTGCAGAACGCTTTCATCTCACGTTCCACCATATGTAGTATACAATCAAAACCGCGAGCACTTATTGGGTAATGGATTTCCAACTATGAAAAGGTATGGAACCACCTTCCGATAGTGTACCTCTAAAGAGGAATACACTGGGTTCAACAAGAACATCTTGCAACCCGACCACACATGACCGACCACTCATTTTGCTTGAGTGTATCGAATGTATATCACCAACGGTTGGGATCAGCAACCGTTTCCCGAATGGGACAGCATCGAATAGATTAAAGAATGAAATGAATATATCTAGATAGGTGATAATGCACCCTACTTGGCAGCCAACCACTTAGCCATGATGCCTGCCCGATTTTTGTCATTTCCCGGTTGTGAGGCTAGAGGCCACGCTTATCTCTGACAGATCACACATTTATTCACTTTGAATGTCACATCGTCATACCTGCCAAATCAAAAATTGATTTCCCCAAAAAAACCACGGGTATACAGCTAAGAGAAACGAATTCCTCTGCCACCAAACGTACATACGTTTGAAGAGATCAACTTACGCGATCCATTAAATATACTCTATCAGACATTCTTCCATACATGCCGTCCTGGGACTGGACTGACCGAAGGCACTATTCTGTAAACAGGACAGCCCTTGCATAACTCCGTCTTCAATTTTTTTCATCATATTTGATCGCAATGCTAAAGCCCATACAGAGTGGTTTCAGATAATGAATCTGATCCCGGTCTCTCCATATTGACGACGGACAAATGGTCAAAAACTTCGATAGTCGGTGAGTTAACTATCAAAGAAAAACACGTGTGCAAACAACGATATTATTTCCAGATGGAAATTATATCGATCAATCATCATTTAACATTTATCTCTTTAGTTCATTTTTCATCTCCTGTTTCCATATATTCAACATTTCCTTATTTTCTAAACTTAGAAAATATACGTTATTAACATTGGAAAACATTTCCATTTCTTATTTTCTATATTAGAAAACATTTCTGATTCTTGTTTGGAAAACATTTCCAAAACTCCTACATTTGGATTTAAACAGACATCGCTATGCCAACTCAAACCATTATACTCGTTAACTAAATTCACTTAACCAATCTTCACTGTCGAACCTTAACCATTCCTTAGTTAAAAACGAAGCCAATCAAGTTGGGGTATAACTACCTATCAAACCTTAACTGAACAACTTTCTAACTTCAAAACAGACAAGGTTCACCTTTTAAACCTTTAACAAACTTCCTTACGTAACTATCTTTCGAATAAATTTCTATTCGATAACTCTTTCCTTCGAATAAACTATATTCGATAATCACTCTTCGCATAGCCATATTCGATTAACTCTATTCAATTAACACTATTCAATTTACTCTAATTGATTTACTCTTATCAGTTAGCTCTATTTGATTAACTCTATTCTATTAACTCTATTTGATTAACTCTATTGGATTAACTCTATTTGATTTACCCTAAGCGATTAACTCTATTGGATTAACTCTAATCAATTAACTCTTATCAATTAACTCCCATCGATTAACTCCTTTCGAATAAACTATATTCGATTAACTCCTTTAACTCTGTTCGAATAAACTATATTCAATAACTCCTTTCGAATAACTAATATTCGATAACTCCTTTCGAATAACTAATATTCGATAACTCCTTTTTTCTATCCGAATGAACTATATTCGATTAACTCCTTTCGAATAACTAATATTTGATAATCTCTCTTCGGATAACTAATATTCGATAATCCTTTCGAATGACTAATATTCGATAACTCCTTTCGAATAACTAATATTCGATAACCTCTTTTCGAATAAACTAATATTCGATTAATTCTCTTCTTCGAATAACCTTATTCGATGACTCTTTCTTTGAATAAACTATATTCGAATAACTCTAATCCGACTAACTCTAATTCAATTAATTCTATTCGAATAACTAATATTCGACTAACTCTTATTTAATTAACTCTATTCAATTATCTCTAACCAATTATGTAATAACCCGGAAATCCGAGCCAATTTAAAAAATTTATTTTGGCAATTTTAGCGAATTTTGAGTATTTAAAATGAATTATTTTAAATAATAACGACGAGAAATTTATTTTGAATAGAATTAGAATGTATATATTTATTTGATCGTCATTAGAATATAAATAATTATTTTTAACTATAAAAGGAATTGAAAATGGAGCGGTAGTTTGAAAATTCGATTCCAAATTTCAAATGGATGTACAGGATTCAAAATAAACTGGATTTTAGTGAAACCAAAAATATTGGAATCTATTTGAAAATACCTTTCCAACGAATCTGAAAAATTGAAATTTCATAGCGGGAATAAAAAATTATGCCCAATTGAAAATTCAGAATAGTCGCTGTGGAATTCTGGCCCTTAAAAATGGAAATTTTGCAAACGACCTCTGTTTTCGACGAAACCACTTTTGTTGGATTCGGTATGTCAAGTTATTGCTAGATTCCAAAATTCGTAATTTTTTGAATTAATATGTGAGCGTGGTGAAGTAAAACGTGTTTTGACAGTTTCAGTCAATTTCGATCGACCGGAAAACGGCCATTTTTTCAAACGGTCTCAAAATTTGATGAAATTAGTTTTGTTAGGACCGTATCGTCAATACGAAGCTAGAAAATATTTTTCAGGAATTTTTAGAGTCAGTATGTGGCCCTAGTAAATTAAAATGTGCGTTTAAATTAAATATATACTGATTTATATTTTAATTTAAAGAGAAACCGATCAAAATGGTCGAATTGGCTTACTAGACATATCCCATTGTGTTCAGAATGGGGGTAATTAGCTAGAGGCGATGGTCGTTGGGTTCGATTTAGAGTTCGAACGAAAAGGTTACTTTTTGGTCTTGAATTAAAATAAAATTGAAATATTTTTTTTACAAACCCCCCTTCTATTTTCTTTCATTCGATTACCCCCCTTTTCTGTTTTCTTTGATCGAGAGTGGCGCCGGCCATTCTTCACCACCCGCCGCCGCTTCCAGGCGTGCCACCGCTCCTCCACCTCAGGCACCACCCCTCCTCCTCCTCTCTCTCTCCTCCCTCTCCCTCTAAGTAAAGACCCCGCGCCCAAAAACCCTACCCCAAACCAGGCCGCCACCCACCTGAACGGCCTCGCTTCGCCGCTCCCCAGTCCCCGATTGCACCTCCGCCTCCTCCATTTTGTCCAGCGCGCACCCCCTCCTCTGTAAACACAAAATAGTGAGTAGTTTTTTTAATTTATGTTTATTTTTATTTTCAGTTTTATTATGTAATCGTATTTAATAAAAATAGGATTTTTAACGCTTTAAAAGTATGATTTTTAGTATAGAAAGATTTGATTTTTTTAACTGTAAAAAGATTGGATTTTTATATATTAAAATATTAGATTTTTATAGAATACAAAGATTTGATTTTTAATTTAGAAAAGCTTCGATTTTTAAACGTAGAAAAAATACGATATTTACTAAGAAGTTAGCAATATAAAAATATGATTTTTATATAATAGAGAATATAAAAAATGTGATTTTTATTATGAAGTTAGCATTATAAAAATATAATCTTTATATAGGAAGCAGCGTTGTTAAAAATATAATTTTAACGTACACCGCGTGAAACAGATCTCGTTAGAAGCACGGCGAAGATTTCCTACATACGAAGAGTCGCGGTGTTCGGTTTATCTCTTGGTGAGAACTCCTCTCTTTTAATTTGTTTTCTCGTTGAAATATATACTAGGATGCAGACGGTGCTTAGCAGCACCCGACATCCGTTGTCAACAGACCATGGACGACTTGTTTATTTGTTGTTTGTGGTGTGAATATTGATTGTGTGATGTGGAATGGAATAAAATATTTTATAGCTAAAAAAATAATTTTTAACGTGTATATAAAATAAATATTTATAAACAAATCGGACGGTTTGTTTATGTACACCCATTTGACTGATATTGATTGGGACGATAAATTTTACACATCACCCAATTGCACAAATAAAAATCTGTGTTTGTTGACTAAAACCCCACACGGGTATTGGGATGATATTTGATGTACACTAATCCCGATTGTTTAGTTGTATGTCAATCGATGGGTTGACAGACTGTGTAAGCGTTAATTATTTATATTTAATGCTTATGCAGTTGTGTGGTGCACTTTGGATGATGGTTGATTGTTTAACATTGCTATTATATACATGTGTTGTATAGAATCCATATAAATAACATTATATGGTAATTGATTGCGCCTCATTCCAAGTTGGAAAATAAAGAATATTCATGTGTTGAATAAAAGAAAATTCATGTGTTGAATAAACTATATATTCATGTGTTGAATAAAAGAAAATTCATGTGTTGAATAAAATATATATTCATGTATTGAATAAAAGAAAATTCATGTGTTGAATAAAATATATATTCACGTGTTAAATAAAAGAAAATTCATGTGTTGAATAAAATAAATTCATGTGTTGAATAAAAATATATATCCATTTGTTGAATAAAAGAAAATTCATGTGTTGAAGAAAATATTCATTTGTTGAATAGAATAACGAAGTTATTGAAATATATAAAGCCGTGTTGATTAGAGATGCGCCATTTTGACGCGAACGATATTTATATTGATTTTATTCATTTTTAAATGAATATCGAAAAGGAATTGATTTCAAAATACAATGTTTTGAAAATACAACCATTTATATATCGATGGTATGAGATATTCAATTTTGATTAGAAATTGAGTATGAAGTTGAAATCGTTTTGAAAACGAATTTAAAACGATTTATAAAATACATTTTAAAGGGAAATCGACGAAACATATATAATATATATTATATATATATAATGGCCTGAATAGAACGCGCCGCGCTGCGGCAGTTCGCGAATTTCGACCATTGACTTCGAATGGATATTATGGGAGATCCAACCGCCAGATTCTCCTAAAACCAGAACCATTGGGTTCGTATCGAAAAGAGCTTTCTAGCGAATATTAGAGATTTGAAACCTAACGGTTGGATTTGGAATTATGTCCAAATAAAATTTGGAAAATGTCGTTGTAAGTGCAGTTCGATGGCCGTTGATGGAAGTCGACTGTACGGGCCTTAATAAAATTATTAAAAATAGCAATAATTTGTGTAAAATAATAAGAAATGATTTGGAAAGAATTGGGATGAAAAATTTCATATTTGAAAAGATAAAAATAGATTTTTATCGAAATGAACTAGTTTTGAAATAGAATTATAATCCATTTATTTTTGAAATAAATAAATTGGATTTGAAAGGGTTTTAAAAGTAACCAGAATTTCTAATAATTTAATTGGAATGGATTTGAATCGAAATTGTCTTTGGAATATTTCGATGTTGGATTTCATGATTATACAGATATTGTTATGGAAATTTTAAAGATATATTTATATCGTTATTTCCAATGCGATATTTGTTGGTCGTAGAATTTGATATTGAATATAAGTTGATATATTTTCTATTTAGAGCCTTGTATTTAATATCAAATGGGATTTGGGTTTGTCGTGAATGGTGTCTTCATTAACACTGTTCTTAAACCCAGTTGAGAAAAAGATTAAATCTTTTTATTTAGATTTAATGAAGTATACCAAATAAATGGTATTTAATTGGAATTGAATTTGAATTGATTTTTAGGGTTTATCGTGAACGGTGTTTTAAATAACATTTGTTCTTCAACCCGATAATTAATGGAATGTGAATTGGGTTTATCGTGAACTGTCTTTTAACGACAAATGTTCTTTAACCCAATTTACAGTGAAATATGATTTGGAATTTATAAATCTTTTGTTAAGATTTAAAGGAGATTTTCCAAAGTAAAGTTTTCCAATTTAATAAAATAATTTGGAATGGAATGGAATTCGATTTGGTAATAATCAAAGTGAATTTCTGTGGAGGAAGACAACTAATATATCTGGAATTTAAAAGGCTTTGCCGTTATTCCATTTATATTATTAGTCGGATATGGAAGTTTATATCGATTATATATATCGATTTGTTTTCCATGAAGATTCCATTGTAATGGAATGTGATTTTGGGTTTATAGTGAACTGTGTTTTAAATGACATTGGTTCTTTAACCCAGTTAAAGACAGGATATGATTTCCTAAGTTAAATAATCATTAATATTGATTTTTGGAAAGATTAAAACCAAGTGGAGTTTTAATGAATTAATAGGATTGAAATGATCGAGAATGGAGTATCACAAGTTTTTCTCCAGGCGATAGTTAAATCTTTAATTAGATTTGAACGTGAAATGGTAATTGAATTTACCGATAACACCATGGTGTTAGATATGAAGTATTACCAGTTTTACTTCATGGGATGAATAGGTTGGGATTGGGAAATTTAAACAAATGATTACTTCGGTAAGGTTCGTTAATGTAGTGACCCGAAATTCCGGTCCAATTTGAGCTGACCAAATAACGCAAGTCCAACCCCAATTACACTGGAAAATCAGAAAACTAATAGAAAGAAAACAGAGGGTGAGGAAAGATAAGATAGAAACTTAGAATAGAAGAAGAAGAAGAACACAACATCAGAGTAACACGAACCTCACAATGGAACGAATAACATATAATAGATAACATATCTTTGAAATAAAAGATTGTACTTAAATATACATATCACCATCAAGTACACACTTACAACACAGCGGAAATAAACTATAGCTATTTGATCCTGAAGCCTCCTGCCCCAGCTCTTCAAGTATCTGTAAATTCCGACTACTTGATTGCCCGTACAAAATTGGGCACCCAAGAGTTTAGGGAAAACAAAACAAAATAAACACCGGGTCAGTCATGGGACAGGTATGAGTAAAACAGTTTAAAACAGTTCAAGCAAGTAAATGATATCTCATAAGACCACGCCGTATAACGGAACGGGTTTTCCCTTATGAGAATCCAAATTATCTTTATATCAAAAACCTTTTGATATTATAATAATGTCTATCAACTACAATATAATAATCATCTAGCAGAAACGCTTTCATTTCACGTTCTACATATATAGTATACAATCAAAACCGCAAGCACATATTGGGTAAAGGATTTCCAACTATGACAAGGTATGGAACCACCTTTCGCTAGTGTACCTCTAGAAAGGAATACACTGGGTTCAACAAGAACATCTTGCAACCCGGCCACACATGACCGACCACTCATTTCGCTTGAGTGTATCGAATGTATATCACCAACGGTTGGGATCAGCAACCGTTTCCCGAATGGGACAACATCGACAATAGATTTTTAGAAATAAATGAAACTCTAGATCAGGTGATTATACACCCTAATAGGTGCGATCTACATAGCCATGCTACCTGCCCGATACCGGTTGATGAGGCTTGAGGTTACGCTTTATCATCACATCAGATTCTCTTCGAATGCCACATTGTCAGATGTATCGAAAATCACTAATTGACGTCTACAACAGTACATTACATGTTAGCTAAAGAAGTTTCCTTCTCCACTTCCACTCTTGGTGCGGTTGAAGAAATCAATGTACGTGACCTTTTTGGAAATACTCTGTCAGACATTCATCCATACAAGTCATCCAGGAACAGAATGAACCGAAGGCACTATTCAGTACATCCATCTTAGGCACTGTTATCTAAGACTTATACAATAGCCCTTACAATTTACTCCGTCTTCAATTATCTTTGGCATATATGATTCGCAACGCTTATGCCAATACAGAGTGGTTCTTTGGATAATAATCCAACCGGTCCCTCCATATTAACAACGTTAAAATGGTCAAAACTTCGATAGTCTGTGATTTAACCATCAAAGAAAAACAGGTGTGCAAACAATGATATTATTTCCAGGAGTAAATTATATCAATCAATCATCATTCAACATTTATCTCTTTATTTCATTAATTTACTTATCTCTTGTTCCCATACATTCTAAATTCTTATTTTCTATTATCAGAAAACATTTCTGATTCTCGTTTGGAAAACATTTCCAAAACTTCTTAATTGGGATTTAAACAGATGTTTAAAACTATATTGCGATGACGACTCAAACCACTATACTAAATTACTAAATCCACTTAACCACTTCACCCTCGAACCGTAACCATTTCTTAATTAAAAACGCAGTCAATCAAGTTGGGGTATAGCTACCTCTCAGACCTTAACTGAACCACCTTTCAAATCTTGAAATAGATAAGATTCACCTTTTTAACTCTTTAACACTTCCTTATGAACCCTTGGATTCTATTTACGTATACACTTCTTTATTGAAAACATTGATTATAACGATAACGTTATAATCCCTACTTTTGAAATATCTAACTTTAATTATAACTTTTATTCTTTAATGTGAATAAATAAATAAACACCTAATAAATAAATCTTGATTTAAACACCGGAAAGTATAAGTACTTTCCCCGAATTCGATAAAATTGAATTCGACGTATAACTCTCTTTCGAGTAAATCTCTATTTGATTAACTCTTCTTCGAATAACCTATATTTGATTATCTTCCTTCGAATAACTATTTGATTAACTCAACTCGAATAACTTATATTCGATAACTCTTTCTTTCGAATACACGATATTCGATAATCTCTCTTTTCGAATAAACTATATTCGATTAACTCCATTCGAATAACCAATATTCGATTAATCTCTCTTCGATTAAACTAATATCGATTAACTCCCTTCGATTTAAACTAACATCGATTAACTCCCTTCGATTAAACTAATCGATAACTCCTTTCGATTAAACTAATCGATAACTCCTTTCGATTAAGCTATAATCGATAACTCCTTTTAACTTTATTCGAATAACTAATATTCGATTAACTCAAATTTGATTAACTTTAATTAATTAACCCTGTCGTTTTAACTCTAACTGATTAACTCAAACTGGTTAATTATAACTGGTTAATTCTATCCAATTTACTCTATTCGATTAACTCTTATTCAAATAACTAATATTTGATTTAACTCTATTCAACTAACTCGACTCGACTAACCCCTTTTGAATACCATATTCGATTAACTAACTTTCGAATACCATATTCAATTAACTAACTTTCGAATAACTTATTCGATTAACTAATTTTCGAATACCATATCCGATTAACTAACTTTCGAATAACTAATATTCGATTAACTAACTTTCGAATAACTAATATTCGATTAACTAACTTTCGAATAACTAATATTCGATTAACTAACTTTCGAATAACTTATTCGATTAACTAATTTTCGAATACCATATTCGATTAACCAACTTTTGAATAACTAATATTCGATTAACTAACTTTCGAATAACTAATATTCGATTAACTAACTTTCGAACACCATATTCGATTAACTAACTTTCGAATAACTAATATTCGATTACTTTATTGATTTATAAAGATTTCCCTTTTTATAACGTTTATTCATTTGAAAAGATTTACTTTCAATAACGGTTCTTCACTTTACAAATGATTTCCTTTTAATAGCGTTTTCCTTTTTATAACGGTTTCCTTTTTTTAACATCCTATTCCGTTATAAATAAATTTCCTTTTTATAACTCTATTTATTTTCTAAATATTTCCTTTTCAATTCTATTTGTAAATGTTTTACAAATATTCCCTTTCCAATTCTATTTGTAAATGGTTTAAAAATATTTCCTTTTTATATCCATTCTATTTATTTTCTAAATAAATGTTCCCCTTCATAAAATCCTATGATTTTATAAATACTTTATTTTCAAAATATTTCCTTTTATAAAATCGGTTGATTTTATAAAATTACTTTATTTCAATATACATTGAAATATTTCTCTTTACATCCCAGGATTTCTTATGATATTAAAAATATCGAATAACAATGATCAATATCATTTAAACACACCTAACCATCAACAGATTATATATCACATCATATATCACAATATATGAAACAAAACAGTATTATAAATATTGAGTTGTCCAGTTGGACCCCTCCAACCTGTTTCCCTGCATCACAGATGTTAAACAATATAATAACATCGATTTCACTTCGATATGAAATATTCTAATAAACAGAATCGATATTTGATTAACGATATATATAAATATCGTTATCTATAATTTCAACCAACACATACGCAATTCAACCAAACAGTTAACACACAGCAACAGTCATTATTTATCAGTTCTAAATATACGTTATAAAAATAGAACTGTTCAGAGTTGGTGAGTTTTACTCACTTTGGTTCATCGTTAACGAACGATAAACTGTTTGTTTGATTTGAATCAAACAATTTATTTCGCCATAAATTCAAACGGACTCTAATCCACTTCCCGTCAGTTTCATTGCGAAGTGTCCGTCCATACGGTCCCAACGGATCCGACCGTTCGTGGTTCTGATATCGTATGGATAAGAAATTCATTTTACAAGTTAATACATTGTTTTAATTTAAAATAAAACTAAATTATCCAACTATGGGCCTTACCCATCAACTAAGCCCATCTTCCTTCCAACGCACCCTCTTCCCAAATGGAACCACACAAACCCGTCGCTCATTACAACCACTTCAATGGCCAACGTTGACTGTAAACCGCTCCTTCCCTCTACCATATAAAATCAAACAAAAACCATCAAAATTCATCTCGTCTACCTCTCTTCAACTTCGATACCTCAACCTTCAACTCGCGTCCCTACTTGGAAAATGCTCGACAGGCTCCAATAGTGACTACCATACATCGCACGTCACAAACCATGACCGAAATCCACCAACTCATCATACCAGGTGCGGTTTTGATCATCGAACCCAAATATAACACTCGTTTCACCATTCACTGCTTCAATGTCCTACGATTCGGAACCCTAGATCACTGCTGTATTTTCGAGTACCAGAATTCTCCATCGCAACACTTAAGACCAACACAGAAATGAAGAGGAAGACTAAAGGAGTTCGATTATCCTTATTTTGTGATTTATAGGAATCGATTGGATTTTCTTTTGATTTTCGAAAGAGGAATTTTCACGTTTTCCTCAAAAATACTTACGGTGGAAGTTGTGGGATGAAATTAGGTTATAAGGGTTAAGGGTGGTGTATTTATAGACAATTTAGATATTTTCCTATAGATTATTTTATTCTATTTATAATCAAACGTTAATTATCATTGTCTCTTAAAATTCGTACGACCACATAAAATACCCAAAAATCATGAAAATGGTCATGCAGCTAGAGTTCGACATTACGGTCCCAACGAAACTGGTTTCGTCGAATTCCGACTCCGTTTGCTCACACAGCGTATTTTTAACTGTCAAAATAATGGCTGTTTCTCACTCTAAAAATCCGTACGACTACACAATGACTCTAAAAATCACGAAAACTGAAATCTAGCAACTATTTGACACTGCGGATCCAAAAAAATTAGTTTCATCGAATTCCGACTTCATTTGCAAAACAGGCTATTTTTAACGCTCTAAATTGCCTTTTTAAATATATAAATATATTTAAATATAATTAAATTTAATATTTAAAAATAAATATTATCGTCTATATTCACAGTGGAATACCATACGGCTTCAGAATATTCCTATATGAATTTCTAACTAGATATTTCAATCTGGGTCAACCCGATATTTGATTTATATTGAAAATCCTTTTTAAAATATAAATAATTCCTTTATAAATTATAAAGGAATTCCACAACGACTTTTCTAAAATTTGATTTGGATGTAAATCAAAATCTGTTCGACGAAATCTCGATTTCTCTCTTCCACTAAAAAGATATACTCCACCAGCTCCTAACGTTTCTTGTTTCACAGAAATTCGATTTAAAACGACTTCCGTATATTCAGTTGAAGTTCGAATCGCCAATTTACGAACTGCATTGCCATTTCGAGCTCGATTATAATTATATTATAATTTATTCGTTCAACTGTCGTTTATATAATATATTCGTTATTCAAATTCAATTCCAAACTGAATTATATACTCTGAATTGTCCAGTTCACACAATATTGTGAATTCTACTATTTCCGACTATTCTGGAATTTAAATATATTATTTTAATTAAATATTCATTATTACTTAATTCCACGACCATTAAATTCTCTAAACCACCATTTCAATAATTAAATTAATTAATTATTATACCGCTGAAGATGCGGGTCATTACATTCTTCCCCACTTAAAATAATTTCGTCCTAGAAATTGCTAAGCTAGAAGACGACCCTATCGACTGGTTAGAACTTATTTGTTCACTTTTTAACTTCAGTTCCACTGGACTAATTTAAATTTAATTAAATTGTTAATTCAATTCTATTAACGAATATTTTCAAAATCCTGAAAATTTTCTAACACCTTAACTTTTCGAAAAATTTCGCCAGCACCTCCTTTGTACTAGTCAATAGGTCAAACTCCAACTCGCCTCTCAGGGCCATCTCCAACCCAAAAGAAAATCAAACAGCCAAGCGGCTTGCCAATTCGGCTCATAAATCTCATGCTTATATCGAATATAAACATGTACCTTTTTGTCGGGCGTATCAACTCTATCACTTTCACCTGCTGTTAATTCAGCGGATACAAGGGTCATCCTAATCAAATTCCAATCTGCTTTTATCCACAACACAACCATTCGCTTATATCCTAGCCAAATATCATTTCAAACTCGAGTTTCATTCTCGATTCCCAACTCTTAACTTGATTATCACATCACACTTCAAATTTAAATCTCACAATCCAATTTGTCTTGATATCATTCTAATTCAATCTCAGTTACCACTTTAATGGCTTTACTTTAATTCAAATTTGCTTTCACAAATTTCTTTTAAGTTTGTTTTTAATTCAAACAGTCTTTCCCTGGGAGTTTTTAAACAGTTTACTCTTTTCAAAAATCAAATTTTCCTTTTTGAAATTCAACACAACTTGTCTTTCCCAAAACAAATTCAAAACAGTATCTCTGGTAGTAATTCGTCACTTACAACTCGAAAATGAATACTGGTGATGCAGCTGTCATCATCAGAATCATTTTCCAGCGATCGAAGTGAGTTCAATACTATAAAACCATTTCTAAACATTTCCACTTTGAAATTCATTTCAAAATATAATTCACACTGCTTGTAAAACAATTTATAATCTCCCAGGATCTTATATTTTCCTTATTTTTAATCCAAATCCATTTACAAACACTTATCCAATTTTCCAGAATTTTAATTCTATTTCTGGTTTAAATTTCAGATTTAACTCATCTGATTCCACGTATTTCACTTATATGAATTCTGATTGGTTATTTACATAACCATTTAATTTATAATCTTACTCGATTATAATAACAACCAATATATCCACTATATTATAATTTTGATATATATATCTTCTCTATATCAAGATATACCTTGGGTAAACTTATTTTAATTTACCCTCTTTTCAAAACATATCATGTCGACCCATCGTATTCGAGTGTTTAGTAACTCATACCGATACAGTGGATCAAACTGATCGACCAGAACTCATAAACAACTCAACCAATAAATCACCACAATATAAAACAATTTTTATATCAATAATAAATACGCTCACTCGCATATATACACTCAACTCAATCTAGGGTACTACTAACCCCATCTCTACTGAGTCACGCCACGGAGCAAAGGTAATTCACTTAACCTTAAGCTCTGATACCAAATGTAGTGACCCGAAATTCCAGTCCAATCTGACCTGACCAAATAACGCAATTCCAACCCCAATTACACTGGAAAATCAGAAAACTAATAGAAAGAAAACAGAGGGTAAGGAAAGATAAGATAGAAACTTAGAATAGAAGAACAAGAAGAACACAACATCAGAGTAACACGAACCTCACAACAGAACGAATAACATATAATAGATAACATATCTTTGAAATAAAAGATTGTACTTGAATATACATATCATCATCAAGTACAGCACTTACAACACAGCGGAAATAAACTATAGCTATATGATCCTGAAGCCTCCTACCCCAGCTCTTCAAGTATCTGTAAATCCCGACTACTTGACTGCCCGTACAAAATTGGGCACCCAAGAGTTTAGGGAAAACAAAACAAAATAAACTCTCGGTCAGTCATAGGACTGGTATGAGTAAAACAGTTTAAAACAGTTCAAGCAAGTAAATGATATCTCATAAGACCACGCCGTATAACGGGACAGGTTTTTCCCTTATGAGAATCCAAATTATCTTTATATCAAAAACCTTTTGATATTATAATAATGTCTATCAACCACAATATAATAATCATCTAGCAGAAACGCTTTCATCTTATGTTCTACATATATAGTATACAATCAAAACCGCAAACACGTATTGGGTAATGGATTTCCAACTATGACAAGGTATGGAACCACCTTTCGCTAGTGTACCTCTAGAAAGGAATACACTGGGTTCAACAAGAACATCTTGCAACCCGACCACACATGACCGACCACTCATTTCGCTTGAGTGTATCGAATGTATATCACCAACGGTTGGGATCAGCAACCATTTCCTGAATGGGACAACATCGACAATAGATTTTTAGAAATAAATGAAAATCTAGCTCAGGTGATTATATGCCCTAATAGGTGCGACCTACATAGCCAAGCTACCTGCTCGATTTATGTCATTTACCGGTTGATGAGGCTTGAGGTTACACTTTATCATCACATCAGATTCTCTTCGAATGCCACATTGTCAGATCCATCGAAAATCACTAATTGACGTCTACAACAGTACATTACGTGTTAGCTAAAGAAGTTTCCTTCTCCGCTTCCACTCTTGGTACGGTTGAAGAAATCAATGTACGTGACCTTTTTGGAAATACTCTGTCAGACATTCATCCATACAAGTCATCCAGGAACAGGATGAACCGAAGGCACTATTCAGTACATCCATCTTAGGCACTGTTATATAAGACTTATACAATAGCCCTTGCAATTTACTTCGTCTTCAATTATCTTTGGCATATATGATTCGCAACGCTTATGCCAATACAGAGTGGTTCTTTGGATAATAATCCAACCGGTCCCTCCATATTAACAACGTTAAAAACTTTGATAGTCTGTGATTTAACCATCAAAGAAAAACAGGTGTGCAAACAACGATATTATTTCCAGGAGGAAACTATATCGATCAATCATCATTCAACACTTATCTCTTTATTTCATTAATTTACTTATCTCCTGTTCCCATATATTCTAAATTCTTATTTTCTATTATCAGAAAACATTTCTGATTCTCGTTTGGAAAACATTTCCAAAACTTCTTAATTGGGATTCAAACAGATGTTTAAAACTATATTGCGATGACGACTCAAACCACTATACTAAATTACTAAATCCACTTAACCACTTCTCCCTCGAACCATAACCATTTCTTAATTAAAAACGCAGTCAATCAAGTTGGGGTATAGCTACCTCTCAGACCTTAACTGAACCACCATTCAAATCTCGAAATAGATAAGATTCACCTTTTTAACTCTTTAACACTTCCTTACGAACCCTCGGATTCTATTTACGTATCCACTTCTTTATTGAAAACATTGATTATAACGATAACGTTATAATCCCTACTTTCGAAATATCTAACTTTAATTATAACTTTTATTCTTTAATGTGAATAAATAAATAAACACCTAATAAATAAATCTTGGTTTAAACACCGGAAAGTATAAGTACTTTCCCCGAATTCAATAAAATAGAATCCGACGTATAACTCTCTTTCGAGTAAATCTCTATTTGATTAACTCTTCTTCGAATAACCTATATTCGATTATCTTGCTTCGAATAATTTATTTGATTAACTCACCTCGAATAACTTATATTCGATAACTCTTTCTTTCGAATACACGATATTCGCTAATCTCTCTTTTCGAATAAACTATATCCGATTAACTTCTTTTGAATAACCAATATTCGATTAATCTCTCTTCGATTAAACAAATATCGATTAACTCCCTTCGATTTAAACTAACATCGATTAACTCCCTTCGATTAAACTAATCGATAACTCCTTTCGACTAAACTAATCGATAACTCCTTTCGATTAAGCTATAATTGATAACTCCTTTTAACTTTATTCGAATAACTAATATTCGATTAACTCAAATTTGATTAACTTTAATTAATTAACCCTATCGTTTTAACTCTAACTGATTAACTCTAACTGGTTAATTCTAACTGGTTAATTCTATCCAATTTACTCTATTCAATTAACTCTTATTCAAATAACTAATATTTGATTTAACTCTATTCAACTAACTCGACTCGACTAACCCCTTTTGAATAACATATTCGATTTACTAACTTTCGAATACCATATTTGATTAACTAACTTTTGAATACCACATTCGATTAACTAACTTTTGAACAACTTATTCGATTAACTAATTTTCGAATACCATATCCGATTAACTAACTTTCGAATAACTAATATTCGATTAACTAACTTTCGAATAACTAATATTCGATTAACTAACTTTCGAATAACTTATTCGATTAACTAATTTTCGAATACCATATTCGATTAACTAGCTTTTGAATAACTAATATTCGATTAACTAACTTTCGAATAACTAATATTCGATTAACTAACTTTCGAATACCATATTCGATTAACTAACTTTCGAATAACTAATGTTCGATTGCTTTATTGATTTATAAAGATTTCCCTTTTTATAAGGTTTATTCATTTGAAAAGATTTACTTTCAATAACGGTTCTTCACTTTACAAATGATTTCCTTTTAATAGCGTTTTCCTTTTTATAACGGTTTCCTTTTTTTAACATCCTATTCCATTATAAACAAATTTCCTTTTTATAACTCTATTTATTTTCTAAATATTTCCGTTTCAATTCTATTTGTAAATGTTTTACAAATATTCCCTTTCCAATTCTATTTGTAAATGGTTTAAAAATATTTCCTTTTTATATCCATTCTATTTATTTTCTAAATAAATGTTCTCCTTTATAAAATCCTATGATTTTATAAATACTTTATTTTCAAAATATTTCCTTTTATAAAATCGGTTGATTTTATAAAATTCCTTTATTTCAATATACATTGAAATATTTCTCTTTACATCCCAGGATTTCTTACGATATTAAAAATATCGAATAACAATGATCAATATCATTTAAACACACATAACCATCAACAAGTTATATATCACATCATATATCACAATATATAAAAAAAACAGTATTATAAATATTGAGGAGTCCAGTTGGACCCCTCCAACCTGTTTCCCTGCATTACAGATGTTAAACAATATAATATCATTGATTTCACTTCGATATGAAATATTTTGATAAACAGAATCGATATTTGATTAACGATATATATTAATATCATTATCTATAATTTCAACCAACACATACGCAATTCAACCAAACAGTTAACACATAGCAACACTCATTATTTATCAGTTCTAAATATACGTTATAAAAATAGAATTGTTCGGAGTTGGTGAGTTATACTCACTTTGGCAGTTCATCGTTAACGAACGATAAACTGTTTGTTTGATTTGAATCAAACAATTTATTTTGCCATAAATTCAAACAGACTCCAATCCACTTCACGTCAGTTTCATTGCGAAGTGTCCGTCCATACGGTCCCAACGGATCCGACCGTTCGTGGTTCTAATATCGTATGGATAAGAAATTCATTTTACAAGTTAATACATCGTTTTAATTTAAAATAAAACTAAATTATCCAACTATGGGCCTTACCCATCAACTAAGCCCATCTTCCTTCCAACGCACCCTCTTCCCAAATGGAACCACACAAACCCATCGCTCATTACAACCACTTCAATGGCCAACGTTGACTGTAAACCGCTCCTTCCCTCTACCATATAAAATCAAACAAAAACCATCAAAATTCATCTCGTCTACATCTCTTCAACTTCGATACCTAAACCTTCAACTCGCGTCCCTACTTGGAAAATGCTCGACAGGATCCAACAGCGACTACCATACATCGCACGTCCCAAACCATGACCGAAATCCACCAACTCATCATACGATGTGCTGTTTTGATCATCGAACCCAAATATAACACTCATTTCACCATTCACTGCTTCAATCTCCTACGATTCGGAACCCTAGATCACTGCTGTATTTTCAAGTACCAGAATTCTCCATCGCAACACTTAAGACCAACACATAAATGAAGAGGAAGACTAAAGGAGTTCGATTATCCTTATTTGGTGATTTATAGGAATCAATTGGATTTTCTTTTGATTTTCAAAAGAGGAATTTTCAATTTTTCCTCAAAAATACTGACGGTGGAAGTTGTGGGATGAAATTAAGTTATAAGGGTTAAGGGTGGCGTATTTATAGACAATTTAGATATTTTCCTATGGATTATTTTATTCTATGTATAATCAAACGTTAATTATCCCTGTCTCTAAAAATTCGTACGACCACATAAAATACCCAAAAATCATGAAAATGGTCATGCAGCTAGAGTTCGACGTTACGGTCCCAACGAAACTGGTTTCGTCGAATTCCAACTCCGTTTGCTCACACAACGTATTTTTACTTGTCAAAATACTGACTGTTTCTCACTCTAAAAATCCGTACGACCACACAGTGACTCTAAAAATCACGAAAACTGAAATCTAGCAATTATTTAACATTGCGGATCCAACAAAATTAGTTTCGTCGAATTCCAACTTCGTTTGCAAAACTGGCTATTTTTAATGCTCTAAATAACATTTTTAAATATATAAATATATTTAAATTTAATATTTAAAAATAAATATTATCGTCTATATTCGCAGTGGAATACCATACGGCTTCAGAATATTCCTATATGAATTTCTAACTCGATATTTCAATCTAGGTCAACCCGATATTTGATTTCTATTGAAAACCCTTTTAAAATATAAATAATCCCTTTATAAATTATAAAGGAATTCCATAACGACTTTTCTAAAATTTGATTTGGACGTAAATCAAAATCTATACGACGAAATCTCGATTTCTCTCTTCCACTAAAAAGATATACTCCACCAGCTCATAACGTTTCTTGTTTCACAGAAATCCGATTTAAAACGGCTTATGTATATTCAGTTGAAGTTTGAATCGCCAATTTACGAACTTCAGTGCCGTTTCGAGCTCGATTATAATTATATTATAATTTATTCATTCAACTGTCGTTTATATAATATATTCGCTATTCAAATTCAATTCCAAACTGAATTATATACTCTGAATTGTCCACTTCACACAATATTGTGAATTCTACTATTTCCGACTACTCTTAAATTTAAATATATTATTTAATTATTATTTTAATTAAATATTCATTATTATTTAATTCCATGACCATTAAATTCTCTAAACCACCATTTCAATAATTCAATAAATTAATTATTATACCGCTGAAGATGCGGGTCATTACAGTTAATCCCGACTAGTTTTTATAAACCATAATTTGGGTAGAATTGATATTAGAAAGAAGATTAAAGAATAAATTTAAAAGATTTTATCTTTGATAAAATTAATGGGAACCTTTCCCAAAGTATAAGAATATTTGAATAAAAGAATATTCTGAATTGGAATGAGGCGTATGTTGTGTTGTGTAACACTTATTTATTATATATGCGAGTTATTCAGAAAGACCGGGTTTATCCCATTCTGAATAACTGATTCGACGATGTGTCGAGGATGAAGACGGTGGTCGAAGACCGGAGGTCTTCACATCGTTTGGATAATTACTGATGATCTTGATTCGGCTGTACACCCAAGAGGGAGGAATCGGATGGTGATCTCCAAACGTACTTGGAGATCGATGGATATGCGAGGTACAAGGTGCCTCCGGTTTCGTTTAGACCCATAACGGACATGTAAATGGACTGTGTGTCTGACATTGGATATCATTCTGTGTGATTGATGGATATCGGTTGCATGGAGTGGTTTGCCTGTGTAGCATGCTGAAGTGCAAATGATCAAGGCTTCTATTGAAAAGCAGAGTCTTGTGGTTGATGATCAAAGCACGGCCTTTGTGGCGTAGCTTTGTGTAGCGTTAATTCGCGAGCCTCACACCCCGGTTGTGAACCAGAAACGGGAGAGGACCTCAGGGAGGGCATGTGTTTCCTTCTAGCTAGGGTGGTGTCAATGACCTACCATCCCTGACATTTATGTTATTTTCACCTGTGTGGTTGTTGGATTGCGAGGCGCCTCAGATATATCGGTGACTATGTGGAGCCGATGGAGTCATTTGACTCATTTACGCCCCAAAGGGCGGGGAAATGCAATGTTCAGGCATAATAATCCACATCGGTGGACCGGCCCTGACGATCCAAGGCTTGCTTGCGCACTTGCCTGAGACATGGGCTAGATTGTCTCAAATTCGATGAGGATGATCCCTTGCCTCGGTTCACAGATGGAAATCCAACTTCCAATACGTGACTTTGCAGTTTTGATTATAGAGCCTAGTATTGGCGACATGATATATGGCACCCATGCCTTCTATGATTGATATTTATGATTTAAATTGTTTTAACACTATACACTTATAGTAGTAATAAAAGATGAAATTTAGCGTATCAAGCATTCTTTAGCTATTATAAGGTAAAACTCTATCCTCCGGCTTGTGTTGCATTGTGTGATGGGACCTGGGTCTTATAATAGCTTCATTGTTCATTATTTAGCATTGCGCTGTTGTTTTATGCATTGGTATTCTTAGGAGGAAACCCGTTCCATGTTATACGGTGTGGACCCTTGATTTACCGGACTTTAAAATAAAGATTAATAACTGTTTTAGTTCTCACACTAGTCACATGACTGACCTGGAGTTTATTGTTTTAACCTAAACTTTGGATGCCCCTATTTTCCACACGGGCAGCTAGTAGTTTTGGTTTTGCAGATTTATATTCACATGAACCTGGTTTACAGCTGGAATGATATCCGGAAAGCTCTGTATCCGTATATCTCTTTTAGTTGTGTATTGTATTATTTTTCCGCTGCAGTAATGTATTTAAATCTCTAATATTTCTCTGATGTATAATATTTATTCATACTCTATATATTCTTGTATTCTGATGGAATTGTTGTAATTAACAATGAAATGTTCTTCTGATTGTGTTCCGATTTGTCGTGTTCTCAAAACAATCAGGGGTTTAGAACGACCATTGTCGGTTTAGCGATCGATTCGGATCAAGCGAAATTCCCAATTTGTTACAAATTAACTCTAATTCAATTAATTCTAACTCGATTAACTCTCATTGATTAATTCTAATTCGATTAACTCTAATCGATTAACTCCTTTTAATTAACTCTAAATCGATTAACTCTAATCGATTAATTCTAACTCGATTAACTCTAATCGATTAATTCTAACTCGATTAACTCTTATCGATTAATTATAATTCGATTAACTCTAATCGATTAATTCTAATTCGATTAACTCTAATTGATTAACTCCTTTTAATTAACTCTAACTCGGTTAACTCTAATCGATTAGTTCTAACTCGATTAACTCTAATCGATTAATTCTAATTTGATTAACACTAATCGATTAATTCTAATTTGATTAACACTAATCGATTAATTCTAATTTGATTAAACTATATTCGAATAACTCCTTTCGAATAACTAATTCGATTAACTCCCTTTCGAATAAACAATATTCGATTAACTTCTTTTTCGAATAAACTATATTCGATAACTCCTTTCGAATAAATAATTCGATTAACTCTCTTTTTCGAATAAACCATATTCGACTAACTTCTTTTTCTTCGACTAAACTATATTCGATTAACTTTATTTGATTAACTCCTATTCGATTAACTTCCTTTCGAATAAACAATATTCGGTTAACTTTATTCGACTTAACTTTAATTCGATTTAACTCTATTCGATTTAACTCTAATCGAATAACTCTAATTCCTTTTATAATCCTACTTTCTTTCCAAATATTTCCTTTTATGATATCTTATTTATTTGCTAAATAAATATTCCTTTTATCCTTCTATTTATTCTCCCAATATATATATTCCTTTTATCTTCCTATTTATCTAACAAATAAATATTCCTTTTCAATTCTATTTTACAAATATTTTCCTTTCAATTCTATTTTACAAATATTTTCCTTTCAACTCTATTTTACAAATATTTTCCTTTATATTTGTTTTACAAATATTTTCCTTTATATTTGTTTTACAAATATTTTCCTTTACCATTTGTTTTACAAATATTTTCCTTTATAAAATTCTTTTCCTTTTATATGTAAAATCCATTTATTATATATAAGTAAGTCATTTTCAAAATACACATTGAAAATCCCATTTTCTATATTCCAGTATTCTTATGGTATTTAAAATACCAAATAACAATGATCGATATCATTTAACATACGTAATCAACATAGATTTTATATCACATCATATATTACAATATATGAAAAACAGTAAAATAAATGTTGAGGAATCCAGTTGGATTCCTCCAACCAGTTTCCCTGCATCCACAGATGTTAAACAATACAAGTAACATCAATTTCATTTCACTATGAAATATTCTGCTAAACAGAATCAATGTATATATATATCCAGATCTATAATTTCAACCAATTACTTAGTAGTTAAACCAAACAGTCAATACACAGCAATCAATCATCATTTATCAGTTCTAAATATACGTTATAAAAATATGAACTGGTAGAGTTGGTGAGTTTTACTCACATTGGACAGTTATCGTTAAATAACGATAAATTATCGTCGATTCAGATTGGACAATTTATTTCTGCCATAATTTGAGACGAGCTCCGAATTATTCCAACTTAGTTCCAGAGTGTAGTACTTTTCGATACGATTCCAACGTGTCCTTTTGAATTCCCTGACCCAAGCCCATTTCAAATCCACGAAGAAGCCCACCTGCAGAAGTTAAAACACGATACCGCTCAATCCTCCTTCTTCCCAAAATTTTTGGTATCCGCCTTCTGCCATTGCCGAAAATAGCTTGCCTCCCTCTCCCTACATACTCCATGAAACCCAAAACGATCTCACCTTCAAGCTCTTCTTCGACAACTACACCTCCTTAGCTCTATGAATCGAAACTAGATTCTCTTCCTTGATTTCGACGCGATAGCCTCAACCGTGAGAGCATGGTGTCGCACCCCAAAATACCCCATCGCGCCATGTAAAAATTCAACTCTAGGTGCTCCTCTAGTCGAGCAAGCCATTTCCGCTAATCCCAAAGCCTATCGTTGACCATACACAGCAAAAGTCGAAACCCTAGCTTTGCTGTGTATTTTCCAGTATCACAAATTAAGCGTCGCACCATACCAAACTAGGATAGAAATGACGAGAAATACACGAGGATTCCATATAAACTAATCTCATGATTTTACAATTTGTTTTGAATTTTATATGAATTTCCAAAGATGAATTTTCTTACTGGAGATAAACAATATATGGCGGCTCATTTTTTTTGACCAGAGAAAAAGTAATTTAGGGTTTAGGGTAATATGGTGTATTTATAGAAAGATTTTAATATTTTTATATTTGAATTTTATATTCGATTTTAATCCAACGCTATTTATATTTGTCCTATAAAATTCCTATGATCACACGTGATATTAAAAAATCATGAAAATGGGTATACAACTAGAGTTCGACATTACGGACCCAACAAAACTAGTTTCGTCGAATTCCGACTCCATTTGCTCACGCAACGTATTTTTAACCATCAAAATACTGACTGTTTTTCACATTAAAAATCCGTACGGCCACACACTGACTTCAAAAATCATGGAAATTTAAATCTAGCAATAATTTAATATTGCGGATCCAACAAAATTAGTTTCATCGAAAACGGAGGTCATTTGCAAAATTGGTTATTTTTAAAGCTCTATGTAACCCATTTAAATATATAAATATATTTAAAAATAATTAAATTAAAAATTTAAAAATAAATATTATCGTATATATATATTCACATAGAATATCGTATAGCTCCAATTGGATTTGTAACTCGATATTTCAAAATTCCCAGTTACATCGATATTCGATTTATATAAAAAATCCTTTTATAATATAAATATATATCTATAAATTTAAAAGGAATTCCATAGGGACTTTTCGAAAATTTGATTTGGACATAAATCAAAATCTACACAATAAAATCCCGATTTTTCTCTTTCATTAGAAAAATATACTTCACCAGCTCCTAATGTTTCTTGTTTCACAGAAATCCGATTTAAAACGGACCCTGTATATTCAGTTGATGTTCGAATCGCCAAATTACGAACTGCAGCGCCATTTCGAGCTCAATTATAATTATAATATAATTTATACGTTCAACCATCGTTAATTGAATATATTCGTTATCGTAAATCAAATTTTAAACTGAAATATATATTTTGAATTGTCCAGTTCACACTATATCGTCAATTCACTATTTCCGACTATTTCGAAATTAAATAGATTATTCTATTATTTATATTAATTAAATATTCAATATTATTTAATTAAACAACCATATAGATCTCTAAATCACTATTTAAATAATTAAATTAATTAATTATATATCGCTGAAAATACGGGTCATTACAGGATTAAAGGGATCTAAAAGAATTCTCAATTAGCTGGTAACAAATACTCAATGTAGTAATTTTTACAACATGATTTTCTAAGCACATTTTCTGATACTTCTTGTTAAAATAGTTACTTAAAAGAGAAAATATTGTGATGGTCTTAGCTTCATTTTTATTACAAACAAAGTGAGTTTTAAATGGTGAATTAGACTACAACCTGCGCAGTTTATGCCCCGCTATTTCCCCGCCATATCCCCGCTATATCGTGTAGCGGATTTCTATGGCTACGATATTTCCAAATAGCCTCTAAAATAGCCTTTTCGCTTTAAGCCCCGCTATATTCCGATATTCCCGATTTATCCCGTTATTTCAGCTATATTCCGCTGTTTCTGATATAAACTCTATAAATGAAATGAATTGAAATGGCCATTCTCACATTACAAAATTAGTATATTGATAAAAAAAGTTAACATATATTTTTTAGAATAGAAAATAATACAATACTCTATTAAACTTAATCAAATTAAACAAAATTTTACATTTATTTACATATATTTGTACATGCTTTTATTTAAAATTAAGAATTTACTAATTATAATTAAATTGAAAGTTTATTTTCCACTTATTTATCATTTGTATATTTGTAAAAGAATTAAATACGAGTTTTATATGCTAGTTTAAACTCATCCGCATATCCTGCTATTTCCTCGCATTATCTCTGCTACAACTTTTTGTACCTCTGCCGCATTGGGTCTGCTGAGCGCTTTAACTGCACAGACTGCAACAAACCTCAAGAATTTCTTTACAGCTTCTTTATGTCAAAAACATTGATTATGATCATAAAAATACATGTTAAATTAGGAATAAAATTGAAAATTATTGTGCATTGCATATTTCAATAATACTAATTAAACCAGTGGTCCAATTTCATTATTTAGCGAAGTAATTTTAACCATCAAAGAGTTGTGCTAGATTAAACAGGTAACGTAAAAAAAGGAAAAGTTGGATTGAAAAATCACTCTTTGTTAACGCAACCTTTCTTTAATCCTTATTGAAATCAAGTTTTAAATCTTAGTAACTATTGAGCTATCCATGTTCTGATAGAAATATAAAACAGTTTTTTCCAATATTATTTGTGTATAGAGCAGTAATAGGAATAAAACTTTGAATCTTACATATTAATGAACCTAAATATACCAAATACACCAGACACCCCAATTAGTGGAATTAAGAATTTGAAGAAAACACGGTTATAATGAAATAAAACAATGTTGGAAATATAACCGAAAAAATATATAAACATACTGGTTTTGAATTTTTTGTGAATTCATTGGAGATGAAGTTATACAAACCTTATATTTAATTTTAAATGCAAAGGAAGAGCGAACGGAAGGAATAATGAAAAAATACCAAATTAGAAGCTATATTTACTGGGATGCTATAAACTGGAACCGTATTAGGAGTTAATGGTAAATTATATAGGAAAAAAACATGAATACTATGGCATATGATCTTTTATATATAAGTACTGATAAATAGGTAGCAGGAAATCAGTAATAAAGTTAGTGTCACCATAAAATAAAATGCCTAAACCTGAGTGAATTGAGTTATTATTTTATGCATACAAATTTAGATTTCAAAGCAATAACGACAAAGAAACAAAATCAAAATGGTAAAGACCACCATAGTTTAAACATAAGGATAGAAAATAAGTTGTGCTATATACACAACCTGCGTGTTCTTAAAGGGAAAAAAGAAAGAAAAAAATATATATTGAACAACTAATTTGAGGTGTTTTGCAGGTACAGTCATAAGCAGGAATAATGAATGTTTTTGAAGTAATAAATAAAAACATTCAACTTCATAAATATACATATAGGAAGTAAAAAAAATATCATCAGTATTTATATTCTATAAATCAATGGAATACAAAGCATATATGATCTATTTTGAAATGGTATATGCCAATAAAAAGTTGATATATCCATAGAACTTTCAGTATTTTGAAATAGATATAAAAAGGAGATATATATTAATGAATAATCAGCGTACGAAAACGTTAGAAAACATGCCATATGTACGCGAAAATTTTACTATATATAAGGTATGAGTTGAATGACAACAGGATTGCACTTAACTTTTAAAGTGTACAGTGGTGGGCTTTAAAAACACTAAAAACAGAATACAAATCAATAAAATGCAGAACACCACACTTTAAACATATATAAGTAGTATTAAATAACCAAGGTTACTTTCAGCACACATAGATGAAGTTTTAAAAGTAGTTAGTACAAAGAAAACTACATTTTAAATTAAAAAATAACTGAAAACTAGCATGCATACATTAGAATTGAAATTACACCTTCGCCGAGAATCAAGAATAGAAAATTTCCTTCAAGAGTAAAGCAAGTGCCAACTGTAGATGGCTCAAAACCCATCAATTAATTACACTTGAAAAAGAATAATAAAATTTCCATTTTGAAAGAAAGTAAAAACATGCCTTAATTACTATTAAGCTTTACTGTAAATTAATTGGAATTTGATATTTATATATTATTGTAGGAATTAGGCATCTATTAATGATAAAATATTGCTATAGAGAGTGCTATAAGCATCATTCATGGATGCCTCAAACTATTTCATAACTCCAAACCAACCAACTGCTGATCATACTTAATAAAGAATGATAAAATATTAATTGAAGATAGCAAAAAACATGCCATAGTCATTGCCAAAGTCTCTCATATTAGAAATACACCTTAATGAATTATCATGACAATTGTTTTATTTTTCTCCCTTTTTAATACATGTTTGTGTTTAATATGGATAGAAGCATACCATCTAAACCTTACAATGTTCCATAAAATCATTATCATGGGACAATGCATTGAAAATGTATCATTGAATCAAAAATATACCTAAGCACATATGAAGTTAGATATTGAAGCATCGACTGTGGATTGCAATTGTAAGCAATGTGATTAAGGGTCAAGGTCAGGACAAACACATTCAAGAAAACAATGAATTTGCGACAGCCAAAAACAAAGAATGGTCAGATGTATGAAGGTTAATAAATGGAAAGCATGAAATACCTGAACTACAAGTGTAAAAATGAATGAAGCCCTGATCTGAATCATAAGAGTGATGTAAACCGTACATAAATGCATACTCATCACCAACCAACATTTATGATTTTCACCATTTGTGCTATCTGACTAACACAAACATTTGAAAACAAAAATGCTAAATGTTTAGAATGTGTTCAATGAATGATATACAAGAACACCTTGTTTAACCAAAGATAAAATAGGTACTAAAAGGTTAAGAAACGATAAGGATCAATCAAAATGCCTTAGCAATAGCTTCAATTTATATACATGAACTATTTAACAATTGTAATAGTGCAAAGGACCAACAATAAAATTCGTCGCAGCAGATGGAAGAAGGTAAACAAGCAGAACCATTGACGATAGTAGTCACTTAGATCGTTGGTAGTACAGGAAGAGAGGAGAATGAATTGACAACTCGTAAGTTATATTACTGTCGCCCTTGAAAGAGTGATAACGACGATGCGGAAGAAGGAAAAATATTTTAGGTTTTAATAATAATAGTGTGCGCACAAGCACAAAGGAAGGGAAAACACGAAAGCCATAAGATGTTGGTGTTATACACTTGGCAACATCGTGATTTTTTGAAGAAAATGGAGGAACATTGAGCTTTCATATGATATAATAGATACTTAAGAATTGAACTTCCATGTTTACATTGTTCACCACTGCTCAACGGTTAATGCAATGGTAAAATATAGTGACAGCATGTTACTAAGTGATGATATTGTTTATCAAATCTTTAGCACATCATGCTCTAGACCAAAATGGTCTTTGTTTTTGTGATTTTCCGAAAAACGCACCATTAATACTGGGATTTAAGGAAATATATTTACATATGTTTTGAAAGGTAAATCTATATTCTTATTCAGACCTGAAAATCATAATAAAAAACCGCATATAATTAAAATAACTATAATCAATATAGCCTAGTCATCTGAAAATGGTCAATGTTACAAATTTTTTGTAGGAATTGAGAACTCCTTAAAGCAATAGCCAATAACAGTCCAAATCCTAAGGCACAACAGATGTGGTAAAGTTTGTGACCATAATATGCAAATTATATCAAAATCCCTAATTTATTTGCAAAACAAAAAAAACAATTAGAAAAAGATGTTAGATTCAGAAAAGAGATCTTAAAATTCAAAAATCATTACCTACTTCCGAAATATAAGAGAGATGTTCATTTCTGTTTTTGTTATTTTTATTCAACATAGTCCCGCATATAAACATGAATAATATATGTAAAATAATCAATTGGTCTCTGAATTAAAAGCCCATGAAATCTATGAAGGGAAATGAAGTCAAATGTTGGAGGAAGAACAACATACCTAACCAAGCGTGGATAAAAATGATGAGGTTTATATTTTGGTGAAATCAAATTAGATCGTCAGGATATATGATGGAGGAAAGTGATGAAACGGACAACTGAAGAAAATGGGATGAAAACGTGGTATCGCCCATGTCAGTTGGGATGAGTGTGAAATTGGGGCAGAAGTTAATAGCGTAGGAAAAGAAAAGAAGAAGAAGAAGAACCAAGATACTTAATTGTGATAGGGAAGGAAGGAGGAAGAACGTGGGGGGTAGGGAGCGGTTTTTTTTTTTTTTTTTTTTTTTTTTTTTTGAATGAAAGAAAACGGAGAGTGCGTAAATGAGTAAAGATGGGAGGAAGAAGCGATTTCAAGCTATCCACATCAGACTATTTGGGTTTTTGTTTTCTATTATAGGTAATAGATAGATATATAGAAGGTGCAATAAGAGAAACAAATAATTATCCAATTACATTGATTCCTTTCACGTTTTATTCTGTACGATCAACTGACAAATGATTGTAACAAAATTTTGAACTCTACAATAATTCACCATTCTAGATCTGATGGAATTGATTTCATCGAATTCCGAGACAGTCGCCAAAACAGCTAAATTTCACAGTTAATTAATTAATAAAATATTCAATTATTCGTTTAACTGTTTTAATTCAATTTAAATATTTATTAAATTCCATTTAGTCCAATGGCAACTTAAATAAATTTTATAAATCGATGTCACAAATCTTAAGTTCCTAAATTTGATTATTTCAAATTCAAATTTGAATTACAATTTCAGGTAAATGAACTCGATTTATCTTCTAATATTAAACTCAAAATTCTCACATTTACCAAATTAAATTTTGAATTCCAATCTTTAACTTAAACAATCTCAAAATTATTTAATTATTTAAATATTAAATTCCCAGTTACAACATTTCTAAATATAAACTCAATTTAAATCCGTTTATACTCAATTCAAACCATCATCATTATTAAAATCAACATAATTTGATTTTTAATCGATATTATTCAATTTACCTATTTTAAATATAAATTTAAATATACAGAAAATTATGGGCGATTACATTCTCCCCCACTCAAATCTTTTCATTCTTGAAAAGGGAATGAAATAAGGTATTGAGCACATATACTTTCAAATCCATAACTTATAAAATAGCATTTATAAAATAAGTTATCATGTTATAAAATCTCATAAATTTTCCAACTCCCGAAATCATAGAAAATTTTGGCAGCATCTCCTCTGTACGGAGAGGTCTGAAAAATTCACAATATATATATATATATATATATATATATATAAAAACTCAAATATACATGCCATCACATGATGAGGCATCCCAATAATGAGGAAAACAATATATATATATATATATATATATATATATATATATATATATAACCACAAAACTATATAACACAAATACGTACCTTTTTTTGGCGTTATTTACAAATTTATTTATTTAGCGATTTAGCATTTAGCGCAATGCATAGTGCAAATTCCTTACACCTGTTACATACTGAAAAATACAAAAGAATCAACACATATACAATAAATAACAAATGTATACAACTTGTACAACATATATTAATCATTTCAACTACAAAATCAACACATTAGCGACAAACCAGTGAACAAATTGAGGTTTATCACCACTCAAATGGTGCAATTTGCCTAAAAAACACTAGGAAAAAGTTGCTGCATTCGTTTCAGGCTTTCCGAATTGCCCAGATTCGTTGAATTTGGATAATCCGTTCAAAAGTTATGACCATTTTAGCGAAAGCAAACGCTTCAGCCTAAACAAATAAAATGCAGGCCTGAATTGTTCAACCCAGTTTTCAACCTTTTAAACATTAAAATTCTACCATGCATATTGAAGAAAAATTTAGTTTAGATCTTGAGCTTTCTAGATTGTACAAGCACATCAAAATCCGACGATCCGTTAGAAAGTTATGGTCAAAACAATATTGATATATACTTCAAGTTTTCATTTTCCGCGCAAAGAACTACGACTAACACTTGGATTTCCACCTAATAAACATAAAAACTAGGCAATGCACTATTAACAAAAGTTTTGGTTCAATTTCTAAGGTTTCCAAAAAGTCCGGAATCATCGAATTCCGATCATCCATTCAAAAGTTATGGTCATTTTGCTTCAGCTCATGTTGCATATTTCATAATCGACAAATTTACATTACATTTAATTTTTTTTAAGTTTCAAATTCTCAAATTCCAAATCTTAACAAAGCTTAACCATTAAAATTTATTATTGCTCCACCATGTTCATATTATGGTTTACTGTTTTATTACTTAAATATATTCCTATTTACTTCATCCATACTAAATTGAATGTCGTTCCATTTATTCATATTCGATTAGCCATTCATTTAATTAAGTTAATTCCGGTTTTTTTTATTCTAATTATTTAAGTTCAATACTCACCTCATTTTCATTCATTTATATTTTTTACTAAATCGACCAACTTAAATTTTCTCGAGTTTACTTCCATTTATTCTAATTCATTTAAGTTAATTAAATCCACTTAGATCCTATTTTTTTTTTTCATATTCTCATTTTATCAATTTGAACTTTAGTTTTAAATTTCCTATATCCTTTTTCCTATTTCCAATTCCTAATTTATTTCATTTCCTCGTTCTAATTAGTTGAATTCCAAATCTATAATCTTGAATTAATGTTTATTATTATTATTTAGATAACCGTTTCATTTTCTCCAATACACCATCGACTTTATTTAATTTTCCTAACTTAACCTTTGTCCCACTCAATACCCACAACTCAATGAGTTTAAATTTTCATTCCCCGTTCATTTCCTAATTACCTTCCAAACTTAAAATTTCTAGTGATACCGGTTCCTTTTAATTCAATTGACTTAGCACGAATAAACTAAATTTCTATTTCACATCTTAATTTAGTTTTAGTTCATAATTGAAATTTTTTATTAGTAGAGAACTTAAAGATCCCGATTCTAGATTTATTTTGATTTGAAACTTGAACAATCTATACTTATACCATTATGTAGAAAATTATACCATGGAAATCTAGATTCCAAAATCTTTTATCAATCAAATTATGGAATTACTGAGTGGTCTCCCTCACTCAGACTTTTCAAAATAAACGTCGATAATGTGTGCACTCATTACCAAGGCTATTCCTAAGATCTGAGAAGGGATTACACATTTATTCCATTTAAAATTTAAAATCGTTTAACATCATTTCCATTTCGAAAATACTTACTTATAATACTATATTATTTCAAAATCTTAGCAAATCTATTTTCAAAAGCACCAGAATCGAGTTCTCAAGTTCATTTTCATTTTATTTGCAAAATATATTTTGCAAACAATCATATTTAATAGATTTCATTTTCATTTTCAAAACATTTTAATTATCCCTTATTAGGTTTATCATTTAATCAACTGTAATTGATAATAACTTAATATTATCACTTATTAACAACAAAAGCATCTACACTTGAAACTAATGATATAATCGATATATTTAAAATATAATTTAGAACAATATTATGTCAATCCATTCTATTCGATTATTTAGAAATTCTTATCGATACCATGGCATCCCATATATCGACAGGAATTTATAAATATTCAACAGAACAAGTCAACACAATATAAACCCATTTTATATCAAAAATACAAGTATGCTCTCTCGTATAGACCCTCAAACTCATTCTGGGATATTACTAATCCAACCTCAAATGAGTTAATTCCCAAATAGTGCCAAGGTTGTCGCTAACCAAAGCTCTGATACCACGTATGTAATGACCTGGATTTTGACCGTTCAAATCGACAATGATCAACACATGCTGACCCAAACAAATCGCAAATGCAGGTAGCTATTGGGAAAAATAAAAGAAAAGCAAGGAAGAAGAGAAGACAATAACAGAATCTCACAGCGGAAGGACAACATATAATAAATATTTAATGGTTCAAAGCAATTGAAAAGTATATAATTTTGAGTACAACATACCATGATTATCAGAATTACGCATACATACATATATATATATAAAAGGCAGCTGAAACAAAAAGTAGTGGGAAATACATATATATACTAGATATACCAAATCTTTGTCTTTGTTCTCTGAGCAAAGTAATCTTCGCTAACTGCAACTCGTATCTAACCTGAGCGTATTGCATAAAAAGAAATAAAACATTAAATCATTCTCATATCAGTTAAATTAAAATACGAAATAACATGAGTGTTATGGGTGTAGTAATCAAGAAAGGTTGTGGGAAATTCACCGGACCACGCCGCTAACGCGGAACGGGTTTACTCCATATGACTTTCCATGCATAGAAATTTGTTTTGACTTTTGGAACAATGAAGCTATCATAAGCTCGTCCCACATCACACAATGCAAATGCACACCAAATGGGCGTGTTTTGTCTTATGATAACCAAAAATGCTTTCATACATGAAAATCCACTTTTAATACTATTATTTGTGCATAGTGTTGAAACCATTTCGTAAATAAATATATTAATCTTAGCAAGCATAGTGACTATGCCTACATACATAGTTTACATCCAAATCGAACCGCTCGTATTGGTTATTGGGTTTCCAACATGATGGTTCCTAGCATGAAAGATCATTAGAGGACACGAAGCTAAGTATCTCCCGGTTAATATCCAAACAATGGACACCGAATACATAGCACGAAGTATATATCCTGGTTAAAATCCAGACATCAGACACCGTATATACTTTATTTCCTTAGGTCTCGAGGTAGATCTACCGCCGCAACTTTTGATTTTTACTAGAGATTATGTATACAACCTAACCATCAGTTTACATCAACCCGGGGTATGAGGTTCGACGATGTCATGATATACAGAAAGCTACGCTTTAATAAGCCAAACTTTGATCATCACTAGTTCATTTCATACTCAAGTATGTCACATTGACAATTCATAATGTATCACTGATTTCTATCACTACATAACCTTTAAGTTCATATGTCTTAGAGACGAGAATAATTTATTGCAACAAATTCAATATATCTCAACAGAGTTAAGTGCTACGCAGTCAATTTCAATGTCAGCACACAATCCATACAATTCCGTTCTAGGTCTAAACGGAACTCAATCCGAAAATCTCTTAATACATTCAGATTTCATTCCACTTATAACCTCATATCGGGTGATCGGCCCAACCAAGACATCAGCAGTCAACCCGAATAATTCGAAGATTCTCGGTCTTCATTTTCGCATTCCAAGTCTTCGATTTCTTTATAACGTCGTATTATTACTTGGAATGGTTTCGAACATATATTCGGTTCCGGTCTTCCCAAGTAATAAGCGCATTTTCAAAACAATAATTATGGATCATTTCGGATTTCCCTTTCAAATCTCCTTCCAAATTGTTATTAATTCAGTTATAATCAAGGTTGGATTTATTCCAGTTTCCATAAACCTCGTTATCACTTTATCCCTATCATGAAATTCGATGTTCATTTCTTGGGCTTATATTCCAGTCCAGTATATATACAAATATAATGTATTTCATATTGAGATATCATAATCATTTCAGAATCGATTTTTATATTCAATATAAAATAAAATTTTGTTTTAAGATATCATAATAATTACAGAATCAATTCGTGTTCAAAAATAGAATAAAATTTCATATCAATATCATGATTGTTTCAAAATCAATTTATATTCACGGTAGAATATTCTTTCTAATCACCATACCATAGTCCTTCTAAAATCAGTTTAGATTCAATGGAGGATGTGTTTTTATTCCAACCTCAATTTGAATAAATGGTTTAAATCGAGAACGTTTCCAAATTTGGAAGAAGTTACCAATACTTAATTAACTTGAAAATTAGATAATTATAAAAAAAAACTTTTATGAATATGTATATATATATATATATATTAAAATAATTAGAGTATAACAAAATAATTTAAATCACTATGTGTATATATGTATCTTAAATGCTTTATTAGAAAAAATTTAAATAGTAAATAATATAATATAATTTATTTCAAAACTATAGGTATATATGTAGTTAACAAATTTTAAAACCATAATTTTTTCTTCCTTCCAAATTTCAATAACTTAAAATTTATATTCCAGCTTTTATATAGTTTATTTCATTTCCATATATCGATTTGAAAACAACACCAAATCCGACCTTTCACGTTAAAAGGATTTAAATTCTTATTTAATCCAAATCCCGAACACTTTCAAAATCGTCGAATACTCTTATTTTAAATCAAATTTAAAGCTAATAAATCCAGCTTTAAAAATTAAAATTTGAGCAATCAAATCGTATTTAAATCAGATTTCCAAATTCCCAATTTATTTTGGAATAATTTGCCTTAACAAATTTAATGAACATTTCGGTGTCAATATCAATGCAGTACCAAATTTCAAATCAAAACATCCATCACAGCCATTTCATAAAAATGGTTAATATTATCTCGTTTCACTAGTCAATAAAGGTCAGTAATTTTTTTTCTTTTTTTTTCTAGCAATTAAATTTAATTAAAATAACTAGTTATCGGATTCAATTTACACATCAACTCACTTGCATGTCAATTTTAAGAAACCAATCAACAATCAATTACAACCATGCAACCAAACTTATTCCATAATTTAATTTATAAATACGGGAATAATTCAGTAAGTTGTGAGTGAGAAATTCACTCACCTTCGGGTCTTTAGTTGATCAAACGTCCAACCAAAGGCCAAAAATTTACAGTCTCCATACGCAGCCAAAACAGTACCAGAACTTCCGCAATATCGCCACGATCCCAACGCAATAGACCGCATCCAAATCCAACCTCGTATGTGCAAGTTATTACGATTAGAATGATCGATATATGTATATATAACATAATTAAATAAATAATTAAATAGAAACCTACACGTCAGCACCACCTTCTTCCCGCTTCGTTCTAATTTACTATCTACAGTACCGCTCGAACAGGAAGAGCAAACCCAAACACAACAACTTTGACCAACCTTTCTTATCGTCTCCGACTGCTAGATGTCCGGAAACCACCGTCGACGTGACCCCCTTGTCAAACCGCATCCAGCAGCCCGCTTGACCGCAACTTCGGTGGACCCTAGCTCCGCTCGTCACTAGCCCTAAACCCAACAGTTCAAAACCCAAATCCACCAACTCGCACACCATAAGCACTTCCAGATGTTGCCAATACCACCGTGGACCTCGTATGTAACAATTGGGAATTTTGCTCGATTCGAATCGATCGCTAAACCGACCAAGACCGTTCGAAACCCCTGATTGTTTTGAGAACACGACAAATTGGAACGCAAACAGAAGAACATTTCATTGTTTATTACAACAATTCCATCAGAATAAAAGAATATATAGAGTATGAATAAATATTACACATCTGACAAATATCAGAGATTTAAATTACATTTAAATACTTAGCAGTGGAAAAATAATACAAAACATAACTGAAAGAAATACGCGGATACAGAGCTTTCCGAATATCACTTCAGCTGTAAACCAGGATCCTATGAATATAAATCTGCAAAACCCAACTACTAGATGCCCGTGTCGAAAATAAGGGCACCCAGAGTTTAGGTTAAAACAATAAACTCCAGGTCAGTCATGTGACTGGTGTGAGAACTAAAACAGTCATTAATTTTTATTTTTAAAGTTAGGTAAATCAAGGGACCATGCCGTATAACATAGAACGGGTTTCCTCCCAAGAATACCAGTGCATAAAACAACAGCGCAATGCTAAATAAAGAAAATGAAGCTATTATAAGACCCAGGTCCCATCACACAATGCAACGCAAACCGGAGGATAGGGTTTTACCTTATAATAGCCAAAGAATGTTTGATACGCTAAATTTCATCTTTTATTATTACTATAAGTGTATAGTGTCAAAACAATTTCAATCATAAGTATCAATCATAGACGGCATAACTGCCCCATACCACTATGTCGCTATACTAGGCTCTACAATCAAAACCGCAAGGTCATGTATTAGAAATTAGATTTCCGTCATGAGTCGAGGCAAGGGGCAAGCTCCTCTCCGTTCAAGACACTCTAGCAAATGTCTCAGGACCACGCACAGCGATCCTTGGAATCGGTTGGGCCGGTCCTCTCTTACTTTTGAGGATTGGCAATTCCTGAACACATTTCCTGGTCCTATCAGACCTATATCCGAGGCGCCTTGCATTACAACAACCACACAGGTAAAAAGTACATAAATGTCAGGGCTGGTAGGTCACTGACACCACCCATAGCTAGAAAGAAACGTCGTGTTCTCCCAACGGTCCTTATCTCGTTTTTGACTCATACCGAGGTGTGAGGCTCGCGAATTAACGCTATACACAAAGCTATGCCACATAGACTGTGCTTTGATCAACAACCACAAGACTTTGCTTTTCAACAGAAGCCTTGATCATTTTCCACTTAGGCATGCCACACAGGCAATTCACTCCATGCAATTGATTTCCATCAATATATAACCTCTGAGCTCATACGTCTCAGAGAAGGGCGTTAAGCAAGAGAATAAATTCTCCGCCGCCAAACAAATATATATTTTATAGAATCAATCACACAGAATAAAATCCAATGTCAGACACACAGTCCATTTACAAGTTCATTCTGGGTCTGAACGAAACCGGAGGCACTTTCCTCGCATATCCGTCGATCTCCAAGTACGCCTGGACGATCTCCAACTTATTCCCTCATCTTGGGTGTACAGCCCAATCAAGATTGTCAGGAATCAACCAAATGACGTGAAGACCACCGATCTTCAACCACCATTTTCACCTTCGACATATCGTCGAATCGATTATTCAGAATGGGTACAAACCCGGCCTTTCTGAATAACCCGCGTATAAAATAAACAAGTGTTACACAAACACAACATACGCCTCATTCCAATTATGAATATTCTTTTATTCAAATTTTCACATTCTTAGGGAAAGGTTCCAATTAATTTTATCAAAGACAAATTCTTCTAAATTTATTCTTTAATCTTCCTTTGGATATCATTTCAAACCATGTTAAGGTTTTCCAAACTAGTCGGTATTAGCGAACCACACCGAAGTAATCATTTATTTTATTTCCCAATCCCAACCTGTTCATCCCATGGAGCAAAACTGGTAATACTCCATATCTAACACCATGGTGTTATCGGTAAATATTAATTACCATTTCACGTTCAAATCTAATTAAAGATTTAACTATCGCTTTGGAGCAAAACTGGTGATACTCCATTCTCGATCACTTTAATCTAATTAAAGATTCATTAAAACTCCACTTAGTTTTAATCTTCCCAAAAATCAATATCTTGTCTTTAACTGGGTTAAAGAACCAATGTTATCTAAACCACGGTTCATGATAAACCCAAAATCACTTTCCATTGTTAATCGGGTTAAAGAACAGTTGTTATTCAAAACACCGCTCACGATAAACCCAAAAACCAATTTAAATTCAATTCCAATTAAATACTAATTAACTAGAAAATTTCACTAAATCTTAATTAAAAGATTTATTCTTTTCTAAACTGGGTTCAAGAACAGTGTTATTTAAGACACCATTCACGACGAACCCAAAATCCCATTTGATATTAAATACAAGGCTCTGAATAGAAAATATATCGGCTTATATTCAATATCAAATTCTGAAACCAACAAATATCATACTGGAAGTAACAATATAAGTATATCTTTCAAATTTCCACAACCATATCTGTACAATCACGAAATCCAACATCGAAATATTCCGAAGATAATTTCGATTCAAATCCATTCCAATTCACATATTGGAAATTCTGATTATTTTTAAAACCACTTCCAATCCAATTTATTTATTCAAAGACATTGGATTATAATTCTAGTTCATAACTAGTTCATTTCGATAAAAATATATTTTTATCCTTTTTAAATATGGGATTTTTCACCCTAATTCTTTCTAAATCATTTATTATGATTCTACACAAATTATTGATATTTTTAATAATTTTATCAAGGCTCGTACAGTCGATTTCCAATAACGGTCGTCGAACTGCACTTACAACGACCTTTTCCAAATTAGATTTGGACATAATTCCAAATCCAACCATTAGATTTCAAATTTATAATATTCATTGGAAAGCTCTTTTCGATACGAATTCAACGGTCCCGATTTCAGGAGAATCCGACGGTCGGATCTCTCACAACGTCAATTCGAGGTCAATGGTCGAAATTCGCGAACTACCGCGGCGCGGCGCGTTCTATTTAGGCCATTTAATATATATATATAATATATATTATATATACTTCGTCAATTTCAATTCTGAACGTATTTTATAATTCGTTTAAATTCGTTTTAAAAACGATTTCAACTTCGTATTCAATTTTAAATCAAAATTGAATATTCCATGTCATTAATATATAAATGATAATATTTTCAAAACTTTATATTTTGAAATCACTTCCTTTTCTATATTCATTATAAAGACGAATATAATCGATATAAATATCGTTCGCATCAAAATGGCGCAAATCTAATCAACACGACTTTATATATTTCAATAACTTCGTTATTCTATTCAACAAATGAATATTTTCTTCAACGCATGAATATATATTTCTTTCAACACATGAATATTCTCAACACATGAGTATCGCTAATACATGACTATTTTTGTTATTTAATATATTTTATAAAATTATGATTTCTATCGTTTAATTCTTAATCAGACTCCAACCGTAAATTAGTAAGAGAACGATTCTCTAAGTATTAACCCCGAAGGCCGAAACCAACATCAGATCAATACCCAGGAAACCACTTATCTTAACTAGTTTCCAGCTAGTTTCTAATTTTATATATGATAAAAATGTGAACTTTATTGTTAAAATATTTCGTTCAACACATGATAAGTTTCAACACATGAATATTCTCAACACATGAGTATCGTCAACACATGACTATTTATTCTATTCAACGAATGAATCTTTATTTTATAATATTCTTTATTTTCCAAATTGGAATGAGGCCCAATCAATTACCATATAATGTTAATTATATGGTTTCCATACAACACATGTATATAATAACAATGATAAATAATCAACCATCATCCAAAGTGCACTACACAACTGTCTGTCAACCTATCGATTGACATACAACTAGACAATCGGGATTAGTGTACGTCAAATATCATCCCAACACCCGTGTGGGGTTTCAGTCAACAAACACAGATTTTTATTTGTGCAGTTGGGCGATGTGTAAAATTTATCGTCCCAAATCAATATCCTTCAAATGGGTGTACATAAACAAATCGTTCGATTTGTAAATGAATATTTATTTTATATACACGTTAAAAATTATATTTTTAACTAAAAAATATTTATTTCAACACATGAATATTTCCATTTATTTCACATCACAATCAATTTTCATCACACAACAAAATCAAACAAGTCGTCCATGGTCTGTGGACAACGGGTGTCGGGTGTTGCTAAGCACCGTCTGCATCCTAGTATATATTTTTAACTAGAAAACAAGAATCAAAGTGAGAAGTTCTCACTGATAGCTAAACCAAATGCCACGACTCTTCATATATAGGAAATTTTCGTCATGTTTCCAACGCAGTCTGTTTCACGAAGTTTATATTAAAAATCACATTTTTATACTGCTACTATATAGATAAAAATTCTATTTTTATACCGCTACTATATAGATAAAAATTCTATTTTTATATCGCTACTATATAGATAAAAATTCTATTATTATACCGCTACTATATAGATAAAAATTCTATTTTTATACTGCTACTATATAGATAAAAAATTCTATTTTTATAATGGTGTTCATATAATAAAGATCATATTTTTATCACGCTAACTTCATAATAAAAATCATATTTTTATATCGCCACTCATATAAAAAATCACATTTTTATATTCTCTATTATATAAAAAATCATATTTTTATATTCTCTATTTCTTTATTTAAAAATCATTTCTTTCTACTTTAAAAATCCTAACCTTCTAATTTAAAAATCAAAACTCTCTAACTATAAAAATCAAAGCTTTCTAAGTGTAAAAATGTAATCTTTCCTATAGAAAATATAATCTACATACATATAAGAATCGTATTTTTACTTCTTCTACATAATAAAAAATCATATTTTTATACCTTCTACATAATAAAGATCGAATTTTTATTCCGCTTCATATATAAAAATCATAACTTTAATCAAATAAAAATCAAATCTTTTCTTACAATAAAAATGTAAACCTTTTTAGTGTAAAAATCTAATTTTTATTGACTATAATGATCTAATATTTATAAACTATAAAAATCTAACTTTTATAATTAAAAACTTACAATTCATTGCAAAGATTGAACCTTTGTCGCTGTTGGGGGGTCCACGGGGTCGGGGTTGGGCTGAGGTGGCGCGGGAAGGGGTGCAGGTGGTGGAAGGTGGCGGCGGTAGGTCGGTGGAGGCGGCTAGGGGACTGACTTGGCGGTTTTAGGCGGCTTGAGGGTTTTGGGTTCGGTCGTGGGGAGAGGGGAGGAGAGTGAAGGGAGGAGGGTGGTGGTGGGGATCGCCAGCGGCGCGCGCGAGGGTAGGGGACTGGGGGGTGACGGCGAACAGCGGCGGCGGACTAGGGTTAGGTTTTTTTATTTCAAAACGATAGTCGGGGAGAGAGAAAGCGAGGGAGGGGGGAAGAGAGTTTAAATATATATATATATATATATATATATATATATAATTTAATTATGTTATTTTCAAATAGGTTGACTTTTCGTTCGAATCCCAATCGAGACCCAACGACTGTCGCTCCTAGCTAATTACCCCTATTCCAAACACGATGAGATATGTTTCGAGAGCCAATTCGATCATTTTGATCATTTTTCGTTAGATTTAAAATATAAATCTATATATTGAATTATGAACGCACGTTTCAATTTACCGAGACCACATATTAACTCTAAAAATTCCAAAAAATATATTTCTAGCTTCGTATTGACGATACGGTTCTAACAAAACTAATTTCGTCAAATTTCGAGACTGTTTGAAAAATGGCCATTTTCCAGTCGATTAAAATCAACTGAAACTGGTCAAACGCGTTTAACTTTGCCACGCTCACATATTGATTTGAAAAATTACGAATTTTGAAACCTAGCAAAAACTTGACATCACGGATCCAACAAAAGTGGTTTCGTCAAAAACCGAGGTCATATGCAAAATTTCCATTTTTAAGGGCTAAAATTTCCATAGCGACTATTCTGAATTTTCAACTGGACATAACTTTTTATCCTCGCTATGAAATTTTGATTTTTGGATTCGTTGGAAAGATATTCTCAAATAGATTCTAATATTTTTGGTTTCGCTAAAATCCGGTTTATTTTGAATCCTGTACATTCATTTGAAATTTGAAATCTAATTTTCGAACTACCGCGCCATTTTCAATTCCTTTTATAATATAAAATGAATATTTATATTGATCTATATAAATATATATGTCTAATTCTATTCAAAATAAATTTTTCGTTGTCTTTATTTAAAATAATTCATTTTCAATATTCAAAATTCATTAAATTCGCCAAAATAAAAATTTTAAATTGGCTCAGAATTTCCGGGTTGTTACATCGTATTCTCCTCCTCTGCAAAACCCAAGTTCCCAATTTTTCAATTGAATCCAAAATCAAAAAGGCCTAAATTCATGCTTAGGGTTTCGCAAATCAGCAAAATTTTCCACCATTTCTGGCGAATCCAAGCACTGCATGTCAAAATAAATCATATCAGTGGCTTCGTATCGTCAAGGGCTTCGAATCGATATATAATTTGCTAGGTTTTGAGGAGATTCGATGTAACAACCCGAAAAATCAGAACCAATTTAAATTTTTTATTTCGGCTATTTTAATGAATTTTGAATATTTAAAATGATTTATTTTAAACAACAACGACTAGAAATTTATTTTGAATCGAATTAGAATGTATAAATTTATTTAAATCGAAGTTAGAATATAAATATTTATTTTAATTACAAAGGGAATGGAAAATGGCGCGATAGTTTGAAATTTCGATTTCAAATGAATGTACAGGATTCAAAATAAACCGAATTTTAGTGAAACCAAAAATATTTGAATTTGTTTGAAAATATCTTTCCAACGAATCTGAAAAATCCAAATTTCATAGCGGGAATAAAAAGTTTTTCCCAGTTGAAAATTTAGAATAGTCGCTATGGAAATATAGCCCTTAAAAATATAAATTTTGCAAACGACCTCCGTTTTCGACGAGACCACTTTTGTCGGATCTGGAATGTTAAATTATTGTTAGATTCCAAAATTCATAATTTTTGGGATTAATATGTGAGCGTGGCAAAAGAAATCGTGTTTTGTCAATTTGGATCGACCAGAAAATGACCTTTTTTCAAATGGTCTCCAAATTCGACGAAATTAGTTTTGTTAGCACCGTATCATCAAAACATAGCCAAATTTATTTTTCTGGAATTTTTGGAGTCAGTATGTGGCCTTAGTAAATTAAAAAGTACGTTAAAATCAATTTTGAACGTTATATTAAATTATATTTTAAATTTGAAGAAAACTGATCGAAGCAGTCTAATTGGCAAACGGAACATATCCCATTGTGTTCGGAATGGGGGTGATTAGCTAGGGGCGACAGTCGGTGGGTTCGATTTGGAATTCGAATGGAAAAGTTACCTTTTTGGAAATTTAAATTAAATTAAATATATATAATTATAACCCTCCCTCACCTCTCTCTCTTCCCATAAGTCAACATGGAAAAGGAAAAAAAACCCGTAAACCCCCCGAATCGTTCAGCCCTAAACCCACGTCCCCTCGACCACCGCCTACGCGCCGCCGTTGGCACCCCCACCTCGCCGCAACACCCCCTTCTCCTCCACCTCCCCTCAGTCGTCCTCTCTTGACGCTAAGACCAAAATTGCGAGCCCCAAATCGATGAACACCCGCCTCCCTATGGCCCACCTCAAACGTCGCGCCGCCAACCACAAGTCCCCACCACCGCGTGCGCCGCTCCCACTGGCCATCTCCTCCTTCGAGCCTCCACAACAGTGAGTTTACTATATTTTTTTTGTAATGAGTGCAATTAAAATGGAAATCAACATTGTTATTAAAACTGAAATTAGCAATTGTTTTTTTTTATAAACAGAAAAGAAATGATTTTTATAAATAGAAAAGAATAGATTTTTATATACGAAAAGATTTGATCTTTACAAGTGAAAAGGTAAGATTTTTATTTAGGAAGATGAGATTTTTAATTGATTAAAGGTGAGATTTTTAATTGATTAAAGATGAGATTTTTATTTGTTAAAGAAATATGATTTCTTTGTTTAGGAAAGCATGAATTCTTTGATTTGAAAAGATATGATTTTTAAAAGTAAAAAGATGTGATTTTTAGAAAACATAAAGCTTTGATTTTTAAAAGTAAAAAGATTCGATTTTTAAACACGTAAAGAAGTGATTTTTAAAAATATAAAGGAGTGATTTTTATATATAGAGCAAACATATAAAAAAATGTGATTTTTATTTGAGAAGTAGCCAAAAAAATATGATTTTTATCTATTTGAATGAAGCGATAAAAATATGACTTTTATTATAATTTTTATATTTGAAGTAGCGATATAAAAATATACTGTTTATATTAAGACATTGAAATAAAAATGTGATTTGTACTATGAGCAGCGTGGAAAGGGTTGCGTTGGAATGTCGGGCTAATCCATGCTATTCAGAAATTCAGAAATGAAATAGAGGAGTGGAAACCAAAGGTGCGAAGTCCTCACTATAATTTCTTGTTCAGTTATTTATTTTATAACTGTAAATATGAACTGCTCCCCGTCATCCACAGACCATGGACGACTTGTTTGATTGTATTGCGTTGTGGTTGATGATTGTGATGTGAAATGAAAATAAAATATTCATGTACTGAATAAAATAATTTATCGTTAAAAAATATAATTTTTAACATGTAATGAATAAAATAAATATTCATTTACAAATCGGATGATTTGTTTATATACACTCATTTGATTGATATTGATTGGGACGATAAATTTTGCACATCGCCCAACTGCACAAGTAAGATTCAGTGTTTGTTGATTGAAACCCCACACGGGTATTGGGATGATATTTGACGTACACTAATCCCAATTGTTTAGTAGTGTGTCGATCGATAGGTTTACAGACTGTTGTAAGCATGAATTATTTATATTTAATGCTTATACAGTGTAGAATGTACTATAGATGATGGTTGATTATTTATCATTGTTGTGATACACATGTGTTGTATGAAATCCATATAAATAACAACATATGGTAATTGACTATGTCTGATTCCCATTCAGAAAGAATGAATATTTTAAAATGACGAATATTTTAAAATAATATTCAGTCAAAGATCAAAATATGATTTTGATGTCCGATTTGGGATGGACACGAAAATACTTAAATATATAAAGCCGAGTTGGTTAGATTAACGCCATTTGACGTGTATGACATTTATATCAATTTTATTCATTTTTATAATGAATATCGAAATAGAATTGATTTCAAAATCTGATATTTTGAAAATATTATCATTTATATATTATAATGATATAGAATATTCAATTTTGGATTTAAAATTGAAAATAAGTTGGTTTTGCATATTTATCATTTATATATTATAATGATATAGAATATTCAATTTATATTCACACGGGCAGCTAGTAGTTTTGGTTTTGCATATTTATATTAACAAGATCCTGATTTATAGCTGAAGTGATATTCGGAAAGCTCTGTATCCGTATATTCCTTTCAATTGTGTTTTGTATTATTTTCCGCTGCATTGTAATTTGTAAATCTCTGATATTTATCAAATGTATAATATTTGTTCATACTCTGTACATTCTTGTACTCTAATGTAAATTGTTGTAATAAGCAATGAAATATTCTTCTGTTTGTGTTCTGATTTGTCTTGTCCTCAACTCAATCCGGGCTTTCCTTCATGGGGAAGTTCGGGTCCTTATATTCGAATTTAAAGTTTGAATTTTTATATGAACTAGGGTTTTAAATTTTTATTTCAACCATTAGAGAAAGATCCGAGTGAGGACATTATACGTATAGTGAAGAATAGGCTGATAGGATGGAAATGAATATAAATATATATATAGAAGGTCCAATAGGAGAAGCAAATAATTATCCAATTACATTGATTTCTTTCACATTTTATTGCGTATGATCAACTAACAAATCCGATTGTAACGAAATTTGAAACTCTACAATAATTCACTGTTCCGGATCTGATGGAACTGATTTCGTCAAATTCCGAGACAGTCACCAAAATAGCTAAATTTCATAGTTAATTAATTAATAACATATTCAATTATTCGTTTAACGGTTTTAATTCAATTTAAATATTTATTAAATTCCATTTAATCCAATGGCAACTTAAATAAATTTTATAAATCGATTTCACAAATATTAAGTTCCCAAATTTGATTATTTCGAATTCAAATTTGAATTACAATTTTAGATAAATGAACTCGATTTATCTTCTAATATTAAACTCAAAATTCGAACATTTAGAAATTAAATTTTTAATTCCAATCTTTAACTTAAACAATCTCAAAATTATTTAATTATTTAAATATTAAATTCCCAGTTAAAACATTTCTAAATATAAACTCAATTTAAATTTGTTTATACTCAATTCAAACCAACATCATTATTAAAATCAACAAAAATTGATTTTTAACCAATATTATTCAATTTACCTATTTTAAATCTAAATTAAAATATACAGAAAATTATAGGGATTTACAATTACTCGAGTGCAGTCGTCCTTCAGCAAATATTTCTTCAGTCCTACTTTAATCATACAACTTGCATTTATGATCTGTGCTGCTAGTTTTACTCTAAGAAAAAATATTATATTAACGAGGCAATTTTTTATGTATTCAAGATAAATATTTGTTTCCAAATAATTTAAATTTTACCTTATTGTCTTCTTTCAGAATGGTTTATGTTGCACAAAACAACTTAGCTAGCAGGCCATGCAACTATCTCGCCTTCAACTTCACCAATACATGTCAAAGGAAATGAGGGCCTCCATAAAAAAGCATCTATTCTCCTTGAAATGTCAATAATAATTTTCATGGCATCTGACCCTAAAGGGATTAACTAAACAAGCTCCTTTGGATCACTTGATAGAAATCTTCCTTCTGCAACAACTTCATCTGTCCCACACCAATCCAATAAATCACATGTGTCATGCATCTTGTTCTAATTGCCTTGCAATTGACCAAAAACAAAATATAGTGGTTATGGAATTTATTACCCAAATTTAAACGATATCACAATATTAATTTATTTTTACCTTTTGATGTGTACTTGCTTCTCCGCAATTTTCTTTACTCTGTCAAACCAATAATATTGCAACAACATTAGTAACCTTTTACATTAATTACATTAAAACATAAGCAAACACGGTTTTTGCAAAGAATTTGCAGAGAGTTTTTCTACAATAAAAAATGATAAAATTTATGCAAATTATTTGCAAAAAATTTCAACAACATATTTATAACAGTTTATGTTATACATTTACTATTTTCCTAACAGCATATCACATTATCCTACTTGGAAATGATTTCTGACTTTTGTTCACAACTACGATTTTCCCAAGCTTTAGTACAATAAGATTCAACTGTCTTACATATTGCGTAAAAAAGAATTGCTTTAGCCAGTAGAACATTATCAAATATGATTTGTTTTTTTGAAAGGCAAGTGAATTTTTTTTATTCACAACTTCAAGAGTTATATCGAATAAAAAATAATACTTCTAAAGAAATGTAGACTCTTGACATTCCTAGCCTTGGACTTACTAAAACAAACTACTAAAATATCAAAGAGCATATATTTTGTGACATTATATTTAGCAAGGTGAATATACTATGACCACTGCATCACCCAATGATCACAGCGACAACACCAAGAAGAAAAATTCCTATATCCAAAACATCAAAAGAAAAGCAGACACGAAGAATCAAAACTGCATCTGACCACTACTGATAATAGACAGAATCATCTTAACCTGAAACATCCATAAACTACTTAGACACATTCATGAAACTTCATTCGTTGGATCCTCATGCTAATATCGGTAAAGCACTTGCTCAGGATAGTTTCACATGCTCAATTTCATAACTCAAATACAGAATATAGTGTGAGAACCACTGTCGCCATCAAGGTGATCAGTGTCACGAATAAAAGCAAAATTAGTTTAAAGTTGGATCAAACATGGGACCATGATTTTTCCTAGTATGACTTTTGGATGATTTCATCTTGTTGCTGAGTGGTAGCACATCCTATGGAATGTAGTCTATACCATCATCTAAATCAGAGTCATCCCAGAATTTTCCTTTAAGTTTCTTGGATTTAGAGGGTGGTAAAGAACTAGCAGGTATTGCAGAACAAAGAGAAGACAAGGTAGTGTTAACTTGTGGGAAAGTCAAGCCACGACCAATGACCATAGAAGGAGGTAGAATAATATTTTAAGGAGTCTTCAAGTTTGCGAATGGGGAATTTTTGAAGGAGTAGAAGCTCAGGGTGTCGAGGAATTCTTCAAGCCATTTACAACTGGAGTGGAAGGTGATGAGTGACTAAAATTCAATGAACATGACATGGTGGTGTTAGGGCTAGATAAGTTAGGAGAGGACAAACCTGAAAAACAGGACATGCATTTACCAGATATTGACTTTGTTGCCTGTTCAGTATTATCTATGTTGCCATCAAAGAGATTACCTGCATACCATGCTTCATTGATATCCACAATATTTTGAACTTCTCTAACATTGCTGCTTTTCACTTGTGTATCTTGCCCAACATCAGTAATAAGTGCACTACCACTTATATAATCAGCTTCTTTGCTATTAACTTGTTCCTTTGCATTAGTCCCCTTAGTAGTACCATTACCATCTAATTCTGATTCCAATACCTTAACAGGATTATCATTAACCTTTGCCACACCAGTTACAATATTAACTGCCTTATTATTCTATACTCTTTTCTTTCTCCAAAACTTGGCATTTTTTGAATTAGCAGATATCCAGTTACCTTAATTAACATTAGAAGTAGCTTTCCTATTAAACTGTCGAGGATGCTCATAAGATTTGGCTTTATTTTTATCAAAATCCTCTACATGATACTCACCACCTTCATCTACATTGGTGTTAGACTCACAACTACTAGTAGCATGACCAAATACCCTACAAACAATACAAATTTTGGGCCTCCAATCATAAGTTAATTTAACTGAAGGGCACTCTTTACCGAAACCACCTACCACTATTTTATCAGGGAGATCAAACTACGAGGAAATCTCGATTAAAGCTTTAGCATACCAAAATCTCTGCAGCTTTTCAGTGCTACTATCAAAGCATATCAATCTCCCCACATGACACGCTAGCCAATTTATACCCAATATTGTCCAAAGAATAGTTGGAATTCAATAAAAATGAACCCAAATAAGGACTTTTTAAATCTAAGCTTGTGAATTTCATATAGTTTGATCCCATCTAGTTATGATGAACATGCGTCCTTTAATGAAAACAGGTTAGATTTCAAAAAAAATCCCTATCTGAATCATTGAAAATTTGAAAAAGAAATGCTTTACATCTGATTTAATACTAACTTCCCCATCTAATTTCCAGAAACGGTTTAAATTTTTTACCACCATGGTATAAGAAAAAGTACCATCAAGGCAAAAACCCACCAAAAATTTGCTTCAGTATTTCATACCCTCAGCTCTGATAGTATCTGGAATCTTCTTAGGTAAGTCATCCCTAGGAATGTCGAAGTGCTAGGGTTGGAAGGCGCCGACATTACGTGGGAGTGAAGAAAAAAGGGATGCATAGTTCTTCTTAGTGACGATGGATAGGATGCATTAGACGATGAAGGATTTGCAATGAAAAATGTCGAATTGAAATTAGAGCAATCTCCAACTGGAGAGAAATTAGGTCTAGAAGAGAAAGGATGTGGATCTGAAGGATTAGATCTGAAATTAGCATTAGAGGGTTTGTCCGTAGAGGGGAGTTAGCAATAGGAGGGGGTGGATTAGGTGGGATAGGCGGAGAAGTACGAGAAGGTAGAGGAGGGAAGGTGGCATCGAAGGCGAAGGAGGAGGTGGATGAGGAAGAAAGGGAGGATTGCGTAGTCGCCATTTTCATTGAAGGAGGAGGTTTCCCAAAGTTTGTTTTGTGACTTCTCTGACTGCCATCATAAACGAAATGCATATTATGGTGCATAGAAAAATAACAGTAAGAAATATTACCTTCGTTTCACATTTCCCAACTATTTGGGAGTTGCTTCTAGGCATGTGCACTATTAAATGTTGTGCAAAATACCAATTACAAACCTTAGATCACATATTGGTTTATAGCAGGCTTAATGTATGGCTTATGTATATGATTATATGTTGAACCCGCATTGCAAAAAACATTGGCATAGGGAATCTATGTTAGTTTTTTACGTGGACTGAGCTGCATTTATACGTCCAAGAATAACATTTTTCGCTAGCATGTTGTGTTGTCTACAATTGACTCGCAGGCTGACAATGTTGAGAATGCAGCAAAATTAATCCATATAAGATTTGCTATATGAGCCAAGGCTTGTTTATACATTCAGGAATACCACTTCTCGCTAGCATGTTCTGCTCTCTACAGTTAACTCGCAAATGACAACTTAGAAAGAAGGCAGACAACAATATTGAGAATGCAACAACAACACTATCATCGATCGATTGGTATATGAGATAAGTCCATGTATGATACCATTGTCTATGCTTATTACCTATCTTACTATTTGACCTCTAAATATCATAATTCACTAATTAAAACAAGGAAAAAAGTTTCTGCACCTCCTGCAATGAGATAAGATAAACCATGCAATTACCGATTTTTTCTATTGTGCCACTTTATTCCCTCCCTATATTAAAATTCCTCATTGAATATATAAATCTTTTATCACCTGACAGCCTTGGGAGGCGTCAATTTTCTAATAGAATGTTGCAAGATAAATTTGTGCAGTCAAAGCTATATACCATATAACAATGAGTAGTGTGTTCATTTTAATGGAACTAATCACTACATATGTTATATAGCCTATAATATAAATTTCACTACATATGTTATTTAGCCTATAATATAAATTTCAACTTTCCAAGTGAGTCGTGCTTTACATTTATAGTTGAAGTGACCATTAGCCTAAACCTGGATGAATGATTTGTGACACCCCACGTCCATTAATGTCACTCATTATGAGAATGCATTAAGTTTCATGAAGCGTTATAGGTAAACAGAAACATAAACATTACAAGACATATATAAACTAGCAGCGGAATTTAAAACATTTTATTGAGTAGAAAACATCATGGTTCAAAACATAGTTACATCAAAAGTCTGAAATACATAAACCCAGTACATCAACTTAAAATTTCTGCCTTGTACTTAAATCATCAGAGTACACTAATAAAAGAAGCACAATCCCTAGAACATAGTCATAGTAGAGAGATATGAAATCAAGCAGTACATCTAAGCAGCTCCAAGCAAGATGAAAGCAGAATCATGATCAAGCTTGAGTATTCCCACGCTGAGAACATGGGGGGGGGGGGGGAGAAGAGAAACAAAATGGGTCAGAAATAAAGTCTAACGAGTCCAGTTACTTTTATCATATAAATAAGTAAAAGTATCATGATAGGCATATAAAGGGGATAAAAGAGATAACATCATAAAAGGAAGGTATGACAAGGTAAACAAGATAATCATGATAGAGTATATTGCGTTTCTCTAGGACTTCCCTTTCTCTGCACCAATACTAGTGTTGTATGAACAAGATGATCCCCAAAAAGTATAGGATGGTAGACTTAGGCGTACTTCTAGTGAGAGGTTTACCCCATACAATAACAGGCAGCCCAACATATCGGAGCTACCCCTATGGATAATAACGGGCTCCTAAGCATACCAGAGTCCAGATTTACCCTAATTACTACCCCAATCGACCGGCTCCCTACTCCGTAGATACCCTGTGTTGGACCCATAATAGGATGTACCACTTCCTAAAGTGGCAACCCTTCATTTTCAGGATGTGCATAACCATATCTACATGTGTCACGGCATGTAAACATCCTCCGTCGGACCCATGCACGCACATGACCCCGTCGGAATGCGCTGCCTACACCGTCCCCCACATTTGGATCTCTTACAATTAGCCCAGTAAGCGTGCCCCGACTTTGACCCCAACTCCGACCTAGTTCGGAGTACTCGTTTGATACCCATATATGGGTTATTGACTGAAACGGGTCCCACACTCAAGATGAAACAAGCTTCCCCCTACGCTTGCATCCCCACTACTAGGTTTTCCACAGGTTATGCCATACTGGAGTAAAAAGATTGCATAACCCCACAGGTTAAGTTTATGGGCCTATATATAAGTATTATCCACCAACCCAAGATATACTTAACCCTCCCACTGTTTCATACAATTTTACTTAAACCCTATTCATGTTAACATGTTCATCCAATCCTTATAGGTTCAGCTAGGTTAAGTATCCAAGTTTATTACCATATTCATTTATGGTTATAATGTACTAGACCTCCCACATTAAGCCTACAACTTGTGGATGTTGGATATGTCGGGCGTGTCCGGGCAGACTTCTTCCACAAGTCGGACTTAACCTTGTGTCTTACCATGTCACGTGTTTATGCACTTAGACCCCTCACATTAGATTCACCACTTGTGGTCACTGGATATGCCGGTTGGTTCCGGGCAGACTTCCACCGCAAGTGTAATCTAACTTTGTGTCTTAGCGCGGTTACAGTTTCTAATTACTGTAATTCTTGGCATTTCGAATATTAACAAATTATTCCTATGTCATTACAGGTTTTCATGCTCCTTTTTCCCAAGTCATGTTCATCATGTATCGTATGACCTAAATTCAGATCTTTTATCAAAGTTTGGTTTATGCCCCAAATTCATATTCATGTATTTCATTCAATTTATGCCCAAATTTCCCAATATAACTTATCCCCCAATTTTAACGTTTTCCCCTCGTTCCCAATTTAATGCGTTCGCATATTTCAGCGGCATGCCTAGGCTCGAAGGTAGCATGGCTATAAAAATAAAAAGGGAAAAGAAGAAGGGGAGAGAACCGAAGTAAACATAATAACAAGATTGACATATGATGGCAGGAATAGGCATAACAACTAATAAACATACAGTGACAAAGTTGGCATAGTGACAAGATAGGCGTTTAGGAACAGATCTGATGAACATGTGATAATTGAACTGATTCTAACATAATAAGGACATCATAAACAGGCATGATGAGATCTAAATGAATTAGATCAACAAACAAAGGCAGATCTGACATGATAAATAGTTATAGGCTTAGATCTAGTTCATAGTCATGTCAGAATAACTTAGATACACATGTTATAGAAGATCTGGTATTATTCAAATAATCATAGGCTTAGATCCAAGTTATAGTCATGTCAATATTAAATTTTAAGTATTTAGATCTAAAAATAACGTAGATGCACTATGATTGGATCTAAGAAATAGAAGAGGGATTGCGGATGTAGAATCACAGATCTCTAAACTTGAATAAATTGATTGTTGAAGAAGAAAAGGCTTAATTTAATCTGGGCAGAAGCAGCATCTAGTTCTCTATTGTTTTTGTGTGAATAAAACAATGAGAATGGGGTCCTATTTATAGCATAGGGTCTATGAATCTGGTCAAGAATTCAGTCCACGTACATTGAAATGTATTAGGCCCGGATCCGGGGGTGTCGACCTTGGTGTTGACATAGGTGTCTACACCCCCTTATGGTGTCAGCCCATGGGTCGACACCCCTAGGGAAGGGGTCAACCCCCAACGGGTCTGGTTCCCGCGTTGTTCCGCCTTCATTTTTCGGACTGATTTTTGAATTTCTAAAATGATTTATATATATATATAATTAGCTTATATATATGCAAACTTCAACCTTAATATCTTCTTCATACGATGTCCGTTTTATGCAAACTCGGAGACTATCTCAAGCAGAATTCCGAGACGAACGCAATGGCGCAGTCCGTTTTGCTTATCTGAATATTTAATTAAGTATTCTTTAATTTATCATCTTTAGTGTTGCTAAAATAACGGGGTGTTGCACGATTCCTACCAATCAACAAAAAGCTTCTGTAATTTGATGGTCACCTTTTCACTTATGTTGTTAAATATTCAACCAATTAGCAGAACTTTCAAATAACAATAATAAGCCCATTGGCCAACCATTTAATAGTCAGGTACATGGAATTAATTTTGACATCCAATCGTAGTTTCAACAGTAACTATGACTAAATTAAGCTATTCATTATGATCTAACTAACTACATTCTTAATTAAACCTATTGAAAGACTTGAGTGTGATCTGGTAGTGCTTCCTTCTAATAATTCACATTTCAAAAATATTAGAGATTGGATAACACAATGAAAATGATTCAGTGCAAAAAGGCAACGTAGCATATGTTTATTTTCTTTTTTCACACATCGTACTTCATGTGTATATATGTACTTATATGCTCACATAGAAAACATAGCAATTTAATTCATCACTCCAGCTAGTTTTAATCATAACGTACATATAATAATATATGCAAAATTGTTAATATACATCGTTGAATTTGCAATTATTGACTACTGATTTTATTTACATGTTAACGTAAATCGATCCAAAATTTTAACAAAAACAGCACATGCATGTCCTGTTGGTTTCAGTAATTATTTCTTTGGTAATGTAAGTGTGACCATTAAACGTTTTTTCAGTTGTACCATATACTCAGTTTTGTTGAGCATTTAGTACACTAAATAGGCTTTAATTCTATCTTCAACTCCTAATCAGAATTTTCCAGAAGAGTTGTTCTTAGTTCTGAGAACTATGCAGGTACTAAGAGGTCTAAGTGTCGGTTTGGGCATAAACCACTCATGTGCTGAGCTGTGGGAACCCATTGCAGAAGAGATTTTGTATTAAATCGGAAAATTAAAAGGTATTCAGATCATTTGTATCATAAGATTATCGAAAATTTTGTTTAATTTTTTTTTATTATATGTTTTTACAGAGAAGGATTTAAATGCTCAAAAGCCTAGCATTCTTCGTTTATCACAAGTCCTTTTGTTTATTTAAAAGAAATTGTTTTTACATTCAACAATCTACGGTTAATAGATTTTATTTTATTTGCTTGCATGTCTACCTATGCATACAAAACAAAGAGAAAATTGTGCAGTTTCTGCCTCTATTGACTGAATGATCATAACTCCAAATCAAGAAATAAAAGAGGAATTAGAACATTTACCTGATTTTTCATTAGCGCTTGAACCATCGCCTTTAATTCTGAAATTTGGTTTTGCATTTGGATTGTTTGTTTATCCCTAGCATGTGACCAAATTGCCTTGGTGGAGGTCATACCTCTTCCATTCCTCTCAATCTTCTGGGTCTATCTGGTCAGAGCGCTTGCGATAGTGCATCTCCTTTATAACCGGTTATTGAACCCGAATGCGATCCATCAACAATGCTTTTAATTTTTTTCCTATAGATATTACCATTGATATTATACACTAAAATCAAACTCACATTATTATAAAAAGTACTTTGTTTGCAAGTTTCTACCATTAAGGCTAAACAGATGTTCTACCATTAGTTTGTTGTCTGTGCACTTTAGTTACATATTGACCATGCTTATAGTGTATTTTATAGTTCTATTTTCCTTTGTACTGTATTTTGGATCTGTACTCGGTATATTGAAGAAAAAAGGTACTTACTATTTTATCTGCAACAACGGCGTTCACTGGCTTGCCATCTTGTCTAATGTGAGATTTGACCCAAACAACAACCCTAGAAACCTGAGAGGAATCGTTACTCTCCTATTTCTACATTCAAACGATCATTAAAAAACAAATCATATTAGCTATTTACTTAATAAATATTATAATAAAATTATTAATTTTTGTTACTAAATCTTCGTTCAATCGAGCCATCCCTCTACGGCTGCATGTATGTGACATCTGATTTTGTCTGAGGGCATTGAATTTATCACTTACAATCTGAAATATTCAAAAATACACAAAAGATTATAAAGAAAATTAACATCACCATTTATAGACAAGTGTAAGCCAATATTTTGTAACTATGAACGTTTGTATTTCATTAATAGCTAAAACTTAATTGAAAGTGCATTACATACACACAAAAGATCATAGAGAGAAAAATATATTATAAATGGTTTACCTTAAATTCCGAATTTGTTTTCAGATTAATAAACTTCTTCCACTCCATCTGATGTTATCTGGTTTCAGCTGAAGCCTCTCCTCTTCGTTTTTTGCATTAACTATTTTGCGAACCAATATGCTTTTTGAAAATCTAAAAATACATCCCATTTGCTGAAATATTGGCACTTTTTGCCATTCTTCGTCTAATTTAAATCTCATCTGTAAATTTAAAAAGTTATATATTTAGAGTGAAGTACAATAGATTATATTGCCTAAACAAATATTAATCTATCATCCCTCTAGGTGCACCTTAATTCAAGAAAATAGAAAGCATTTTATTACATGGTGGTCAATTATGTGTATATATAATATTTGTTAAGTCTGGTAGATAATATTGCCTTGTCAAATGATTATGATTTCAGTACAAAATCAGCAAGAGCAAAATTTTTGTAATTTGAAACATAATGCTATCAGGCTGATAAAAAGATATGTATTGTAAAAGATGTAAATAAGCACAACCTACTTTTAAGCATCTAACAGCTTTAATTAAAGGACCCTGGCACATGATAAACGGTTTACAACTAACACCAATACTGTAATAGTGCTTAGCATGCCGACAATAGAGATTCAACAAAATGTATTCATTATAAAATTGCTGATGTCTTATTTATGATTATATTGGGATTAAAAATGGAACCATTTGCCTTTTTTGACAATATCTTATCCTCTTGCATAATATGATTATGTTTGGATTATATTGATATCTTATCTAAATAAAATCCCATGAACGTGCCTTATCCTCCTGCACAATACGACGACAACTTACTGCACATACTTGCAAATATTGCATAAATCAAGGTCATTTTCATTATATAATTATTTCACCAGATTTTGGACATGTGTATACCCCATATAGATAGTAGTATATACAATGAACAAACATTAAGAAAATAGAATAAATTATAAAGACATGCTAAACTGATTAAGATAAAAATTAATCATCCACCACTTCTTTTTGGATCCATATTAAGAGAAATTCCATCAATAAGTAAACTGCAGAAGAAATATTCAATTTGATGCAATTTTTATTTCACCATTATTTGAGTAATCAATATGGAGCACACAACCATAAAGTGAGATATGGACTCGCTTATTGACAATTGATCAAAATACAAGTGGTATGTATCGGCAACTAATTAAAAATAAATTTTACGGTATTGCAATACTAAAAACTCAATTGCTCAAACAAATCTATCTATCAATTTTTTTGCAACTAGATCACTTCAAATCCTTGCAATATATGATTGTCAAGATCTGACTAATGGACGGTAAAAAACAAGAAAGGCAAAAAAAGGAAGGGAAGCCATCAAAATAAAGTGCAAAATGATGGAACTGCTGATATGGCTGCTAATGTGAATACCAAGTAACATTCGAAGATTTCTGCTGTAGTTGATTAACAGTTAAAAAAATGATGTAATATAGCAACTATAAACTGAATATAAAACTGCTTTGCAATAAATATATGATGGTCCAGAAAATATATAATCCATTCAGGTGTAATACATAGGGAGTGTATTATTTATACAATGCTTACTTAAATGGACTATAATTATGTAAAACTATTTTGAATTATTCTCTAAAAACAATAATGTTACCTGAATGGATTCCCAAAGAATAACTTTTAATTCGTTGCTTAGATGCTTCCAATTATCTAGCATAATTGGGACATGCTTGCATACAAGAAGACCTAAATAAGAAGATAACTTGACCGATCCATCTCCTATTGGTTCACCTTTTTCGTTGAACTCAACTTCGATTCGACTAAAATATCTATAGGAAACCTTTTGACTTTAGTTCGTCCTCTATTTTGTTTTTTCACAATTGGATTTGCATCAGTTACGCCTTTTCCCTCGCTTTCTTGTACAACTTCAACATTTTCTTCTTGTTGCATTTTATTGTCGTTGACTATTTGTTGGTTTCCTTGGACTTAAGCATCATTATTTTCTGAAATCTTTATATTTCGCACATTGTTGTTGACCACTGTCCTCTTTCTTTTCATGCTTTTACCCACTTTCTGCAATTAAAACAAAATATTAGATCATTACGCTGAATTTGAAAACTCAATGCACCTCATATTGATTATCACAATTTGTATTGAATCATGAAGGTCTCCAGCAAGTTATAATTTAATTTATTTTACTTAGAAAAATGTCATGTTTAATCCGAAATTAGCATTTGTTCTGAATTTGAATTCAAAGTGCAAAGTAGATATCGGAATCATTCAACAATTACCTTATTCTATAATAGTATATTTGTATGCTAAAAAAAGATGGAAAGTTGTTATGTAGAAAATGCAGTAATCACTTGGCCCCTCTTTCCTTTGACTGAGCTGGCCTTTTTTCTTATAATCCTATATGATGCAGTGCTTCTATTGAGTTTCCTGGCCATCCTACTTATTGATGCAAGGCTGTTGGTGCTGGTAGTTATATGATAAAACCAGAATAATAGAATGATATCTGACGTAGTAACATTCCAAATTAATATACTGAACTGGCTTAAAATGATTCATATAATTATAACAATTGTCTGTGTAAATAATTTATGCTTTAGATATGGTTTCCTTACTATGGTCTTTACACGCAATGTATTAAAATTTAGACCTATGTTACTTTTTGTCGAACAATGGTTTGAAAGAGAATTTATATTTTACTCACTACCCTTCAAATGCTGGATTGTATAGAATATACTTAATATAAGGATTCTAGTGGCAAAAAACTGGCACAAGTGTATGGGGGTTCGCTATCAACTTTTCAACATTTAATGTGAAAATGCTAATCTAACATATTATCCAGTCTACCAAGGGTGATAGGCAACTAACACAATACCCTTCCAGGAGGTTTCAAGGGTATTCCAATGCTGATAATACTAAATTATAGCACAATTGTTACTAACATGAGTTTTCAAAATTAGTACCATTCTATTGGTGTTACATTTCAAATAATACTAAATAAAAAACGGTTCTACATTAAAAAAACACAAATCTTATCTTTGTTATTTATGCGGTTAGACATGAAAGAGAAGAAATTTTCTAAAAGGTAAAGCAAACTTATTGACATTGTTAGAAAAGCAGTAAACTACATATTAATAAGCTTGGCATGTGCATCAGCTAAAATATATTGACTTCGTCGCATACCATTTAAACTATAATCAAACAGTCGTTAACGTACATGTTCAACATAAAAACTGTATCTTTCCCTTTTTAATGGACTTGACTTTTCACTTCGTAAAACGTACAAGATCATGTGTTCGTAAAATCTTCAAAAACAAATGGGCCAAAAAAAAAAAAAAATGAAATTGCTCAAGTATGCCTTCACAGTCATCTCTAACATAGCTAGCATCATCCATGGAATCAATATCCCTATCATTGTCTTCGCATTCTTCTCTTAAATAAACTTACATCCTCAATAGATTCATTTGTCTCTAATTCATGATAACCCGGAGGTGGTGCCTTCAAAACAACGTATCAATTAGACGAATCATGTTCTCTCAAATAATTAATTTGTTTCGTTTGAGATGCAAGAATATATGGATCTCTTGAAACTAAAGCTTGACTTTGATGTAAATTAACAAGAGTAAACCCATCTTCAACTTTCATTCTGTTTCCTATGTTTGCCCAATTGCATTTAAAAACGAGAATATAAAAGACATGGTAGTCTAATAAAATTATGTCGGTTAAATCCCATAGTATGTAACAACATCAACCACTTGAGAGGTATCATTTGTGCTTGCTCTATACATAGCAGTCGCACTATAAGTCACACCACAAATTTGAGTTTCTGTCTCAACATCTGCTGTGTGAAAACGTTGTCCGTTTACAATGTATCCTTTGCATGATAAGGCATTACTTCTCGGACTAAAGGCAATCCATTTTAAGATTGTATCATGATCCCTTGATTCGATAGATATTTAAAAAAATATCAATGTATTTACCAAAATTTCAAAAATAATATTACGATGCCAATTAAAGAGTTTTTAAAATAACCTTTTTCTTAATCTAATCAGCAAGTTTTGTATGATTGTTCCAAAGCAATGTCGCTTTTTTTTTATACATCGGTTCGAATTTTCCAACTCCTCTATATGCAAACGAGCATAAAATAAATGATGATGTTATATATGTAGTTATACACATCAAAATAAAATAAAATAGAAATCAATATTTAATTACTTTAAAAAAGGTTCTACAATGGGTATATTCATTAGGACGGCCAAATAAGCAATTTCTTTCTCATTGAATGACAATGTAATTGTCTCAAGCTTTGAAACCGAACGCCCTTCGAGTATTGCATGATTTTCATAATCTTCATTTCGACCTTGTTTCTCCTCTATTTGTGATGATCTTTTTATAAACTCAGCAAAAAATCTCATAGATTCTTCTGCAAGATAGGACTATGTAATACATTCTTCAGTTCGTGCATAGCTCCTTACATAATCTTTAACCGTCTTCATATATTTTTCAAAAGGGTACATCCAACGAAAATGTAGCGGTCCTCACAATCGAGCTTCTCTTCCAAGGTGAATTGTTAAATGTATCATTATATCAACAAATTAAGGTGGAAAATATCTTTCGAGATCACATAAAATTGTAATGACTTCATCATCGAGTTGTTGAGATTTTTCTTTATCAAGAACACGTTGACATATTTTATTGAAAAATAAACACAAATGGATTATTGTTTTCCTTGGCTTCTTTGGTAACAATCCTCTTATTTCTACCGACAATATTTGGTGCATCAAAACATGATAACCATGAGAATTAAAGCCATTAACTTTGCAATACTCCAATGATATACATCTTTTGAAATTTAAGCAAAAACCATCAGGTCCCTTGAAATCAAATGATCTTTTGCAAAATGTTTTTTTTTTTACTTTACAACTTGACAATGTATATGGAGCGGGTGGAAGATATGTTTTCTTCCCACGAGGTTGTGCAAAAAGACTATGTTGAATTCCTTAATTCTCTAAATCTTTTCTAGAGTTAGTTCCATCTTTTGATTTGCCATCATGTACTATTGAGCTTAGCAAGCTTTCTTCAACTTTTTTCTCGACATACATTACATCTAAATTATGCCGCAATGGAAGTTCCTATAAATATGAATAGTACAACAGTTTAATATTAAATTTATTTTACTATTAAATCAATGTAGAAAAAAATACTAACCTCCCAATATGGTGAATCAAAGAAAATTGACTTTTTTCCACCTTGATAATTCCTTTTTGAAGGGGTTATTATCCTCATCATATTAATCTTCTTTGTTGTAGACACACTTCCTTTTTTTTTTTTTTACTTGTTCTTTTTTTTTTCTTATCTACTCTCTTCTTCTTTACCTTATTTCCTTTTCTTACTTCTTTATTATCTTTTCCAAAATTATTAGGAAATTTTTCAACATCATAGAAATGTTACTACCTATCAGAATTTTAGGCTTGGTACCTATCTCTACGGTATTATCAAGCCAAGCCTTTTGTTTTCTCAATGAGTCTAAAAGATGTAAATATATCTTCTACGCCCCATATATGCAGGTTCTCGACTATGATTCAATCATCGACAATGAGTGTCGACACCGCATAATGGACAAGCTCTTTTACTCTTTACACAACAGCCAACAAGATTTCCATAAGCCGGAAAGTCATCTATCGTCCATAGTAAAATCGATTTTAAATTAAACAGAGTTTTACCAAATGCATCACAAATATTAACACCATTACTCCACAAATGTTGTAAGTCTTCTATCAATGGTGCCATATATACATATCAATATCATTTCCCGGCTGCTTTGGACCAGGAATCACCGATGTTAACATAATATTTTCTTTTTTCTTGAAAACATAGGTGGAAGATTATACGTTACAAGCATCACTGGCCAACAACTATGTTTAGATTTTTAACGGCAAATGGACTGAAACCATCTGTAGCTAGACCAAGTCTAAGATTATGCAGATCAACTAAAAATAATTTCCATTTCTCATCTACTACGTTCCAAGTTATAGAATACACATGATGTCGCATTTTTCATATTTGCTTTTGTTATTATAATGCCATCTTAGATCTTCTGCCATCTTTTTAGATCTAAACATTCTCCTAAATCTTGAAATGATAGGAAAATATCTCAACACTTTAACATGAACGCCTTGCATAATCTCTTTTGTACTCTCATTTATCTTCCATCTTGAAGTACCACACTTCAGACAATTATTCAAATCTTTATACTCTTTTCTAAAAAGACAACAATCATTTCTACAACCATGAATCTTCTCAAAACCCATATATAAATTTTAAGAATTTTTTTATTTCATATATAGTCTTGGGAAGTATATTATCCATTGACAATAACACATATGACACATGTAATAGCATATCAAAACCAATATTGGATAATCTAGTCTCACATTTAAGATTATATAAAGCGGTGATAGCAGATAATTTTGTTTGCCCTACACAACCGGAAAACAATGGGCTTTCTGCATCTTCTAATTTTTTTAGCAAATCATCTTCTCGTCTTTGTGCGCCATCACTATCTTTGTCGTCAGCAAAAAAGGCATAATTGACATAATCTTCATCTTCATAGTGAACGGCTTGGAATAAGTCATAGTCATTTAGCTCTATTTCTTCAACTATATTTATTTGTTCACCATGATTATACCGCCTACTACACTTGTACTTAGGATCCATTCCTTTTATAATCAATATTCAAAGACAATCTTGTCACAATGATGACTAAGATTTCAACCATCGATGCAAGGACATATTTTAATTTGAAGTTCATAAATTTTTCTTTGCGGATTTCACAAAATTCCACGCTAATTGCCGGTACTCTATACTAGCTCTATGACAAAAAATAGAAAACATAAATATCTACTTTAATATTAGATTTTTAAAATTGTCAAACTATAAGTTGAAGCAGCTTGCTTGGTGTAAAAAAGATAAGTCACAATGTATAATGTCAATCCCTTCATGGTCGAAATTGATACGTCTCATCTACTCAATCCTCACCGTTCATTTTTGGTTAGATGGATAAATCAATTGACTACTATGATGACATTAATTGTTGGATTGCATGTAGGGCTGTAAACGGATTCAGTCGGATACGGATAGTGTTGTATCCGAATCTATATCCGAAAATGAAAATCCGTATCTGAATCCGTATCCGATATCCGCGGATACCAGTTAAAAATATCCGTATCCGTATCCGCGGATATTTTTGAATATCCGAAAATATCCGTATCCGCCTTAGCGAATACGGATATTCGAAAATATCCGAAATATCCGTATCCGAAACTTAAAACTGTACATTGGATGTGGTTATCCGAAAATAAAACAATAAAAGTTTATAAATACATCACTCACATGCAAATTTGGCTCATATTTTTTTTTTTTTTTTTTTTTTGAAAATGTGAATACATCTAATTAAAAATTACAAGCAGGACATCAATCAAATAAATTTCTTACAACAAATATTTTAAGAGATAAAGTGTTCAAAATATAAATTACTTAACCCTAAATAAAACAAAACATAAATCATAGAAGCACATACACAATTATGTTTTAATTGTAATCATACCACAAAATAAAACGAGTACATGATTTAAAATGTTGCATAGTACAAAATACAACATTCCTTTATAATTCAATAGTTGAATGTAGGTTGGCTATTTTAAGGAAATTTATATATTAATTTAATCTTAAATATAAATTAAAAATTATATAATATATACTACATACACGTATCAGAAAATCGGATGGATATTTTTCGGATACGGATACCACTATAACCATATCCGTATCCGGAATGATTTTCGGATATCTGTATCCACATCTCGGATAATAGATATATTTCGTATTTTCGGATACGGATATCGGATTTTTCGGGTATTCGTTGACAACCCTAATTGCATGGGACATGGACCAGATGACTTTTAGGGAAAGAGGAACCGAAACACATGGAGTATATAGTTAATTGATCCTGCACATCAGTTCACGATGAGGAACAAATTTCAGTTATTGCAAACATTTAATCACAGAATCATAAATAATTCAAAACAATTAATACAAGTGTTGCAAAGTATAAAATAAGATTAAAAAATATACTAAAAGTAGAAAAGAAAACGCAAGGATTATAGCATATTATACAATGAGATGTCATGGTTAACACTTAATCAATGTCCCTACACCATACGCTTACAGTATGAGCAACATATTGCTCATTGTGGATGTATAATACGCTTACAGCATATTAAAAGTGGAGTAGCTAAGTCACTTAAGAACATTGCCTGCTATGTAGACGTGTCAAAAGGGTGAGTTAGGGTCATATGTGGGTCAAGTAAAATTTGACCCGACACTTTAGCTACATACAATAGCTTGACCCTTTTTGACTTTCTTGATTAAAGAGTTAACCCATTACAACCCTTATAACCCTAATAACACTAATAGTAAATGAAAGTTTATAAATTTGATTTATTTAATAAAAACAAATGCTAATTTTTTTTATTTTCAAAATATTCCACAAAATTTTGAACTTTCAAAATTTGAAATTCAATTGTCGAATTAATCGAAAATAAAAGTTAATAAAAGAATTATTCGAAAATAATAATTTTTAAAGTTAAAAGGGCCAAAATTACGAAAATACCCTTCATGTTGAAAAAAGTGAAAAAAACAAAATAAAATTTAAAAAATCCAGAAAATTACGAAATGAAAAGTAAAAAAAGAATTATTTTTAAATAACGATTTTTAAAGCTAAAATTACGAAAATACCCTTCATTTTGAAAAAAGTGAAAAAACAAATAAATTTCAAAAAATCCAGAAAATTACGAAATGAAAAGTTAAAAAAGAATTATTTTCGAATAACGATTTTTAAAGCTAAAAATGCTAAAATTACGAAAATATCCTTCATTTTGAAAAAAGTGAAAAAAACAAATAAATTTCAAAAAATCCAGAAAATTACGAAATGAAAAATTAAAAAAGAATTATTTTAAAATAACGATTTTTAAAGCTAAAAATGCTAAAATTACGAAAATACCCTTCATTTTGAAAAAAGTGAAAAAAAAATAAATTTCAAAAAATCTGGAAAATTACTAAATGAAAAGTAAAAAAAGAATTATTTTAAAATAACGATTTTTAAAACTAAAAATGCTAAAATTACGAAAATACCCTTCATTTTTGAAAAAAGTGAAAAAAAATAAATAAAAATTAAAAAAAATACGAAATGAAAAGTAAAAAAAGAATTATTTGAAAATTATGATTTTTAAAGCTAAATATGCAAAATTACGAAAATAAAAGGTATTTCATTTAATAATTTTAGCCAAACTTTTAATAAATTTCACTTTTTCCAAAATAAAGGGTATTTTCATAATTTTAGCATTTTTAGCTTTAAAAATCGTTATTTTAAAATAATTCTTTTTTTACTTTTCATTTCGTAAATTTCTGGATTTTTTGAAATTTATTTTATTTTTTTCACTTTTTTCAACGTGAAGGGCATTTTCGTAATTTTGGCCTTTTTTACTTTAAAAATTATTGTTTTCGAATAATTCTTTTATTACTTTTCATTTCATAATTTTTTGATTTTTTTTTGTTTTTTTCACTTTTTCCAATATGAAGGGTATTTTCGTAATTTTTACATTTTTAGCTTTAAAAGTCATAATTTTCGAATAATCCTTTTTTTACTTTTCATTTTGTAATTTTCTGGATTTTTTGAAATTTATTTATTTTTTTCACTTTTTTAAAAATGAAGGGTATTTTCGTAATTTTAACATTTTTAGCTTTATAAATCTTTATTTTAAAATAATTCTTTTTTTACTTTCCATTTCGTAATTTTCTGGATTTTCTAAATTTTTTTCATTTTTTCCAATATGAAGGGCATTTTCGTAATTTTGGTCCTTTTAGGTTTAAAAATCATTATTTTCGAATACTTCATTTTTTTAATTTTCATTTCATATTTTTCTGGATTTTTTGAAATTTTTTCTTTTTTTTTCCCTTTTTCCAAAATAAAGGGTATTTTCGTAATTTTGAAATTTTTATATTTAAAAATCGTTATTTTAAAGTATTACTTTTTTACTATTTAGGTAAGAGGATTACCCATTTGTAACCCTTTTAAAAAAGGGTCAACCCTCTTATGATTCATTTAATAAAAAATTATAAAAGGGTTGACCCTACAGGGTTGTAATTAGGGTAAAATGGGTAGGGTAACAGGGTAGGGTCATATTTTGACAGGTCTACTGCTATGGTATTGTGGACGTATAAACTTAAATGTAACCGCTGGTATGGTGTTGTAAGCACCAGGTGGAGTCTTAACCATGATTGAATATAACAAAACTGATCGTTCTAAAATCAAAATGAAAAGCATACACACACACACACACACACACACATATATATATATATATACATATATATATATGTTCCTTCTTTGTCAAACAAAGCCCTAAATTCCATCTTTGGAGATGAACTCAAACTTTTGAAGTGAAAGTTCCAATCATAGCACATTATCTAAAAATGAATTTGACAGTATGAGTGCCATGGATAAAAAGTTTATTAAATAAGTTATAGCGATATTAGCATTGAAGAACATACACAGGTATCTACAGAAGAAACAAGATGGCGGGGACTCGTTCAAAATCAAAACAGTTAAAAGAAGATGTTACCAACGGCCACTACGGGGATATTGTTTTGTCTCTCTTTTATCAACGGCCACTACGTGACTTACTTTTGGGTGTCACCAAATTTGGAAACAAGCACTGTTTTGTTTAACAATCTATTTATCATTTCAGAAATTACCTATCACGTCAGCACTTTAGTTGCTTCTTGACTTGATGTGCTAAAAATAAAATGATGTTTCAGGGAACATTTTCCTGTGATCCAACGCATCAGCAGGGACACACTTATTTCTTCAGCTTTCTATGTGTTGCCTCAGAAGATTGGGTTAATACGGAAGCACAACAAACAGAATCTAGATTTGCCAATTGAACATCAATCTAATCTGATTACAATTATTCTATTACATTAAACAAATAGTAAATAACTGTAATAGAGAAACAAAGAGACTCATAATATTTATATTGGTTCAACTATCATCGAGATAGTGTACGTCCAGTCCAAAAGAGAAAGATTTTATTCTACATGAGAAAATTATAAGAGATTATTTACATATCCAAACCTCAAATAGGCTTAACAAGAAGAGACACAATTGAGGATCACTGGCTCCATATCAGGATGAGTTTACAAAGAAGTATACCCCTCAATATATAACCAGTGGAAATCTATGTGAGTCATCGATTAAATTACCAACATATGGTAATAAAATAATGAAGGCTAATTACAGTAACAATAAATATGCACACAAAGAAAGTAAATCAAACCCTTTCTTAGGATAAATGAAAGAAATTAATGCCTACATTTATTTATTTTCCATCTCACACAAATGCAGTCAATTAATTCATGCATTTCCATATTAAACAAATATTTAATTTTCATCTATTTGTGATTTTATATCACCTAAATTTAACACTGTTCATGCAAACATAAATTATTGACTCCAAAATTTCCCCCACATTTTTCCACAAAAATACTGCTTTCATGTTAGGGATATAACGTTACTTTTTGGGTAGTGATTTTGGTTGCAGCTCACAGATAAAATTATTTGTAGGTTCGATGAGATATTCGGTCACTGAAAAGGATTGGCCTCGAAAGTAACTACGAAAAAGGAGAAGGGGACGACATGGTTTATTGCTTTATAAAATAAAAATTAAGGTACCTACAACGCTGAAGTTCTTTGAATTGACATTTCACAGTAGAAATTTATGTCAAATTTGACTTTGTACCTTTAAAGATCGTGAATTAGCAGTTGCATAACATTCAAAAATAAAAACGGCAGCAAAAAATATTTAAACAAGCTATATGATCCATTATCTACCAATAGATAACTCAACCACAACAATCCACTATCCACATATAAATTTTATTCTTTGTTTTTAAAGTTGTATAGTTAGTTGTGTACTATATGGCATGTTATGAGTAAACATATATAATCAATTGTTCCATATATAATGTAACACAAAGCTCAAACCTTTAACCTCGTGGATCAAATGCAAAGCGCATAGTAGACAATGTTAGCGATCTTTGAAGTGGTGAATGAAAAAAATATGCACTGAGAGTGTGACATTGGTAAATATACTTGAAATATATGGGTTTCCTATAAGCGTATTATCCTAAAAATATATGGTTAAAACATAAAAATTAATTTATACACAGTTGCTAAGTCACGTAAAAAACGAAATACAAATTATCCTAAATTGAAAGCTAAAACTTCAATTCTGAGTTCCAATTAGAAATCCCCTACACCGTTCTCATGTATAAAATGTAAACTCGAAAATTTGTTGTTCACCTTATGGAGCTTTCAGCAGAGGCAAGGGCAAACACTACTTTCACTATCAGTCCAGTAACGTGGTCGACGACGAGGTCTGTTGTAGATTTTTTGAGCGAAGATGATCGTAGCACGGGGGACAACGAAGACGGACAACAGTGACAGACGCGAAGGTGAACGAAGATAATTTAGGGAATTTTTTGATCTGGACGAAAAAATTAGGCAGACTGTTTTCTCAATGGGTGAAGGCGGATGAAGAAATTAGGGGGAAAATTTACGAAATGGAGGGAAATGAAAATAGTTTAGCGCTCTAATTACTAATAGCGTTGGAGATGGAAACTTAAATGATTTTTTGGGAAACGTGAAGCATTTACAGCAATCGGTTTAAAAATGCTGTAGGTCCATGCTAAGAAAGATGACCTTTGTTGCAGTGCATCATCTTTGATACTTGGATTTTCATTAAAGCTTTCATCAAAAGATACATGTAATGTTTCTTCTATAATATTTGTTCTTTTGTTAAAAACACGACATGCCTTACTCGTTCAAAGTATCCTGCAAATATTCCATAATCGGCTTTTGGATCAAAAATTTAGAGTTGATATTTTGTATTTAGCATAAAAAAAAATTGATCTAAAATTTTTAAAATAGGAAATATTAGGTTTTCTTTCATTAAACAATTCGTATGAGGTGTTTTTAGTGAGAGGTCTTATGGAAATACGATTCAGTACATAACAGGCAATTGATACAGCTTCAGCCCAAAAATGCTTTGGTAAAGTACTTCCATTTAATAAAGTTCTTGCGCATTCTTCTAATGTTCTACTTTTCCTTTCAACAACTCCATTCTGCTGTGGAGTTCTAGGAAATGAAAATTTATGATTTTTTCCTTCCTTTTTACAGAATAATTCAAAGGATTCATTTTCAAATTCACCTCCATGATCACTTTGAATGTTTTTTATTTTTAAATTTTTAATATTTTGAATTCTTTTGACAAATTTTTTGAAATGATCAAAAGTATCACTTTTTTCATAAAAAATGTCTATGTATATCTAGAGAAGTCATCAACTATTACAAAAACATATTGATTATGATTAATAGATTTAATATGTGTTGGTCCAAATAAATCCATATGTAATAATTCTAGTGGTTATTCAGTTGAAATAACTTTCCTAGATTTAAAGGAAGATTTAATTAATTTTTCTAATTGGAAATCATCGCAAATATTATTTATTTTGAAGTTTATTTTTAGAAAACCTTTTACTAATTCGTTTTTTGAAAGTTTTCGCATCGATTTAAAATTAATATGACAAAACCTTTTGTGTCATAGCCAAGGATCATTATCTTCGGCCATTAAACACATATCTTTATTATAGTTAATTGTCATATTTAAAACATAGATATTTCTCTCTATTTCCTTCAAAGATAAAATTTTGATTTTTATTATAAATACTACAATTATTTTCGGAAAACATAATTTTAAAACCTATGTCACAAAGTTGACTAATACTTAGTAAATTATGTTTTAGATTTTTAACTATTGGAACATTTGTAATCAGAGGTAAGTTAGGTTTATCGTAGTTGCTCACATCTCCTTTGCTAATGATGTAACCTTTTGAATTATCTCCAAAGGTAACAGAACCACCATCAAAGTATGTAATGTTTGTCAGCATATCTTTATCTCAAGTCATGTGTTTCGAGCAACCACTATCTAGTATCCATTTATGTTTCTTGAGTGGGACCTGCAAGAAATATTTATAAATACATTGGTACCCACTTTTAATAGATTCCTAAGAGTTAGATCTTAGGAAACCAAACCCATGTGGGTTCAATATCCCTCTTATAAAGATAATTTTTATTGTAATGAATAGTTTTCATAAATAATTTGATATATTTGTTCCTAATTAAATTATTGTTTGTTCTTGGAACCTATATTTTGATGACTTTGATTTCCGTTTTCCTTTCAGTATGTTTTGGTATACTTAGTGATACTTATTTTTCGATACTACATTATGTTATGAATCATTATTCCTCTTAAGATTAGCATTTTTCTTTGGAGGAATTTTTGACTCTTTCTTGTATCCTAACCCATTTTTATTGGAAGAAGATTGGGAATTTTCTATAATCTTAGATAAATTTTCTCTTCCTTTATTAAAGTTAGAAATATTTTTAGTAATGCTACCTAATCTAGTTTGTAGACTGGTATTTTCTAATTCTTCTTGTTTAATTTTAGTTTCTGAATCATGATTTTCAGAAATAACAGCATCATTCTTTGCCTTTTGAGTTCCAATTTCTTGAATCAAAAGTGAAAGTTGTGTATCTGAATTAGAAAGAGGTTCTTGAACCTTTTCAAGTTCTTCTAGAAATTTCTTCTCGTCTTTCAGCATATCCCTTTCAAATTCTGCTTTATTCTGATTTTTACAAGCTTACTTATACTTACTTTTAAAACTATTTATAGTATTTAGAAGTTCTGTATTAATTTCAATTAAATCATCAAAAGATAAATCACGAACCTCGTTGTCTTGAGCCATGAAGCACATATTTGCTTGTTCATTGTCACTATCACTGTCACTTTCTGATGAAGATGAATCTGAATTGCCCATGTTACAGAGAAAGCTTTCTTTTTGAATTTATCCTTTTTATTTTTGTTGTTGAAAGTTTTTTGATTTCCTTTCTTTTGTTCTGGATAGTCTTTATGCATATGACCCTTTTTATGGCAATTGAAGCATTATATGGAGAAAGATGGAGGTTTATTCAAAAGATTATTCTTGAAACTATTTTTATTTTCTTTCTTATATTTCAAGAATTTCTTAAATTTTTTGGCAATGAATGCTAAATCCTCATCTTCTAATTCAGACTCTCCTTCTTCAGCATGAAAAGCTACATTCTTTCTTATGCTTGGTCCTTTTTGGCTTGGAGATTTACTTCATAAGACATAAGGTTACCTATTAGTTCTTCTAGTTTCATTGTTGATAAATCATTGACTTCCTCAATGACTTAGACTTTTCTCTCGCATTCATTGTTTAAGGAGCTTAGTACCTTTGATACAATATCAAAGTCACTATATTTTTCTCCTAACCTTATAAGAGCATGAAGAATGTCTTGAAATCTGGAGTACATGCCGTTTATAGATTCATTTTGCTTCATTCTAAAATTCCGGAATTGGTTAGCATTGAGATATCTTTGTTTACTTGACCTTGTTTGTTCCCTCATGCATGGTTTTGAGTATTTCCCATATCTGGTGTGCAGCAGTGCAGATGCTAACACGATTAAATTCATTTCTATCCAAAGCACAGAATATCATATTCATAGCTTTGGCATTTGCACTTGCTTCATTTTTCTGATTTATTGTCGAAGTAGAATATCCAGTTGTGGGTGCTATGAATTGAGTTTGAGTAGCATTCCAAACATCAAAAATATTTGCTTGCATATACATTCTCACCCTTGTAGTCCAGTAGCTATAGTTTAAGCCAATGAATGGTAGTGGTCTTTGAGTAGATTGTCCTTCGGCAAAAGTAGAGGCAGTGGTTGTGCTATTTTCCATATTCTCAACATATCGAATAACAATATTACGGTTATCGGACGACCTTGCTCCGATACCAATTGAAAGTCATTAAGTAGCTATAGGATTGTAGAATATGGATAAATAGTAGTAATAAGTAAATAGTGACACAGTCGATTTTATGCTGGTTCAAATCACCATCCTATGTCCAGTCCTAGACTCCCTTCTAGATTTTACTAAACAAAAACAACCCTCACTTCACCTAGAAGAATAGCTTTACAACTACCCGAACAACCATACAGGATTTCATTAGGGGTGAATGTTCGGTCGGTTTGGTTGGTTTTGAAATAAAAATGTTCAAAACGAACTGAAAACCAAAAATTTCAAAACTAAACCAAACCGAATCGAAATAATTTTGGTTAATTCGGTCGGTAACCGATTTAACATAATTTCATGGATATGTTACTATTCAAATGATTAATTCACCTAAAGTCAAACATAAATTTATGTTTGGAGATGTTTTATTCACTAAAATTTATATTTACAATAAAATTTGACTTATTTTTAACAAACGCCTTTGAATTTTATCACTAAACTAAATATTTAAAGTACTACAATATCATTAAACTAGATAATGAAATAAAAGTTAAATTCATTCAGTTAAACCAATAACCAAAGAAAATTATTTTACATACTGAATTCAAGTCGATTTAGTTTCAAAACCAAACCGACCGAAATAAACCGATTCGACCGGTTAATTCGGTTCTAACCAAATATTGCTCACCCCTAGATTTCATGCCTCAACTCTGAAAGGGGACTTCAACTAAACAAATATAAAAGTGTTTTGACTGATTATGTTCTTGATAACACCGATAAGTCGATTCAAGACAAAGTTCCTATAATCTTTTCCTAAAGTATTTGTATTGTGTTTGTGAAGATTTAGGAAATGTCAATCACTATGAATCAACGAGTATTCAATATGGTTCAAAGATTCAAATGCTAAGAGTGATTGTGATTCCTTTTTAAAACAAAGACATCTGAAAGTTACTCATGAGAACATAAAGATTAAGATAAATAAATTCGGTGATTTTGCAGGTATTAGAGATGTGTATATATAGGTGTAAAATAGTCACATCTATTTGCAAAAGATTTAAGTAAGAGATGAATCCATAACCATTAAAGAAATGTTGCACCTCTTGGAAGAAATAAGGTGCCTTTTCAAAAAAAATCGCAGGTTTGAATTCAGTTGACTGAAACTGTGCAAATTGTGCACATACACATGATTCGATCAACTGAAAGGCTTGTTCAATCGATTGAACTGTTTTTTCCTGCATAGTGAACAAATTTCATAAATATAACTTTTGTTATTGTGTTCTTGTGTTCACGTAAACATCTTGAGGATAGATTTTAACATAAATGCTACGACTAAGACTTGAAAATAATATATCCTCATACTATTCTGGTCTTCATAGTCTTTTCCTTATGTTGCACATATTTCTTCCTTTTTGTTGAATTGAATATTGAAGCTCATTGTCATTGATCAAAACTTAGCATATCAACAGATAACTGCTTAAAGAGTCGTTTGGTGTAAGAATTCAACAATGCAACTTGTTAATATTTTTCCATGGATGGCCTTCCAAGTGAAATAGGCAATGTCAGATTAGCCTAATTCGATGTTCCATTCGAATAATCTTTCATATGCCTCAGGTCGTTAAAGGACTTGTCGTAGCGGTTGGTTGATATAAACTTTGATTGGGTTATCCCGGAAACGGTTACATGACTTGTTAGGCCTTGAGTAGGGTATTGATGTTCCTTCATAAAAAAAAGCATGAAGTAGGAAGCGGACGATTGAGTCACATCAACTTCAATCTTGAGCTCTCATCTCTAAGTCGAGGGCATAGGTAACTAATGGACAGTCAGATTGTTTTCACCATAATGATGCTTCATAGGTCAGATCAGGGACCACAAAGGCTTAATCGGTATCTGATTTCGATACCTATGTATTTTGCTTTAACACCTATCCGGTGGAAATTGATTATCAGCAGTCTAGTTGGTAGTTAATGGTCTTTGTGTAACACCCCGCATTTTCAACTCAAGATAATAAAATAAGAACAGCTTAATTAAATAGTCAGAATTAAGTAAAAACGGGCTACGCCATTGCGTCCGTCTCGAAATTATGGTCAAAATAGGCACTTGGTTTGCGTAAAATGGATAACGTACAAAGAAGTTATGGGCATTGGAAGTTTGTATACATATAAGGAGCTTATATGTATATATAATAAATAAAAACATATCCAGAAATTCAAAACACGCAGCAGGAATTTGGGGAGGAAAATGCCCCATTGGGGGTCGACCCACCAACATGGGGGTTGACCTATGGGTCGACCCACCCGAAGGGGGGTCGACCCCACCGCGGATCTGGAACTTTCTGTTTGACGTGGATGGTTCTGATGTTTTTAGTTTTGAATCTAAGGGACTAGGTTTCTCCGCTTCATCTATAAATAAGCCTCTAGAGCTAACCCTAAATCTCATTATTCTGAGGCTACGCTAAAGCTTTGTCGTTTTCTCCCTTAAGATCTCTTCAGAAATTTAGATTATTAATAAGAAGATTTTAAATTCAAGATCTGGAGGAGAGAATTGACGATTAATAAAAGATTGTTCAGAATCATGAAAAGCAAGGTAAACATCTAAATCTAATCTATTCAAATTCTTCCTCTTTCTTTCCCTTCTCTTTAATTGAAATTAATCAATCCATGGTCGTTAGGTTTTAAATCCGATTAAGGGAAAAAATGTGGATGCTAAAACAGGATCAGATTCAGAATTGGGAAAGCATACGAGGTGAGTGGGTTTAAGCTATAACATTTTAGATAATAATATGTCATCGTTTACCATTCCCCATTTTGTATAATAGAATTTTCCAGAATAATTAAGAATTACTGTTATAAAAAGTTGAGATGTCAATATGAATAATTTATATGTTGAATCAGTTAAAGTGTTGGGATGATTACATGTTGAAAATAAACTTGTTAGAAAATGGGTAATGACTACCGTTGTTATAATCACATGATTCACTTGTGGTATATTATTGAGTAAATGAGATGTTTAATTTGTTGGATTTGAACAACTACCTGATTAAATATTTACATGTCAAAATAGAATTAAATACATGTTAAAAAGGACATGTGACAAAATATAGGCATAATTTGATGACATGTAAATTGAATTACAGTAAACATATGAAAAGGAAAATATGCCAAAAATTTACATGAAATATGAATAATTGTTAAAGAACGAACATGCCTAGATTCACAGTAATTTGGCACTGTAACGCTCTTAGACACGCGGTTAGATTGCACTTGTGATAGAACTCTTCCCGGAACCGCTCGACAAATCCAGCATCCAGAAGTGGTAAATCTAATGTGAGGGGGTCTAAGTGCATAATTAAAACATGCAATGGTACAAAGACACGAGGTTAAGTCAACTTATGGTTGAAGTCTGCCCGGACCCGCCCTACAAATCCAGCGTCCACAAGTGTAGGCTTAATGTGAAAGGTCTAGTGCATATATATATATATATATATATATATATATATAGCAAGATATGAATAAATGGTAATGATGGTAATTAAATGTCTAGCTCAGAAAATAAGAAAGGAAGGGTTGTAATGGACTAAGTTAGTGTGATGCGAGGGAAAAGTGATGTATTTCCCTAAATGACCTATTTCTAAGAACGTGGTTGCAAGTAAGCCATAGTGAATAAAGTAAGAAAGTGTAACAACCCATATTTTTGAATAACATGTTATAACATAAATGGAGGCAGAATTAAACTGTAAAATCTGAATCAAGGGAAACGGGCTATGCCATTGCGTTCGTCTCGGAAAAATACGCGAAATAGAGTCCGAGTTTTCGAAAATCGGAGTCCGTATGACCAAGATATGGCCTCGCGAAGTTTCACGAAAAATTCCCAAATTAAAGTATACTTAATTAAGTGAAATGGGTTGCGCAGAGAAATATATATATATATATTGATATATATATATATATATATACATATATATATAATTGAAAATTAAATAAATAAATATGCAAAAATGTTCAAAACAGCGAATTGGGAGAGGGGAATAACCGAACCGGCCGATTTTTGAGGTCGACTCGAGCTCGCTGGGTCGACTAGGGGTTAATCCAGGGTGTTTGGCTGTCAACCCGTGGGCCGATTCGCTCAAATGCAGATTTTGCATTTGAATGGTTCTCATGGTTCATCTTTAATCTAAAGGCCCTAGATGGTTCCTACACTTGACTTCTTCCCCAAGACATGCTTTGATGGCTTGGATTGAATCTAGGTTTAATCCTATGGCCTAAAACACTTGCCTAATCTATAAATAAGACCCTAACCTACCCTAAATCATCATTATTCATTCATACAACTAAACTATGGCAAAATCAATCCTCTCATGGCCTCCACTCTCTTCATAAAATTCCTAAATAAATTCCTAAGTGATTTTCCATGCATACAAGTGTTTTCAAACTTGTATGAGCATCATTAGCTTGCATTCAAGTCAAGTTTATATATTTGCATCATAAAGAAAGAGTCTTGATCATTTTGGCTCAAGGGTTTTGCTTGCATTTTGGGTTTAATTGATTTCGTAAGGGCTTTGTCATATTTTTGTGACTTCTTAAGCATTGTAAGCCCTATTCTACTTTCATACTTAAACTCTAAAGTTAAATGTATGATATGCAAGTTTATATGCAAGTTTAACATGTTGTGATATGCAAGTTTATATGCAAGTTTATCATGTTGTGATATGCAAGTTTATATGCAAGTTTATCATGTTGTGATATGCAAGTTTATATGCAAGTATGCCAAGTTATGTTATGCAAGTTTGGGTTGAACATTTTGTTCATGCTATCATGTTATGCAAGCTTATTTTGGGTTTATGAACATAAAGCTGTAAGCTTTATGCCAAAGGTTGCATTTTAGCAACATGTAAGTTATCATATCTCTTATGATAACTTGCATGTGAGGCTAAATGCGAACTTATGACCATCTCTACATGTCATTTAGCACCATGTATCACCAATATGCTAAGTTTGGTTTTATGCATGCTTTTGAGGCCTAAAAATGTAATATGCAAGTGTATGAACATATGAACATTTCATATGCCACCATGTTAAGCTTGTGGCTTCAATACCTTTATATCATGATTATGCCAAGTTCCCTCTTTCTATCCTTTATGCGCTATTGCGATATGTAAGCGATGGGATTGCGTTTGGGGTTGGGTAAACTTAAAAGACATAAAACATAAGCTTGGGAATTTACCTATTAAGTTAGGTCTACCCATTGAGAATTTACCTATTAAGTTAGGTCTACCCAATTGCTTGAAAACTTGTAACATGTTTTGGAAACATGATGGACATGACACTTAGAAAAGATAAGTGTGGCCAACTCGAGGTTGGGTTGAGTTTGTAGCGTAAACCTACCCGGAACCGACCGGCTTAACTAGTTGCTACAAACAATAGGACCCAATGTGAGAAGTTGGTCATGTTGTACCTTGAACCCGAGGTTTGGCCAAGTTGTGGTGTAAAGCTACCCGGATCCGCCCGGCTTAACTAGTAACCACAACAAGGTCTAATGTGAGAGGTTAAGGCGCATTAAATTAATTAATGTCTCGTGATTAGGGTTAAGTCATGGTCCACTTAATACTTAACCAATTTGGGCTTGGTAGATTAATCGGGGTTAAGTCGTGAACTCATCGTTACACTTAACCAAGTTAATCCAGGATTAGCAAGAGGGTTAAACCGTACTTAACCCACTAGAAAAATCCTAGCAATGGGGGCCCACTCCAGCAGTAATCCCAAGTTAGTATCATCATGACCCTAGTGACTAGGCTAGGGTGGGGGCACGATTACTGGACTGGAGGTAAGTGACCAAAAGCGACGGCAGAGGGTACGCCGGTGTAGTTCCGGGCGGACTCTGGTCGTGCACATAGTCCGTAGCCGGAGAAAACATGCACGGGTACCAGTAGATCGGGACTGTGCACTCATGTTCATGGTGTACAGGGGTTGACACCCTAGGGCTTGATACACCCGAAGGGTGGACCCGGCACAGTTCGACTACAATTATGATTGGGCCGTATTGACACCAACACGTGACGAGTTAGGCTTAGGGAGCCGATCGACTAGACCGTTTGGTTGGACCTTGTATTAGGGTCATTTCATGTTATTGGGCCAAAGCTTGGGCCAAGGGATCAATACTTGTTTATTCAAGTCATGTTAGTTTGCTAGTACACCTGTGGTGCAAAACCTTAATCCTGATTATGCGATGACACCTTTATCTACCTTGTTAGTTAATCATCATGATAGTATATTGTTATCCTTATGTTCATCCCTGCTGCTCATGCCAGTTAACTTTATCAGTTTACATTGATTGTAGTAGGGCTTACTCAGTCTTTTTGACTGACCTGTTTTCTTTCGCCTCTTTTCTTCCGTTTCCCCCCCTCCCCCCCCCAGGTTCTCAGGGAGGGAATACTGGAGCTTAGCTTGGATTTCGGATTGCTTGCTTGTGGGATTTCAGCTCATGTACGGTTTCGATATGAAGCTAGCTATGGTTACCACTTAATTGGGGATAGCACTTATTTATTTCAGTTTTTCAGTTGATGTTGTTTTATCTAGACTTGTTTATTTGGAAAGCTATGTTGTACCAGACTTGTTTTGAAATGTTTTGAAATCTTCCGCTGTTTTATCTATGTTATTTACTCTGTTTACATATATACATATGTTCTTGTTCTGCCTTGATATATCATTATGCATGTTTACCTGATTCAAACGCCCCTTCAAAGTCAGAGTGCTTGCAAGAGCCACCCTGGTGGAGGTGGGGTGTTACATTTGGTATCAGAGCATATGGTACGAGAAGGAACAAAAAGGCTTTTAGAAAACTTTTGGAAAACTATTTTCAAAACCAAGTATAAAGTATTTTCCAAAGAAAAGTCTAGTTTATTTTAAAGGCTATTCCCCAAAAAGCCATTAGCAAAATTCCTTCGTTTTTCTCCATTCTGAATCTGTCTTTTTCTTCGTTTTCAGTATGGCCGATAACTTTGCTATTCCGGAGGGAGTACACGTACCTGTTTGGTATAGGAGACTTTTGGAGGCTAGGGCGACCGAAGCCGGCCCCGCAGATGTTCCTCCTCCTCCTCCTCCGGTAGTTAATGTTCCTCCTCCTCCTCCTCCGGTGGTTAATGTTCCTCCTCCTCCTGTCGCTGAGGTTCCTCTTCCTCCTCCCCCTCAGCATCCTCAAGTGGACTTCGCAAAGACTTGCAAAGATTTCAAAGCAATGGGTGGCAAGAACTTTCAAGGCACTGAGACTTTTGTAGAGGCCAGAAATTGGTTGAAAGAGACCGAGGATTTGTTTGCTATCTTTGGGTTAGACGATCAGAGGAAGCTCTTGTTGGCGGTTTGGCTTATGAAGGATGAAGCCGCTTATTGGTGGGAAGTCACCAATGGTACTAGGCCTGTTGAGACTTGGGCCGATTTCAGGGCAAGGTTCATGCTTAAGTTTCTATCTTCTGCTGAGGAGAATCTACAAATGGAGAGGTTCATAACTTTGAAACAAGGAGATATGTCTGTCAAAGAATATGTGAACAAGTTCAATCAGTTAGCTCGTTTTGGCTTGGATATGGTGAATACTCCTCAGAAGAAGGCTCTTCGTTTTGCTAGAGGATTGAATGAGCCGTTGCAGGGATTGGCTATGTCACATATTTCCCATGGGGCCACGTTTGAGAGTTTGGTTGATATGGCGTTACTTCAGGGAGATGTCAAGAAAGAAACCAAGATGAATGATACTCAAGCCAAGAAGACTGATTCCCAGGGAAAAGGAAATCAGGGTAATCCAAGTGGTCAGAGCAGTCAAGGCAATCAGAACAAGAACAAGAGTCAAGGCAACAAGGGGAACAACAACAAGGGCAATAACAACAAGGGCAAGAACAACAAGGGGAAGTGCCATTATTGCGGTTCAGTTGGGCATCTTATTAAGGATTGTAAGAAGAGGAAAAGGAAGAATGGTGAATGCTTTTTCTGCGGTGAGACTGGACATTTCAGTAAGGATTGCCCGAGGAAGCAAGGGCAAGGCCAGGGTCAGACTCAGCGTGCTGGACCTTCAGGAGGGCAAGTTCATGCTCTCAATGTCACTCCAGTTCCCGATCGAGGTAGTATTTCTGTTGAGAGCCTTGTATATATTTCTGATTTTCCAGTTCGTACCTTGTTTGATTCTGGTGCATCGCATAGCTTTATCTCATCTGATCTTGTTGATAGTTTGCACCTTAGTACTAGCTTGGTAGATGATCCCGTCTGTGTCTCAAATCCTATTGGGGGTTCCGCCCATTTGTCTATGATATGTGGGGATTTGAGGATCTCTATACTGAGTGTAGAGTTCTTGTGCAGTGCTTATGTTCTTGGTTTTAGGGGATACGGATTGATATTGGGCATGGATTGGCTGTCCAGATATGGAGCCATTCTTGATTGTGAGCATAGGGTTGTGAGGCTCGTGACTCGCCTCGGAAACACCCTAGAGATTTCTTGTGATCCGAGAGGTCCCGTCATGTTGTGCTATCTGGAATCACTCGACTCGTCAATGGAAACTCTTCAGTCTGTGAGAGTGGTTCGAGAGTATCCGGATGTTTTCGATGAAGTTAGGTGGTTGCCCCCTAAGCGAGAGATTAATTTCCGCATTTATCTGGTGGATAATGCAAAGCCTGTTCCTTTGCCCGTTCGGCACATGGCTCCGCGTGAAAGGCGGGAGCTAAGTAAGCAAGTGAAAGAGTTGCTTGAGAAGAACTTCATTAGACGAAGTATATCTGAATGGGGAGCGCCTGTGGTATTTGCTACCAAGGCGGATGGTTCTCTCCGACTTTGCGTTGACTATCGAGAGTTGAATAAGCTGACTAAGAAGAACAGACACCCGTTACCGAGGATTGATGATCTCTTTGACCAGTTTGTCGGTGCTTCTGTTTTCTCTCAGCTTGATCTTGCTACGGGGTTCCATCAGCTCAGGGTAGCTGAAGATAGTATAGACAAGACTGCGTTCAGAACTCCAGATGGATTCTTCGAATGGCTTGTCATGCCGTTCGGCTTGACTAATGCACCCGCATATTTCGTGGACTTGATGAGTAGGGTGTTCAGGGAGTTCTTGAACAAGTTTGTCGTGGTCTTCGTAGATGATATTCTGATCTTCTCTAAGGATGAGGAAGAGCACGCAAGGCATCTCATGGAGGTGATGGATACGCTTAGAGCGCATCAGTTGAAGGCCAAGTTCTCCAAGTGTCACTTTTGGAGAAGGGAAGTTAGATTCCTTGGGCATATAGTATCTAAGCAAGGCTTAGCGGTGGATCCCGCTAAGGTAGTGGCAGTTCAGGATTGGAAGACTCCAAGGAATGCAACCGAAGTGAGAAGTTTTCTAGGTCTTGCGGGTTTTTACCGGAAGTTCATCAAGGACTTCGCAAAGATATCCGCTCCTCTCACTAAATTGACGAAGAAGAATTTAGTTTTTGCTTGGAGCATAGAATGCGAGCTTGCTTTTCAGAAGCTCAAGAGAGCCCTCACATCAGCACCTGTTCTAGCTTTGCCCGATGGAGGGAAGTTATTTACCGTATACACCGATGCATGTGGCACGGGGTTAGGAGCTGTTCTTATGCAAGAAGGAAGAGTGATATGCTTTGGCGGTAGACAACTCAAAGTGCATGAGAAGAATTATCCCACTCATGACTTAGAGTTGGCAGCAATAGTATATGCACTCAAGGATTGGCGCCATTATCTTCTGGGAGAAAGATTTGAGCTTTATACCGATCACAAGTCATTGAAATATCTCTTTTCTCAGAAGGATCTAAATCTGAGGCAACAAAGATGGATGGAATTCTTGGCGTCCTACGATTTTGAGATAGCTTATACCCCTGGCAAGGGGAATGTGGTAGCAGATGCATTGAGTAGAAGAAGGTTGACCCTAAGTCCTCTATTCGTTGAGATGAAGAATTTAGAGTATGTGGCAACCTTTGATTTCTCTTTGGCGATTGAGTCGATGACTGGTTCTTTAGCATCTCTGGAACTTAGACCTACCCTTCTTGATCAAGTTGGGGCTTCGCAGAGAGAAGACCCTCAGATAGTTGAGATTATGGATAAGCTAATTCGAGGAGAGACGTCTAGTCATCTCGCTCGATATTCTATTGATGACAAGGGTTGGCTGAGGAGAGACGGAAGGTTATGTGTTCCAATGGTAGAAGATCTAGTAAGAAGAGTTCTTGAGGAAGCGCATCACTCTAAGTTGACTATACATCCGGGCGGAGATAAGATGTATAAAGATATGAAGCGCATTTTCTTTTGGCCTGGGATGAAGAAGGATGTAGCAGAATTTGTCTCTAGATGTATCATTTGCCAGCAAGTTAAGGCTGAGTCGAAGAAGCCCGGTGGGCTATTGCATCCTCTAGACGTTCCACTATGGAAGTGGGAGAGTATTTCCATGGATTTTATCGATGGGCTACCAAGGTCAAGGAAAGGGAATATGAGCATTTGGGTTATTGTGGATAGACTTACGAAGAGTGCTCATTTCATTCCGGTGAAGAGCAAGAGGACCGCATCTTGGCTAGCGTCTGTATATCTTCGTGAGATTGTGAGACTACATGGAGTCCCTTCTAGTATAGTCAGTGACCGTGACCCAATCTTTACAAGTCAATTCTGGAATAGCTTGCAAGAAGCTATGGGCACAAGGTTGAATCTAAGTACGGCTTATCACCCACAGACGGACGGTCACACCGAAAGGGTGAATAGGGTACTCGAGGATCCGTTGAGGCTTTGTATTCTGGATTTTGGTGGTACTTGGGAAGACCATATTCCTCTTGTTGAGTTTGCATATAATAACAGTTATCAGGCAAGCATTGGGATGGCACCATTTGAAGCTTTATATGGGAGGCCGTGCAAGTCGCCTACATGTTGGTGGGAGACTACAGATGAGCTTATACTTGGGCCTGATATGATCAGAGATACATCCGAGAAGATCGAGTTGATTCGGAGACGGATGAAAGCTGCCCAAGACCGACAGAAATCCTATGCTGATAAGCGAAGAACTGATTTGGAGTTTGATGTTGGGGATATGGTTTTCGTGAAGGTTTCTCCTTTGCGGAATGTGGTCCGATTTGGAGCTGTTGGGAAGTTGGCACCGAGGTTTGTTGGACCATTCCCTATTATAGAGAGGATCGGGCAGATGGCTTATAGAGTGAAGTTGCCCGAGAAGCTTGCTGGAGTACACGATGTTTTTCATGTCTCGCATCTCCGGAAGTGTTTACATGAATCAGCAGAGGTTGTTGAGCCAAGTGTTCTAAAAGATGTAGAAGTGGAGAAAGAGGCTACCTTGAGGAGAGCTCCGATTCGTATCTTGGGGACGGAGACCAAGAAGCTAAGGAATCGAGAGGTCAAATTGGTGAAGGTTCAATGGGGTGAAGCCGAAGAAGACGCAACTTGGGAAACCGAGGAGAAGATGCGTGGGCTTTATCCATTCCTTTTTGAGGGTACACTCTCAATCTCTTTTCTTTGTTAGCATATCTTTCTCTTTGCTATCCATGTTTATCTAGTTTATCGTGTTAATCTTGTCATGAGAACCTTAGGTAGAAACCCTTTGGATGAAACATGTGTTTGAAACATGTTATGCTTGATGGTTGCAAGTGGTTGCAAGTGTTTGCAAGTGGATACTCGTGGATGCATAATACACGTTAGGCACTAAGATCGGCTCACACACTTTCATACCGCATATGCATGAGTGTTTATGCTTATTCATGGATGAAAACTTGTTATGCTATCACGTAGATGTTGCATATGGATGAATGTTATGTGCACTCATGTAGAGATTATAAATTATGTTAGGAATTTGCATACATATGGACTCATTTCACTAACATATTTTGCATTTAGGGGGTTTACTGAATCAGTAACCTCCTGATTTTCGCATTAGATAAGTACATATACACACACCTTTGCATATGATCATACAACATTTGGAACCTTTTAAGGACAATGATTGCTCGTGGATGATGTTTTGAGTAGATGGATGATGGATGGTAGGATACGTTCTTCCTAACTTGGAGATTTCGGGGACGAAATCCTTTAAGGAGGGAAGAATGTAACAACCCGTATTTTTGAATAACATGTTATAACATAAATGGAGGCAGAATTAAACTGTAAAATCTGAATCAAGGGAAACGGGCTATGCCATTGCGTTCGTCTCGGAAAAATACGCGAAATAGAGTCCGAGTTTTCGAAAATCGGAGTCCGTATGACCAAGATATGGCCTCGCGAAGTTTCACGAAAAATTCCCAAATTAAAGTATACTTAATTAAGTGAAATGGGTTGCGCAGAGAAATATATATATATATATATATAATTGAAAATTAAATAAATAAATATGCAAAAATGTTCAAAACAGCGAATTGGGAGAGGGGAATAACCGAACCGGCTGATTTTTGAGGTCGACCCGAGCCCGCTGGGTCGACTAGGGGTTAATCCAGGGTGTTTGGCTGTCAACCCGTGGGCCGATTCGCTCAAATGCAGATTTTGCATTTGAATGGTTCTCATGGTTCATCTTTAATCTAAAGGCCCTAGATGGTTCCTACACTTGACTTCTTCCCCAAGACATGCTTTGATGGCTTGGATTGAATCTAGGTTTAATCCTATGACCTAAAACACTTGCCTAATCTATAAATAAGACCTTAACCTACCCTAAATCTTCATTATTCATTCATACAACTAAACTATGGCAAAATCAATCCTCTCATGGCCTCCACTCTCTTCATAAAATTCCTAAATAAATTCCTAAGTGATTTTCCATGCATACAAGTGTTTTCAAACTTGTATGAGCATCATTAGCTTGCATTCAAGTCAAGTTTATATATTTGCATCATAAAGAAAGAGTCTTGATCATTTTGGCTCAAGGGTTTTGCTTGCATTTTGGGTTTAATTGATTTCATAAGGGCTTTGTCATATTTTTGTGACTTCTTAAGCATTGTAAGCCCTATTCTACTTTCATACTTAAACTCTAAAGTTAAATGTATGATATGCAAGTTTACCATGTTGTGATATGCAAGTTTATATGCAAGTTTATCATGTTGTGATATGCAAGTTTATATGCAAGTTTATCATGTTGTGATATGCAAGTTTATATGCAAGTATGCCAAGTTATGTTATGCAAGTTTGGGTTGAACATTTTGTTCATGCTATCATGTTATGCAAGCTTATTTTGGGTTTATGAACATAAAGCTTTAAGCTTTATGCCAAAGGTTGCATTTTAGCAACATGTAAGTTATCATATCTCTTATGATAACTTGCATGTGAGGCTAAATGCGAACTTATGGCCATCTCTACATGTCATTTAGCACCATGTATCACCAATATGCTAAGTTTGGTTTTATGCATGCTTTTGAGGCCTAAAAATGTAATATGCAAGTGTATGAACATATGAACATTTCATATGCCACCATGTTAAGCTTGTGGCTTCAGTACCTTTATGTCATGATTATGCCAAGTTCTCTCTTTCTATCCTTTATGCGCTATTGCGATATGTAAGCGATGAGATTGCGTTTGGGGTTGGGTAAACTTAAAAGACATAAAACATAAGCTTGGGAATTTACCTATTAAGTTAGGTCTACCCATTGGGAATTTACCTATTAAGTTAGGTCTACCCAATTGCTTGAAAACTTGTAACATGTTTTGGAAACATGATGGACATGACACTTAGAAAAGATAAGTGTGGCCAACTCGAGGTTGGGTTGAGTTTGTAGCGTAAACCTACCCGGAACCGACCGGCTTAACTAGTTGCTACAAACAATAGGACCCAATGTGAGAAGTTGGTCATGTTGTACCTTGAACCCGAGGTTATACCAAGTTGTGGTGTAAAGCTACCCGGACCCGCCCGGCTTAACTAGTAACCACAACAAGGTCTAATATGAGAGGTTAATGCACATTAAATTAATTAATGCCTCGTGATTAGGGTTAAGTCATGGTCCACTTAATACTTAACCAATTTGGGCTTGGTAGATTAATCGGGGTTAAGTCGTGAACTCATCGTTACACTTAACCAAGTTAATCCAGGATTAGCAAGAGGGTTAAACCGTACTTAACCCACTAGAAAAATCCTAGCAATGGGGGCCCACTCCAGCAGTAATCCCAAGTTAGTATCATCATGACCCTAGGGACTAGGCTAGGGTGGGGGCACGATTACTGGACTGGAGGTAAGTGACCAAAAGCGACGGCAGAGGGTACGCCGGTGTAGTTCCGGGCGGACTCTGGTCGTGCACATAGTCCGTAGCCGGAGAAAACATGCACGGGTACCAGTAGATCGGGACTGTGCACTCATGTTCATGGTGTACAGGGGTTGACACCCTAGGGCTTGATACACCCGAAGGGTGGACCCGACACAGTTCGACTACAATTATGATTGGGCCGTATTGACACCAACACGTGACGAGTTAGGCTTAGGGAGCCGATCGACTAGACCGTTTGGTTGGACCTTGTATTAGGGTCATTTCATGTTATTGGGCCAAAGCTTGGGCCAAGGGATCAATACTTGTTTATTCAAGTCATGTTAGTTTGCTAGTACACCTGTGGTGCAAAACCTTAATCCTGATTATGCGATGACACCTTTATCTACCTTGTTAGTTAATCATCATGCTAGTATATTGTTATCCTTATGTTCATCCCTGCTGCTCATGCCAGTTAACTTTATCAGTTTACATTGATTGTAGTAGGGCTTACTCAGTCTTTTTGACTGACCTGTTTTCTTTCGCCTCTTTTCTTCCGTTCCCTCCCCCCCAGGTTCTCAGGGAGGGAATACTGGAGCTTAGCTTGGATTTCGGATTGCTTGCTTGTGGGATTTCAGCTCATGTACGGTTTCGACATGAAGCTAGCTATGGTTACCACTTAATTGGGGATAGCACTTATTTATTTCAGTTTTTCAGTTGATGTTGTTTTATCTAGACTTGTTTATTTGGAAAGCTATGTTGTACCAGACTTGTTTTGAAATGTTTTGAAATCTTCCGCTGTTTTATCTATGTTATTTACTCTGTTTACATATATACATATGTTCTTGTTCTGCCTTGATATATCATTATGCATGTTTACCTGATTCAAACGCCCCTCCAAAGTCAGAGTGCTTGCAAGAGCCACCCTGGTGGAGGTGGGGTGTTACAGAAAGTGAAAAGAAATAACTTGCCACCATGAACTTAGATAGGAATACATTATGAAAATAAATCACTGAGTCCTTCTATAAATCAAACTGATAAGGTGCATGAAGTGTTTTCCTTAATAAAATAAGGAACATATATTACAGTGAATGAAGAATAATGGATTACAATAGTAAATGGTTTAAATGGGGAATGATAATAACCTATTATAAATAAACAACATTAATGAAAATGTTGTATAATAGATAGACTTGTCCTAGGGACAAGTGAAGATTATAACTTAGGTTATAATAAACTAGTAAGGAAATAGGATAACTGGTGAAATGAGATAAGAGATACATAATTGTAAATTGAGTAATCAGTAAATGGGGAAAGCTGGAAACCAGTTGAGAAAAAGGGAAAAATATATGAAATATAAGAAGTTGTACTTAACTATAAATTAAGTAATCTATAAACTTGGAACACTGAAACCCATTGATATGAATAACATGTTTGGACTTGTAGGGCAAGAGGAAACTATAACATAGGTTATAATAAATGGTAGAGAAACTTATTAATGGACCTTAGTTAAGAGAGCTAAGTTAATAAGTAAACAACGATAAGTTGTAGTAACGGTGTAAAATGGAATTATGATCATGAGAAAGAATGAGGAAAACTTATGAAATAAGTTATATTTAATCATAAATAATGACTGACATGTTAAATAGAAAACATGTGAATTGGGATATATTAAGTTGAACATGTTATTATAACGATAAAATCAAACAAGAATACAAAGGGATTGTTGATTACAGACCTTGGACCACAATTTAGAGAATAACATGTTGTGGGCTTATTAATAAACTTAAATGGGTTAAGTTATATAACTGAAATTAATAAGCAAGAGGAACTTGGTAACTTGATTAATAATTCAATATGAATGAGAATAACCAAGTTAAATGGAAACCTGATGAGGTAAGGCAAGCGCGTAAAAGAATATTTAGACATAGGGTTTAACAACATATTAAAGTGAGACGCTCGGACCAGTCTGCACGTTTGAGGGTGAACAACCCAACAAGGTAGATCATCGTGGTGTTATAAGGCACGAGGGGAGCGTACATTTATCTGATTATTCTGTCGGCTCTGAAGGACTGGAAGGGGAAGCACGCGGCTTCCTGAGATACATAAGGTGCTCCTAGTAGTCCTCTGTGCGGTGGCAGATGTTTAGGCTGTGCTCGCAGAGGTTGGGTCTGCGCGTAACTATTAGGTGGGTGGGCCTTGACTGCAAAAGTAGCTATGCAGTCAGAATGCTATGACGCGGTGACACCAGGGTGATTTAGCGGTCGCCTCAACGGGGAGGCGAAGGGTCACGACCAACAAGGATAGTAGATCGTCGGGTACCCGTCATCGGCAGTCAGTGGGATGCGAAAAGACTAAAGCTAAAACCAATAGACCATTCACCTTTCACTATCGGGGTACGGTGGTTGAGGGAAGACGCCAAATGAATGTCTAGATTGTTTTTCTTAGGGGCAGTCGTTTAGCTCTTGTAGCCTTTACTAGTTGAGGGAGGGGCCGAGGTGGGGCCATAGCCACCGTGAAAACAGACCCTAAGAATATCTATATATAGAGGCTATTAAAAACGAGCTTGTACAGATACGGAAAAGCTCCCGATCGAGTTCCGTGTTTCTTGTATCGCCCTGCTATGGGACTCGACGCACATTAGAGGACATGCGGTTATGGCATCGAGCTACAATTGACGATACGTATGTGGGACAGTGTAGATACATGCATGTCGGCTCTGGGTGGTGTATCGTAGACTTGAGGGCATTACTCTAGTATGGAATCTGATTCGATCGAAGGTGGCAGTACATACGCTTATGTAGCATAGTAATGATAGATATATGCGGAACGTAACATTGTTATATAGAGATCTGTACGTCACTACAGCGTAGGATGAGGGACTACGTATATTTCGATGGTGTTACGGTGGAGACCGTATGAGTGGGGTACCATGGGGTGTACATAAATATTGGGGGTAGCAACATATATACTATATTAGGTTAATAAACTGGGAAGTAAATGGGTGTGGCGTGTGTGTAAGCCTGGAGTGCTGTTAACCCAAGTAACCTAATAAATAAGGAAATATGGTTGAACAGTATATGTAGTGTTATCCAAAGTGTATAATTTAAATTCAATCACCAGAACTTGTGTTCTGACCGCCTCCTCATAACATACTCGCAGGTTAGAATTTGGCAAAGACATGATAGCTTTGGATACTGGTTAGGCGGTATTATTAATACGGTAAGGCTATACTTTGAGTATATTATATTTATCCATTCCGTTGTGAGATGTTTTCCGAGCTCTGACATATTTTATGTCTCTGTCTTTTCTACAAAATACCAGAGCAAACCACTTGAATTTCGACAGATTGGAATTTTGAAAAAAATCCGGTCTGTTGGAATTCTGGTTGTTACACTTTGCAAAGGTTAGCCAGGTTCCCTAAGTAATGAGTCATATGATAGATGTTCTTTATTATGTTATCCGAGTCATCTCTGAAATTGGGACAGGACTACTCCATACCAATGTAATTTTAGATTTTGTCGATTGGATCGATTTACCTCGTGTAAACCAGGTGGTCGCTACTCTTTCGAGAATAGCATCCGAAGCTTTGGTGGAATCCATGCACCATCAATATCTCTATAAATGACTATCGGGAATTGGTCCTCCCCGCATATGTTGTCATGGTTAGCATGTTGAATTTGCATTGAAACTCCATATATTAATTAGTATATGTGAACGGGTTATGGCTTTAAGGAGAATCGCAGTCGTCGTCATTTCGTTGTTTATTTTCTAGGATTAAGTTAGATCTTAGCAGTCAAGTCTAGACGATCATTGTTGGCCACTGCGATGTGGCACGGGTTCGGGTGCATTGCACATGAAATATTTTTTTAAGTCTTTTTTTTTTGTACACCATTTTGTTTAGACTAAGGGACACATTAACAGACTTATCTGGCTCGGCATGGCCGAACAGGTTCGAAAATGGGGAAGATAGCTTGATGATCTAGTGTTAGACGTGAGAATGCCGAATCGAAGTTGCCTGGTGGGCCCATGCCGAACTAAGATAGTTGGGAGAAGGCCGCACCGGATGTAGACGAATCAGATTAGAGCCATCCAATTCTCAAGCATTCGTAGAGTCCGTCACTTCAAAAACGTTCTTCTGTGTTTTTGCAACGTTTGTCATAGCCGGTCCTTTCTTCCCCACCGTGGCTATTCCTTCCTTGTATATTTAAGCAAATCTTAGTAGTTAGGAAATCAAGTAATTAAACCCTATATCTCCTCTCAATGGACTATGACGTCCAATGATAGATGAGAAGATCTGACATCTGGTAACCGTTCATTTCTCTGTGAAGAACCAAAATGTTTGTATCAAAAATGGTCCAAATACCATAGAATTGTATGTAGAGCATAAAATATGAAGAAATAACATATTAAAACGAGAAAAAGCTAGACAACAAGATTTATAGTGGGTTGGAAATGACAAGCCTACATCCACTTTCTTCTCTTGCATAGGGTAGTGGAGCAGATTTCAAAGTAGTGGGGATACTGGTGCAAGCCACATTGCAGAGTGGTGAGAGTGGGACATATCACTGGACTGCCCCTTTTGGTTCGGCATGGCTAAACTAGATATGCCGATCCCGGAAAGTAGCATTCCTTCTGTCTGTTCTTCTTGGTCCCATGCCATCTTGCTGCGTGGGATTCACGCTGAACTAAAAGTTGGTAGAATAATAGCTGAATCGAAAAAATGGCCGAACTGGAAGGGCCGAACCATGATTCATCAGATCTGAAATCCAAGTTTTTGAGACATCCATTGCTCAAACCAAACATATCCAGATTCGTCTAAGTTCGTTCTCGAGTCTTGAGCGATGCAGTGATGAGAAGTCCAAAGCATGACCAACTTGCAAAAAGACAGGTCAACAAGTAGTAACCATAAAGCGCTCAAAACTTTGCTTACATTGCTATGCGTTTTGTACCGTTGCTTCCATAAATAACTTAACATTGTCTGCATATAGTAAATGGGAGATGATAGGCCGAACTTTCGAAATAGTTTCAACATCCTACCAGTAATATCATTTTCTAGTTTCGATGACACGTACTCCGTAACAACATAGAATAAGTATGGAGACAATGGATCTAGAAGTCTTAGGCCTTTGCTAGACGATATAAAATCATGATGAGTGCCTTCTACCGATATTGAAAAAGTAAGTGTGCTAATATGCTCCTAAAAGAGATGAACTAGTGACACAAGAAAACCCATAGCTGAAAGCATGTGATATAAGAATTCTCTGTTCACCATGTTGCATGCTTTGCAAATCGACTGTAATACACGTTTTGGGTTTATCAATGTTTTTTGAAGTCCTTTATATCTCACGAGCATATAATATAAATTGGTCCTACCTTGAATAAAAGCCGACTGATTCTTAACTATTAGTAAAGGCAGAAAATATTTTATTCTATTGCATGTTATTTTTGTAACAATTTTGTACAATACATTAGCACATGTAATAGGATGACATTTAAAAAGAGATTGGCGTTTTTATTTTTTGGAATTAAAGTAAGAAACGTGTGTCTTAGGCCTTTTGCAAGTCTTCCACTTTGGAAAATTTTCAGAAATAGCCATAAATAAATCATCTTCGAGTAAGTCCAAGTGTAATTTAAGGAATTTGGAGAACAGGAAAATATTTACAAGGACAAAACTAAGGGCTTTTTTATTCATAAGGATAACCCACTAAAAATTTAACCAAAAGGACAATACACTACAATAATTTATTCGGCCGTTATTTTCTTTTCTTCATCAATCTGCTATCTCCGTCGATCTCGTCATTGATTATGAACGCAAATTTTTTTCCTGTTTAGTCTCGATCTCCAGCGATCATCTTCAAACATCCATACCAAAGTCGATCATGCGCGTACTGATTTGGGAAATCGTTCAAGAGATTAGGGTAATAAGAATCTCCTCAGTTTATTCGATTTGCCCTAATTTTGTCTCAAAAATTTCGTCGATTATTGAAGATGCCGCAGATTTTGATTCGATAGGCAGTAGAGATGATTTCGTTATTTTTGATTTTGCGGATTCGTCGTAGAAAATCGAACGAGAGAGATGAACGAGAAAAAAATCGTTGGAAAATACTTTTTTTTATGGTGAAGTTAGCAGCAGTTTTAAGGTATCATTTTTCTATTTTTTTAGATATCATTTTTCGTGTTTTAACAGTGTTATGCTTTTGCGTTTATAATTTTGGTGCTATATCAGTTCTGTACATGTACTGTTGCATTAGCTTTGCAACTCAATCGAAATTATGTCATTTAAAATATCAAAGCAGTTTTTAGGTATCATTTTTATATTTATTTAGGTATCACTTTTATATTTTCTAGTTGAATTTACATCATAGCATTTTTTAGATATCATTTTTTTTTTTTTTTTAGGTATCACTTTTATACTTTCTAATTGAATTTACATCATAGAAGTTTTTAGGTATCATTTTTATATTTTCTAGTTGAGTTTACATTATTATGTTGGTATAAGTTTTGATTGTGTATGAAATTCTTGCAGATACTGCATGCTGCTGGAATTTACTTGCATGCAAGACTGGATTGAGTATAAGTAAAAGTAAATGCTTGAATGCATTCTTGGAATGAGGAGCAGTGTTGTATGTACTAATATTGTGTAGGAAAACAATGTATCCTAGAATATCAGTTATGTACGGTTGTAGGTATCATATGATACAAGTGGGTATTATTGTGTATTATTGAGAATAATCTCATTTTTGTGATAATTGAATTAAATCGATTGTTATTATTTTTTAAACCGGTAGGTATTACTGAGAATAAATATTATTTTTGTGAGATTTGAATTGACTAGATGGGTGTTATTTTTTATCAGTGGGTACCAGTTAGAATTATTGTTGTGTATCAAAAAAGGTCAATTACCAAAGCAAACAACGCAAATCTACCTACTTGCCACAGTTCTCATACACAAAGCTATAAAAATGATACTTAAAAAATTATAAAAATGATATCTAAAAACTTCTTTAATATTTTAACGACAAAAGCAATATAGAAAATGTTTGAATCACAATTTGATTGATTAAAATGAAATAAATTCAATTGAATTACAAAGCTAATGCAACAGTACAACAACAAAATTAATACAGCAACAAAAAGTAACTAAAAAAACATAGCACAGTGAATATAGTAAAAATGATACCCAAAAAAATATAAAAATGATACCTAAAAACTGTTGTAATGTTTTAAATAAAAAGTAACACAAAAATTACTTACATCACAGTTTGGTTGATTATAATGAAATAATTTCGACTGTAATACATAGATAATGCAACAATACAACTACAAAATAAATACAACATTAAAACACAACAAACGAATATAAAACGGTGTTAAATCAGAAAAATATTTACATATAAAAAAGATACCTAAAAACTGCTATGATGTAAATTCAACTAGAAAATATAAAAGTGATACCTAAAATAAAAAATAAAAATGATACCTAAAAACTGCTATGATGTAAATTCAACTAGAAAATACAAAAATGATACCTAAAAAATATAAAAATGATACCTAAAAACTGCTTTGATATTTTAAAGGAAAACTAATACAAAAAATATTTACATCCCACTTTGATTGATTAAAATTACATAATTTTGATTGAGTTGCAAAACTAATACAGTAGTACATGTACAAAACTGATATAGCACCAAAATTATAAACACAAAAGCATAACACTCTTAAAACACGGAAAATGATACCTAAAAAAATAGAAAAATGATAACTAAAAACTGCTGCTAACTTCACCATAAAAAAAAGTATACAGCGACGAATTTTTTCTCCTTCATCTCTTTCGTTCGATTTCTACGACGAATTCACGAAATCAAAAAATGAAGGCATCATATTTACTGCCAAATAAATCTAAATCCGCGACATCTTCATGAATCGATGAAGCTTTTGAGACGATAAAATCAGGGCAAATCGAAAAAATTGAGGAGCTCGAGAAATTCTGAAGATGATCGAACGAGGGAGATGTTTGAAGAACAAATCATGGAGAAAAAAATCGCGGCGGTGGAGAAAAATTTAACGAGAAAAATTGAAGCGCTATGTAGTGGAAACCGAACGGAAGTGAAAATTGAACGGGAGTACTATAGTGTATTGTCTTTTTGGAAAAAATATTAGACGGTTATCCTTATGGATAAATTTTAGTGGACTTTTGTCCTTGTCGTTAATTGTCCCTTTGGAGAATAACCATCCGGGCCAAGGCTGCGTGCTTCAGTAATAGAAAATAAAGCAAGTTTAAGATCATCATAAAAACAGGGGAAGACTGCTTTCATCATTAACGTAAATCCCTATGTCGGCTTGTCGAAACCCAGAGTAAATAACACCATTATATTAGTTAGTGTAATAATCCAGAGATTCCTGGATTAACACTTTTTCATCATATATAAACTAAACATGTGCATTTGTAAGAACTTGAATTTTATTTCGATGTTTCCTCGTTGTCATCTTTGACATTTTCGAACTCCTTTTCTGTACACTTCTCAGTAATAATAGATTCAGTTGTAATATTTTGAAGAACTCTGCTACTTTTGGTTGGCAAGTTTTCTATATAACATATGTACAATTTCCAGCTGAGTGTCGAAATACATTGCAATTTTGGCAAGGTCATTCTTTGTATTCATATGCTATATGAACTTCTATCTAATGTCCATCACCGTCTTAAGCCATAAACTGAATGCGGATAATAGAATTTAGCATCTATTTCAACTAAAACTCTTACTGTGTTACATAATTAAGTCGAGTTTCTATGGCGGTGTTTTTATCCATTTTAATCGACCTGCCCATAGTACTCGTAAAACGACTAATGGCCTCTTTATTCCATAATTTTAAATCAAGATCAAATGATTTTAGATGATTGCTAATAAGACTTCAATGTTCATTAAACAAAATATTAGAAACAATGTATGATTGAGTATTTGATATACCCAGCCTGTGCGATCCTAGTATATCCACTAGCGACTTATGGTTGATCAACAGGTCAAACCAAAACGAAGTAGTTAGACCATCGACCAAACCGATTAACCGATCTAACTGCCTAGTCTCTGTTCCTAAGCATATGCTTCATTGGGATTGAATAATTATTATCAATACTCGTAGTCCAGAAATTTTTGTTATTCAAATACCTCATTCTCGTCCACTGCACCCAGAAACTCTGTTTGGTTAATAAAAACCCAATTTTTTTTTTTTTTTTTAGATAAGCAGCTACCCTTAAATCTTGAATTTTTTTGAGATCAATTCCCGCTTTAGACTTTGGTCTGCATAAAATATGCCGTGCAATTTTATGCAGTTTACCATTCCAGAAAAAAATTAAACATGAAGTGTCTATTTTCATTATCGCTGAGCTAAGAATATTGTAAATTAGAAGTCAAGATAATACAACTTGTAGTAATAGCTAATTGTGTTAAATACTTAAATGAGCTCTTCCCAATGTAGATTGTAGATGACTATCCCTGCTCTTTAATCGAGTAGAAACGCGTTGAAGTTGCTGGGTACATTGAGCAGGGAGCCCTTCTCCATACCCAAAACTGGTAGAATTTCTTCTTTATTGGGCATACGTTTACTAAAATACACCTTTGGTTTCATATTATTCAATTGAAGTCCAGTAGTAAGCTTAAGATGCTCAAAATTTTGCCTGCATTGCTGCACGTTTTGTACTGTTGCTTCCAAAAATAACATAACATCGCCCAATAATGCTAAACAGACCGACAATGTTTCTGTCTAATAATGCGACAAAGACGAAAAAACAGGGGGATCCATTAAAATTTACCAAAGTACCCCAGTGTATTACATAATTTCACCTAATTTATTTCTGCTAATACGCTCATAGATGAGATGAACTAGTGACGTAGGAAACCCCATGATTGAAAGCATGTGACATACGAATTCTCTATTCACCTTGTCGTATGCTCTTTGCAAATCGATTTTATTGCACATTTTGGGTTTAACAATTTTTTTGAAATCTCTTTTCATCTCATGAGCTAATAACATACCCTTCGCCTATAGTCCTACCCGGAATAAAAACTGATTCTCAGCTATTAGAAAATGCTGAAAATATTTTATTCTATTGCATATTATTTTTGTAACAATTTTCTACAATGCATTAGCACATGCAATAGGACGACATTCAAAAAGAGATTGAGGCTTATCTTTTTTTCAGAATTATGGTAAGAAACGTGTGTTTCAGGCCTTTTGCAACTCTTCCACTTTGGAAAACTTCAGAAATTGTCATGAATAAATCATCTTTGAGTAAGTCCCAATGTAATTTAAAGAATTTGGAGAATAACCATCCGGGCCAAGACTGTGTGCTTCAGTAATAGAAAATATAGCAAGTATAAGATAGGGCTGCACAAAGTATGGGTTGGGTCAGGTTAGACCAAATACTTTATCCGATCCGCATAGGTATGAGTTTAAGGTAGCTCAACCCGTACCGGACCCTATATGAGGTTGGATATGAGTTGGGTTGAAGTATGAGTTGGGTCGGGTTAAGGAAGGTTGGGTTGGGTCACTTGAATACAATAAAAAATGAGAATATGAGGGATTTTTTCTAAAAATTATATCAAAATATTCAGCATAATATATCAGATTTTAGCTAGCATAATGCATTTAAAATAACCGATTCATTACAAGACATATAATTAAAATTTCATTGTAAAACACATCATATGAAATTAATTTACTACATAGTTGAGCAAGTGTTTCATTTTAAAATACATAAAAATGCTCTTTAAGATATATTTATCAAATTCTATCTAGTTTGGATTGACATGAAATATTTTTTTGTATATTTATTATAGAATACATAAACATTATTCTAGGATTATACTATTCTATTTTTAATTGGATGGATATTAAATTAGTTTTTTTTTTTAAATAGGTTTGGGTTGGGTTAAAATGAGGTTGGGTTGAACTAAATGTCAAACCCGATCCGCATATAGTATGAGTTACAAATTGTAACCCATATCCGATCCGAACTATGATGGGTTGGGTTGGGTTTATGTGGGTTGGGTCGGGTTGGTGGGTTGGATCGGGTTGGATATGGGTTGTGTGCAGCCCTAGTATAAGATCATCATAAAAACCGGGGAAGACTGCCTTCATCATTAACGTAAACCCTTATGTCGGCTAGTGGAAACCGAGAGGAAATAACACCATTATACAAATTAGTGTAATAATCCAGAGATTCCTGGATTAACCCTTTTTCATCATATTTAAACTAAACATGTGCATTTATAAGAACTTGACTTTTATTTTGACGTTTCCTCGTTGTCATCTTAGCATGAAAGAATTTGTAGTTAGTACTCGCTTTTCACATTTCTGTGTGAGCTCTTCAAATTGAATGTGAAGATGATAGTTAAACTGTCTTTGAATATGCATCATATTATCATAAAGAGTAATATCTTCCGGATTTTCATTAATTTCAACAAATGTCATTTTGTGATCTGCCTGAAGTTGGTAACCACATTTTCTGCCTTTTCATCTTCGTTTCACTGCTTGAGTAGCTCCTTTACTTGTTATAGTTTTGCAATTAAATTGTGGGTGTGATCACCCTAAGTTGCAGCTCATAACCCATTAATAATACAAGATTCATACCCCTCCAGTTAACACAATGTGTTAATGTACCTAAAAGGCACTTGTTTAACTTTCTTCTAATTTCCTGAAAACTGCGTGTATATAAGGGCATGGTCACTTAAGTTAGTAGGCAAAGCAATTGCTGAAATTTGCGAAAAGTAATGTAAGAATTCTTGATTCAGTACCACTTTATATATGCTTGTTGCCATGCCACGTTTTTTGCATGTGAATTTACAACATACAATCAATACTGAGCTAGAACACATTGTAGAATATAATTATTAAAATAAATAAGATTAATAAAAGGAATGGGCTATCTTCGGATTAAGAGCATTATTAAAGTCCCCATATGCAAGCCACGGCATGTAATGGTCCAAAGCTTCTCCCTCTCTCAAAATGAATTACTAACAGACACAAAAGTGATAGTAAACTGATAACCACTTGTGTTCGAACGCACAGCCGTTATTCGTTGATAACTTTTACTAGAAATTACTACATCCCAAATTGAGGCATAAAGAATAATCAATATTCTCCCTTTAGTCTTCATATCATTATTATGCAGGCATTGCCACTGAGAAGGAAGCTTAGTCATAAATCTAGCAATGGCCGGTGTGGTAATTAATTTAGCCTCGTTGCGATATGAAACTGAAGAAGTCTAAATACAGATAGCATCTTGTTTTCTACACTTAGGCCTCTCACATTTCAGGACAAGACATTAAATTTATTTTTGTTCGCCCACTACTGTATCATTTAGGAGGAGCTAAACGGATTCAAGGTGATTTCTCATGTTTCTTCCTGTAATCTACATTTGTCTCTAGCATTTGGGCAACATTTTCTCCTTTATCATGCGGTTCGAATATACGTTCGTCGCACTCGGTTACTGTTGGAAAACAATGGCTGAGTCACGTACTTCGTCGCTTTCTTGAAGACGATTCGGCGATCTGGCCGGTGGTGCAAAACCAGTTCGTACTTCCGCCGCCGCCTCTAGGATAAAACAGCCTCTCTCTGATTAATAACTGATCTGCTTTGCACAAACAAATCAGTGCAGATTTGCACTTTCTGATTTTACTGCTCGAAAATTTCTTAAGAGTATTTTAATGGCGGAGAAAGAGAATGCAGAATTTTTTTTCTGTATAGATCTCGTCTAATCTAATGATAATATATAGACGGGGATCAGGGTATTCGAAAAATCTGGTCAGTGGAGGAAAATCGGATCTGCGAAAATACTTGGTCAAAGTTTTACCGCGTCATATAAAAATCGGTTCAGAAATTATTTTCCTGATTTAAAAACTGGTTCGAAAATAGCAGTGTTTTCTGGACCAAAAATATAAGTGTCTACACCACATAGCCAGGGCCCAAAGCCCGAGCCCGAACAGAGCCGGGCCGGGCCGGGCCGGGCCGGGTCGAGTCGAGTCGGTCGGTCGGGCGCGCGCGTGTGTGGTGGTCATGATGCATGGGCTCCCTCCTCACAACAAAGCATGCATTGGGAGCCCAAGGCCCCATCAAAGCTTCTTAGAAACAAGTATATAAGCTTGCCTCTTCCATATAATCCCATGATGTGGGACTATTCACAAATATGAGCCATCATACACTTATTTCATGTTTTAAATAATTCACAATATTTCCAACAATCCCCCACTTGAATTTTTTAAAATATTATCGAGCAGTTTCTAAAAACATAAGACTGTGCATAAACAAAGGTGTCATCCGACTTGAACCTTTGCGTAGTGAATAAGATTCAGTTTTTACTAGAGTGACACGTAGTCTTGAACTCTATTCCTGACATCAAACCACACACAATCTTTTCCATAGTGCAATCAAATAAGCCCGTGCATTTATGGCCATACACGTCTATCCCAGTTTAGTGAACGCTCTAGAAGTTCTGCCCAAAACTCCATAGGAAACGGCCTCATTTCCACATTCACATAGGTGAGTCTATCAAGAGTACTCCTGAAGGTAGGTACTCCACTCCAAATAGAGTATAGATCTCATTAAGAGTTTCTATTAACTCATCCTCTATCACTTCAGGAATACATGCTTCTTAGTTTATTATATAGCATGTTCAACTTCTATCACTACACAACTTGTTATTACCCATTGAACCTATTTCTTGGGATCTCCAGTCATTTAGGTCGGGTTACCATTGTGCGTGAGTCAACAATCTAAGGGCAATAGTCCCATTCTTTTAGAAGAATTATGGACTTTCTCTCTTGACAGTCCTTTCGTCAAAGGATCTGCCAAATTTTCTTCACTACGTACGTAATCTACTCTAACGGTACCTGTAGAAAGTAGCTCTCTAACCGTGCTGTGCTTACGACGTATTTGTCGTCTCTTACCGTTATAATAACGGTTCTGAACTTTTGCAATAGCCGCGGTACTATCACAATGTATCAACACAGCCGGTATCGGTTTTTCCCATAAGGGAATCTCAGCTAGCAGATTTCTCAAATATTCTGCTTCTTCACTAGCTGTGGCTAGTGCTATCATCTCAGACTCCATAGTGGACTGAGCCAAAATAGTCTGTTTCTTGGATTTCCAAGAAACAGCTCCTCCAGCGATGCTAAATATATAGCCACTGGTCGCTTTAGAATCATCAGATAAAGTATTCCAGTCTGCATCTGAATATCCTTCAAGTACAGCTGGAAACTTTTCATAATGTAATCCAAGGTTCATTGTTCGTTTAAGGTATCTCATGACCCTTTCAATAGCATGCCAGTGCTCTATACTAGGTCTACTGGTAAACCTGCACAATAATCCCACGACATAGGCAATGTCGGGTCTAGTACAATCAGTGGCATACCGAAGGCTGCCAATGATGCTCGCATAATCAGACTGTCTTACACCTTCACCAGTGTTCTTAAATAACTTTACACTTGGATCGTATGGTGTACATGCGGGTTTACAGTCAAAGTAATTATATTTCTTTAGTATCTTCTCAATGTAATGAGACTGATCCAAAGAAATTCCCTTTTCTGACCTAGTAATTTTAATACCGAGGATTACACTCGCTTCACCTAGATCTTTCATATCAAAATTGGCACATAATAAGGATTTGACTGAATTTATGGCATGAATGTTTGACCCAAAGATGAGTAGGTCATCTACATAAAGGCATATAATAGTGCAAATGTCATTCTCATATTTGTAATAAATGCATTTGTCACTTTCATTAACTTTAAAATCATTTGAAATGATTAAGTTATCAAATTTTTCATGCCATTGTTTAGGTGCTTGTTTTAAACCATATAATGATTTATCTAACTTGCATACTTTATGTTCTTGACCATGTACTACAAATCCTTCAGGCTGGTCCATATAAATTTCTTCGTCTAATTCACCGTTCAAAAAGGCAGTTTTAACATCCATTTGGTGTATTAGTAAGTTATGAATGGAAGCAAGTGAGATCAATACCCGAATGGATGTTATTCTAGTTACAGGTGAAAAAGTGTCAAAGAAATCTATATTTTCTTTTTGTCTAAAACCTTTAGCTACTAGTCGTGCTTTGTATTTATCTATAGTACCATCAGGTTTTAGTTTCTTTTTAAGCACCCATTTACAGCCTATAGATTTACAACCAGGGGGTAAATCTGCCAAATGCCAAGTCTTATTGGATTCCAGAGAATCCATCTCATCATTTATAGCCTCTCGCCAAAAATCGGCATCTAAAGAAGATAAGGCCTCTTGGAGGTTTAATGGATCCTCCTCTATAGTAAAAGCACAAAAATCCGAGCCAAAGTTTTTCTCGGTTCTTGCTCTTTTACTTCTTCTAGGTTCAGCTTCAGAACTTTTATCAAGTTCTGTTCTTATAGGCGTACTTGATGTGCCCCCACTATTCCTTAATTTAAAAGGAAATTTAGTTTCATAAAAATCGGCATCATTTGATTCAATTATATTATGTGCATTTACGTCATAAAATCTGTATGCTTTGCTATTAATAGCATAGCCTATAAATGCACATTCATATGCTCTACTTGCCAATTTTATTCTCTTAGGGTCTGGAATGCGAACATATGCTAAACAACCCCAAGTTCTAAAGTATGAGACATTGGGCTTATGATTCTTTAAAATTTCATAAGGTGAAATTTTATTCTTAGATTTAGGGATTCTGTTCAGAACATAGCATACAGTCAATAAAATATCCCCCCACCAATGTTTTGTTGCACCAGAATTTAGTAGGATGGCCACTACTAATTCGGTAAAAGTCCTATTTTTTCTTTCAGCTTTACCGTTCATTTCAGGTGAATAGGGTGCAGTTCTCTCATGTACAATACCATGTAATTTATAGAAGTCCAGAATTGAATTAGATTCATATTCTGTTCCTCTATCACTACGAAGTCTCTTAATCTTTCTATTTACTTGATTCTCAATTTCAGTTTTGAATGTTTTGAACATTTCAAAGGCATCACTTTTATGTTTCATAAGATATACATATGTGAAATCAGAACAATCATCGATAAAAGTGATAAAATAACGATGTCCATGTCTAGTCAAAGTACCATCAAGTTCACATATGTCAGAATGAATCAAGTCTAAGGGTTCAGATTCTCTATCAACAGACTTGTGAGGTTTCTTAGTGATTTTTGCTTGTGAACAGAATTCACATTTATCAGATTCAGATTCTGCTATCTTAGGTATCATATCTAGAGTGCTCATGTTATTAATTATTCGTTTATTAACATGACATAATCTAGAATGCCAAATATTAAAATCACACAACATATAAGCAGAATTATTCACTTTATTCAATTCAACATTTAGTTTGAACATTCCCTCACAAGCATAACCCTTTCCTACAAAGTTTCCCTTATACACTATAGTATACAAGTCAGCACCAATAAATTGAGTGAACCCTGCCTTATTGAGAAGATAGCCAGAAACCAGATTCTTCCTCATCTCTGGAGTATGCATAACATCTTTGAGGATTACAGTCTTTCCAGAGGTAAACTTGATCTCCACGTTTCCAACCCCAGCAACTTTAGTGGTGTGAGAATCTCCCAGCAGCACTTTCTGATCATCAGCAGCCGTGTATGTGGAGAACATAGCACGATCATAACAGACATGGCGAGAAGCACCAGTGTCTATCCACCAGCCATCTGATCCACCAACAAGGTGAATCTCAGAAATCATAGCCATAAGTGGCTCATCCTCAGTCAAGTTAGCCTGTGGTACAGAGCTAGGCTTGTTCCGACACTTTCGTGCCATATGACCTGGTTTGCCACAGTTGTAACATAGAAACAACTGTCCAGAGTCATTCTTTTGGGCTGGTTTTTGCTGTCCTTTTGGGTTTCCCTGCGGATTCCCATTGTTGCGTCTGTTCTGATTCTTAAAAGATTTCTGATTTGGTTTCAGAACTGCGGGCTTGGTCTTTTTAGTGTTGTTGTTTGAAACAAACAACACTTCCTCTTTCTGGTCCTGTTTGCGTGCTGCCTCCTCAATACGAAGGCGAGTAATCAAACTCTCTAAGGAGAATTCCTTAGTCTTATGGCGCAAGAAATTCTTAAAGTCTTTCCAACCTGGGGGAAGTTTGTCAATAATAACAGCAACTTGAAACTGTTCATCTAAAACCATACCTTCGGAGATGATCTCATGAGCTATTTTCTGCAGCTCATGAGACTGCATCTCTACTGATCTATCGTCTGTCATCTGATACTTCAGATAGCGGCTCACAGCATACTTCTTCGCCCCTGCCTCCTCTGTATCGTATTTCTTCTGCAGTGCTTCCCAGATCTGGTTCGCTGTCTTGTCTTCTGAATTGTAGTAATCATACAGATCATCGCTCAATCCGTTCAGAATAAAATTTTTGCACAAATAATCCTGTTCTGTCCAGCTTTGCAACTGCTTCGATTGTTCGTTCCAGGATGTCATCTGCGTTGCGTCAGTTCCGTCAGGCTTGTCTGGCAACTGCGGTTTCTCGGTGGTAAGAGCAGCAGCCACCTTCCTCATCGTCAGGTAGAACTCCATCTTTTGACGCCAGCGTTTGAAGTGCAGACCTTCGAAACGAAATGGAGCAGCAGTCACCAATGGGATCTGGAATGCAGAAGCAGGAGCAGCATCATCTACAGTTGTTGTCGAAGCCATTGTTTCTATCGTCTTCAAATTGTTGGAAAACAATGGCTGAGTCACGTACTTCGTCGCTTTCTTGAAGACGATTCGGCGATCTGGCCGGTGGTGCAAAACCAGTTCGTACTTCCGCCGCCGCCTCTAGGATAAAACAGCCTCTCTCTGATTAATAACTGATCTGCTTTGCACAAACAAATCAGTGCAGATTTGCACTTTCTGATTTTACTGCTCGAAAATTTCTTAAGAGTATTTTAATGGCGGAGAAAGAGAATGCAGAATTTTTTTTCTGTATAGATCTCGTCTAATCTAATGATAATATATAGACGGGGATCAGGGTATTCGAAAAATCTGGTCAGTGGAGGAAAATCGGATCTGCGAAAATACTTGGTCAAAGTTTTACCGCGTCATATAAAAATCGGTTCAGAAATTATTTTCCTGATTTAAAAACTGGTTCGAAAATAGCAGTGTTTTCTGGACCAAAAATATAAGTGTCTACACCACATAGCCAGGGCCCAAAGCCCAAAGCCCAAAGCCCGAGCCCGAACCGAGCCGAGCCGGGCCGGGCCGGGTCGAGTCGAGTCGGTCGGGCGGGCGCGCGCGTGTGTGGTGGTCATGATGCATGGGCTCCCTCCTCACAACAAAGCATGCATTGGGAGCCCAAGGCCCCATCAAAGCTTCTTAGAAACAAGTATATAAGCTTGCCTCTTCCATATAATCCCATGATGTGGGACTATTCACAAATATGAGCCATCATACACTTATTTCATGTTTTAAATAATTCACAATATTTCCAACAATCCCCCACTTGAATTTTTTAAAATATTATCGAGCAGTTTCTAAAAACATAAGACTGTGCATAAACAAAGGTGTCATCCGACTTGAACCTTTGCGTAGTGAATAAGATTCAGTTTTTACTAGAGTGACACGTAGTCTTGAACTCTATTCCTGACATCAAACCACACACAATCTTTTCCATAGTGCAATCAAATAAGCCCGTGCATTTATGGCCATACACGTCTATCCCAGTTTAGTGAACGCTCTAGAAGTTCTGCCCAAAACTCCATAGGAAACGGCCTCATTTCCACATTCACATAGGTGAGTCTATCAAGAGTACTCCTGAAGGTAGGTACTCCACTCCAAATAGAGTATAGATCTCATTAAGAGTTTCTATTAACTCATCCTCTATCACTTCAGGAATACATGCTTCTTAGTTTATTATATAGCATGTTCAACTTCTATCACTACACAACTTGTTATTACCCATTGAACCTATTTCTTGGGATCTCCAGTCATTTAGGTCGGGTTACCATTGTGCGTGAGTCAACAATCTAAGGGCAATAGTCCCATTCTTTTAGAAGAATTATGGACTTTCTCTCTTGACAGTCCTTTCGTCAAAGGATCTGCCAAATTTTCTTCACTACGTACGTAATCTACTCTAACGGTACCTGTAGAAAGTAGCTCTCTAACCGTGCTGTGCTTACGACGTATTTGTCGTCTCTTATCGTTATAATAACGGTTCTGAACTTTTGCAATAGCCGCGGTACTATCACAATGTATCAACACAGCCGGTATCGGTTTTTCCCATAAGGGAATCTCAGCTAGCAGATTTCTCAAATATTCTGCTTCTTCACTAGCTGTGGCTAGTGCTATCATCTCAGACTCCATAGTGGACTGAGCCAAAATAGTCTGTTTCTTGGATTTCCAAGAAACAGCTCCTCCAGCGATGCTAAATATATAGCCACTGGTCGCTTTAGAATCATCAGATAAAGTATTCCAGTCTGCATCTGAATATCCTTCAAGTACAGCTGGAAACTTTTCATAATGTAATCCAAGGTTCATTGTTCGTTTAAGGTATCTCATGACCCTTTCAATAGCATGCCAGTGCTCTATACTAGGTCTACTGGTAAACCTGCACAATAATCCCACGACATAGGCAATGTCGGGTCTAGTACAATCAGTGGCATACCGAAGGCTGCCAATGATGCTCGCATAATCAGACTGTCTTACACCTTCACCAGTGTTCTTAAATAACTTTACACTTGGATCGTATGGTGTACATGCGGGTTTACAGTCAAAGTAATTATATTTCTTTAGTATCTTCTCAATGTAATGAGACTGATCCAAAGAAATTCCCTTTTCTGACCTAGTAATTTTAATACCGAGGATTACACTCGCTTCACCTAGATCTTTCATATCAAAATTGGCACATAATAAGGATTTGACTGAATTTATGGCATGAATGTTTGACCCAAAGATGAGTAGGTCATCTACATAAAGGCATATAATAGTGCAAATGTCATTCTCATATTTGTAATAAATGCATTTGTCACTTTCATTAACTTTAAAATCATTTGAAATGATTAAGTTATCAAATTTTTCATGCCATTGTTTAGGTGCTTGTTTTAAACCATATAATGATTTATCTAACTTGCATACTTTATGTTCTTGACCATGTACTACAAATCCTTCAGGCTGGTCCATATAAATTTCTTCGTCTAATTCACCGTTCAAAAAGGCAGTTTTAACATCCATTTGGTGTATTAGTAAGTTATGAATGGAAGCAAGTGAGATCAATACCCGAATGGATGTTATTCTAGTTACAGGTGAAAAAGTGTCAAAGAAATCTATATTTTCTTTTTGTCTAAAACCTTTAGCTACTAGTCGTGCTTTGTATTTATCTATAGTACCATCAGGTTTTAGTTTCTTTTTAAGCACCCATTTACAGCCTATAGATTTACAACCAGGGGGTAAATCTGCCAAATGCCAAGTCTTATTGGATTCCAGAGAATCCATCTCATCATTTATAGCCTCTCGCCAAAAATCGGCATCTAAAGAAGATAAGGCCTCTTGGAGGTTTAATGGATCCTCCTCTATAGTAAAAGCACAAAAATCCGAGCCAAAGTTTTTCTCGGTTCTTGCTCTTTTACTTCTTCTAGGTTCAGCTTCAGAACTTTTATCAAGTTCTGTTCTTATAGGCGTACTTGATGTGCCCCCACTATTCCTTAATTTAAAAGGAAATTTAGTTTCATAAAAATCGGCATCATTTGATTCAATTATATTATGTGCATTTACGTCATAAAATCTGTATGCTTTGCTATTAATAGCATAGCCTATAAATGCACATTCATATGCTCTACTTGCCAATTTTATTCTCTTAGGGTCTGGAATGCGAACATATGCTAAACAACCCCAAGTTCTAAAGTATGAGACATTGGGCTTATGATTCTTTAAAATTTCATAAGGTGAAATTTTATTCTTAGATTTAGGGATTCTGTTCAGAACATAGCATACAGTCAATAAAATATCCCCCCACCAATGTTTTGTTGCACCAGAATTTAGTAGGATGGCCACTACTAATTCGGTAAAAGTCCTATTTTTTCTTTCAGCTTTACCGTTCATTTCAGGTGAATAGGGTGCAGTTCTCTCATGTACAATACCATGTAATTTATAGAAGTCCAGAATTGAATTAGATTCATATTCTGTTCCTCTATCACTACGAAGTCTCTTAATCTTTCTATTTACTTGATTCTCAATTTCAGTTTTGAATGTTTTGAACATTTCAAAGGCATCACTTTTATGTTTCATAAGATATACATATGTGAAATCAGAACAATCATCGATAAAAGTGATAAAATAACGATGTCCATGTCTAGTCAAAGTACCATCAAGTTCACATATGTCAGAATGAATCAAGTCTAAGGGTTCAGATTCTCTATCAACAGACTTGTGAGGTTTCTTAGTGATTTTTGCTTGTGAACAGAATTCACATTTATCAGATTCAGATTCTGCTATCTTAGGTATCATATCTAGAGTGCTCATGTTATTAATTATTCGTTTATTAACATGACATAATCTAGAATGCCAAATATTAAAATCACACAACATATAAGCAGAATTATTCACTTTATTCAATTCAACATTTAGTTTGAACATTCCCTCACAAGCATAACCCTTTCCTACAAAGTTTCCCTTATACACTATAGTATACAAGTCAGCACCAATAAATTGAGTGAACCCTGCCTTATTGAGAAGATAGCCAGAAACCAGATTCTTCCTCATCTCTGGAGTATGCATAACATCTTTGAGGATTACAGTCTTTCCAGAGGTAAACTTGATCTCCACGTTTCCAACCCCAGCAACTTTAGTGGTGTGAGAATCTCCCAGCAGCACTTTCTGATCATCAGCAGCCGTGTATGTGGAGAACATAGCACGATCATAACAGACATGGCGAGAAGCACCAGTGTCTATCCACCAGCCATCTGATCCACCAACAAGGTGAATCTCAGAAATCATAGCCATAAGTGGCTCATCCTCAGTCAAGTTAGCCTGTGGTACAGAGCTAGGCTTGTTCCGACACTTTCGTGCCATATGACCTGGTTTGCCACAGTTGTAACATAGAAACAACTGTCCAGAGTCATTCTTTTGGGCTGGTTTTTGCTGTCCTTTTGGGTTTCCCTGCGGATTCCCATTGTTGCGTCTGTTCTGATTCTTAAAAGATTTCTGATTTGGTTTCAGAACTGCGGGCTTGGTCTTTTTAGTGTTGTTGTTTGAAACAAACAACACTTCCTCTTTCTGGTCCTGTTTGCGTGCTGCCTCCTCAATACGAAGGCGAGTAATCAAACTCTCTAAGGAGAATTCCTTAGTCTTATGGCGCAAGAAATTCTTAAAGTCTTTCCAACCTGGGGGAAGTTTGTCAATAATAACAGCAACTTGAAACTGTTCATCTAAAACCATACCTTCGGAGATGATCTCATGAGCTATTTTCTGCAGCTCATGAGACTGCATCTCTACTGATCTATCGTCTGTCATCTGATACTTCAGATAGCGGCTCACAGCATACTTCTTCGCCCCTGCCTCCTCTGTATCGTATTTCTTCTGCAGTGCTTCCCAGATCTGGTTCGCTGTCTTGTCTTCTGAATTGTAGTAATCATACAGATCATCGCTCAATCCGTTCAGAATAAAATTTTTGCACAAATAATCCTGTTCTGTCCAGCTTTGCAACTGCTTCGATTGTTCGTTCCAGGATGTCATCTGCGTTGCGTCAGTTCCGTCAGGCTTGTCTGGCAACTGCGGTTTCTCGGTGGTAAGAGCAGCAGCCACCTTCCTCATCGTCAGGTACAACTCCATCTTTTGACGCCAGCGTTTGAAGTGCAGACCTTCGAAACGAAATGGAGCAGCAGTCACCAATGGGATCTGGAATGCAGAAGCAGGAGCAGCATCATCTACAGTTGTTGTCAAAGCCATTGTTTCTATCGTCTTCAAATTGTTGGAAAACAATGGCTGAGTCACGTACTTCGTCGCTTTCTTGAAGACGATTCGGCGATCTGGCCGGTGGTGCAAAACCAGTTCGTACTTCCGCCGCCGCCTCTAGGATAAAACAGCCTCTCTCTGATTAATAACTGATCTGCTTTGCACAAACAAATCAGTGCAGATTTGCACTTTCTGATTTTACTGCTCGAAAATTTCTTAAGAGTATTTTAATGGCGGAGAAAGAGAATGCAGAATTTTTTTTCTGTATAGATCTCGTCTAATCTAATGATAATATATAGACGGGGATCAGGGTATTCGAAAAATCTGGTCAGTGGAGGAAAATCGGATCTGCGAAAATACTTGGTCAAAGTTTTACCGCGTCATATAAAAATCGGTTCAGAAATTATTTTCCTGATTTAAAAACTGGTTCGAAAATAGCAGTGTTTTCTGGACCAAAAATATAAGTGTCTACACCACATAGCCAGGGCCCAAAGCCCGAGCCCGAACAGAGCCGAGCCGAGCCGGGCCGGGCCGGGCCGGGTCGAGTCGAGTCGGTCGGTCGGGCGCGCGCGTGTGTGGTGGTCATGATGCATGGGCTCCCTCCTCACAACAAAGCATGCATTGGGAGCCCAAGGCCCCATCAAAGCTTCTTAGAAACAAGTATATAAGCTTGCCTCTTCCATATAATCCCATGATGTGGGACTATTCACAAATATGAGCCATCATACACTTATTTCATGTTTTAAATAATTCACAATATTTCCAACAATCCCCCACTTGAATTTTTTAAAATATTATCGAGCAGTTTCTAAAAACATAAGACTGTGCATAAACAAAGGTGTCATCCGACTTGAACCTTTGCGTAGTGAATAAGATTCAGTTTTTACTAGAGTGACACGTAGTCTTGAACTCTATTCCTGACATCAAACCACACACAATCTTTTCCATAGTGCAATCAAATAAGCCCGTGCATTTATGGCCATACACGTCTATCCCAGTTTAGTGAACGCTCTAGAAGTTCTGCCCAAAACTCCATAGGAAACGGCCTCATTTCCACATTCACATAGGTGAGTCTATCAAGAGTACTCCTGAAGGTAGGTACTCCACTCCAAATAGAGTATAGATCTCATTAAGAGTTTCTATTAACTCATCCTCTATCACTTCAGGAATACATGCTTCTTAGTTTATTATATAGCATGTTCAACTTCTATCACTACACAACTTGTTATTACCCATTGAACCTATTTCTTGGGATCTCCAGTCATTTAGGTCGGGTTACCATTGTGCGTGAGTCAACAATCTAAGGGCAATAGTCCCATTCTTTTAGAAGAATTATGGACTTTCTCTCTTGACAGTCCTTTCGTCAAAGGATCTGCCAAATTTTCTTCACTACGTACGTAATCTACTCTAACGGTACCTGTAGAAAGTAGCTCTCTAACCGTGCTGTGCTTACGACGTATTTGTCGTCTCTTACCGTTATAATAACGGTTCTGAACTTTTGCAATAGCCGCGGTACTATCACAATGTATCAACACAGCCGGTATCGGTTTTTCCCATAAGGGAATCTCAGCTAGCAGATTTCTCAAATATTCTGCTTCTTCACTAGCTGTGGCTAGTGCTATCATCTCAGACTCCATAGTGGACTGAGCCAAAATAGTCTGTTTCTTGGATTTCCAAGAAACAGCTCCTCCAGCGATGCTAAATATATAGCCACTGGTCGCTTTAGAATCATCAGATAAAGTATTCCAGTCTGCATCTGAATATCCTTCAAGTACAGCTGGAAACTTTTCATAATGTAATCCAAGGTTCATTGTTCGTTTAAGGTATCTCATGACCCTTTCAATAGCATGCCAGTGCTCTATACTAGGTCTACTGGTAAACCTGCACAATAATCCCACGACATAGGCAATGTCGGGTCTAGTACAATCAGTGGCATACCGAAGGCTGCCAATGATGCTCGCATAATCAGACTGTCTTACACCTTCACCAGTGTTCTTAAATAACTTTACACTTGGATCGTATGGTGTACATGCGGGTTTACAGTCAAAGTAATTATATTTCTTTAGTATCTTCTCAATGTAATGAGACTGATCCAAAGAAATTCCCTTTTCTGACCTAGTAATTTTAATACCGAGGATTACACTCGCTTCACCTAGATCTTTCATATCAAAATTGGCACATAATAAGGATTTGACTGAATTTATGGCATGAATGTTTGACCCAAAGATGAGTAGGTCATCTACATAAAGGCATATAATAGTGCAAATGTCATTCTCATATTTGTAATAAATGCATTTGTCACTTTCATTAACTTTAAAATCATTTGAAATGATTAAGTTATCAAATTTTTCATGCCATTGTTTAGGTGCTTGTTTTAAACCATATAATGATTTATCTAACTTGCATACTTTATGTTCTTGACCATGTACTACAAATCCTTCAGGCTGGTCCATATAAATTTCTTCGTCTAATTCACCGTTCAAAAAGGCAGTTTTAACATCCATTTGGTGTATTAGTAAGTTATGAATGGAAGCAAGTGAGATCAATACCCGAATGGATGTTATTCTAGTTACAGGTGAAAAAGTGTCAAAGAAATCTATATTTTCTTTTTGTCTAAAACCTTTAGCTACTAGTCGTGCTTTGTATTTATCTATAGTACCATCAGGTTTTAGTTTCTTTTTAAGCACCCATTTACAGCCTATAGATTTACAACCAGGGGGTAAATCTGCCAAATGCCAAGTCTTATTGGATTCCAGAGAATCCATCTCATCATTTATAGCCTCTCGCCAAAAATCGGCATCTAAAGAAGATAAGGCCTCTTGGAGGTTTAATGGATCCTCCTCTATAGTAAAAGCACAAAAATCCGAGCCAAAGTTTTTCTCGGTTCTTGCTCTTTTACTTCTTCTAGGTTCAGCTTCAGAACTTTTATCAAGTTCTGTTCTTATAGGCGTACTTGATGTGCCCCCACTATTCCTTAATTTAAAAGGAAATTTAGTTTCATAAAAATCGGCATCATTTGATTCAATTATATTATGTGCATTTACGTCATAAAATCTGTATGCTTTGCTATTAATAGCATAGCCTATAAATGCACATTCATATGCTCTACTTGCCAATTTTATTCTCTTAGGGTCTGGAATGCGAACATATGCTAAACAACCCCAAGTTCTAAAGTATGAGACATTGGGCTTATGATTCTTTAAAATTTCATAAGGTGAAATTTTATTCTTAGATTTAGGGATTCTGTTCAGAACATAGCATACAGTCAATAAAATATCCCCCCACCAATGTTTTGTTGCACCAGAATTTAGTAGGATGGCCACTACTAATTCGGTAAAAGTCCTATTTTTTCTTTCAGCTTTACCGTTCATTTCAGGTGAATAGGGTGCAGTTCTCTCATGTACAATACCATGTAATTTATAGAAGTCCAGAATTGAATTAGATTCATATTCTGTTCCTCTATCACTACGAAGTCTCTTAATCTTTCTATTTACTTGATTCTCAATTTCAGTTTTGAATGTTTTGAACATTTCAAAGGCATCACTTTTATGTTTCATAAGATATACATATGTGAAATCAGAACAATCATCGATAAAAGTGATAAAATAACGATGTCCATGTCTAGTCAAAGTACCATCAAGTTCACATATGTCAGAATGAATCAAGTCTAAGGGTTCAGATTCTCTATCAACATACTTGTGAGGTTTCTTAGTGATTTTTGCTTGTGAACAGAATTCACATTTATCAGATTCAGATTCTGCTATCTTAGGTATCATATCTAGAGTGCTCATGTTATTAATTATTCGTTTATTAACATGACATAATCTAGAATGCCAAATATTAAAATCACACAACATATAAGCAGAATTATTCACTTTATTCAATTCAACATTTAATTTGAACATTCCCTCACAAGCATAACCCTTTCCTACAAAGTTTCCCTTATACACTATAGTATACAAGTCAGCACCAATAAATTGAGTGAACCCTGCCTTATTGAGAAGATAGCCAGAAACCAGATTCTTCCTCATCTCTGGAGTATGCATAACATCTTTGAGGATTACAGTCTTTCCAGAGGTAAACTTGATCTCCACGTTTCCAACCCCAGCAACTTTAGTGGTGTGAGAATCTCCCAGCAGCACTTTCTGATCATCAGCAGCCGTGTATGTGGAGAACATAGCACGATCATAACAGACATGGCGAGAAGCACCAGTGTCTATCCACCAGCCATCTGATCCACCAACAAGGTGAATCTCAGAAATCATAGCCATAAGTGGCTCATCCTCAGTCAAGTTAGCCTGTGGTACAGAGCTAGGCTTGTTCCGACACTTTCGTGCCATATGACCTGGTTTGCCACAGTTGTAACATAGAAACAACTGTCCAGAGTCATTCTTTTGGGCTGGTTTTTGCTGTCCTTTTGGGTTTCCCTGCGGATTCCCATTGTTGCGTCTGTTCTGATTCTTAAAAGATTTCTGATTTGGTTTCAGAACTGCGGGCTTGGTCTTTTTAGTGTTGTTGTTTGAAACAAACAACACTTCCTCTTTCTGGTCCTGTTTGCGTGCTGCCTCCTCAATACGAAGGCGAGTAATCAAACTCTCTAAGGAGAATTCCTTAGTCTTATGGCGCAAGAAATTCTTAAAGTCTTTCCAACCTGGGGGAAGTTTGTCAATAATAACAGCAACTTGAAACTGTTCATCTAAAACCATACCTTCGGAGATGATCTCATGAGCTATTTTCTGCAGCTCATGAGACTGCATCTCTACTGATCTATCGTCTGTCATCTGATACTTCAGATAGCGGCTCACAGCATACTTCTTCGCCCCTGCCTCCTCTGTATCGTATTTCTTCTGCAGTGCTTCCCAGATCTGGTTCGCTGTCTTGTCTTCTGAATTGTAGTAATCATACAGATCATCGCTCAATCCGTTCAGAATAAAATTTTTGCACAAATAATCCTGTTCTGTCCAGCTTTGCAACTGCTTCGATTGTTCGTTCCAGGATGTCATCTGCGTTGCGTCAGTTCCGTCAGGCTTGTCTGGCAACTGCGGTTTCTCGGTGGTAAGAGCAGCAGCCACCTTCCTCATCGTCAGGTAGAACTCCATCTTTTGACGCCAGCGTTTGAAGTGCAGACCTTCGAAACGAAATGGAGCAGCAGTCACCAATGGGATCTGGAATGCAGAAGCAGGAGCAGCATCATCTACAGTTGTTGTCGAAGCCATTGTTTCTATCGTCTTCAAATTGTTGGAAAACAATGGCTGAGTCACGTACTTCGTCGCTTTCTTGAAGACGATTCGGCGATCTGGCCGGTGGTGCAAAACCAGTTCGTACTTCCGCCGCCGCCTCTAGGATAAAACAGCCTCTCTCTGATTAATAACTGATCTGCTTTGCACAAACAAATCAGTGCAGATTTGCACTTTCTGATTTTACTGCTCGAAAATTTCTTAAGAGTATTTTAATGGCGGAGAAAGAGAATGCATAATTTTTTTTCTGTATAGATCTCGTCTAATCTAATGATAATATATAGACGGGGATCAGGGTATTCGAAAAATCTGGTCAGTGGAGGAAAATCGGATCTGCGAAAATACTTGGTCAAAGTTTTACCGCGTCATATAAAAATCGGTTCAGAAATTATTTTCCTGATTTAAAAACTGGTTCGAAAATAGCAGTGTTTTCTGGACCAAAAATATAAGTGTCTACACCACATAGCCAGGGCCCAAAGCCCAAAGCCCAAAGCCCGAGCCCGAACCGAACCGAGCCGAGCCGGGCCGGGCCGGGTCGAGTCGAGTCGGTCGGTCGGGCGCGCGCGTGTGTGGTGGTCATGATGCATGGGCTCCCTCCTCACAACAAAGCATGCATTGGGAGCCCAAGGCCCCATCAAAGCTTCTTAGAAACAAGTATATAAGCTTGCCTCTTCCATATAATCCCATGATGTGGGACTATTCACAAATATGAGCCATCATACACTTATTTCATGTTTTAAATAATTCACAATATTTCCAACAATCCCCCACTTGAATTTTTTAAAATATTATCGAGCAGTTTCTAAAAACATAAGACTGTGCATAAACAAAGGTGTCATCCGACTTGAACCTTTGCGTAGTGAATAAGATTCAGTTTTTACTAGAGTGACACGTAGTCTTGAACTCTATTCCTGACATCAAACCACACACAATCTTTTCCATAGTGCAATCAAATAAGCCCGTGCATTTATGGCCATACACGTCTATCCCAGTTTAGTGAACGCTCTAGAAGTTCTGCCCAAAACTCCATAGGAAACGGCCTCATTTCCACATTCACATAGGTGAGTCTATCAAGAGTACTCCTGAAGGTAGGTACTCCACTCCAAATAGAGTATAGATCTCATTAAGAGTTTCTATTAACTCATCCTCTATCACTTCAGGAATACATGCTTCTTAGTTTATTATATAGCATGTTCAACTTCTATCACTACACAACTTGTTATTACCCATTGAACCTATTTCTTGGGATCTCCAGTCATTTAGGTCGGGTTACCATTGTGCGTGAGTCAACAATCTAAGGGCAATAGTCCCATTCTTTTAGAAGAATTATGGACTTTCTCTCTTGACAGTCCTTTCGTCAAAGGATCTGCCAAATTTTCTTCACTACGTACGTAATCTACTCTAACGGTACCTGTAGAAAGTAGCTCTCTAACCGTGCTGTGCTTACGACGTATTTGTCGTCTCTTACCGTTATAATAACGGTTCTGAACTTTTGCAATAGCCGCGGTACTATCACAATGTATCAACACAGCCGGTATCGGTTTTTCCCATAAGGGAATCTCAGCTAGCAGATTTCTCAAATATTCTGCTTCTTCACTAGCTGTGGCTAGTGCTATCATCTCAGACTCCATAGTGGACTGAGCCAAAATAGTCTGTTTCTTGGATTTCCAAGAAACAGCTCCTCCAGCGATGCTAAATATATAGCCACTGGTCGCTTTAGAATCATCAGATAAAGTATTCCAGTCTGCATCTGAATATCCTTCAAGTACAGCTGGAAACTTTTCATAATGTAATCCAAGGTTCATTGTTCGTTTAAGGTATCTCATGACCCTTTCAATAGCATGCCAGTGCTCTATACTAGGTCTACTGGTAAACCTGCACAATAATCCCACGACATAGGCAATGTCGGGTCTAGTACAATCAGTGGCATACCGAAGGCTGCCAATGATGCTCGCATAATCAGACTGTCTTACACCTTCACCAGTGTTCTTAAATAACTTTACACTTGGATCGTATGGTGTACATGCGGGTTTACAGTCAAAGTAATTATATTTCTTTAGTATCTTCTCAATGTAATGAGACTGATCCAAAGAAATTCCCTTTTCTGACCTAGTAATTTTAATACCGAGGATTACACTCGCTTCACCTAGATCTTTCATATCAAAATTGGCACATAATAAGGATTTGACTGAATTTATGGCATGAATGTTTGACCCAAAGATGAGTAGGTCATCTACATAAAGGCATATAATAGTGCAAATGTCATTCTCATATTTGTAATAAATGCATTTGTCACTTTCATTAACTTTAAAATCATTTGAAATGATTAAGTTATCAAATTTTTCATGCCATTGTTTAGGTGCTTGTTTTAAACCATATAATGATTTATCTAACTTGCATACTTTATGTTCTTGACCATGTACTACAAATCCTTCAGGCTGGTCCATATAAATTTCTTCGTCTAATTCACCGTTCAAAAAGGCAGTTTTAACATCCATTTGGTGTATTAGTAAGTTATGAATGGAAGCAAGTGAGATCAATACCCGAATGGATGTTATTCTAGTTACAGGTGAAAAAGTGTCAAAGAAATCTATATTTTCTTTTTGTCTAAAACCTTTAGCTACTAGTCGTGCTTTGTATTTATCTATAGTACCATCAGGTTTTAGTTTCTTTTTAAGCACCCATTTACAGCCTATAGATTTACAACCAGGGGGTAAATCTGCCAAATGCCAAGTCTTATTGGATTCCAGAGAATCCATCTCATCATTTATAGCCTCTCGCCAAAAATCGGCATCTAAAGAAGATAAGGCCTCTTGGAGGTTTAATGGATCCTCCTCTATAGTAAAAGCACAAAAATCCGAGCCAAAGTTTTTCTCGGTTCTTGCTCTTTTACTTCTTCTAGGTTCAGCTTCAGAACTTTTATCAAGTTCTGTTCTTATAGGCGTACTTGATGTGCCCCCACTATTCCTTAATTTAAAAGGAAATTTAGTTTCATAAAAATCGGCATCATTTGATTCAATTATATTATGTGCATTTACGTCATAAAATCTGTATGCTTTGCTATTAATAGCATAGCCTATAAATGCACATTCATATGCTCTACTTGCCAATTTTATTCTCTTAGGGTCTGGAATGCGAACATATGCTAAACAACCCCAAGTTCTAAAGTATGAGACATTGGGCTTATGATTCTTTAAAATTTCATAAGGTGAAATTTTATTCTTAGATTTAGGGATTCTGTTCAGAACATAGCATACAGTCAATAAAATATCCCCCCACCAATGTTTTGTTGCACCAGAATTTAGTAGGATGGCCACTACTAATTCGGTAAAAGTCCTATTTTTTCTTTCAGCTTTACCGTTCATTTCAGGTGAATAGGGTGCAGTTCTCTCATGTACAATACCATGTAATTTATAGAAGTCCAGAATTGAATTAGATTCATATTCTGTTCCTCTATCACTACGAAGTCTCTTAATCTTTCTATTTACTTGATTCTCAATTTCAGTTTTGAATGTTTTGAACATTTCAAAGGCATCACTTTTATGTTTCATAAGATATACATATGTGAAATCAGAACAATCATCGATAAAAGTGATAAAATAACGATGTCCATGTCTAGTCAAAGTACCATCAAGTTCACATATGTCAGAATGAATCAAGTCTAAGGGTTCAGATTCTCTATCAACAGACTTGTGAGGTTTCTTAGTGATTTTTGCTTGTGAACAGAATTCACATTTATCAGATTCAGATTCTGCTATCTTAGGTATCATATCTAGAGTGCTCATGTTATTAATTATTCGTTTATTAACATGACATAATCTAGAATGCCAAATATTAAAATCACACAACATATAAGCAGAATTATTCACTTTATTCAATTCAACATTTAATTTGAACATTCCCTCACAAGCATAACCCTTTCCTACAAAGTTTCCCTTATACACTATAGTATACAAGTCAGCACCAATAAATTGAGTGAACCCTGCCTTATTGAGAAGATAGCCAGAAACCAGATTCTTCCTCATCTCTGGAGTATGCATAACATCTTTGAGGATTACAGTCTTTCCAGAGGTAAACTTGATCTCCACGTTTCCAACCCCAGCAACTTTAGTGGTGTGAGAATCTCCCAGCAGCACTTTCTGATCATCAGCAGCCGTGTATGTGGAGAACATAGCACGATCATAACAGACATGGCGAGAAGCACCCGTGTCTATCCACCAGCCATCTGATCCACCAACAAGGTGAATCTCAGAAATCATAGCCATAAGTGGCTCATCCTCAGTCAAGTTAGCCTGTGGTACAGAGCTAGGCTTGTTCCGACACTTTCGTGCCATATGACCTGGTTTGCCACAGTTGTAACATAGAAACAACTGTCCAGAGTCATTCTTTTGGGCTGGTTTTTGCTGTCCTTTTGGGTTTCCCTGCGGATTCCCATTGTTGCGTCTGTTCTGATTCTTAAAAGATTTCTGATTTGGTTTCAGAACTGCGGGCTTGGTCTTTTTAGTGTTGTTGTTTGAAACAAACAACACTTCCTCTTTCTGGTCCTGTTTGCGTGCTGCCTCCTCAATACGAAGGCGAGTAATCAAACTCTCTAAGGAGAATTCCTTAGTCTTATGGCGCAAGAAATTCTTAAAGTCTTTCCAACCTGGGGGAAGTTTGTCAATAGTAACAGCAACTTGAAACTGTTCATCTAAAACCATACCTTCGGAGATGATCTCATGAGCTATTTTCTGCAGCTCATGAGACTGCATCTCTACTGATCTATCGTCTGTCATCTGATACTTCAGATAGCGGCTCACAGCATACTTCTTCGCCCCTGCCTCCTCTGTATCGTATTTCTTCTGCAGTGCTTCCCAGATCTGGTTCGCTGTCTTGTCTTCTGAATTGTAGTAATCATACAGATCATCGCTCAATCCGTTCAGAATAAAATTTTTGCACAAATAATCCTGTTCTGTCCAGCTTTGCAACTGCTTCGATTGTTCGTTCCAGGATGTCATCTGCGTTGCGTCAGTTCCGTCAGGCTTGTCTGGCAACTGCGGTTTCTCGGTGGTAAGAGCAGCAGCCACCTTCCTCATCGTCAGGTAGAACTCCATCTTTTGACGCCAGCGTTTGAAGTGCAGACCTTCGAAACGAAATGGAGCAGCAGTCACCAATGGGATCTGGAATGCAGAAGCAGGAGCAGCATCATCTACAGTTGTTGTCGAAGCCATTGTTTCTATCGTCTTCAAATTGTTGGAAAACAATGGCTGAGTCACGTACTTCGTCGCTTTCTTGAAGACGATTCGGCGATCTGGCCGGTGGTGCAAAACCAGTTCGTACTTCCGCCGCCGCCTCTAGGATAAAACAGCCTCTCTCTGATTAATAACTGATCTGCTTTGCACAAACAAATCAGTGCAGATTTGCACTTTCTGATTTTACTGCTCGAAAATTTCTTAAGAGTATTTTAATGGCGGAGAAAGAGAATGCAGAATTTTTTTTCTGTATAGATCTCGTCTAATCTAATGATAATATATAGACGGGGATCAGGGTATTCGAAAAATCTGGTCAGTGGAGGAAAATCGGATCTGCGAAAATACTTGGTCAAAGTTTTACCGCGTCATATAAAAATCGGTTCAGAAATTATTTTCCTGATTTAAAAACTGGTTCGAAAATAGCAGTGTTTTCTGGACCAAAAATATAAGTGTCTACACCACATAGCCAGGGCCCAAAGCCCAAAGCCCAAAGCCCGAGCCCGAACCGAACCGAGCCGGGCCGGGCCGGGTCGAGTCGAGTCGGTCGGTCGGGCGCGCGCGTGTGTGGTGGTCATGATGCATGGGCTCCCTCCTCACAACAAAGCATGCATTGGGAGCCCAAGGCCCCATCAAAGCTTCTTAGAAACAAGTATATAAGCTTGCCTCTTCCATATAATCCCATGATGTGGGACTATTCACAAATATGAGCCATCATACACTTATTTCATGTTTTAAATAATTCACAATATTTCCAACAATCCCCCACTTGAATTTTTTAAAATATTATCGAGCAGTTTCTAAAAACATAAGACTGTGCATAAACAAAGGTGTCATCCGACTTGAACCTTTGCGTAGTGAATAAGATTCAGTTTTTACTAGAGTGACACGTAGTCTTGAACTCTATTCCTGACATCAAACCACACACAATCTTTTCCATAGTGCAATCAAATAAGCCCGTGCATTTATGGCCATACACGTCTATCCCAGTTTAGTGAACGCTCTAGAAGTTCTGCCCAAAACTCCATAGGAAACGGCCTCATTTCCACATTCACATAGGTGAGTCTATCAAGAGTACTCCTGAAGGTAGGTACTCCACTCCAAATAGAGTATAGATCTCATTAAGAGTTTCTATTAACTCATCCTCTATCACTTCAGGAATACATGCTTCTTAGTTTATTATATAGCATGTTCAACTTCTATCACTACACAACTTGTTATTACCCATTGAACCTATTTCTTGGGATCTCCAGTCATTTAGGTCGGGTTACCATTGTGCGTGAGTCAACAATCTAAGGGCAATAGTCCCATTCTTTTAGAAGAATTATGGACTTTCTCTCTTGACAGTCCTTTCGTCAAAGGATCTGCCAAATTTTCTTCACTACGTACGTAATCTACTCTAACGGTACCTGTAGAAAGTAGCTCTCTAACCGTGCTGTGCTTACGACGTATTTGTCGTCTCTTACCGTTATAATAACGGTTCTGAACTTTTGCAATAGCCGCGGTACTATCACAATGTATCAACACAGCCGGTATCGGTTTTTCCCATAAGGGAATCTCAGCTAGCAGATTTCTCAAATATTCTGCTTCTTCACTAGCTGTGGCTAGTGCTATCATCTCAGACTCCATAGTGGACTGAGCCAAAATAGTCTGTTTCTTGGATTTCCAAGAAACAGCTCCTCCAGCGATGCTAAATATATAGCCACTGGTCGCTTTAGAATCATCAGATAAAGTATTCCAGTCTGCATCTGAATATCCTTCAAGTACAGCTGGAAACTTTTCATAATGTAATCCAAGGTTCATTGTTCGTTTAAGGTATCTCATGACCCTTTCAATAGCATGCCAGTGCTCTATACTAGGTCTACTGGTAAACCTGCACAATAATCCCACGACATAGGCAATGTCGGGTCTAGTACAATCAGTGGCATACCGAAGGCTGCCAATGATGCTCGCATAATCAGACTGTCTTACACCTTCACCAGTGTTCTTAAATAACTTTACACTTGGATCGTATGGTGTACATGCGGGTTTACAGTCAAAGTAATTATATTTCTTTAGTATCTTCTCAATGTAATGAGACTGATCCAAAGAAATTCCCTTTTCTGACCTAGTAATTTTAATACCGAGGATTACACTCGCTTCACCTAGATCTTTCATATCAAAATTGGCACATAATAAGGATTTGACTGAATTTATGGCATGAATGTTTGACCCAAAGATGAGTAGGTCATCTACATAAAGGCATATAATAGTGCAAATGTCATTCTCATATTTGTAATAAATGCATTTGTCACTTTCATTAACTTTAAAATCATTTGAAATGATTAAGTTATCAAATTTTTCATGCCATTGTTTAGGTGCTTGTTTTAAACCATATAATGATTTATCTAACTTGCATACTTTATGTTCTTGACCATGTACTACAAATCCTTCAGGCTGGTCCATATAAATTTCTTCGTCTAATTCACCGTTCAAAAAGGCAGTTTTAACATCCATTTGGTGTATTAGTAAGTTATGAATGGAAGCAAGTGAGATCAATACCCGAATGGATGTTATTCTAGTTACAGGTGAAAAAGTGTCAAAGAAATCTATATTTTCTTTTTGTCTAAAACCTTTAGCTACTAGTCGTGCTTTGTATTTATCTATAGTACCATCAGGTTTTAGTTTCTTTTTAAGCACCCATTTACAGCCTATAGATTTACAACCAGGGGGTAAATCTGCCAAATGCCAAGTCTTATTGGATTCCAGAGAATCCATCTCATCATTTATAGCCTCTCGCCAAAAATCGGCATCTAAAGAAGATAAGGCCTCTTGGAGGTTTAATGGATCCTCCTCTATAGTAAAAGCACAAAAATCCGAGCCAAAGTTTTTCTCGGTTCTTGCTCTTTTACTTCTTCTAGGTTCAGCTTCAGAACTTTTATCAAGTTCTGTTCTTATAGGCGTACTTGATGTGCCCCCACTATTCCTTAATTTAAAAGGAAATTTAGTTTCATAAAAATCGGCATCATTTGATTCAATTATATTATGTGCATTTACGTCATAAAATCTGTATGCTTTGCTATTAATAGCATAGCCTATAAATGCACATTCATATGCTCTACTTGCCAATTTTATTCTCTTAGGGTCTGGAATGCGAACATATGCTAAACAACCCCAAGTTCTAAAGTATGAGACATTGGGCTTATGATTCTTTAAAATTTCATAAGGTGAAATTTTATTCTTAGATTTAGGGATTCTGTTCAGAACATAGCATACAGTCAATAAAATATCCCCCCACCAATGTTTTGTTGCACCAGAATTTAGTAGGATGGCCACTACTAATTCGGTAAAAGTCCTATTTTTTCTTTCAGCTTTACCGTTCATTTCAGGTGAATAGGGTGCAGTTCTCTCATGTACAATACCATGTAATTTATAGAAGTCCAGAATTGAATTAGATTCATATTCTGTTCCTCTATCACTACGAAGTCTCTTAATCTTTCTATTTACTTGATTCTCAATTTCAGTTTTGAATGTTTTGAACATTTCAAAGGCATCACTTTTATGTTTCATAAGATATACATATGTGAAATCAGAACAATCATCGATAAAAGTGATAAAATAACGATGTCCATGTCTAGTCAAAGTACCATCAAGTTCACATATGTCAGAATGAATCAAGTCTAAGGGTTCAGATTCTCTATCAACAGACTTGTGAGGTTTCTTAGTGATTTTTGCTTGTGAACAGAATTCACATTTATCAGATTCAGATTCTGCTATCTTAGGTATCATATCTAGAGTGCTCATGTTATTAATTATTCGTTTATTAACATGACATAATCTAGAATGCCAAATATTAAAATCACACAACATATAAGCAGAATTATTCACTTTATTCAATTCAACATTTAATTTGAACATTCCCTCACAAGCATAACCCTTTCCTACAAAGTTTCCCTTATACACTATAGTATACAAGTCAGCACCAATAAATTGAGTGAACCCTGCCTTATTGAGAAGATAGCCAGAAACCAGATTCTTCCTCATCTCTGGAGTATGCATAACATCTTTGAGGATTACAGTCTTTCCAGAGGTAAACTTGATCTCCACGTTTCCAACCCCAGCAACTTTAGTGGTGTGAGAATCTCCCAGCAGCACTTTCTGATCATCAGCAGCCGTGTATGTGGAGAACATAGCACGATCATAACAGACATGGCGAGAAGCACCCGTGTCTATCCACCAGCCATCTGATCCACCAACAAGGTGAATCTCAGAAATCATAGCCATAAGTGGCTCATCCTCAGTCAAGTTAGCCTGTGGTACAGAGCTAGGCTTGTTCCGACACTTTCGTGCCATATGACCTGGTTTGCCACAGTTGTAACATAGAAACAACTGTCCAGAGTCATTCTTTTGGGCTGGTTTTTGCTGTCCTTTTGGGTTTCCCTGCGGATTCCCATTGTTGCGTCTGTTCTGATTCTTAAAAGATTTCTGATTTGGTTTCAGAACTGCGGGCTTGGTCTTTTTAGTGTTGTTGTTTGAAACAAACAACACTTCCTCTTTCTGGTCCTGTTTGCGTGCTGCCTCCTCAATACGAAGGCGAGTAATCAAACTCTCTAAGGAGAATTCCTTAGTCTTATGGCGCAAGAAATTCTTAAAGTCTTTCCAACCTGGGGGAAGTTTGTCAATAATAACAGCAACTTGAAACTGTTCATCTAAAACCATACCTTCGGAGATGATCTCATGAGCTATTTTCTGCAGCTCATGAGACTGCATCTCTACTGATCTATCGTCTGTCATCTGATACTTCAGATAGCGGCTCACAGCATACTTCTTCGCCCCTGCCTCCTCTGTATCGTATTTCTTCTGCAGTGCTTCCCAGATCTGGTTCGCTGTCTTGTCTTCTGAATTGTAGTAATCATACAGATCATCGCTCAATCCGTTCAGAATAAAATTTTTGCACAAATAATCCTGTTCTGTCCAGCTTTGCAACTGCTTCGATTGTTCGTTCCAGGATGTCATCTGCGTTGCGTCAGTTCCGTCAGGCTTGTCTGGCAACTGCGGTTTCTCGGTGGTAAGAGCAGCAGCCACCTTCCTCATCGTCAGGTAGAACTCCATCTTTTGACGCCAGCGTTTGAAGTGCAGACCTTCGAAACGAAATGGAGCAGCAGTCACCAATGGGATCTGGAATGCAGAAGCAGGAGCAGCATCATCTACAGTTGTTGTCGAAGCCATTGTTTCTATCGTCTTCAAATTGTTGGAAAACAATGGCTGAGTCACGTACTTCGTCGCTTTCTTGAAGACGATTCGGCGATCTGGCCGGTGGTGCAAAACCAGTTCGTACTTCCGCCGCCGCCTCTAGGATAAAACAGCCTCTCTCTGATTAATAACTGATCTGCTTTGCACAAACAAATCAGTGCAGATTTGCACTTTCTGATTTTACTGCTCGAAAATTTCTTAAGAGTATTTTAATGGCGGAGAAAGAGAATGCAGAATTTTTTTTCTGTATAGATCTCGTCTAATCTAATGATAATATATAGACGGGGATCAGGGTATTCGAAAAATCTGGTCAGTGGAGGAAAATCGGATCTGCGAAAATACTTGGTCAAAGTTTTACCGCGTCATATAAAAATCGGTTCAGAAATTATTTTCCTGATTTAAAAACTGGTTCGAAAATAGCAGTGTTTTCTGGACCAAAAATATAAGTGTCTACACCACATAGCCAGGGCCCAAAGCCCAAAGCCCGAGCCCGAACCGAACCGAGCCGGGCCGGGCCGGGTCGAGTCGAGTCGGTCGGTCGGGCGCGCGCGTGTGTGGTGGTCATGATGCATGGGCTCCCTCCTCACAACAAAGCATGCATTGGGAGCCCAAGGCCCCATCAAAGCTTCTTAGAAACAAGTATATAAGCTTGCCTCTTCCATATAATCCCATGATGTGGGACTATTCACAAATATGAGCCATCATACACTTATTTCATGTTTTAAATAATTCACAATATTTCCAACAATCCCCCACTTGAATTTTTTAAAATATTATCGAGCAGTTTCTAAAAACATAAGACTGTGCATAAACAAAGGTGTCATCCGACTTGAACCTTTGCGTAGTGAATAAGATTCAGTTTTTACTAGAGTGACACGTAGTCTTGAACTCTATTCCTGACATCAAACCACACACAATCTTTTCCATAGTGCAATCAAATAAGCCCGTGCATTTATGGCCATACACGTCTATCCCAGTTTAGTGAACGCTCTAGAAGTTCTGCCCAAAACTCCATAGGAAACGGCCTCATTTCCACATTCACATAGGTGAGTCTATCAAGAGTACTCCTGAAGGTAGGTACTCCACTCCAAATAGAGTATAGATCTCATTAAGAGTTTCTATTAACTCATCCTCTATCACTTCAGGAATACATGCTTCTTAGTTTATTATATAGCATGTTCAACTTCTATCACTACACAACTTGTTATTACCCATTGAACCTATTTCTTGGGATCTCCAGTCATTTAGGTCGGGTTACCATTGTGCGTGAGTCAACAATCTAAGGGCAATAGTCCCATTCTTTTAGAAGAATTATGGACTTTCTCTCTTGACAGTCCTTTCGTCAAAGGATCTGCCAAATTTTCTTCACTACGTACGTAATCTACTCTAACGGTACCTGTAGAAAGTAGCTCTCTAACCGTGCTGTGCTTACGACGTATTTGTCGTCTCTTACCGTTATAATAACGGTTCTGAACTTTTGCAATAGCCGCGGTACTATCACAATGTATCAACACAGCCGGTATCGGTTTTTCCCATAAGGGAATCTCAGCTAGCAGATTTCTCAAATATTCTGCTTCTTCACTAGCTGTGGCTAGTGCTATCATCTCAGACTCCATAGTGGACTGAGCCAAAATAGTCTGTTTCTTGGATTTCCAAGAAACAGCTCCTCCAGCGATGCTAAATATATAGCCACTGGTCGCTTTAGAATCATCAGATAAAGTATTCCAGTCTGCATCTGAATATCCTTCAAGTACAGCTGGAAACTTTTCATAATGTAATCCAAGGTTCATTGTTCGTTTAAGGTATCTCATGACCCTTTCAATAGCATGCCAGTGCTCTATACTAGGTCTACTGGTAAACCTGCACAATAATCCCACGACATAGGCAATGTCGGGTCTAGTACAATCAGTGGCATACCGAAGGCTGCCAATGATGCTCGCATAATCAGACTGTCTTACACCTTCACCAGTGTTCTTAAATAACTTTACACTTGGATCGTATGGTGTACATGCGGGTTTACAGTCAAAGTAATTATATTTCTTTAGTATCTTCTCAATGTAATGAGACTGATCCAAAGAAATTCCCTTTTCTGACCTAGTAATTTTAATACCGAGGATTACACTCGCTTCACCTAGATCTTTCATATCAAAATTGGCACATAATAAGGATTTGACTGAATTTATGGCATGAATGTTTGACCCAAAGATGAGTAGGTCATCTACATAAAGGCATATAATAGTGCAAATGTCATTCTCATATTTGTAATAAATGCATTTGTCACTTTCATTAACTTTAAAATCATTTGAAATGATTAAGTTATCAAATTTTTCATGCCATTGTTTAGGTGCTTGTTTTAAACCATATAATGATTTATCTAACTTGCATACTTTATGTTCTTGACCATGTACTACAAATCCTTCAGGCTGGTCCATATAAATTTCTTCGTCTAATTCACCGTTCAAAAAGGCAGTTTTAACATCCATTTGGTGTATTAGTAAGTTATGAATGGAAGCAAGTGAGATCAATACCCGAATGGATGTTATTCTAGTTACAGGTGAAAAAGTGTCAAAGAAATCTATATTTTCTTTTTGTCTAAAACCTTTAGCTACTAGTCGTGCTTTGTATTTATCTATAGTACCATCAGGTTTTAGTTTCTTTTTAAGCACCCATTTACAGCCTATAGATTTACAACCAGGGGGTAAATCTGCCAAATGCCAAGTCTTATTGGATTCCAGAGAATCCATCTCATCATTTATAGCCTCTCGCCAAAAATCGGCATCTAAAGAAGATAAGGCCTCTTGGAGGTTTAATGGATCCTCCTCTATAGTAAAAGCACAAAAATCCGAGCCAAAGTTTTTCTCGGTTCTTGCTCTTTTACTTCTTCTAGGTTCAGCTTCAGAACTTTTATCAAGTTCTGTTCTTATAGGCGTACTTGATGTGCCCCCACTATTCCTTAATTTAAAAGGAAATTTAGTTTCATAAAAATCGGCATCATTTGATTCAATTATATTATGTGCATTTACGTCATAAAATCTGTATGCTTTGCTATTAATAGCATAGCCTATAAATGCACATTCATATGCTCTACTTGCCAATTTTATTCTCTTAGGGTCTGGAATGCGAACATATGCTAAACAACCCTAAGTTCTAAAGTATGAGACATTGGGCTTATGATTCTTTAAAATTTCATAAGGTGAAATTTTATTCTTAGATTTAGGGATTCTGTTCAGAACATAGCATACAGTCAATAAAATATCCCCCCACCAATGTTTTGTTGCACCAGAATTTAGTAGGATGGCCACTACTAATTCGGTAAAAGTCCTATTTTTTCTTTCAGCTTTACCGTTCATTTCAGGTGAATAGGGTGCAGTTCTCTCATGTACAATACCATGTAATTTATAGAAGTCCAGAATTGAATTAGATTCATATTCTGTTCCTCTATCACTACGAAGTCTCTTAATCTTTCTATTTACTTGATTCTCAATTTCAGTTTTGAATGTTTTGAACATTTCAAAGGCATCACTTTTATGTTTCATAAGATATACATATGTGAAATCAGAACAATCATCGATAAAAGTGATAAAATAACGATGTCCATGTCTAGTCAAAGTACCATCAAGTTCACATATGTCAGAATGAATCAAGTCTAAGGGTTCAGATTCTCTATCAACATACTTGTGAGGTTTCTTAGTGATTTTTGCTTGTGAACAGAATTCACATTTATCAGATTCAGATTCTGCTATCTTAGGTATCATATCTAGAGTGCTCATGTTATTAATTATTCGTTTATTAACATGACATAATCTAGAATGCCAAATATTAAAATCACACAACATATAAGCAGAATTATTCACTTTATTCAATTCAACATTTAATTTGAACATTCCGTCACAAGCATAACCCTTTCCTACAAAGTTTCCCTTATACACTATAGTATACAAGTCAGCACCAATAAATTGAGTGAACCCTGCCTTATTGAGAAGATAGCCAGAAACCAGATTCTTCCTCATCTCTGGAGTATGCATAACATCTTTGAGGATTACAGTCTTTCCAGAGGTAAACTTGATCTCCACGTTTCCAACCCCAGCAACTTTAGTGGTGTGAGAATCTCCCAGCAGCACTTTCTGATCATCAGCAGCCGTGTATGTGGAGAACATAGCATGATCATAACAGACATGGCGAGAAGCACCAGTGTCTATCCACCAGCCATCTGATCCACCAACAAGGTGAATCTCAGAAATCATAGCCATAAGTGGCTCATCCTCAGTCAAGTTAGCCTGTGGTACAGAGCTAGGCTTGTTCCGACACTTTCGTGCCATATGACCTGGTTTGCCACAGTTGTAACATAGAAACAACTGTCCAGAGTCATTCTTTTGGGCTGGTTTTTGCTGTCCTTTTGGGTTTCCCTGCGGATTCCCATTGTTGCGTCTGTTCTGATTCTTAAAAGATTTCTGATTTGGTTTCAGAACTGCGGGCTTGGTCTTTTTAGTGTTGTTGTTTGAAACAAACAACACTTCCTCTTTCTGGTCCTGTTTGCGTGCTGCCTCCTCAATACGAAGGCGAGTAATCAAACTCTCTAAGGAGAATTCCTTAGTCTTATGGCGCAAGAAATTCTTAAAGTCTTTCCAACCTGGGGGAAGTTTGTCAATAATAACAGCAACTTGAAACTGTTCATCTAAAACCATACCTTCGGAGATGATCTCATGAGCTATTTTCTGCAGCTCATGAGACTGCATCTCTACTGATCTATCGTCTGTCATCTGATACTTCAGATAGCGGCTCACAGCATACTTCTTCGCCCCTGCCTCCTCTGTATCGTATTTCTTCTGCAGTGCTTCCCAGATCTGGTTCGCTGTCTTGTCTTCTGAATTGTAGTAATCATACAGATCATCGCTCAATCCGTTCAGAATAAAATTTTTGCACAAATAATTATGTTCTGTCCAGCTTTGCAACTGCTTCGATTGTTCGTTCCAGGATGTCATCTGCGTTGCGTCAGTTCCGTCAGGCTTGTCTGGCAACTGCGGTTTCTCGGTGGTAAGAGCAGCAGCCACCTTCCTCATCGTCAGGTAGAACTCCATCTTTTGACGCCAGCGTTTGAAGTGCAGACCTTCGAAACGAAATGGAGCAGCAGTCACCAATGGGATCTGGAATGCAGAAGCAGGAGCAGCATCATCTACAGTTGTTGTCGAAGCCATTGTTTCTATCGTCTTCAAATTGTTGGAAAACAATGGCTGAGTCACGTACTTCGTCGCTTTCTTGAAGACGATTCGGCGATCTGGCCGGTGGTGCAAAACCAGTTCGTACTTCCGCCGCCGCCTCTAGGATAAAACAGCCTCTCTCTGATTAATAACTGATCTGCTTTGCACAAACAAATCAGTGCAGATTTGCACTTTCTGATTTTACTGCTCGAAAATTTCTTAAGAGTATTTTAATGGCGGAGAAAGAGAATGCAGAATTTTTTTTCTGTATAGATCTCGTCTAATCTAATGATAATATATAGACGGGGATCAGGGTATTCGAAAAATCTGGTCAGTGGAGGAAAATCGGATCTGCGAAAATACTTGGTCAAAGTTTTACCGCGTCATATAAAAATCGGTTCAGAAATTATTTTCCTGATTTAAAAACTGGTTCGAAAATAGCAGTGTTTTCTGGACCAAAAATATAAGTGTCTACACCACATAGCCAGGGCCCAAAGCCCAAAGCCCGAGCCCGAACCGAGCCGAGCCGGGCCGGGCCGGGTCGAGTCGAGTCGGTCGGGCGGGCGCGCGCGTGTGTGGTGGTCATGATGCATGGGCTCCCTCCTCACAACAAAGCATGCATTGGGAGCCCAAGGCCCCATCAAAGCTTCTTAGAAACAAGTATATAAGCTTGCCTCTTCCATATAATCCCATGATGTGGGACTATTCACAAATATGAGCCATCATACACTTATTTCATGTTTTAAATAATTCACAATATTTCCAACAATCCCCCACTTGAATTTTTTAAAATATTATCGAGCAGTTTCTAAAAACATAAGACTGTGCATAAACAAAGGTGTCATCCGACTTGAACCTTTGCGTAGTGAATAAGATTCAGTTTTTACTAGAGTGACACGTAGTCTTGAACTCTATTCCTGACATCAAACCACACACAATCTTTTCCATAGTGCAATCAAATAAGCCCGTGCATTTATGGCCATACACGTCTATCCCAGTTTAGTGAACGCTCTAGAAGTTCTGCCCAAAACTCCATAGGAAACGGCCTCATTTCCACATTCACATAGGTGAGTCTATCAAGAGTACTCCTGAAGGTAGGTACTCCACTCCAAATAGAGTATAGATCTCATTAAGAGTTTCTATTAACTCATCCTCTATCACTTCAGGAATACATGCTTCTTAGTTTATTATATAGCATGTTCAACTTCTATCACTACACAACTTGTTATTACCCATTGAACCTATTTCTTGGGATCTCCAGTCATTTAGGTCGGGTTACCATTGTGCGTGAGTCAACAATCTAAGGGCAATAGTCCCATTCTTTTAGAAGAATTATGGACTTTCTCTCTTGACAGTCCTTTCGTCAAAGGATCTGCCAAATTTTCTTCACTACGTACGTAATCTACTCTAACGGTACCTGTAGAAAGTAGCTCTCTAACCGTGCTGTGCTTACGACGTATTTGTCGTCTCTTACCGTTATAATAACGGTTCTGAACTTTTGCAATAGCCGCGGTACTATCACAATGTATCAACACAGCCGGTATCGGTTTTTCCCATAAGGGAATCTCAGCTAGCAGATTTCTCAAATATTCTGCTTCTTCACTAGCTGTGGCTAGTGCTATCATCTCAGACTCCATAGTGGACTGAGCCAAAATAGTCTGTTTCTTGGATTTCCAAGAAACAGCTCCTCCAGCGATGCTAAATATATAGCCACTGGTCGCTTTAGAATCATCAGATAAAGTATTCCAGTCTGCATCTGAATATCCTTCAAGTACAGCTGGAAACTTTTCATAATGTAATCCAAGGTTCATTGTTCGTTTAAGGTATCTCATGACCCTTTCAATAGCATGCCAGTGCTCTATACTAGGTCTACTGGTAAACCTGCACAATAATCCCACGACATAGGCAATGTCGGGTCTAGTACAATCAGTGGCATACCGAAGGCTGCCAATGATGCTCGCATAATCAGACTGTCTTACACCTTCACCAGTGTTCTTAAATAACTTTACACTTGGATCGTATGGTGTACATGCGGGTTTACAGTCAAAGTAATTATATTTCTTTAGTATCTTCTCAATGTAATGAGACTGATCCAAAGAAATTCCCTTTTCTGACCTAGTAATTTTAATACCGAGGATTACACTCGCTTCACCTAGATCTTTCATATCAAAATTGGCACATAATAAGGATTTGACTGAATTTATGGCATGAATGTTTGACCCAAAGATGAGTAGGTCATCTACATAAAGGCATATAATAGTGCAAATGTCATTCTCATATTTGTAATAAATGCATTTGTCACTTTCATTAACTTTAAAATCATTTGAAATGATTAAGTTATCAAATTTTTCATGCCATTGTTTAGGTGCTTGTTTTAAACCATATAATGATTTATCTAACTTGCATACTTTATGTTCTTGACCATGTACTACAAATCCTTCAGGCTGGTCCATATAAATTTCTTCGTCTAATTCACCGTTCAAAAAGGCAGTTTTAACATCCATTTGGTGTATTAGTAAGTTATGAATGGAAGCAAGTGAGATCAATACCCGAATGGATGTTATTCTAGTTACAGGTGAAAAAGTGTCAAAGAAATCTATATTTTCTTTTTGTCTAAAACCTTTAGCTACTAGTCGTGCTTTGTATTTATCTATAGTACCATCAGGTTTTAGTTTCTTTTTAAGCACCCATTTACAGCCTATAGATTTACAACCAGGGGGTAAATCTGCCAAATGCCAAGTCTTATTGGATTCCAGAGAATCCATCTCATCATTTATAGCCTCTCGCCAAAAATCGGCATCTAAAGAAGATAAGGCCTCTTGGAGGTTTAATGGATCCTCCTCTATAGTAAAAGCACAAAAATCCGAGCCAAAGTTTTTCTCGGTTCTTGCTCTTTTACTTCTTCTAGGTTCAGCTTCAGAACTTTTATCAAGTTCTGTTCTTATAGGCGTACTTGATGTGCCCCCACTATTCCTTAATTTAAAAGGAAATTTAGTTTCATAAAAATCGGCATCATTTGATTCAATTATATTATGTGCATTTACGTCATAAAATCTGTATGCTTTGCTATTAATAGCATAGCCTATAAATGCACATTCATATGCTCTACTTGCCAATTTTATTCTCTTAGGGTCTGGAATGCGAACATATGCTAAACAACCCCAAGTTCTAAAGTATGAGACATTGGGCTTATGATTCTTTAAAATTTCATAAGGTGAAATTTTATTCTTAGATTTAGGGATTCTGTTCAGAACATAGCATACAGTCAATAAAATATCCCCCCACCAATGTTTTGTTGCACCAGAATTTAGTAGGATGGCCACTACTAATTCGGTAAAAGTCCTATTTTTTCTTTCAGCTTTACCGTTCATTTCAGGTGAATAGGGTGCAGTTCTCTCATGTACAATACCATGTAATTTATAGAAGTCCAGAATTGAATTAGATTCATATTCTGTTCCTCTATCACTACGAAGTCTCTTAATCTTTCTATTTACTTGATTCTCAATTTCAGTTTTGAATGTTTTGAACATTTCAAAGGCATCACTTTTATGTTTCATAAGATATACATATGTGAAATCAGAACAATCATCGATAAAAGTGATAAAATAACGATGTCCATGTCTAGTCAAAGTACCATCAAGTTCACATATGTCAGAATGAATCAAGTCTAAGGGTTCAGATTCTCTATCAACAGACTTGTGAGGTTTCTTAGTGATTTTTGCTTGTGAACAGAATTCACATTTATCAGATTCAGATTCTGCTATCTTAGGTATCATATCTAGAGTGCTCATGTTATTAATTATTCGTTTATTAACATGACATAATCTAGAATGCCAAATATTAAAATCACACAACATATAAGCAGAATTATTCACTTTATTCAATTCAACATTTAATTTGAACATTCCCTCACAAGCATAACCCTTTCCTACAAAGTTTCCCTTATACACTATAGTATACAAGTCAGCACCAATAAATTGAGTGAACCCTGCCTTATTGAGAAGATAGCCAGAAACCAGATTCTTCCTCATCTCTGGAGTATGCATAACATCTTTGAGGATTACAGTCTTTCCAGAGGTAAACTTGATCTCCACGTTTCCAACCCCAGCAACTTTAGTGGTGTGAGAATCTCCCAGCAGCACTTTCTGATCATCAGCAGCCGTGTATGTGGAGAACATAGCACGATCATAACAGACATGGCGAGAAGCACCAGTGTCTATCCACCAGCCATCTGATCCACCAACAAGGTGAATCTCAGAAATCATAGCCATAAGTGGCTCATCCTCAGTCAAGTTAGCCTGTGGTACAGAGCTAGACTTGTTCCGACACTTTCGTGCCATATGACCTGGTTTGCCACAGTTGTAACATAGAAACAACTGTCCAGAGTCATTCTTTTGGGCTGGTTTTTGCTGTCCTTTTGGGTTTCCCTGCGGATTCCCATTGTTGCGTCTGTTCTGATTCTTAAAAGATTTCTGATTTGGTTTCAGAACTGCGGGCTTGGTCTTTTTAGTGTTGTTGTTTGAAACAAACAACACTTCCTCTTTCTGGTCCTGTTTGCGTGCTGCCTCCTCAATACGAAGGCGAGTAATCAAACTCTCTAAGGAGAATTCCTTAGTCTTATGGCGCAAGAAATTCTTAAAGTCTTTCCAACCTGGGGGAAGTTTGTCAATAATAACAGCAACTTGAAACTGTTCATCTAAAACCATACCTTCGGAGATGATCTCATGAGCTATTTTCTGCAGCTCATGAGACTGCATCTCTACTGATCTATCGTCTGTCATCTGATACTTCAGATAGCGGCTCACAGCATACTTCTTCGCCCCTGCCTCCTCTGTATCGTATTTCTTCTGCAGTGCTTCCCAGATCTGGTTCGCTGTCTTGTCTTCTGAATTGTAGTAATCATACAGATCATCGCTCAATCCGTTCAGAATAAAATTTTTGCACAAATAATCCTGTTCTGTCCAGCTTTGCAACTGCTTCGATTGTTCGTTCCAGGATGTCATCTGCGTTGCGTCAGTTCCGTCAGGCTTGTCTGGCAACTGCGGTTTCTCGGTGGTAAGAGCAGCAGCCACCTTCCTCATCGTCAGGTAGAACTCCATCTTTTGACGCCAGCGTTTGAAGTGCAGACCTTCGAAACGAAATGGAGCAGCAGTCACCAATGGGATCTGGAATGCAGAAGCAGGAGCAGCATCATCTACAGTTGTTGTCGAAGCCATTGTTTCTATCGTCTTCAAATTGTTGGAAAACAATGGCTGAGTCACGTACTTCGTCGCTTTCTTGAAGACGATTCGGCGATCTGGCCGGTGGTGCAAAACCAGTTCGTACTTCCGCCGCCGCCTCTAGGATAAAACAGCCTCTCTCTGATTAATAACTGATCTGCTTTGCACAAACAAATCAGTGCAGATTTGCACTTTCTGATTTTACTGCTCGAAAATTTCTTAAGAGTATTTTAATGGCGGAGAAAGAGAATGCAGAATTTTTTTTCTGTATAGATCTCGTCTAATCTAATGATAATATATAGACGGGGATCAGGGTATTCGAAAAATCTGGTCAGTGGAGGAAAATCGGATCTGCGAAAATACTTGGTCAAAGTTTTACCGCGTCATATAAAAATCGGTTCAGAAATTATTTTCCTGATTTAAAAACTGGTTCGAAAATAGCAGTGTTTTCTGGACCAAAAATATAAGTGTCTACACCACATAGCCAGGGCCCAAAGCCCAAAGCCCGAGCCCGAACCGAACCGAGCCGAGCCGGGCCGGGCCGGGTCGAGTCGAGTCGGTCGGTCGGGCGCGCGCGTGTGTGGTGGTCATGATGCATGGGCTCCCTCCTCACAACAAAGCATGCATTGGGAGCCCAAGGCCCCATCAAAGCTTCTTAGAAACAAGTATATAAGCTTGCCTCTTCCATATAATCCCATGATGTGGGACTATTCACAAATATGAGCCATCATACACTTATTTCATGTTTTAAATAATTCACAATATTTCCAACAATCCCCCACTTGAATTTTTTAAAATATTATCGAGCAGTTTCTAAAAACATAAGACTGTGCATAAACAAAGGTGTCATCCGACTTGAACCTTTGCGTAGTGAATAAGATTCAGTTTTTACTAGAGTGACACGTAGTCTTGAACTCTATTCCTGACATCAAACCACACACAATCTTTTCCATAGTGCAATCAAATAAGCCCGTGCATTTATGGCCATACACGTCTATCCCAGTTTAGTGAACGCTCTAGAAGTTCTGCCCAAAACTCCATAGGAAACGGCCTCATTTCCACATTCACATAGGTGAGTCTATCAAGAGTACTCCTGAAGGTAGGTACTCCACTCCAAATAGAGTATAGATCTCATTAAGAGTTTCTATTAACTCATCCTCTATCACTTCAGGAATACATGCTTCTTAGTTTATTATATAGCATGTTCAACTTCTATCACTACACAACTTGTTATTACCCATTGAACCTATTTCTTGGGATCTCCAGTCATTTAGGTCGGGTTACCATTGTGCGTGAGTCAACAATCTAAGGGCAATAGTCCCATTCTTTTAGAAGAATTATGGACTTTCTCTCTTGACAGTCCTTTCGTCAAAGGATCTGCCAAATTTTCTTCACTACGTACGTAATCTACTCTAACGGTACCTGTAGAAAGTAGCTCTCTAACCGTGCTGTGCTTACGACGTATTTGTCGTCTCTTACCGTTATAATAACGGTTCTGAACTTTTGCAATAGCCGCGGTACTATCACAATGTATCAACACAGCCGGTATCGGTTTTTCCCATAAGGGAATCTCAACTAGCAGATTTCTCAAATATTCTGCTTCTTCACTAGCTGTGGCTAGTGCTATCATCTCAGACTCCATAGTGGACTGAGCCAAAATAGTCTGTTTCTTGGATTTCCAAGAAACAGCTCCTCCAGCGATGCTAAATATATAGCCACTGGTCGCTTTAGAATCATCAGATAAAGTATTCCAGTCTGCATCTGAATATACTTCAAGTACAGCTGGAAACTTTTCATAATGTAATCCAAGGTTCATTGTTCGTTTAAGGTATCTCATGATCCTTTCAATAGCATGCCAGTGCTCTATACTAGGTCTACTGGTAAACCTGCACAATAATCCCACGACATAGGCAATGTCGGGTCTAGTACAATCAGTGGCATACCGAAGGCTGCCAATGATGCTCGCATAATCAGACTGTCTTACACCTTCACCAGTGTTCTTAAATAACTTTACACTTGGATCGTATGGTGTACATGCGGGTTTACAGTCAAAGTAATTATATTTCTTTAGTATCTTCTCAATGTAATGAGACTGATCCAAAGAAATTCCCTTTTCTGACCTAGTAATTTTAATACCGAGGATTACACTCGCTTCACCTAGATCTTTCATATCAAAATTGGCACATAATAAGGATTTGACTGAATTTATGGCATGAATGTTTGACCCAAAGATGAGTAGGTCATCTACATAAAGGCATATAATAGTGCAAATGTCATTCTCATATTTGTAATAAATGCATTTGTCACTTTCATTAACTTTAAAATCATTTGAAATGATTAAGTTATCAAATTTTTCATGCCATTGTTTAGGTGCTTGTTTTAAACCATATAATGATTTATCTAACTTGCATACTTTATGTTCTTGACCATGTACTACAAATCCTTCAGGCTGGTCCATATAAATTTCTTCGTCTAATTCACCGTTCAAAAAGGCAGTTTTAACATCCATTTGGTGTATTAGTAAGTTATGAATGGAAGCAAGTGAGATCAATACCCGAATGGATGTTATTCTAGTTACAGGTGAAAAAGTGTCAAAGAAATCTATATTTTCTTTTTGTCTAAAACCTTTAGCTACTAGTCGTGCTTTGTATTTATCTATAGTACCATCAGGTTTTAGTTTCTTTTTAAGCACCCATTTACAGCCTATAGATTTACAACCAGGGGGTAAATCTGCCAAATGCCAAGTCTTATTGGATTCCAGAGAATCCATCTCATCATTTATAGCCTCTCGCCAAAAATCGGCATCTAAAGAAGATAAGGCCTCTTGGAGGTTTAATGGATCCTCCTCTATAGTAAAAGCACAAAAATCCGAGCCAAAGTTTTTCTCGGTTCTTGCTCTTTTACTTCTTCTAGGTTCAGCTTCAGAACTTTTATCAAGTTCTGTTCTTATAGGCGTACTTGATGTGCCCCCACTATTCCTTAATTTAAAAGGAAATTTAGTTTCATAAAAATCGGCATCATTTGATTCAATTATATTATGTGCATTTACGTCATAAAATCTGTATGCTTTGCTATTAATAGCATAGCCTATAAATGCACATTCATATGCTCTACTTGCCAATTTTATTCTCTTAGGGTCTGGAATGCGAACATATGCTAAACAACCCCAAGTTCTAAAGTATGAGACATTGGGCTTATGATTCTTTAAAATTTCATAAGGTGAAATTTTATTCTTAGATTTAGGGATTCTGTTCAGAACATAGCATACAGTCAATAAAATATCCCCCCACCAATGTTTTGTTGCACCAGAATTTAGTAGGATGGCCACTACTAATTCGGTAAAAGTCCTATTTTTTCTTTCAGCTTTACCGTTCATTTCAGGTGAATAGGGTGCAGTTCTCTCATGTACAATACCATGTAATTTATAGAAGTCCAGAATTGAATTAGATTCATATTCTGTTCCTCTATCACTACGAAGTCTCTTAATCTTTCTATTTACTTGATTCTCAATTTCAGTTTTGAATGTTTTGAACATTTCAAAGGCATCACTTTTATGTTTCATAAGATATACATATGTGAAATCAGAACAATCATCGATAAAAGTGATAAAATAACGATGTCCATGTCTAGTCAAAGTACCATCAAGTTCACATATGTCAGAATGAATCAAGTCTAAGGGTTCAGATTCTCTATCAACAGACTTGTGAGGTTTCTTAGTGATTTTTGCTTGTGAACAGAATTCACATTTATCAGATTCAGATTCTGCTATCTTAGGTATCATATCTAGAGTGCTCATGTTATTAATTATTCGTTTATTAACATGACATAATCTAGAATGCCAAATATTAAAATCACACAACATATAAGCAGAATTATTCACTTTATTCAATTCAACATTTAATTTGAACATTCCCTCACAAGCATAACCCTTTCCTACAAAGTTTCCCTTATACACTATAGTATACAAGTCAGCACCAATAAATTGAGTGAACCCTGCCTTATTGAGAAGATAGCCAGAAACCAGATTCTTCCTCATCTCTGGAGTATGCATAACATCTTTGAGGATTACAGTCTTTCCAGAGGTAAACTTGATCTCCACGTTTCCAACCCCAGCAACTTTAGTGGTGTGAGAATCTCCCAGCAGCACTTTCTGATCATCAGCAGCCGTATATGTGGAGAACATAGCACGATCATAACAGACATGGCGAGAAGCACCAGTGTCTATCCACCAGCCATCTGATCCACCAACAAGGTGAATCTCAGAAATCATAGCCATAAGTGGCTCATCCTCAGTCAAGTTAGCCTGTGGTACAGAGCTAGGCTTGTTCCGACACTTTCGTGCCATATGACCTGGTTTGCCACAGTTGTAACATAGAAACAACTGTCCAGAGTCATTCTTTTGGGCTGGTTTTTGCTGTCCTTTTGGGTTTCCCTGCGGATTCCCATTGTTGCGTCTGTTCTGATTCTTAAAAGATTTCTGATTTGGTTTCAGAACTGCGGGCTTGGTCTTTTTAGTGTTGTTGTTTGAAACAAACAACACTTCCTCTTTCTGGTCCTGTTTGCGTGCTGCCTCCTCAATACGAAGGCGAGTAATCAAACTCTCTAAGGAGAATTCCTTAGTCTTATAGCGCAAGAAATTCTTAAAGTCTTTCCAACCTGGGGGAAGTTTGTCAATAATAACAGCAACTTGAAACTGTTCATCTAAAACCATACCTTCGGAGATGATCTCATGAGCTATTTTCTGCAGCTCATGAGACTGCATCTCTACTGATCTATCGTCTGTCATCTGATACTTCAGATAGCGGCTCACAGCATACTTCTTCGCCCCTGCCTCCTCTGTATCGTATTTCTTCTGCAGTGCTTCCCAGATCTGGTTCGCTGTCTTGTCTTCTGAATTGTAGTAATCATACAGATCATCGCTCAATCCGTTCAGAATAAAATTTTTGCACAAATAATCCTGTTCTGTCCAGCTTTGCAACTGCTTCGATTGTTCGTTCCAGGATGTCATCTGCGTTGCGTCAGTTCCGTCAGGCTTGTCTGGCAACTGCGGTTTCTCGGTGGTAAGAGCAGCAGCCACCTTCCTCATCGTCAGGTAGAACTCCATCTTTTGACGCCAGCGTTTGAAGTGCAGACCTTCGAAACGAAATGGAGCAGCAGTCACCAATGGGATCTGGAATGCAGAAGCAGGAGCAGCATCATCTACAGTTGTTGTCGAAGCCATTGTTTCTATCGTCTTCAAATTGTTGGAAAACAATGGCTGAGTCACGTACTTCGTCGCTTTCTTGAAGACGATTCGGCGATCTGGCCGGTGGTGCAAAACCAGTTCGTACTTCCGCCGCCGCCTCTAGGATAAAACAGCCTCTCTCTGATTAATAACTGATCTGCTTTGCACAAACAAATCAGTGCAGATTTGCACTTTCTGATTTTACTGCTCGAAAATTTCTTAAGAGTATTTTAATGGCGGAGAAAGAGAATGCAGAATTTTTTTTCTGTATAGATCTCGTCTAATCTAATGATAATATATAGACGGGGATCAGGGTATTCGAAAAATCTGGTCAGTGGAGGAAAATCGGATCTGCGAAAATACTTGGTCAAAGTTTTACCGCGTCATATAAAAATCGGTTCAGAAATTATTTTCCTGATTTAAAAACTGGTTCGAAAATAGCAGTGTTTTCTGGACCAAAAATATAAGTGTCTACACCACATAGCCAGGGCCCAAAGCCCAAAGCCCAAAGCCCGAGCCCGAACCGAACCGAGCCGGGCCGGGCCGGGTCGAGTCGAGTCGGTCGGTCGGGCGCGCGCGTGTGTGGTGGTCATGATGCATGGGCTCCCTCCTCACAACAAAGCATGCATTGGGAGCCCAAGGCCCCATCAAAGCTTCTTAGAAACAAGTATATAAGCTTGCCTCTTCCATATAATCCCATGATGTGGGACTATTCACAAATATGAGCCATCATACACTTATTTCATGTTTTAAATAATTCACAATATTTCCAACAATCCCCCACTTGAATTTTTTAAAATATTATCGAGCAGTTTCTAAAAACATAAGACTGTGCATAAACAAAGGTGTCATCCGACTTGAACCTTTGCGTAGTGAATAAGATTCAGTTTTTACTAGAGTGACACGTAGTCTTGAACTCTATTCCTGACATCAAACCACACACAATCTTTTCCATAGTGCAATCAAATAAGCCCGTGCATTTATGGCCATACACGTCTATCCCAGTTTAGTGAACGCTCTAGAAGTTCTGCCCAAAACTCCATAGGAAACGGCCTCATTTCCACATTCACATAGGTGAGTCTATCAAGAGTACTCCTGAAGGTAGGTACTCCACTCCAAATAGAGTATAGATCTCATTAAGAGTTTCTATTAACTCATCCTCTATCACTTCAGGAATACATGCTTCTTAGTTTATTATATAGCATGTTCAACTTCTATCACTACACAACTTGTTATTACCCATTGAACCTATTTCTTGGGATCTCCAGTCATTTAGGTCGGGTTACCATTGTGCGTGAGTCAACAATCTAAGGGCAATAGTCCCATTCTTTTAGAAGAATTATGGACTTTCTCTCTTGACAGTCCTTTCGTCAAAGGATCTGCCAAATTTTCTTCACTACGTACGTAATCTACTCTAACGGTACCTGAAGAAAGTAGCTCTCTAACCGTGCTGTGCTTACGACGTATTTGTCGTCTCTTACCGTTATAATAACGGTTCTGAACTTTTGCAATAGCCGCGGTACTATCACAATGTATCAACACAGCCGGTATCGGTTTTTCCCATAAGGGAATCTCAGCTAGCAGATTTCTCAAATATTCTGCTTCTTCACTAGCTGTGGCTAGTGCTATCATCTCAGACTCCATAGTGGACTGAGCCAAAATAGTCTGTTTCTTGGATTTCCAAGAAACAGCTCCTCCAGCGATGCTAAATATATAGCCACTGGTCGCTTTAGAATCATCAGATAAAGTATTCCAGTCTGCATCTGAATATCCTTCAAGTACAGCTGGAAACTTTTCATAATGTAATCCAAGGTTCATTGTTCGTTTAAGGTATCTCATGACCCTTTCAATAGCATGCCAGTGCTCTATACTAGGTCTACTGGTAAACCTGCACAATAATCCCACGACATAGGCAATGTCGGGTCTAGTACAATCAGTGGCATACCGAAGGCTGCCAATGATGCTCGCATAATCAGACTGTCTTACACCTTCACCAGTGTTCTTAAATAACTTTACACTTGGATCGTATGGTGTACATGCGGGTTTACAGTCAAAGTAATTATATTTCTTTAGTATCTTCTCAATGTAATGAGACTAATCCAAAGAAATTCCCTTTTCTGACCTAGTAATTTTAATACCGAGGATTACACTCGCTTCACCTAGATCTTTCATATCAAAATTGGCACATAATAAGGATTTGACTGAATTTATGGCATGAATGTTTGACCCAAAGATGAGTAGGTCATCTACATAAAGGCATATAATAGTGCAAATGTCATTCTCATATTTGTAATAAATGCATTTGTCACTTTCATTAACTTTAAAATCATTTGAAATGATTAAGTTATCAAATTTTTCATGCCATTGTTTAGGTGCTTGTTTTAAACCATATAATGATTTATCTAACTTGCATACTTTATGTTCTTGACCATGTACTACAAATCCTTCAGGCTGGTCCATATAAATTTCTTCGTCTAATTCACCGTTCAAAAAGGCAGTTTTAACATCCATTTGGTGTATTAGTAAGTTATGAATGGAAGCAAGTGAGATCAATACCCGAATGGATGTTATTCTAGTTACAGGTGAAAAAGTGTCAAAGAAATCTATATTTTCTTTTTGTCTAAAACCTTTAGCTACTAGTCGTGCTTTGTATTTATCTATAGTACCATCAGGTTTTAGTTTCTTTTTAAGCACCCATTTACAGCCTATAGATTTACAACCAGGGGGTAAATCTGCCAAATGCCAAGTCTTATTGGATTCCAGAGAATCCATCTCATCATTTATAGCCTCTCGCCAAAAATCGGCATCTAAAGAAGATAAGGCCTCTTGGAGGTTTAATGGATCCTCCTCTATAGTAAAAGCACAAAAATCCGAGCCAAAGTTTTTCTCGGTTCTTGCTCTTTTACTTCTTCTAGGTTCAGCTTCAGAACTTTTATCAAGTTCTGTTCTTATAGGCGTACTTGATGTGCCCCCACTATTCCTTAATTTAAAAGGAAATTTAGTTTCATAAAAATCGGCATCATTTGATTCAATTATATTATGTGCATTTACGTCATAAAATCTGTATGCTTTGCTATTAATAGCATAGCCTATAAATGCACATTCATATGCTCTACTTGCCAATTTTATTCTCTTAGGGTCTGGAATGCGAACATATGCTAAACAACCCCAAGTTCTAAAGTATGAGACATTGGGCTTATGATTCTTTAAAATTTCATAAGGTGAAATTTTATTCTTAGATTTAGGGATTCTGTTCAGAACATAGCATACAGTCAATAAAATATCCCCCCACCAATGTTTTGTTGCACCAGAATTTAGTAGGATGGCCACTACTAATTCGGTAAAAGTCCTATTTTTTCTTTCAGCTTTACCGTTCATTTCAGGTGAATAGGGTGCAGTTCTCTCATGTACAATACCATGTAATTTATAGAAGTCCAGAATTGAATTAGATTCATATTCTGTTCCTCTATCACTACGAAGTCTCTTAATCTTTCTATTTACTTGATTCTCAATTTCAGTTTTGAATGTTTTGAACATTTCAAAGGCATCACTTTTATGTTTCATAAGATATACATATGTGAAATCAGAACAATCATCGATAAAAGTGATAAAATAACGATGTCCATGTCTAGTCAAAGTACCATCAAGTTCACATATGTCAGAATGAATCAAGTCTAAGGGTTCAGATTCTCTATCAACAGACTTGTGAGGTTTCTTAGTGATTTTTGCTTGTGAACAGAATTCACATTTATCAGATTCAGATTCTGCTATCTTAGGTATCATATCTAGAGTGCTCATGTTATTAATTATTCGTTTATTAACATGACATAATCTAGAATGCCAAATATTAAAATCACACAACATATAAGCAGAATTATTCACTTTATTCAATTCAACATTTAATTTGAACATTCCCTCACAAGCATAACCCTTTCCTACAAAGTTTCCCTTATACACTATAGTATACAAGTCAGCACCAATAAATTGAGTGAACCCTGCCTTATTGAGAAGATAGCCAGAAACCAGATTCTTCCTCATCTCTGGAGTATGCATAACATCTTTGAGGATTACAGTCTTTCCAGAGGTAAACTTGATCTCCACGTTTCCAACCCCAGCAACTTTAGTGGTGTGAGAATCTCCCAGCAGCACTTTCTGATCATCAGCAGCCGTGTATGTGGAGAACATAGCACGATCATAACAGACATGGCGAGAAGCACCAGTGTCTATCCACCAGCCATCTGATCCACCAACAAGGTGAATCTCAGAAATCATAGCCATAAGTGGCTCATCCTCAGTCAAGTTAGCCTGTGGTACAGAGCTAGGCTTGTTCCGACACTTTCGTGCCATATGACCTGGTTTGCCACAGTTGTAACATAGAAACAACTGTCCAGAGTCATTCTTTTGGGCTGGTTTTTGCTGTCCTTTTGGGTTTCCCTGCGGATTCCCATTGTTGCGTCTGTTCTGATTCTTAAAAGATTTCTGATTTGGTTTCAGAACTGCGGGCTTGGTCTTTTTAGTGTTGTTGTTTGAAACAAACAACACTTCCTCTTTCTGGTCCTGTTTGCGTGCTGCCTCCTCAATACGAAGGCGAGTAATCAAACTCTCTAAGGAGAATTCCTTAGTCTTATGGCGCAAGAAATTCTTAAAGTCTTTCCAACCTGGGGGAAGTTTGTCAATAATAACAGCAACTTGAAACTGTTCATCTAAAACCATACCTTCGGAGATGATCTCATGAGCTATTTTCTGCAGCTCATGAGACTGCATCTCTGCTGATCTATCGTCTGTCATCTGATACTTCAGATAGCGGCTCACAGCATACTTCTTCGCCCCTGCCTCCTCTGTATCGTATTTCTTCTGCAGTGCTTCCCAGATCTGGTTCGCTGTCTTGTCTTCTGAATTGTAGTAATCATACAGATCATCGCTCAATCCGTTCAGAATAAAATTTTTGCATAAATAATCCTGTTCTGTCCAGCTTTGCAACTGCTTCGATTGTTCGTTCCAGGATGTCATCTGCGTTGCGTCAGTTCCGTCAGGCTTGTCTGGCAACTGCGGTTTCTCGGTGGTAAGAGCAGCAGCCACCTTCCTCATCGTCAGGTAGAACTCCATCTTTTGACGCCAGCGTTTGAAGTGCAGACCTTCGAAACGAAATGGAGCAGCAGTCACCAATGGGATCTGGAATGCAGAAGCAGGAGCAGCATCATCTACAGTTGTTGTCGAAGCCATTGTTTCTATCGTCTTCAAATTGTTGGAAAACAATGGCTGAGTCACGTACTTCGTCGCTTTCTTGAAGACGATTCGGCGATCTGGCCGGTGGTGCAAAACCAGTTCGTACTTCCGCCGCCGCCTCTAGGATAAAACAGCCTCTCTCTGATTAATAACTGATCTGCTTTGCACAAACAAATCAGTGCAGATTTGCACTTTCTGATTTTACTGCTCGAAAATTTCTTAAGAGTATTTTAATGGCGGAGAAAGAGAATGCAGAATTTTTTTTCTGTATAGATCTCGTCTAATCTAATGATAATATATAGACGGGGATCAGGGTATTCGAAAAATCTGGTCAGTGGAGGAAAATCGGATCTGCGAAAATACTTGGTCAAAGTTTTACCGCGTCATATAAAAATCGGTTCAGAAATTATTTTCCTGATTTAAAAACTGGTTCGAAAATAGCAGTGTTTTCTGGACCAAAAATATAAGTGTCTACACTACATAGCCAGGGCCCAAAGCCCGAGCCCGAACCGAGCCGAGCCGGGTCGAGTCGAGTCGGTCGGTCGGTCGTCATGATGCATAGCTCCCTCCTCACAACAAAGCATGCATTGGGAGCCCAAGGCCCCATCAAAGCTTCTTAGAAACAAGTATATAAGCTTGCCTCTTCCATATAATCCCATGATGTGGGACTATTCACAAATATGAGCCATCATACACTTATTTCATGTTTTAAATAATTCACAATATTTCCAACAGTTACTTTTGCATGCATGTTTTTTCTGTTTTAGGTACAACACAAGTGGAAGATACTGCTTCTAGGTGACTACTCTCTTCAACTGCTGCGGTTGGTACATTTGAATCTACATATAAGCAATCAATTTGGTTTAAAGCGCAGACTCTAATTTCCAGTGGTGGAGCTTCAAAATTAGCAATTTCTGCACTGTTTTTATTCTACATCCTTATTATTTTTAACATTTTCGAACACCTTTTCTGTACGCTCCTCAGTAATAATGAATTCAGTTGTAACATTTTGAGGAACTGCTACTTTGGCAAGTTTTCTAAAGAACATATGTACAATTCCAGCTGAGTGTCCAAACACATTGCAATTTTGGCAAGGTCATTCTTTGCATTCGTATGCTATATGAACTTCTATCTGATGTCCATCACCGTCTAAGCTGTAAACTGAATGCGGATAATCAAATTTAACATCTATTTCAACTAATACCCTTACATAATTAAGTCGAGTTTCTATTGCTGTGTTTTAATCCATTTTTATCGACCTGCCCATAGTACTCGTAAAACGACTAATAGCCTCTTTATTCCATAATTTTAAATCAAGATCAAGTGATTTTAGATAATTGTTAATGAGACTTTAATTTTAATTAAGGGGGTTACAATTTCAATTTATTTTAAAATTATTATGTGAAGGGACAAAATAAATTAACCTTTTCTTAGATCTATAAATAAAAATTCCAATATTAACCATCTAATCTTCCTTAATTTAAACCTTAAATTCCATCTACCTTAATTTACATTTGTCTCTAGCATTTGGGCAATATCAAACCTTAAATCCTATGTCCTTAATTTTCTGTTTTTACCCTGAATGAGTCTCATTAACAACGTCCTAATTCTGTTTTAATTAATTAATTATTTTATTTATTTATTCAGAACGAAACAGGGCTTGCACTAGTTAATGTTACAAAGCAAACGTCAAAGAAGAAAGAGAAAACAAAGTCATTAATTAACACATAGAAAATAAATAGAGTAAAAGATAGACTGAAAAAAGGACTTCAATCAGTTTTATTGCATGCAGTTACTAAATACAAAACTAGGTGCAAAGGAAGAAACGAATCAATCCATTCTCGTTGCAGTTAGCACATTTAATCTTCGAACAATCTAGACCGTCCATCACTCTGAGTCTGGAGCTTCCACGGCAGTAAGGACAGATGAGAAACCTCTTCCCTCCGCAAGCATCACACATCAAAGATTCTTTACGGGGAATTCTATCAAGCAGCAACGACATTTTCCCTTCATTTTCCCTTCATTTTCCAGCTTTAGCACCTGCTCGAATCCGCCAATCAGCCTTCCATGAATAAACAGCAGCGGGGGCGTAACCCTATCTTCTCCAATTAGAGCCCTCAGCTCCTCCTTGAAAGTATATAGTATACATAGTATATAGTATATATAATTCACTCATAGATGCTTGAGGGCCACCTAGTTAATAGCGTATCCCCTACACATTATAACTGTACGGTTTTAGGCTAACAATAATTTGGAAGAGCGACTAAAGTCCATTTTACACCTTTAGTATCAATCAATTACTTAAAAGTTAAATATACAAACAAGATCTAAGCATTGCTTATGTGGCAAAACCAATGTCTAACAAACATTATTATCGTCATTGCTTCTTAGTGTATTTTTTTCTAGATGTTTTCTATATTTATTTCTTGTTATGTTTGTACTTTACAATGCAATTCTTACTTGTCTTCCTGTTTTTATTCATGATCATATATATACTTGAGGGAAAAGAGCTTGAGTTTTACATTAAGAAGCAGTAGAAAAAGAGCAAGATTACTAATTAGGGGTGACAATTAAACCCGACCCGATGGACCCGGACCCGACCCGACGGGTCTCGGTTCTAAGCGGGTTGGGTTTTGTCGGGTCTAAACTATACATTTCAAAAATCTGGACCCGGTCCCGATCCGACGGGTCTCGGTTCTAGGCGGGTTGGGTTTTGTCGGGTCTAAACTATACACTTCAAAAATATGGACCCGACCCGAGCTTCGGTTCGGGTCCGATCGGTTCGAGTCCGAGTGAATAATAACACTAAAAATATATAAATTTCGATATTTTTTGGTCGGACCTTTCGGGTCGGGTCTATGCGGGTCGGGTTTGATCGGGTCTTGATGGTATTTTTCATCACCTAGACCCGACCCGAGACCCATCGAGATCGGTTCGAGTTCGGGACTTTTCGGGTCGGTTCGGGTTTTCGGTTCCCGGTTCTAATTGCCAGCCCTACTACTAATGCTTCACTTCCTATATTTACTTGAGGGAATTAATGACTATGTTTTTTGTAATGGTTTAGCTGGTGATGTGAATGACTATTTTAGATTATTTTGTTGGGTACGTATTGTATTTTGATCGAATACTCTAATTATTCATATATATGAATGAATCTAATTTAGTTATACTTGTTGTTGCATTGATATATGAATTATATTATTATTAATATATGAATGGATTCTATTATTATTAATATGTGAATAATTGGTGTATACATTATTTTTTTGGAATTTAAAATGCAACTGTCGATTATAGTTGTAATAAAGTGTATTACAACTGGCAGGAATAGCTGTAGAATTTAGAAAGTCACAATGAAGCATAATAGTTGTAAAAATCAGCATATTACAACAGTGAATAATAGTTGTAAAAATAATCATATTACAATGGTGCATAACAGGTGTAAGAAGATTCTAGTCTATTACAACTTCTTAATATACGACGGTGGATCCACAGTTGTAAAAAGTCTTTTACAACTGTTTTCCACCATTGTAATATGGTGATTTTGTTGTAGTGGCGAACGGACTTAAATTTGGTCAGGAGATTTTCGGCCTCGGTTCGCTGAACACTAAATAGCCATTCTTGCCAAGCAATAAACAAATACAAGAATACCACAACAAAGAACCGCCAGAGCCTGAAAGACAACAATCCCAGGCCAATAAACAAAAAGCAGGACATCAGGTTTAACGAACCGCAATTTTAACATTTAGAAATACAATAAAATTCGGTTTATTTCGAATTATAAGGAATTTACGGATTTAATATCTGAATATAATTTTAGAATACGTTTGTTTATTTGAATATAATTTTTTTTAAATGATCGTTCAATTCATAATTTATTTGTTTTGAGTTTTGACGTGAAATCAGTTTATAATTAAACGTTGAAATACTTATTTTTTAAAGGGGTTTTTTAGCACAAAGACAAAACTAAAGAAAACTTTAGGCACAAAGACAAGAGGTCAAAAGTTTAGGAGAAAGACATTTTTAGTGTAAATCAAAGAATTCATGGACACACCATCATTTCTTATGTTATACTAAAGTGTCATTTTAGCTAAATTTTTTGCCTCTTGTCTTTGTGTCCAAATTTTTCTCTAATTTTGTCCTTCACACTATTTTCCTATATTTTTTTAAAACATGAGTATTTTATAAAAATTTAGTTTAGACGATTTTAGAATGAAAACGTCGACGTTAGTTTCGTCGATTTCGATTCTGCTGGCTTAATTTAAATCGATTTGTAGGGACAACAAATATAGCATAAATAGCATTTTCCATATGAACGACACACTAAACACACCAGAATTTTGTTAGTCTATTTCCATTGGGTTTGAGCGAGCGGTCAAAATTTTACTAATGTTATAATCAAAAGAGAACACATAATATATATATATATATATATATATATATATATATATATATATATATATATATATATATGAGGAGCGTTCAGCGGCACCCCAAATAGTGAGCACCCCATTTGCTCCCCTATATAAACCAAACATTTATATTAGAATAAGTGAGTGGGAGAAGAGAGAATGAATGAAGAAAGAGAGAAATGGGATATGTGGTGGAAATCAGGGAGCATTTAGGGGTGTTGCACTATTTGAGGTGTCATTGAACGCTCGCGCATAACGAAGTTACATAAGGTTGTTTGTGTGGTTGGCAATGATGACATCAGGTCCTTGATTGAGAGCAAGGTGTAGTAGCAAGTGTTGGTGAAAAATTGCAAAGGGAGAACAAGTAGTGAAATAACAAAGTTACATAAGCAACTAAGAAAATCTTGGACTTGCATGTTGCTTTTATATTATGTTGTTACTTGTTATTTTAGTAACGTAAATAATTTTTGTTTACAATATCTTATTATTGTGCGGTTTTCTCCAATGGTTTCATTTCGAAATTCATAACAAGAAACTTGCTTGGTTGAAAACCGAAATTGCTCAAAATTTGGCATTTGTTTAGATTTTCGGTTGAACGTAAAATCAAAAGTGAGTGCTTACATACTCACACTTAACTAACGTTTTCATGCAAATTGATAAATTAAATTTATTGTATTTATCTATTAGTTGAATTTAATTATTACGTAAATTGTTTGGTTGCAAATTGAATTGGTTGGTTTGTTTGTGCTCATGTTGATACGATATACACGTCATATGTATAAACACATGTGTAGAAAATAAATGTTCATATATGACGTTGCACCATTATTTTGATATTTGGTTATGTTACGTATGTTATAATTGGTCATTATGATTGTTGTTAATTCTCTGTTTATGTCGGGCATATTTTGACGTATTCACTTGTGACAGCGGAAGGGTTAAAATGGTATATACCCGAATTAAATTATAAATATTTCACTCTGCCTAGGTAGAAAAATTAAATTATAAACACCGTTGGTCAAAACGAATTGTTTTATGAACCCAAATTGGTTTAAGATTTAATAACGAATTATTTAAATTTTAATCAAAATTGTTTTAAGCACTTACTTGTTACTTGACTCGATTTGTTACTAAATTGAGATTTTATGAGAACTCGTCGACATACGATTTTAAATCGATTTATTTATTAAAACTCGATTTTCAAATTTGAATATAAAATTGTGGAAACTAAGAAATTGAATATTTAAATACAACGACGTTAACGAAAATAGTTAATGTGATAAATAATTGTGCATTTGATTCAGTAACGTGCATTTCTAATTTTACACGATTTTGTAAAGTTTGTTTCTTAATTGGAATTTAATTTGAAATTTATTGACGTATAATTTACGTGATTTTTGAAATTTGAATATATTGTAAATTTAGATTGAAACTTTAAATGGATAATTCTAAATTAATTTCAAACTTAAGATTTGATCTGAAGTTAATTCTACTATTTTAGAATATACGTTATAATTGAATTTAACGGATTGTTGAATGGAACCAAATTTGGAATCGAATTGTATTTTGAAATAAAGAATTGTATATGGAATTTGGAAATTTATGATTTCAATTCTACTTGAAATATAAAATAGTACAAGTGTACAATTTAAGATGTTAATTCGACAAGTAAGTTTGACATAATTTGTTAGATTTGAAATCTTTAAGTGAATGTAAGATTAAATTGAGTTTTATCAAGACTGGATTATTTATAGCGTTAAATTTAAGAGTTGGGATTTAAATAAATATAAATGAAATTGGCTAATTTGTGATTTAAGTGTTGAAGTCGATATAGCGGAAATGGATTTGAAATTCGAATTAGATTGAAACCTATTTAATGAAATATGTTTAAATTGGTAATTAAAATTTGATTTGTTAAACAGACATTGATTTTTGAATTGGAAAATATGATTTTGGTTTCACTTTAAACGGTAAATTGAAATGATTGAAATTTTGTTTCAAATTGGAATTTGAATTTGAATCCGAAAACGGTTTAAAGTGGATTTTGAAACTCGATATTTGGTCTAAATGGTTTGGAATGAAATAAATTGTTTATTCCAAATTACTATACTTATATTATTCTTAAAATCAATAGTATTTCAAATTAAATGATTTCATTTAAACCATTTTCCTTATACTATTTTATTTCATATATGCTATATATATAACTGTGTTTATTAAACTATTATATTTTAATCATAATTATATATATATATACAAACTATTTGAATAGTAGTTTATTTCTGACCCAAGTTATTGAGCCCAACTTATTTGAATATAAGGTTTCATTCGAATAACGATAAATGTGACATGAAACCTAAATCGAAAATTGAATTTTGATAATGAAGTGATTTGCAATATGAAAATATGAAATTGGACTTGAAATCCAATATTGAATTACTTTGAGATATGATAATGTAAATCGAAATTTGAACTAAACTTATTTATGATTTGAAATAGGATGTTTTATTTTAACATAAATGTAATAACCCGGAAAATCTGGGCCAGTTTAAAAATTTTATTTTGACAATTTTAGCGAATTTTGAATATTTAAAATAGATTATTTTAAATAATAACAACGAGAAAATTTATTTTTAATAGAATTCGAACGTATATATTATATACGTCGTCGTTAGAATATAAATATTTATATATAATTATAAAAGGAATTGAAAATAGCGCGGTAGTTCGATAATTCGATTTCAAACTTCAATTGAATGTACCGGGTGCAAAACAATCCGGATTTTAGTGAAACCAAAAACATTAGGATCTAATTGATGATATCTTTCCAACGAATTTGAAAAATTGAGATTTCATAGCGGGAATCAAAAGATATGTCCAGTTGAAAATTCTGAATAGTCGCTATGGAATTCAGGCCCTTAAAAATGGGAATTTTGCAAACGACCTCGGATTTCGACGAAACCACTTTTGTTGGGTTCGTGATGTCAAATTATTGCTTGGTTTTAAATTTCATGATTTTTCGATTCAATTTGTGAGCGTGGCAAAGGAAAACATGTTTTGACCATTTCAGTTGATTTTAATCGACTGGAAAATGGCCATTTTTCCAACGGTCTAAGAATTCGACGAAACTAGTTTTGTTAGGACCGTATTGTCAATACGAATCTAGGAAATATTTTTCTGGGATTTATAGAGTTCGTATGTGACCCCGGTAAATTGAAATGCGCGTTCAAATTCAATATATAGAAGTATATGTTGATTTTGACGAAAACTGATTGTAACAGTCGAATCAACTTACGATACATATCCCATTGTGCTCGGAATGGGGGTAATTAGCTAGGGGCGACAGTCGGTGGACTCGATTTCGAGGTCAAATGAAAAGTCAACTTGAAGGAGAATAAAGTAATTAAATTATATAAGTATATAAAGCCCCCTATATATTTTCTAAACTTAAATCAGATGCCCGAGCCCCCTTTTCCAAATTGAACCCGCTGCTCCTCCCCAGTCGCCATCGTCCTCCTCCCTCAGGCGACTGTCGCGCCACCGACGCTTCCCTCCCTCCTCGCGCAACCTCCTCTCGCTCATCTCCTTCTCCTCCTTTCTGAAAACCCACGCCGAACCCCAATCCTCCGCAAGCCCTCAACCGGGAGACCCCCTGTCGCGCAACCCCCCTGACGCCGCATCTTCCTCCTCCGACGCCAAGTCGAACGTGGCGCAGTTGCAAGGAAAGAACGATGACGTGGAGCTCTTCAATGTGGCGAACTCCGATCAGTACCTGGTGGCTCCGGCTGATGGCAGTCGCGGCTCCTTTCTGGGAGTGACGGTTCGAGCAAGTTCAGTCCAGAAGAAGATGAAAGGGGACGGGGTTTATCCACTTAAACAATGGGAATGGTAACTTTTTACTGTGGCTAATTTGTATAATTTTCAGATTTTAAATGTGAATAATATGTTTTATTTTCAGTATAGATTTAAATAAACACTGATAAAAATTTGGATTTTTATATATGTATTACATTGATAAAAATATGATTTTTATGCTTGTAGCATATTAAAGGTAAGATTTTTATACTGGTAGCCGGAAAAAGAAGTGATTTATTTATTTATTTATATGATAGCATAACAAAGATACAATTTTTGTATAGAATAAAAATATAATCTTTTCTATATAGTAGCGTCGATAAAAATATAATCTTTTCTATATAGTAGCGTCGATAAAAATATAATCTTTTCTATATAGTAGCGCCGATAAAAAAATAGAATTTTTATCCATATGGAGAGATTATAAAAATATGATTTTTATATACATAGCAACAATATAAAAATGTGATTTTTATATATGTAGTGAATAAAAAATATGACCTTTATATAGTAAAAGATATAAAAATACTATTTTTATATAAGTAGTGTATTGAAAAGGCGAAATCTTTAGATTTGAAAAGGCGAAATCTTTATATTTTAAAAGGCGAAATCTTTATATCTGAAAAGGCGAAATCTTTATATAGAGAATAATGTTGTAAAAATAGAATTTTTATCTATATAGTAACGATGTAAAAATAGAATTTTTATCTATATAGTAACGATGTAAAAATAGAATTTTTTATCTATATAGTAGCGGTGTAAAAATTCGATTTTTATATGGAATAGCGAAGTAAAAATTCGATTTTTATATATTGAATAGCAAAGTAAAAATTCGATTTTTATATATGTAGTGGCTACGGGCAACGAAAGTGACGAAAGTGAAGAAAGGCGAGAACGACGAAGATTTCTATAAAAGAAGTGTCGTGGAGTTGGGATAGTTATTGGTGAGAACTTCTCACTCTTCAATTTCTTTTTTCTAGTCATATATATGTATACTAGGATGCAGACGGTGTTTAGTAGCACCCGACACAATCGTCCACAGACCATGGACTTGTTTGTTTGGCTGTGTAGTTGGTTAGATTATTTGGATTGAATTGTTTGGTGAAATGGAATGGATTTGATTGATATGTGTATGGCGTGGGTCATCACTAGACCGGGGATAAGGCTAGGCCTTGTCCCGTTTCTAGTATCGTGCCGTTATGCCGCCGAAATTTTCTAAAATAAGTTAGAAAAATAAAAATATCATTTTATTTAAAGAATGAACTGAATAGAAATTCATATGTTAAAATAAAATGTTTTATCGTTAAAAATATAATTTTTAACGTGAATATGAATATAGTGAATGTGAATAAATAAAAATTCATTTACAAACCAGACGGTTTGTTTATGTACACTGATTTGACTGACATTGATTGGGACGATAAATTTTACACATCACCCAACTGCACAAATAAAAATCTGTGTTTGATTGTTTGAAACCCCACACGGGTATTGGGATAAAATACGGTATACACTAATCCCAATAATTAGTTGTATGTCGATCGATTGATTGACAGGCTGTTATAAGCGTTAGATATCTATATTTGATGCTTATACAGTGTAGTGCACTTTGGATGATGGTTGATTATTTATCGTTGCTATTATATACATTTGTGGTATGGAATCCATATAATTAACTTTTTATGGTAATTGATTGGGCCTCATTCCAATCGGGAAAAATAAAGAATATTGTAAAATAAAGGTTCATGTGTTGACAGTACTCATCCGTTGAGATTAGTCATGTGTTGAACGAAATATTTTAATAATAAAAGTTACATCTTTATCAATATAAAATAAAGGTTCATGTGTTGACAGTACTCATCCGTTGAGATTAGTCATGTGTTGAACGAAATATTTTAAAAATAGAAATATTTGAATAGGGAAATATTTGAAATAGAATATTTGAAAATAGAAATATATGAAGCCGTGTTGATTAGAGATGCGCTATTTTGACGCGAACGATATTTATATCGATTATATTCGTTTTTATAATTTGATTTGAAAAGAAGAACGATTTGAATTTGAATTGAATCGAATAGAAAACCAATTTGAATTGAATCGAATAGAAAATCAATTTGAATTGAATCGAATAGAAAACCAATTTGAATTGAATCGAATAGAAAACCAATTTAAATTGAATCGAAATTTGAATTGAATAGAAATGAATTTTAAAACGAATTTATAAGGAAGAATTCAACTTTGATTTGGATTTGAAATAAAGGTTGAAATTGTTTTTGAAACAAATTCAAAACTATTTATAAAATTCATTTCTAAATAGTAATCGATGAAATATTTATTATATATATTATATATAAAATATAATGGCCTGAATAGAACGCGCCGCGCCGTGGCAGTTCGTGAATTTCGATCATTTATTTCAAACGGACATTACGGGAGATCCGACCGTCGAATTCTCCTAAAACCGGAACCGTTGGGTTCGTATCGAAAAGAGCTTTCTAACGAATATTAGAAATTTGAAATCTAACGGTTGGATTTGGAGATACGTCCAAATCAAATTTGAAAAAGGTCGCTGTAAGTACAGTTCGATGGCCATTGATGAAAATCGACTGTATGGGCTTTAATAAAATTATTAAAAATAATAATAATTTGTCTAAAATCATAAGAAAGGATTTGAGAAAAATTGGGATGAGAAACCCCATGTTTGAAAAGATAAAAATAGATTTTTATCGAAATGAACTAGTTTAGAACTAAAGTAACAACCCATTTATTTTTAAATAAATAAATTAGATTTGAAATGGGTTTTAAATAGAATTGATTTGTGGGTTTATCGTGAACTGTGTTTTAAATGACACTAGTTCTTTAAACCGATAATAATTAGAATGTGATTTGGGTTTGTCGTGAACTGTGTTTTAAATGACACTCGTTCTTTAACCCAGTAAAAGGAGTTTTATTGAATCTGCAATTTGATTGAAATGTGAATTGATAATTCAAATTATCAAATTTGGCAAATGAGCGAGAATAGAGTACTACCAATTTTGCTCCAAAGCGATAGTTAAATCTTTAATTAGATTTGAACGTGAAATGGTAATTAATTTTACCGATAACACCACGGTGTTAGATATGGAGTATTACCAGTTTTGCTTCATAGGATGAATAGGTTGGGATTGGGAAATAAAATAAATAATTACTTCGGTGTGGTTCGCTAATCTCGACTAGTTTAGAAAACCATAATTTGGTTTGAAACGACATCCAAAGGAAGATTAAAGGATAAATTTTAAAGAATTTATCTTGGATAAAATTAATGGGAACCTTTCCCTAAAAATGTGGAATTTAGAAACTAGCTGTAGGTTAGCTAAGAAGAATGGTTTCCTGGGTATTGATCTGATGTTGGTTTCGGCCTTCGGGGTTAATATTTGGGGAATTGCTCTCTTACTGATATACGGTTAGTGACTAATGAATTGGAATGAGGCGTATGTTGTGTTTGTGTAACATTTGTTTTTAATATACGTGGGTTGTTCAGAAAGGCCGGGTTTATACCCATTATGAATAAACGATTCGACGATATGTCGAAGATGAAGATGGTGGTTGAAGACCGGAAGTCTTCACATCGTTTGGGTGATTACTGATGATCTTGATTGGGCTGTACACCCAAGATTAGGGAATCAGTTGGTTGTCGTCCAGACGTACATGGAGATGGATGGATATGCGAGGAAAGTGCCTCCGGTTTCGTTCAGACCCAAAACGAACTTGTAAATGGATTGTGTGTCTGACATTGGATTTTATTCTGTGTTGATTGATTTCTGTTAAATATATATCTGTTTGGCGGTGGAGAATTTATTCTCTTGCTTAACGCCCTTCTCTGAGACGTACGAGCTTAGAGATTATATATCGATAGATATCAATCGCATGGCATGAACTGCCAGTGTGGCACGCTGAGTTGCATGGATCAAGGCTTCTATTGAAAAGCAAAGTCTTGTGGTTGATGATCAAAGCACGGCCTACGTGGCGTAGCTTTGTGTATAGCGTGAATTCGCGAGCCTCACACCTCGGTATGAGTCCAAAACGGGATACGGACCGCTGGGAGAGCACGACGTTTCTTTCTAGCTTTGGTGGTGTCAGTGACTTACCAGCCCTGACATTTATATACTTTTCACCTTTGTGGTTGTTGGAATGAGGCGCCTCGATTATAGGTCTGTAAGGACCGGGAAACGTGTGTTCAGGCATAACCAATCCTCTAACGTAAGTGAGGACCGGCCCAGCCGATTCCAGGATTACCCAGAGTGTGTAGTCCTGAGACATTTGCTAGAGTGTCTCGAACGTGGAGAGGAGCTTGCCCCTTGCCTCGACTCATGACGGAAATCCAATTTCCAATACGTGTATTGCGGTTTTAATTGTAGAACTAGTATGGCGACATAGTAGATGGTAGCTATGCCGCCTATGATTGATATTTATGATTGAAATTGTTTTGACACTATACACTTATTATAGTATCAAATAATTTGTTTTAAACGTACCAAGCATGTTTGGCTATTATAACGGAAAACCCTATCCTCCGGCTTGTGTTGCATTGTGTGATGGGACCTGAGTCTTATAATAACTTCATTTTTCAAAAAGCATTGCACTGGTATTCTTGGGAGGAAACCCGTTCCGTGTTATACGGCGTGGTCCCTTGAATTACTCTCTTTTAAAGTAAAGTTTAAATAACTGTTTTAGTTCTCACACCAGTCACATGACTGACCTGGAGTTTATTGTTTTAACCTAAACTCTGGGTGCCCTTATTTTCGACACGGGCAGCTAGTAGTTTTGGTTGCAGATTTATATTCACAGGATCCTGGTTTACAGCTGGAATGATATCCGGAAAGCTCTGTATCCGTATATCACCTTCAGTTGTGCTTTGTATTATTTTCCGCTGCTATGTAATTTATTGTAATCTCTGATATTTATCGAATGTAATTTATTCATTCATGCTCTGTATATTCTTGTATCTGATGGAATTGTTGTAATAACAATGAAATGTTCTTCCGTCTGCGTTCTGATTTGTCCTGTTCTCAAACGATCAGGGGTTTCGAACGGACTAGATCGGTTTAACGACTGATTCGGATCGAGCGAAATTCCAGGCTGTTACAGTGGTATCAGAGCTTTGGTTTACAGGGCTCGAGAACAAGACACATTAGAACCATACGAAAGAATTCATCAGATATTGGGTTAGTAATATCCAATTAGAATGACTCGTTAGAGATAGGATCAGTAGTATCCTAGAACGGGTGTGAACAGTATATTTTTCAAATGAAAACAATTTTGTTTTGAAAATTTAAATTGCTTTATACGTATTTGATAATTTATTTATTTTGAATATGGACAATCCACTATATAAAGATTTCGCGTATACGCGTCATGAACGTATATTCGAAGTTTTAATATACTGGATAGATATAGGATCACACTCTAGTCGCCCGGAGATGATGTTGATAATGACCATGGCATCATCAATATTTGTGTTCGTGTTTCGAAGGTGTGATATCTATATATTTCCATTAGACTGGTGTGAGAACCAAAAATATAGCAAGAATACATTGTTGTAATTTGGCATCAAAAACATGACTTTTCGTAGATATATCAAAATTATGAATTTGAAACGATAAATTCACTAATTGATTGATGTTTGTGTTGTCTGTTTATTTGTTTGATAATTTTGAACCATTATGCCTAATATAACCAAATTTTGAACTGTATTGAAAATTGGTCGCATTTGCTTGCATATACATATACTTACAATGAACAAGTCATAGCAAGGAGGCTAGAGCAGAGAATAAAATTTATTTGCCCGACAAATAGGTACATGTTTACTATATAATTTACTGTTTTGTTTAGGTGATGATGATTTTATGAGCCTATTGGCTAGCCGCTTGGCTTTTTCTTTTTCTTTTTGAGATCAGAAGGCCTGTATGGCGATTTCGGGATTTTCCCGTGGCTCCCGGTGCAGGGGAGGTTATGGCGAAATTTTTCGAAAATTTAGGGTGTTAACCAAATTTTTGAAAATTTGAGAATTCTCAGAAACTGAAAAGTTGGAGGATGGAAGCCTGATCGAACGTAGAGTTGATTAATCAAACCACTTTCGACTTTGTTCCTTTTCGGGGACGAAAAGTTTTAAGTGGGGGAGATTGTAATAACCCGGAAAATCTGGGCCAGTTTAAAATTTTTATTTTGACAATTTTAGCGAATTTTGAATATTTAAAATAGATTATTTTAAATAATAACAACGAGAAAATTTATTTTTAATAGAATTCGAACGTATATATTATATACGTCGTCGTTAGAATATAAATATTTATATATAATTATAAAAGGAACTGAAAATGGCGTGGTAGTTCGATAATTCGATTTCAAACTTCAATTGAATGTACCGGGTGCAAAACAATCCGGATTTTAGTGAAACCAAAAACATTAGGATATAATTGATGATATCTTTCCAACGAATCTGAAAAATTAAGATTTCATAGCGGGAATCAAAAAATATGTCCAGTTGAAAATTCTGAATAGTCGCTATGGAATTCAGGCTCTTAAAAATGGGAATTTTGCAAACGACCTCGGATTTCGACGAAACCACTTTTGTTGGGTCCGTGGTGGCCATCCAAGATTGGAAGTTCCCTGAAAATGCTACCGAAGTGAGAAGTTTCTTGGGGTTGGCTGGCTACTATAGGAAGTTTATCAAAGACTTCGCAAAGATATCAGCTCCATGGACACGCTTGACGAAGAAGAACCTAGTTTTCACATGGGACGTAGATTGTGATGAAGCGTTCCAACGTTTGAAGAGAGCTTTGACTTCAGCCCCAGTCTTAGTATTACCAGACGGGAGTAAGCCGTTTACCATTTATACTGACGCTTGTGGGACAGGACTAGGCGCAGTCTTAATGCAAGAGGGTAGGGTAATAGCCTATGGTGGAAGGCAGTTAAGAGCGCATGAAAAGAATTACCCCACGCATGACCTAGAGTTGGCCGCTATCGTTTTCGCGCTTAAGTCTTAGCGTCATTATCTTCTTGGAGAGAAATTCGAATTATTCACTGACCACAAGTCTTTAAAATACCTATTCTCTCAAAAGGACTTGAACTTAAGGCAGCAAAGGTGGATGGAGTTCTTAGCGTCCTACGACTTTGAGATAGCATATACCCCTGGCAAGGGTAACGTGGTGGCCGATGCCTTAAGTAGAAAAAGATTATCCTTAAGTCCTTTGTTTGTTGAGCGGCAAAGTTTAGAATTCATTTCGATGTTTGACTTTAGACCTTCCGTTGACTTCGTACCCGGTTTGCTAGCATCCTTGGAGGTCAGACCTACGCTTTTGGGACGGATTGGCGAGGCACAGCGAGACGACCCGCAGTTGGTTGAGTTAGTAAAAAAATCAAAGGAGGGAAGTCATCAAGCCATCTCCGTAGGTATACCCTAGATGATAAGGGTTGGTTACGTAGGGACGGTAGACTTTGTGTACCAAAAGACGATGACCTAAGGAAGACAATTCTTGACGAAGCACATCATTCGAAGTTGACCATTCATCCCGGCGGGGACAAGATGTACAAAGACATGAAGAGAGTTTACTTTTGGGCCGGCATGAAGAAAGATGTGGCCGAGTATGTCGCTAGATGCTTGGTAGTAATCAAACAATATGATGACTGGTGTGGTGCAGTGTAGTAATCATTCGTTAGTAATTAGGTGTGCCTTTACCGTTATCTTTAACGTTATCTTAAACGCTATCTTTATCTTCCTAAGAGTTCATAGACATTTACTTGTCTTCCAGCTTATGCCTTAGTCTAGTTATTTTGATAATAGTATTGTTAGAATTATCATACTCGCCAGACTTTATGTCTGACCCCCTCTATTTCTATCCTTTTTCCCCCTCCAGGTCCTCAGGTTGGGCCCAGCTCTAGTGGAGTTTGATTGAATTGCTTCATCTCTCTTTAGAAAGCTTGGACCGTTGAAGTAAAGTCCAGCTTGTTATCTTTTTAATGGCTATTTATATAATGGGATTATGTATTTTGTTTTTATGAAGATGGATATTGTACTTGGTTATGATCTATGGTTTTATGATGTAACAAACATGTTTAATTTCCGCTGCAGTAAAATGAAGTTTTAGATTTACAAGTACTATTTATTATCTGTCTTGTTGTAATTTTTCTGTTCTATATTCACTTATAACCTCCATGGAAGTTAATGCATTCCCTTTGTGAATGACATTAATGGACGTGGGGTGTTACACATAGTCGGAAGCTCTATTTTATTCTAGTTATATTATCACCTTTGTTTACTTAAGCAGTTGTTAACTTATGTTATTTCCATTTGTTTTACTTCAAAGAAAGGAAAATGTAAATATATAGATCACTTATGTATTAATTATTTCCACCGTGAGATTCTGAGTTGCATTTTATTTATGTATTTTTGTTCTGTGTTCTGTGACCGATTCAATCATTACCTAACTATCTATCACTTTGAGCAAATTCCATTGTTTAAAATGGTGGGTCGTTACACAAGGCTGAGCAGCACAACGTGCCATCCAATCTAATCCGACCAAACCGAAAACACAAGATCGTTGCTAGTAATCACCTCTTCAAGTCCTAGCACCGTGCAACCTCTAAGAAAGATAGTAGCAAGAACCTGAAAAATAAAAATAAAAACCTCACCTAATGCCTTCTGGGGGGAGGAGATCTTCGGGTGATAGAAAAAGCACTCGTCAACGATAAAGAGGACAAAGGTTTCCCATGGAAGGCTCGCTTCCGAAAGCTAAAAAGACATCGATCGAAACTTTGTGAATGATGAATATCAACATCATTGATGTTTCACTGAAAACAACCTTGTTTCAGAAACACCAAATGCCAGCTAATGAGGCAAGGAATAAGTTTGAAAAGGGTTGACTTTAGATCTTTTCCAAGCCTCTAGCCCACTAAGTATGAAGAAGACCAAGTAGAGATGGCATCCCCCCTATACCAACCAAGTGCCTGAAGTGAGCCCGAACCGCACTAGTACACTCACCTTCCAAGAACAAATGTGTTAACGATTCCAATGACCCAGACTCGTAATACCTATAATGAGAAACAAGAGGAATGTCAATCTTTAAAAGGTTCACATCAATAGTTAGTATGTTATGAAGAATTTTCCACATAAGGATGGCAACATTGGGAGGGATACGCCTATCCTAAATGAAAGAGAAGACTGACACTCTTAGAACTAGAATTCTTATAGAATTCCAAGTCGCCCTAAGGCTGAAAGATCCCCTACTTAAGTTCAATCTCCAACCGTGGGAATCAGTAAAGGCCTTGACCAATTGTAAACGTATCCATGTCTCACTTTCATAATACGGGGATCCTTTATAGTCAGAAGGCAAAAGTCATTGGTACTTAGCATGAAGAAACAACGCTCATAGGGAATCGTTGGAGCAAAATCTAACCCAGAGCTTACATGTATAAGTCTTGCAGACATCCCTTGGATTACACAGGCCTAGTCCTCCCTTATGTCTGGAACGATAAATGTTATCCAAGGAAACCCAATGATGCTTTTGAAGGTCGTCTTTATTTCCCCATAAAAAAGACGATGTCAAGGAAGATAGGATCAAAAGAAAGACAAAGTAGGCATCATGGCTGCGGAGACATGACCCCAAAGAGTCGAGAACCGACTTGATGAGGACAATCCTTCCATCCTGAGATAAGAGAGTCGAGTTCCATTTGAAAATCTACCACTTGCCTTGATAGTAAGGGCGTCGAGAACTCACTGAGTTTGCGGCCTCGATAGAGACCGATGCCAAGGTAAAAAAGAGCAAGGAAAGCGACCTAAAACCTTGAGAAAGACATGATCGGACGAAGAAGCTCTTGGAGGAATTGATCAACTACCCCGAACCCCGCTCATATTGATGGAGAAAGAAAGGAGCCGACAGATAGATCGTCTATTCCCATTCATAAAGATAATAATGTCATCGGCAAAAGAGAAGGATGAAATCATGAAGCATCCGCTAGGTATAACGAAGCGATGTGTCTTCCTCACGATGGTAAGACAGTGCAACCCTTGGACGAGAGCCTTGGCGGCAATAACAAAGAGTGTATGGGGATGGGATCTCGTTGATGAAGAGCCCTCCCCAATTGTAAAAAATCTTTGGTCGCTTCGTTGATAAGAACAAAGAATAAGAAGTTCGAAATTGTAGTAGCCTAACTCAAAGATCGGGTATGAAAAAGTTTCCATAAATTTTAAATATACTAGCTCGATCTGATTCAAATATTCATGTGTACTTATACAATATGTGTGTGTGTGTGTGTGTATATATATATATAACACATACCTTACAACTAAAACAAATGGTATATGTCTATAAATATTTATATTCAAATATATATACAAGTAGGTGGCATAAAATGGTGTAGACATGTGGCACACACGTCATTGGATTAAATGGAATAACGACACATAAACACATTAGGTGTCCGTGTGTAGAAACATCCTAACACCTAAGGAGGCATGTTCTATATCTTAAGGCTTGCATAAAGATAAGGTGGACAAGTATTCAAAGAAGAATTATTAAACCAGCCTTAAGAAATGCTATAAATAGGGTGGATGTCTTTTTTAGTTTTCATACATCCATAAAACAAAAACACAATAAGATAAATAGGACAAGTTTGGAAGAAGCCAAGGGGATAAAATACAAGTCAAATCTATAATTCTAAGATGAAAAAAATATATTTGAGTACATGTATTCATGTCATACTGCGAAGAAAAGATGTGAGTATTAGGAATGAATGCTAGGGCTCAGATCTATCAAAATGGCACTCGGTAATTCAACAATAACTTCCTCATTTTTAAATGGAATTTTGATTTCTTTAACGATATAGAAAGCTAACTCAAAGATCTACATATCATATTGATCACCTTTTCAAATTCAAAGATTTGAGTACCTGATATTTAGATGCAAAGTCGGGTAAAACTCTGCCTGAAACGAACATGTGATTTTAAGAAAATGCCTTGCATTGTTGAATTTTATTCATTAAATTGATAGATGATTTTAAGGATTTCTTTTTATGGTAATTATGTAGACTGAGTAAGTTACTTATTGTATAAAATTTGGAGTCATAAACTATTTTTAACATCGAGAAATCGCATCAAACAATTTATGGAAAAACTGGTCAAAAATCTGAATTTTTGAAATTTGTAACACTTTTGAAATTGTAACATCTTTTTTAAATGTTACTAAAGCTGAAGTGCGATTTAAAAACTAGAATTACAATAGTTCGATCAAGCGATGATTTCTCCCATTACAATATTTTAAATGGCATTTTCTGAATGCTAGTGTAAACTGTTTAAAGTTTTGCACCTGAAATATGCGACCCTTTTGATTTGTAACATCTCTTAGCGGTTACAAACTTGTAACATAAAAGGAAGTGTTTTAACTTGATCTGAATTTTTCATAACATTTAAGAAATGTTGTCTTTTCTATAAGTAATCTGTAGAATACTCTAACAAACCTGAATTTTTTATAACGCACTAGAAATGATGTAGTAACTGTTTTGAATCTAAAACCGTTATAAAATGCAACCGATCTTATAAACTGCTGTAGTTTTTATTTTAACATTCTTATTGACGTTGAAACTTTTTATAGAACTTTCTGAAAGACTACCTTTTTTTGGACTTTAAAATATTTATAAATGATTATAAACTTAATCATTTACTTCAATGTAATTAAGATCTTTTAAATAATGATTTGTATTTGGATTATAAACATAATCATTTACTTCAATAGTGATTTGGCATAAGGTCTTGGATGAGTATTTGGATTATGATTTCCTTGTTTTAAATAATGTTTTTAAGTGGTTAATCATCTACAAAGATAAATGATTTTACTAAATGAAATAGTGGTTTAGCTTTGGTTTTTATGGATTTCGCCAAAGAAATTATTGCTTAAATTAAGAAAATTTGTTATGCGTATGACTATCGGGTGAACATCATTTAACCAAAAAGATTTTTCATATTTATCATTTTTCATACTCATATCATCATGATTTAATGCTACATCTAGGGATTTAGAGAAAAAATATATTAAATAGCCTTTTCCATTTTGTGAATATGATCAAAATAAAACTCCAAAGTGAGTTAGGCTATATCTAGGAGATTAGATAGATCAAGTTATATTAGAATGGTTTTAACTAATAAAAAAGATATGACTCATGGATTTAAAACCATACAAAATTTAAAGTGCAAGTTATAGGTTGTGACATATGCTTTAATCATGAGACCCCATCTAGTAAATTTCTATGATTCCAGTGCTTAGAACTTTGTTAACAGTGAGACTAAAAGGATGTTCACACAAAAAAAAATCTTGTAGCTCTATAAGCTCATAGAATCATTTATTTTATATTAATCTTACCCAAAGTCCTCTTAATCATATTTAGAAATTTTAAATATACCTTGTTATGTTTTGGCCCAAGTCAACTAAGTAGGTCATTAGTTGGCATATGAAAAATAAAAGGTTCATAGTGACCTTATGAGATGGGTAAAACAGGGGGCATAACCTTTCATTAACAGATTAGCCATATTGCATCCATGCATATAATCATATTATTTTTTGTTCTAACTGTTATGGTTGTAGGTGCATTAAAATAATTCACTACAACAAAACTGCCTTTTTACAACGGGAAATGCTCGTTGTAATATGGGTTTCGCAATGGGCACGAGCCATGTTGTAATAGATTGATCGTATTTTACAACGGGTAATTTTTTTTTGGCAAAGACCTTTTTTACAATGGTCACTGACCATTGCAATATACCCTATGACAATAACTCATACCCATTGTAAAATGTTGAAACTTGCAACGGGATAGCCACTAATAGAACGGATTATGCCAATTGTAATAAACTATAATACAAATATTTTTATTACATAAATATTCGGAACTTCTATTATTTGAATGTATATTTTATTCAAACAAATATTTTTATTTCACAGTTGAATAATAAACATTTCATTATTCTCTCTATTACACAATCGCTACATGATATACATTTTGTACATACATCCTCACTACATACGCTCAGTTATAACTTGTCACTCACTCACATACTCAATGTCTTCATCTTCAGTGATTGATCAAGAATTTATCCATTCACCTGTTGTACCTATCAAAATAGAATAATGCAGTAAAATGGAAAAAAAACAATTTTACTTGCAAATATAAATTTTATTTAAAATTTTATTTACCCAGGTTATTTGGATTGTTTCTCATCATTTTATATATAGGATCGAATATATATATATATATACATATATATGTATGTATGTATACCTACATACTCGAGCAACGTACAATATTTAAAATGATATACTGCTAATAATATAGTATTCAAGCATGTGGTAATTTCAGCACGTGAGATCATTTTTGTGTAGTGCATCTCATAAGGGAGATGCATCATTTGCAAGCAATGGTTGGGTTTGTAATTTGGATTTTTTTAAGATTGGTGATTGTTTGAGTGTTGATGTGATTTCATATCAAGGTAGAGTGTTTTTGATTTGTGATATGAAAATAACATGTATGTTTAAGGCGGCTTAAGATTTGGAGTTCGATAACTCGAGATGTTGCAAGTTATAGCTGAAAGGGGAAGAAAAAGGACATAATAGGTGATCAGACGTCTAAGGCCTCATGTCAAATGTCTAACCTATAGGAAATATGTTTTCTTGGTGTTTTGTTAGATGTCTAACCATCCGGGTCAGACGTTTGAGCTAAATGAGTTCTCTTGTGATGACCCCAAACCCCCGTGCCATGGAAGCAAGGATAATCATTGGAATATAACACATAAACAATAACAGCAGAATAAAACTATAGAATTACACCAGATAATGTACATCAAATTACACTGGAAATAATTTAATTATCAGAGTTACACAGCATAACAGGATCATACTTAGTACAGAATAAGGTTTCAGCTTAATATACAATGTCTGCAGCGGAATCAAACATAATATACATAATAATGTCTGAAACAGTACAATAGAAATGATAAAGGACCATCATCAACTTCCACAGCTTCCATCCATAGCCAAAATGAACCAAGCCAAAACCTGAACACAAGGCCACCCGTGTAGAAAATAGGGGCACCCAAGCTTGCAAAGTGAAACAAACTACGAGTCAGTCGTGGGACTGGTATGAGAAATCTACTTAACTTATTTAATAATAAGGCTAACCACAAGACCATGCCGCTAACGCAGAACGGGTTTACTCCATCGGATTGCCAGTGCAAGAAATAAATTAAATCATTAAACAACGCAATGCTTTTAAGAAAAATGAAGTCATTATAAGACTCAAGTACCATCACACAATGCAACGCAAATCGGAAGATAGACCTTACCTTATAATGGCCAAAATATGCTTGATACGTATAAAACGAAATCATTTGATATCATTACTAGTGCATATATGTTTCAAATACAATTTCAATCATAATGTATCAATCATAGACGACATGAGCGTCCCATGCCACTATGCCACCAATATATGGTTTACAATCAAAACTGCACATGTCATATTGGAAGTTGGATTTCCATCATGAACCAAGGCAAGGGATCGTCCTTACTGAATTCAAGACAATCTAGCCTACCATCTCTCATGATACAACCGCAACTTCACCTTGGATCTTCAGAGTCGGTCCTTTCTTAATTTGAGGATTGGTAATTCCTGAACAATACATTTCCCCGCCCTATGGGGCGTAATGGTCTGTATGTCGACCATATCATCCATCGGCCCCGTAGTGACCGATATATCCGAGGCGCCTCGCTTTCCATCATCCACATAAGTAAAAATGTCTGAGCTCCATACCACGACACCACTCCTAGCTAGAAAGAAACGCATGTCCTCCCTACAGTCCTGTCCCGTTTTTGGTTCATACTGGGATGTGAGGCTCGCGAATAGAGCTGTAAATCAAACCAAATTGTCCGTTGTCCGTCCGTGTCCGACCTGAATATTTGTCTGATCGACCATTGGCTTGTCCGAATAAGTAACAGACCAAAATTGAACTTGACTGCCAGTCCGCCCAAAAAATTCGGACCGAGCCCGAACTTGACGTGTCCGGACCGAGTTTGTCCGTGAACAGTCCGCTTTGAACGTGTAATGTAAAATATTTGTGTTACAATCGGCATTGACTTTGAAAGTATAAAATTAAATATTTATGGGAACACACAGAAAATAGCAATTATCAGGGTCCACTTTCCCATATTATGCCTCGTCTTCTCCCCATCAAATATTGCTTTCTGTTTTCTAGATATACGTTAGTTCCAGTTTCAACTTCCAGGCTTCCAGCTTCCCTAACCCTAAATCATATCTTTTTTGTAAATCGCTCAATTTAAAGACGGCCTTGACCAGAGAAAATCATCCTAACCTTATTATTCTTCTCAATTTTAGACTGATTCTTGAATTTTTATGGCTTCTACGTCACAACTTTTGGGTAAGTTTTGATTTTTTATTCTCAAAGATTTCGCTTTTATTTATTGTTATGTACTGATTCATGAAATGCAAAATTCCAGTCCTAGAATTTTAAAATTCGTAGTTTATTTTAGGATTTCAAATTCTTGTCAGATAAAATTTAAAACTTTCCCTTTTCTTTTTTTCCCAATTATGCGAAATTCCACTCTCTAATAATACATAGCAGTAGCATCTGTTGATACTATGATCTAGCAGAACTTTCCATGTGAGATTTTCGACATTCCAGATTATAAGTATTGATTTTTTTATATTTAGATCAAGAGTTAAGTCAATGGTTTGTTTTGTTCAGCTAATTTTTAACCTTCGTTTGCGTGTATTTCTGGGTAGTGGTTTAGCTTTATTGTACATGTATGTTAAATTTGTTATTAATTTAACAATAGGATTTTTTAGATTTTGGTTTATGATTAATTCAATCATTCGCATGTACTACATGTGCCAAATGTGTATTTTTGCAACTTGTGATTTGTACAGGCAACAATAGATTTTTTTTATGGGCCTTTTGTTATTATTTAGTCTTACTTCTTAAATTTCTTACTGTTTCTAATGGCTCATTTTACAATCTAAATTAACCAGACAAGTAAATAAGATAACCTATGCAGATGTAAACAATAGATGTACAATGAAGTTGAGATTGTCTGTGTTTGTTAACCTGTGCATAAGATAACCTATGCAGAATATATCCATGTTTTTGAATTCTTTGACATGCTCTCTGTCTGATGCACTAAAGATACTTTTGGTTTATTATAGAGTATCATGGTTTTGTTCCAAATATCGTATCTGTATGCATATTTAATTATTTATCATAGTCGGTGTGACTCTGTATATTTAGTGATTCAAATATTTTGATTTATGCTGAAAAAGTCCACTCCTAATTAAAATATGAACTGTAGAAATTTAAGAAATTAGCATCAACAATAGAACGGTATAGTTTTTTTTTTTTTTTGCCAATGATTTTAATCATACTTAAATGAAGTTGCTCTCATTTTCATAAGTAAGTATGTATCTTTTAGTGTCTAAATTTTTCATTCTTTTTAGGTGGTGATGATTACAAAATGAAAGAACTCAAGAAGAAATGAACAATAATGAGGGCAGTCAACCTGCGAAGAATGGGGATGAGCAAACAGGTTGTAAAGTTGTAGATGTTGCTAAGGAGATTGAAGACAAAACACAAAAAAGGAAATCAGATGTTTGGCTCGAGTTTGAAAGACGTACAGAGGAAGCAAAAGATGGAACAATTAGAAAGTATGGTATGTGTATTCATTGCGAACAAAAAATAACTATCACAAAAGATGGATGTACAACCACGTTTAACAGACATCTAAATAAATGTCGTGTTCGTATTGCTAGACAAAAGCAGCAAAAAAATATTAGGAAAAGAAATTTTCAAACAAAAAGGATCTAGTGAAAGTGATTTAATTGGGAAATTGGCTCTTCACAAATATGACAAGACAAAAGTTAGAGAAATAATGGCTACCATGATTATCGTGCATGAATACCCCTTTAGGATGGTTGAACATGAATTTTTTATATTATATTCTCAAATGTTGAATCCTGAGTTTGAGAAAATTTCACGTTTAACCATAAAAAGTGAGTGTATGAAAATTTATGAAAATGAGAAGAAAAAACTGAAAGAGATGCTAAAGGGTGTGGGAAGATTAAGTTTAACAACCGACTTATGGACATCAAATCAAGCTATTGGGTATATGTGTCTTACATGTCACTTTTTGGATTCTGATTGGAAACTACAAAAGCGTATTCTAAATTTTGGGAGCCTAGCACCCCCACATGCCGGTGTTGCCATTGCTGATGCTATTTTTTCATACCTTTTAGATTTGGGAATAGAGAATAAAGTATCTTCTATTACACTTGATAATGCATCTTCTAATGATCTAGCTGTTAGAACATTGAAAGAAAACTTCGCATTAAAGGATAGGCTGTATTTCAAAGGAAAGATCTTTCATGTTAAATGTTGTGCACATATTTTAAATTTAATGGTGCAAGATGGATTGAGTGAAATAAAGGGTGTGCTACAAAACATCCGAGAAAGCGTGAAATATTTTAAAATGTCCCCCCAGCGATTTAGCATGTTTATAGACATAGTTAAACAACTAGAACTTCCTGTCTCTAAATGTTTGGTTCTTGATGTTCCCACTTGTTGGAATTCGACATATGAAATGCTTGAGTGTGCTATTCAGTGCAAAAGAGTGTTTTCTGTGTACCAAGAGAGAGATCAATCTTACACTTGGCTACCTTCTACATTGGATTGGGAAAAAGCTGAATCGGTATGTAAAATTCTAGAAATTTTTAGTGAAGCTTCCCATGTTTTTTCTGGAACTTCTTATCCAACTTCAAATTTATTTCTCCCTGAACTTTGGAAGATTAAGCAAATACTGAAAGATAAGCTAATGGAATTCGAAGGCTGTTTTTATATTAGTGAAATGGTGAACAAAATGAAGATTAAGTTTGATAAATATTGGGGCGAATGCAATCTTTTGATGTCTATCGCTGCTATTCTAGTCCCTAGATATAAAATGAAACTAATTGAGTTCTGTTTCCCAAAGATTTATCCTGCTGTAGAATCAGTCCAAAATATGAAATATATTGCCTCTTCCTTGCAAGATCTGTATTCAGAGTATGTTCAAAATGCGCAATTGAACGTTAATTCTGGTAGAAAAAGTGATAACAACTTTGGTTCTAACAGCAAATCAATGTCAAAGGGTAGATCTGAGTTTGAAATGTGGGCTGATGAGTTGGATGTTATAGAACCGTATGAATCAGAGTTGGATGTGTATTTGAAGGAATCACGTTACAAATATAATGGATCAGATGATAATTTCAATATTTTGGAGTGGTGGAAATCTAGTGCTTCAAAATATAAAATATTATCAAATATGGCACATGATATACTTTCTATTCCAATAAGCAGCATCGCTTCTGAATCTGCGTTTAGTGTAGGGGGTAGAGTTCTTGATCAATTTAGAAGTTCTCTTAAATCTGAGACAGTTGAAGCTTTGATATGCAGCAGCGATTGGTTAAGATCTAACTATGCACTGAAAAGGGTGAATTTCTTATTTATTAAATCAGTTGTGCTGCAGCAGTATTTAATGATTTGCTAAAACACTTTTTTTTGTGATTAGGTGCAAGATGAAGAAGATGATATCCAATACATCAAACTTGACTGAATGAAATTGGAAAAGAGCTTATAGGTAATCACTATTTTATATATTTTTTGATTACTGTACAGGAAAGTATCTTTTCCTTTTGACTTTTTTAAAGTTCAGTGATACAAGAATTAAGATGCTTGGTTTCTTCTATATGATTTCCTACTTAATTATACATGTAGTTACATATTTCACTGTAAAGGAAAGCATCTATCTTTCACTGTTATTCGCCAAACTAGTTACGTTGTAATTTGAAAGTTTAATCTAATCACTTCACTGTTAAATATGTTAAGAGAAGTCGTAGGCCACTTATGTTATGATCATTTTAGACTGTACTCCATTCCTAAATAACTTTATATGATCAAATTTTGAATGGACGAGTTAAAGTGAGCATAAAATAGAACATCAGAGTTAATGGTTTAAAATTCTCCAAATGCTGATCATTAAATTGTTAAATTTTATCCTGTAATAATTCTTTTAGGACGTGAATTTGGACAAAAAAACTCAGATGAACTCAACTTTTCTTATATGTGTCTTAATTCAAATGAAATCTTTTTTTTTCAATGAGGTAACTTTTGATAGTTCCTAACTACTTATCATGTATGTGTGTTTTACCAATGTTACGTGTGCTAATAACCTTAAAGAACTTATTACTTTATTATTATATTATGTTGATTGTATAAAATCATAATTTCTTGAAACATTTGATAAAAGGTTGGCAGTTTCACAACTATATATAATTATGGATATAACTGTTGCTGTCGAACCAAGTTTCAATGAAAAATAAAGTTGGCAGTTTCATATTGTCTCTTTGTAAAAGTACCCTTTTAACTATTTTGTTAGTTTATGTAGTATCATTGCAATTTGAATTAAAGATCGGATGAAATCACTTTTTGGAAAATGTGAATACATAGACATGAAAATATAGGATCCTACAGAAATATAATTTAACAAATTATGGTCATGCTACATAATAATGTAATTCAACCCATCTAACTCTTTTTTAATTTTCAGGTAGAAGAACTAATTGGAGAATGCTTAAAGGGATTAGCACTTTTTTGGTCTTAGAGCTGTTCTGACATTTTGATCTTAACATAGTCAGTCATGCTTTTTGGTTTTCTTTTTGTGGATGGGGATATATTGTATCTAAACTATATTTAGTTAGCTTAAAAGCTAAGCTACTTTTATTACTGTTATTTCTAGTTGTTTTATTTGATGTTTGTATGGTTTATCATGATAGTATTTGAATGTATTATGTATTTATGCTTCAATCTAGCTTCAGACCTTCATTTTGTGTGTGTATCAAAGTATTCTCTCTTTCACTCTTTGTGGTGGTATGTATAACGTATTCACTATTCAAATGATTGTTTCAGTTTCAAAGCATTAATGTTCTTATGTAGTGTAGCAAATGTAGTGTATTCATGTGTTTTGGCAGTCTTGCTATAGTCATGTTACGACACTTTACTGTATTTAGTTTATTCAAATGCAGTGTGTTCAATTTTTTATAACAAATTTAGTGTGTCTAGTGTATTAAGATGTTCCATTACAGCTAAAATGCATGCAAGCATTAGTTGGCCTATAGGTTGCAGAGAATAATCGGTCTGTCCGAGTCCGATTGCGATCGTCCGAGTCCGATTGGATTTCACGGACTGAACACGGTCATTATGGATTTTTAATGGACCGGGAGCAGACAAGATTTATGAAGTCCGAAAATTATCGGGTCAGACGTTTGTCCGTCCGATTTGTGTTACGGTCCGGGTTCGGGAAGTTTGATGTCTGGTCTGGTCCGTCCGATTAACAGTCCTACTTGCGAATTAACGCTATACACAAAGCTATGCTATTTAAAGCCGTGCTTTAATCATCAACCACAAGGCTCTGCTTTTCAACAAAAGCCTTGATCACTCGCATCTCAGCATGCCACATTGACATTCCACGCCATGCGACTGATGTCTATCGACATATAACATCTAAGCTCGTACGTCTTAGAGAAGGGTGTTAAGCAAGAGAATAAATTCTCCGCCACCAAATAATATATATTTAATAATAGAATTCAATCAGCACAGAATAAAATCCAATGTCAGACACATATCCATTTACTAGTTCATTCTGGGTCTGAATGAAACCAGAGGCACCTTATTCCTCGTCCCATATGTCCAATACAGGAGAGAGGCCCTCACACATCCGAACAATCAACAAATACGCCCGGACCACTAACACTGTAACCCCTCATGGGAGCTAACCGATCCAGGCAACAGTAGTATATTCGATGTGAAGATCATGGTCTTGCACCGTTTTCATATCTTCGACTTTTAATCGTCGATCAATTATTTGAAATGAGAATTAACTCGGCCTTTTCAAATAATTTGCATATACATAGAATTCAAATCAATTCTTTCCATGGTTAAATTATTTGACATTCACGTTTCAATTCAATATAATAATTTCATGTCAAATACACATAACCATCAGAATATCCAATAAACCAAGTAAAATCAGTTTATTTCCATTCCATATCATTTATAATATTTTATAACGATTTATCACTATTTTTATTTATTTAAAGATAGCCCATTTTAATTAAACGACGCTTCAGGTCATAATGCGTCCCTGGCGCTGTTTTTCTTCAGATTTGATTTACATATTTCTCAAAATCTAACCGCTTGATCTTAACAAATTTTACAACGTTGAAAAGATCTTTCCATAGCGAACCCAACGGTTCCGGTTTTGGAAAAATCCGACGGTCGGATCTCTCGGTATAATCGTTTAAAATTACGATTCCAAAACACGAACTGCAGCTGCGCAATTTGTTCTATTTTAATATATATATATACACACATAAATATAATTCATTCGACGATTTCCAAACCATTTTCACTTCAAAAATATAGCTAACACCTTTAAATTTCGGAAAATTTCGCTATAACCTCCTTTGTATGTGGAGGGGTTTGGAAATTTATTGGGCCGTATTAGGCGCCCAATAAATCAAAAATAGCATACAGAATTTTTAATGACCTATTCTATTCCCTAGGGAGTGTGTATAATAACCCAGAGATAAATCTCGTCACCTTGTCCAGTGTTGGAAATAAATAATCCATGTGCCGTATTTAATAACTGGAGAGACGTGATTATTGTCAACTCCAGTCCCGTGTGGGGTTTTTATTTAATCTGGAAATTTACCGTTATATTTTATTTGCTCCATATCAGTCCTCAGTTCATCCTATAGTTCAGTCCTCGCCATACGAGCGTCTTGCCCGTATGGTAATCTCAACCTCATCATACAAGCTCCAAATGCTTATATGGAATATGATATGCTATGGAATAAATAGTTTGCCGTCAGTTCAACCTGAAATGTAGTCATCGCTATACGAGTGTCTTGCCCATATGGTAATCTCAACCTCGTCATACAAGCTCCAAATACTAATATGGTATATGATATGCCATGATATCTTCACGAAGTATGCCATGTAGTATAGTTCAAAATTAATTGTTAATATCCTATGGCGTTGTTTATAATCTCACAAAGAACAACCAGCACACATCATCCAATGGCATTCACAAGATTTTATATAATAAATAAAATTGCGTAGCCAACTCATTAAGGTTTACCTATTTGTCGGGCATGCAAATAAATTCTTTACTCAACAGCAAATCCATTTACCTGTTTAGCATGTGTATATATACGCATATCTAAGCTAAAAATAATATTTTTAGCGAACAAATATTTATTTCCATACATGACTATTTTTAACACTTCATATACATGTTAAAAATAGTATTTCTAATGAACAAACGTTTATTTTAACCCTTGGTTATTTTTAACACTTCATACATGTGATAAAAATAATATTTTTAACTAATAACAATATATTTCAACACACGGTTATTTTTATTACTTCACATACATGATAATTTGATATTTTTATTGTTCAAACAATTGATTCAACATATGAATATTTTTATAACTTCATTTTCATGATAAAAATGTTATTTTTATTGTTCAAAGAATTTATTCGATATATGAACATTTTCATAACTTCACATTCATGATAAAAATGTTATTTTTATCGTTCTAACAATTTATTCAACATATGAATATTTTTATAACTTTACACATACAATAAAAATGTGATTTTTATTATTCAAACAATATATTCAAAACAACAACTAAGTTATATAGTCATTTCAGAAAATTTCGGCATTATAACGGCAGGGTAGGTAGCACCGGAGCCGTGTCCAGCACGGCTCCTCTGCTATCCTAGGCCTTGCAGCATTACAATGCTTTCATTTCCATAATTTCCACAATTCAATTCAATTCGTTTTCTCTATAAAATGAATTTACCACAAACACAACCAATTTTGTTGCAACCACAATCAATCATTCACAACCACAATCAATTTCACACCACAATACAATCTAACAAATCGTCCATGGTTTGTGGATGATGGTGTCAGGAGCAACTAAGCTCGGTCTGCAACCTAATATATTTTTATCCATTTATTTTTGAATTTAGATTGCTCACATTGGGTTCCACTCCTCCTTAAATTGTAGAGAGCTCCAAATACATTCTGGTCTCTTCTAAAATGTAGTGTACAATGTCACGGTCCCAATGTCTCTTGTTTCACTGGATTTCGACAGCATACGAAAAAGATATGATTTTTATTCGATAAATTAACTTTGCAATTCTTTAAAGTGCTATTAACCTTTTAAATTAAAACAGGCCGTTACTTCAGCAGTTTGATTCAAAACTAGGTCACGAATTTTCTCTCAATCCGAAGCACGAGACGACGATCAGCCTGCGCCACGTGGAAGAACTTGGAGTGGCGCACCCGACGACGGTCCTTTGGTTGAACTCAACGACACGATGGAGGAGCTCTGGCACGATGAACGATGGCGATTCTCGATGATATTCTGACCAATTTACTCAACGATAATTGGCGAGATGGGTATGGATTCGAAACGGGTGAAGTTCTCTTCAAAATTCTCTAAAGAAGCATCGGATTTCGTTGAGAGGATCGGGAGTTTATGGGGCAGAACGGATTGAAGCAGTCGGCTGGGTTTTGAAAACTAACGAGCATTTGGGAAAAATCCTATTGGCTAGAGTATTTATATTTTTATTTTTAATTCTTTGAATTCCAAAAATATCTGTTAATCCATATGAACTCCGAATTAAACCCAACGACTATCTCCTCTAGCTAAATACCCCCATTCCGGACATAATGGAATATGTTTTGTAAGCCCATTCGACTGTTTTAGTCAGTTATTCTTCAAATTAATATATAAAACATTCAATATGAGATTTGAACGTACATTTTAATTTACCGAGGCCACATACTGATTCTAAAGATTCCTGAAAAATAAATCTAGCTATGTTTGGACGATATGGTCCCAACAAAATTAATTTCGTCAAATTTGGAGACCATTTGAAAAATGGACATTTTCTGGTCGATCCAATTCAAACTGAAATTACCAAACGCATTTTAATTTACCACGCACACATATTAATTCCAAAAAATTTGGAATTTTAAAACTAGAAATAATTTGACATTCTGGATCCAAACAAAGTAGTTTCATCGAAAACGGAGGTCGTTTGCAAAATGTATTTTTAAGGGCTATATATTATATTAAATTCCATAGCGACTCTTGTAAATTTTTAACTAGACATAACTTTCAATTCTCGTTATGAAATCTGGATTTTTCACATTCGTTAAAAAGATATAATTAAACAAATTCAAATATTTCTGGTTTTACCGAAATCCAATTTATTTTGAATTCTGTATATTCAGTTGAAATTTGAAATCGAATTTTCAAACTACCACGCCATTTCAGACTCGTTTTATAATTAAAATAAATATATATGTTCTGACTTCGATTTAAATAAATTTTAAATCGTTATTATTTAAAATAAATCATTTTAAATATTCAAAATTCATTAAAATATCTAAAATAAAAATTTTAAATTGGTTTTGATTTTCCGGGTTGTTACAATCTCCCCCACTTAAAACTTTTCGTCCCCGAAAAGGAAACAACAGTAAAGTAGGAAACAACATGGAAATGCAAAATATTGTAAATGTACCTTGCACCAGAGCTAATCAGAGATGTCCACTCTGCACTTGGGATAAGCCTGTCTAATGCTATCTTCTATCTCCCATGTACAGTCTCTATGATCTTCGCTCCGCTGTACTTTGACTAAGTGAACCTTCTTATTCCTCGGAACCTTGGTTTTTTTGCTAATAATTTTCAGTGTCTCTCTTCTCATTGCTAATTTTGGAGTAATATCCAAATCTTGTTGCGCTGCTTCTTCCGCAATCAAGTCTGGATCATGTACATGCTTTCGAAGTTGGGACACGTGAAATACATCATGTATTCCTGGCAACCAGTCTGGTAACTGAACCCTGTAAGCAAGCGTTCCAATCCTTTCGAGTATAGGAATTGGACCAATAAATCTAGGCGCCAACTTCCCAATTTTCCCGAATCGGACTACTCCCCTCATCGGAGAAACTCTCAAATATACATAATCACCGATAGAAAAGGCTAAATCTCTTCTTTTTGAATATGCATAACTCTTCTGTCGGCTCTGAGTTGTTTGTTGTCCCTTCTTAATGAAATCGACTTTATTTGAGGCTTCTCGAATCATGTTGGGACCCAATACTAGTCGATTGCCTGGTTCTACCCAACATGCAAGAGATCTATATGGTCGACCATACAATGCTTCGAATGGTGACATTTTTAAGCTCGCTTGGTAGCTATTATTATATGAGAACTCAGCCAAATCCAAGTGATCTTCCCACGACCCATCAAAATCAAGAATACAAGCCCACAATAAGTCTTCTAATATACGATTCACCCTCTCAGTTTGGCCATCTGAGGATGATATGTCATGCTAAGATTTAACTTTGTTCCCAATTCTTCTGGGAATGCTTCCTAGAATTTACTAGCAAAAATTGGGTCTCTATCATTAATAATACTGTTGGGAACTCCGTGTAGTCTAACGATTTCTTTAAAATAATTTTGCGCCAAAATTTGAGCTGTTCTAGTCGATTTGACAGGAATAAAATGGTCGGTCTTCATGAAAAGATCTACGATCACCCATATACTGTCATTTCCTTTCTTGGTTCGGGGCAAACCATCTATGAAATCCATGGAGATTTGATCCCACTTCCAATTTGTAATCTCTAATGGTTGTAACAATCCAGCGAGTTTCTATTGATCGCTTTTGACTTGTTGACAGGTGGAACACCGGCTAACATATATAGAGATGTCTCTTTTCAACGACTTCCACAAGAATGTTCGCTTGAGGTCATTATATATCTTACTCACACCAGGATGGATACTGAGCTTAGATTTTTGACATTCATCTAGTACCTCTCTTCTGAATTCTAGAACTTCTAGAACACAAATCTGCCCTTGCAACCTCATAACCCTTTACTATCCAGCTGAAAATATGAAGCTTTACCTTCTTTAATTCGCTGGCTAATTCTTTGAATAAATTCATCGTCTTTTTGGAGAACAGAGATCTTGTTAATCAATGAAGGCGTAATGATAAGATTAGCAATGATCGCATTCTTTCTGCTGAGCGCATTAGCTACAACATTGGCTTTCCCTGAAGTATACAAAATATCTAGATCGTACACTGCAAGAAATTCTAACCAACGTTGTTGTCTCAAATTCAAATCCTTCTGGGTGAACAAATACTTTAATGACTTATAGTCTGTATATAATTCAAACTTCTCACCCAAAAGATAATGCCTCCGTATTTTCAAAGCAAACATGATGACTGACAACTCAAGATCATGAGTAGCATATCTCTTCTCATGCGGTTTCAACTGACGGCTAGCATAAGCAACTACTTGGCATCTTTGCATTAATACCACACCAACACCTTCAAGAGAAGCATCGGTATAGACTGTCAAATCTTGATTGTCATCGATAATAGTTAACACTAGAGTAGTAGTCAACCTTAATTTCAGCTCTTGGAAAGCTGCCTCACATTCTGGAGTCCAATTAAACCTTGAATGTTTCTTTGTAAGCTGTGTCATTGTAGATAGCTTCGAAAAATCCTTTACGAACTTCCGATAATAACTAGCCAACCCTAGAAAAATTCTGACTTCTGTGGTCGTACTAGGCTGCTTCCAATCTTGAATAGCTGTAATTTTGCTTGGATCCACTGACATTCCTTCCTTTGATACGATGTGACCAAGAAACTTTACTTCTTCTTGCCAGAATATACATTTGGAAAATTTGGCTTTTAAAAACATTCTTTCTCAGAATTTCAAAAACTTGTTCCAAATGTTTAGCGTGCTCGTTAGCTGACTTAGAGAAGATCAATATATCATCAATGAAAACCAGTACGAATTTATTCAATACTTCTCGAAATACTCTGTTCATTAAATCGACAAAATAAGTTGGAGTGTTACATAAGCCGAACGACATTACTAACCACTCATAAAATAAGTCTAAACCTCTGAAAGCTGTCAAAGGAACACATTCTTCGGCAATACGAAGTTGATGGAAACCTGTAGCTAGGTCCATTCTTGAAAATACTTGCGCTCCATTCAAACAATCCAATAAATCATCTGTATGGGACAAAGGATATTTATTCTTCAGTGTCTGCTTATTAAGGTCATGGTAGTCCACACACAATCTGAGAGTACTGTCTAACTTTGGAACAAACACTACTGCTGCACCCCAATTCAAAAAGCTAGGCCTGATTAGACCCTTCCATAGCAATTGTCGTGTTTGGTCTCCTAACTCTTCTTTCTCTTTCAAGGTCATTCTTCGAATTTCGTGCACTACTGGCCTTGCGTTCAGAATTAAATCGATCTCGAAGTCAATTTCTCTTCGCGGCGGTAAGCTATCAACTGCTTCAAACACATCAGCGTAGTTTTTAACAACAGGAATATTTTCTATTAAAGTGGGAGTAACTTCCAGAGCAGCCCAAAATTCTTTCCTATTTGAATCTGAGCCTATGCAGGGTACAACAATATTTCCAAGCTTCGTTTTAGCTTTAACAACTCTTTCTGCACATTTAACTTCGGCTTCAAATTTGGTTAACCAGTCCAGCCCAAGAATGATATCAAGCTCAGAAAGATCCATAACAATTAAATCAAAGGAAAACCGGTAGCAAGAATAAGAAACAGGCACTCTACAATACAAACTGAGAACAAGGGAACCTCCTATCGGATTATGAACTCTAATCGATTCTTTAAGATTCCTTAGTTTTAACTTCAATTTCTTAACTGTATTGCTTGAGATAAAGCTTTGTGATACGCCCGCTTCAAACAATACTTTGACTGGTATATTGTTAACAGTTAGAGTACCTTCCAAAACATTTGTCCTTTGCTGACTAGTAGAGAGTGCTGGAGTTTCTGCTACTTTATTGACTTTAGCCTCTTTGGTCGGTTTCAACAGCCGGCAATCTTGCTTTGCATGACCAGTTTGGTGGCAAAGATTGCATTCTCTGGTCTCTTGAACTCCTTTCTAGATTTAGATCCGTCTTTCTTCGAAGATTTATAGTTTCTTATCGAATGCCCTTGCTTATTGCACCTGAGACATATGACAGTCTTTACTCTCCTCTTTTAACTTATTTCAGATGTTTTCCTGATTTGGGTTCCTGACTGTCCTCCGGCTTTGTACTTGCCTCTGGACTATCGACTTTGAGCTTTCTCTTGTTGCTAGAACTGCCTTCCTCTCCATCTTCCAAAACACCTTGCTTATCAAGATTCTCATAGCGATAAGCCATTTGAATCATCTTAGAAAAAGGAAGATTCACATGTGCGGTTACTCTGCTTTCGTATTTTCTTTGAAGTCTGCTAATAAATCTCAGATTCTTCCTCAAAGGATCTCGAATTAGTTCTGGGCCAAAGCAGGAAAGTTTATTGAATTTATTCTAGTACTCCTGAATGGTCATACTCCTTGTTTAAGGTGGTATAACTCATCATATAGCCGCTCAATTGCTTCTGGAGGAATGAATCTTTCTGTAAACATTTCTTTAAATCTATCCCAGGTAATATTACCTTTTGGATTTTCCTTAGTAACAGTTTCCCACCAGATTAAAGCTTCGTCTTTGAGTGTCCAAGAAGCCTGTAATCTTTTCTGATTATCTCTTAGCTTTAAGCCTTGAAAAATTCTCTCAGAAACGCATCTGTAGCGTCCCGCCTTTTTGACCGCTTCAAATTGGTAATTAAACCAACTTAAAATGTCCAAATCGATGGATCGTTATTTAGCTTATAGAGTTTAAAAACAAAATCAACACAAAAATAAAAAATAAATAAATAACACGGTATTGAACAACGAAATAAAACTTGTCTTTATAAATCGGAAGTTTTGATACAAAATTTTCTTATACAACGGAATATAAATTACAGTTTGAAACAAAAAAGAAATGCTTACTGTTTAAAATCTTCAGAGTGTGCATCCCCTGGAATCCCCTACTACGCCATTCTTCGAATCTAAAGCTAAATTTTTTACATCTGTAACGCTCAGGGTCTAACTCGAGCGTTCCATGCAAAAACATAAAACACTCGAGTCAGGAGTAATCATAATTCAAGTAGATTAACTTCAACGTAAACTGAAATGTAATAATTAATTTTAACTTCCAAAAAATAAAAATTGGTAGTATTTGCTCAAATCAGTTGTGTATAATATCAGTGTCTAAATCAAGTATAGTATCTACATGTATTGGTTTTATTTCAGTGACAAGCGGTTATGGAAGTCTGCACATATACACGTGTACATTGCCTCAACATCCCATAAACCACATATCACAAGTGTAAACATACATGTCATGGTCAACAGAAATATTTATAGGTGGCGTAACATAATAGGAGTAACAGTTGTACATCTAGAGAATAAGAATAGGTGCAAAATAATGCAAGGGACGGTTTTTATTTCAAAGTACAGTATTAGTTAAATGATAAAAACAACCATGCAAGCAATCACGTGAACTTGGCAGATCACAAAGAACCCAGCCATGATCAAGTCAGCACGAACCGATAAGGGTGTACAGCAGCTCACAGAGACATATGGAAATAACATAATATATACATATACGGCCTTTGCCACTCCAGTTCAGGTTACAATTTAGGATGAGTCGGTGCATTTAAGGTTTCAAGAATGGGGAGTAATGAATCCATTTGATCATATATAAAACAAGTTCAGGCACGGCTTCAGATTTATAACTGATTATACCCATGCATGGGACGGGTATATGAATGAGTCAATCAATCCCAGTAGTTTCAGATTTACAAATTAGGATGAATTTTGTATTTTAAAGTGAGGCAGTATGTGAATTTCATGGTCAAGTAAGGCATAATTTTATAAAGAAAATAATTAAATTAAAAAAAACAATCTGTAACCTTTCAGGCAATAGATGGGTACTTCAAATAAAATTTTGTATACGAGGTAAGCAACTTATTTCATTAGCATAACTTGATGTCTACAACAATGTATGGACATAGTAAAATATAGGTTCAGGCAAGCACATATTCACGGTTTACAATAAAACCGAGAATGAGTTTATGGAATTTAACATGGTGTCTATATTGGCTACAATGTAATAAATATCTCCAAGCAAACATGTAACAACGACATGTCTGCATGACTAACTTCCAACCAGTATAGTCCAGATACACAAGCATAACAATGCTTCAAGTTTACCAAAGCAAGGTAGGGTAGTTTCAGGTTCATGATTATTATGTGCATAGTAGCATCCAGAAGACAGGCCTCTAACATCATTAGAAATACAATGTTTAATAGAAACAATGCCGCAACCAACGCCACCCAGTTTCTAAGCAAGGAGGTTCAGTCAAGCCTCATGTTCGATTGAACAAATTTCAATTTTAGTCTGTGCATCATATGAATGTTTTATATCCCTAAACAGTAAGCTATATTTTTTTACTTGCCATTTTGGGTCGCATAATCTACATAATGTATACAAGCAAGGTCCTCTACACTTTAATATGATTCACATTTAAAAAAAAACAGGACAGGTAACCCATTTTTGCAAACAAGCTTATTACAATATTTCAAAGCTATCATCTAGGTATATGTTTAGTTTTGAGATAGGTGATTCATGTGTTAACCAATTCTAGACACATGCGCGCGCGCACACACACACACACACACACACACATATATATATATATATATATAGCATGGAAAATGCTAGTATATGCATACAAAAACATCTAAAACAAAAAGAGAGAAGAATAACAAAACAATGGCATAAGATGTTCAGGTCCTAGTAAGCCCAGTGTACATATATGTATTTTCCATTTTATATACTCATGATATGTCCTAGTTTAAAATTCTACCTAAATATGTAACATAGTAGGTACATGTAAATATGTACATCATACACATATCTCGAGTCAGACAACTCACAAGTATGGACTCATAAATTGGGTGACAAACAACATTATTTTAAATCTATTTGAACATAAACCAGTTTGAATCAGTACTTCAAAGTCAGAGGAACAAAAATCAGTTTATCAACTTATTCAAGTGCCAGTATCTATCTTTCTAAACATACATTTAATTCAATCCGGTGCAAATTCATTCAGATCAGGTTGGCATGAACAACATCACCAATCCCTATATATATAACGCGAGCAATCCCACAATAGTAACCAAAAACAATCAACAAGGCACACAAAAATCAATTATTATAACCTAAGTTTAAAATCGAGTTAGATCTACCTGAACTTACGATTAATCATGAGTGATAACTCACCTTAAACAGCGATGCTGGCGACTATTTTTGGTGAGTGGCGAGGCGGGTTTCGATCAGCGTCAGACTTGACCGCGGGGTTTTGAAGATTCATGGCGTCGAAGCTCGAAGGCGATGAAGCGTTCCCTACTGACGATGTCGAGGAGGTGGGACGGGTTTAGATTTATGCCGACAGTGAAGTGAATTAGCTAACCAGGCGGTGGCCTTTCACTTGAGCATGGGTGCGATGGACATTAAATTGAAGAAGAGGAAAATAACCGATTTTTTTGGGGAAAGTTTGAACTTTTTTTTTTGGGAAAAAAATGATTTTCCCCTTTTGATTTGGGAATGGAAGCAAAACTTTGGAGACTAATGAAAAGAGAACAACGCAAAACTTTGGAGACTAATGGAAGAAAAACATGATTTATAGAAGGGAAAAACGAAGATAAGAACAACGTAAATCAAATAGGCTATAGGGTAGCGGTGTGGTTCTAACGATAGGCGATGCGTAATTTACTGAGGTAGGTAGCATCTGGTTTAAATTAAATATTATATTTCACCCTGAATTACCGTTGAATGCTTAATATCTGAACCGAAAACCCTAAATGCTACAAAAATTATAAGTACTTCTACATTTCAACGTTCTTCTTTTTCCTATAAAATTGTTTTGGTTATAAACCAACTCCTTCTGTACGATGTTATTTTAATTTTTGAATTATTTATCGTTTCATTTATTTATTTCGTCTGCCCAAAATAACACCGTTCGGTTCAAATTTGAACATTAAATTTTCCATTTCTCTGTATATATAGATACACACATTTCCAAGCCAATCTCTCTATATATCGACGAATAGAGTTTCTAATTTGTTTAATGCTAATAACATTTATTGTTATTAATATTTTTATTTAACCATTTTTATTTTTCAACTGAATTCCAAATCTAATTCGAATATTCAACCAACTTCCATCTAAATAGTCAACAATAATTATCCGAATCCAGACCAACCATTTTGGATTAAAGATCAGGTTCAATATAACTCAAAACAATATATTTGATTTTAAATTTTTAACTCCAATGTCAATATAAAAATAATCATTAATAATTAAATCTTTAATTATTTTCACATTCTAGTCATCAAAATTTCTGGGATGTTACAATCTTCCCTCCTTTAAAGCTTTTCGTCCTCAAAAAGGAGAAATCATTAGAGTTATACTAATGTATATTTCACATTTTCATATTTGTGTGAAAATTTTCCGTAACAAAATTAAATATTGAGGTTTAAGCCATTGATCATATTCAATTAACTCGGAAAATCAAATTTCCTTTCTTATAACACAATTTCCTTTATCTTCCGAATTAGGTTTTATTTATTTCCCATGTTTCTAATTATATTCAAATTTCTTTGACCAATTTCTGTCTTAAATTGTTGGAGATATTTTCCTAATTTTCATTTCATCTAGTCTTTAACAAATTCATAGTCATGTAATTTCTTTTCAAAACCAATCTCGTTTTAAATTCCAATTTCTGCATAATTGGATTTATACACCTCAAACTATTCCAAATTTCATTATAAGCATCATTTGCCAACCTTACTTATCCATCGTTACAACGGTAATGGGTCTAGGCTCAACAACCCTTAACTCAATCTCCTTCAGTCCATTTCATCTTTTCCAACACTCATTGAAGAGTGTAAATAACATCTTTTCTTCAAGTTACAAATTGTTTACTTGGAAATTTTCAAAATCCTAAATCTATTTATAACTTTATTACACAACATGAAATTCGTAAAAAAAGAAATATTTTTATTATTACTTCAAAGTTATGGACTCAAAAATACTCTAAAGTCTTCTTTCTTAACTTATTTAGGTAGATATATTTTAATTTCAAATTATTTACTTGAAAATATTTGATAACTTGAAGTTTGACAAGTCTATTGATGTTCTCACATATGTTAGACATACGCTGGCCAGGCGCACGACTTAAATCTCCAAGTACTAAATATCCTTGCTTCAACTCCTATTGAAAACTTTTCAAAAATTCCATTTAAAAACAAATAGGAAAGTACTAATGTGATATTGATATGTTGATTGTTCATGAATCGCAGATACACAATAGTTTCGTCTGGATCCCCTAGAAAACATCTGCATCCGTAGGAAATAACTTTCCTGCGAATTTCGTCATGGACAGATCAACAATAGACATTTAAGAAAATTTGGGGTCATTGAGCGTTGGCTGCTCTCTCTCTCAACGTCAAGGAACAAATTATCAAGTTATGAAGATAAATCAAGTCACGAGGACAATTCAAGTTACGGAGACGATCAAGTCATAAAGACAAACTACTGCATTAAACAGGTGGCTCAAACACTAAGATATCTTAATGGACCGCAGGTGCACAATGGTTACGCCTGGGTCCCCCAAGAAACATCCATACCCGTAAGCCTACACAGCTCTGCGGATTATGCCCTTATAATTCGACTATAGATCGCACCAGTCACAATGGTTACGCTTGGTTCCCCCTAGAAACATCCATCCGCCGTAGGCTATTTGCAGCCCTGCGAATTTCGCTACACGGTCGAATTCCAACGACCCTAGATTGCAGCGATCACAATGATTACGCCCGACTCCCTCAGAAAACATCCGACCACCGTAGGTGTGACGGCCTGGAATTTCGCTCGATCCGAATCAGTCGTTAAACCGATTTAGACCGTTCGAAACCCCTGATCGTTGAGAACAGGAAAAAATCAGAACACAAACAGAAGAACATTTCATTGTATATTACAACAATTCCATCAGATACAAGAATATACAGAGTATATAAATGAATAAATTACATTCAATAAATATCAGAGATTACAATAAATTACATTGCAGCGGAAAATAATACAAAGCACAACTGAAGGTGATATACGGATACAGAGCTTTCCGGATATCATTCCAGCTGTAAACCAGGATCCTGTGAATATAAATCTGCAAAACCAAAACTACTAGCTGCCCGTGCGGAAAATAGGGGCACCCAGAGTTTAGGTTAAAACAATAAACTCCAGGTCAGTCATGTGACTGGTGTGAGAACTAAAACAGTTATTTAAAGCTTTACTTTAAAAGAGAGTAATTCAAGGGACCACGCCGTATAACACGGAACGGGTTTCCTCCCAAGAATACCAGTGCATAGAATAAACGACGCAATGCTTTTTCGAAAAATGAAGCTATTATAAGACCCAGGTCCCATCACACAATGCAACGCAAGCCGGAGGATAGGGTTTTTCCTTATAATAGCCAAACATGCTTGGTACGTTTAAAACAAATCATTTGATACTATAATAAGGGTATAGTGTCAAAACAATTTCAATCATAAATATAAATCATAGACGGCATAGTATCCCATGCTACTATGTCGCCATACTAGGCTCTACAAATAAAGCCGCAATACACGTATTGGAAATTGGATTTCCGTCCTGAGTCGAGGCAAGGGGCAAACTCCTCTCCGCGTTCGAGACACTCTAGCAAATGCCTCAGGGTTACGCACACTGGGTAACCCCTGGATCCTCCAAGGCCGGTCCTCACTTACGTTAGAGGATTAATTATGCCTGAACACACGTTTCCCGGTCCTTACAGACCTATAATCGAGGCGCCTCGCATCCAACAACCACATAGGTGAAAAGTATATAAATGTCAGGGCTGGTAAGTCACTAACACCACCATAGCTAGAAAGAAACGTCGTGCACTCCTTGGGTCCTTATCCCGTTTTTGACTCATACCGAGGTGTGAGGCTCGCGAATCCACGCTATACACAAAGCTACGCCACAAAGGCCGTGCTTTGATCATCAACCACAAGACTTTGCTTTTCAACAGAAGCCTTGATCCATGCAACTCAGCATGCCACACAGGCAATTCATGCCATGCGATTGATATCTATCGATATATAGCCTCTAAGCTCGTACGTCTCAGAGAAGGGCGTTAAGCAAGAGAATAAATTCTCCGCCGCCAAACAGATATATATTTAATAGAAATCAATCAACACAGAATAAAATCCAATGTCAGACACACAATCCATTTACAAGTCCGTTCTGGGTCTGAACGAAACCGGAGGCACTTTCCTCGCATATCCATCCATCCCCAAGTACGTCTGGACGACCACCAACTATTTCCATCCTCTTAGGTGTACAGCCCAATCAGGATCGTCAGTAATTATCCAAACGATGTGAAAACTTCCGGTCTTCGACCACCGTCTTCATCTTCGACATATCGTCGAATCGGTTATTCAGAATGGGTATAAACCCGGACTTTCCGAACAACCCGCGTATATTAAAACAAATGTTACACAAACACAACATACGCCTCATTCCAATTCATTAGTCACTAACCGCAAATTAGCAAGAGAACAGTTTCCCAAACATTAACCCCGAAGGCCGAAACCAACATCAGATCAACACCCAGGAAACCATTCATCTTAGCCAACCTACAGTTAGTTTCTAAATTCCACATTCTTAGGGGAAGGTTCCCATTAATTTTATCCAAGATAAATTCTTTAAAATTTATCCTGTAATCTTCCTTTGGATGTCATTTAAAACCAAATTATGGTTTTTCCAACTAGTCGAGATTAGCGAACCGTAACGAAGTAGTTATTTATTTTATTTCCCAATCCCAACCTATTCATCCCATGAAGCAAAACTGGTGATACTCCATATCTAACACCGTGGTGTTATCGGTAAAACTAATTACCATTTCACGCTCAAATCTAATTAAAGATTTAACTATCGCTTTGGAGCAAAACTGGCGATACTCCATTCTCGTTCATTTTCTAAATTTGGGAATTTAGATTACAAATTCACATTCCAATCTAATTTCAGATTCGTTAAAACTCCTTTTACTGGGTTAAAGAACTAGGTGTTATTTAAAACACAGTTCACGACAAACCCAAATCACATTCTATTTGTTATCGGGTTAAAGAACTAGTGTTGTTTAAAACACAGTTCACGGTAAACCCATTTCAAATATATTAGAAATTCCGATTATTTAAAACCCCTTTTTCAATCTAATTTATTTATTTAAAAAGAAATCGGGTTTTAAATTTAGTTCAATCTAGTTCATTTCGATAAAAATCTATTTTTATCTTTTCAAACATGGAGTTTTTCATCCCAAATTTTCCCAAATCATTTCTAATGATTTTACACAAATTATTACTATTTTTAATAATTTTATCAAGGCCCGTACAGTCGATTTCCAACAATGGCTATCGAACTGCACTTACAGCGACCTTTTTCAAATTTGATTTGGACGTATCTCCAAATCCAACCGTTAGATTTCAAATTTCTAATATTCGTTAGAAAGCTCTTTTCGATACGAACCCAACGGTTCCGGTTTTAGGAGAATCCGACGGTCGGATCTCCCGTAATGTCCGTTTGAAATAAATGGTCGAAATTCACGAACTGCCGCGGCGCGGCGCGTTCTATTCAGGCCATTATATTATATATATAATATATATTTCGTCGATTTCTATTTAAAACGAATTTTATAAATAGTTTAAAATTCGCTTCAAAAACAGTTTCAACTCCTATTTCAATTCAAATCAAAATTGAATTCTTCTTTATAAATTCGTTTTAAAATTCATTTCTATTCAATTCAAATTTCAATTAAATTTGAATTCATTTCAATTCGCTTTCAATTCAATTTGAATTCGTTTTCAATTCAATTTGAATTCGGTTTCAATTCAATTTGAATTCGTTTTCAATTCAATTCAATTCAAATTGGTTTTCTATTCGATTCAAATCGAAATCGTTATATATTCAATTCATTTCGAAATCGTTATATATTCAATTCATTTCGAAATCGTTATATATTCAATTCATTTCGAAATCGTTATATATTTCGTTCGCGTCAAAATGGCACATCACTATTCAACACGGCTTTATATATTCTATTTCAAATATTTCTTTTTGTCAACACACGACTAATCTCAACGAATGAGTACCGTCCACGTGTGACTATTTTTGCTATTTAATATATTTTATAAAAGTTAAGGTATCTATCGTTTGATATTGAATCAGACTTCAACCGTAATTTAGTGAGAGAACGATTTCCTGAACATTAACCCCGAAGGCCGAAACCAACATCAGATTAATATCCAGGAGGCCACTCATCTCATCTATTTTCCAGTTGATTTCTAATTCTATATATGATAAAGATGTAAATTCTATTATAAAAATATTTCGTTCAACACATGACTAATATCAACGGATGAATATAGTCAACACATGAACCTTTATTTTATATTGATAAAGATATAAATTTTATTATAAAAATATTTCGTTCAACACATGACTAATATCAACGGATGAATATAGTCAACACATGGACCTTTATTTTATATTGATAAAGATATAAATTTTATTATAAAAATATTTCGTTCAACACATGACTAATATCAACGGATGAATATAGTCAACACATGAACCTTTATTTTATATTATACTTTATTTTTCAAATTGGAATGAGGCCCAATCAATTACCATATAATATCAATTATATGGATTTTCATACATCACATGTATATAATAGCATTGAAAATAATCAACCATCAACCAAAGTGCACTACACTGTATAAGCATCAAATATAGATATCTAACGCTTATAACAGCCTGTCAATCTATCGATCGACATATTTTATCAATCAGGATGAGTGAACTCATATTTCATCCCAACACCCGTGTGGGGTTTCAAACAATCAAACACAGATTTTATTCGTGCAGCTGGGCGATGTGTAAAATTTATCGACCCAATCAATGTCATTCAAATAGGTGTACATAAACAAACCGTCCGGTTTGTAAATGAATATTTTATTTATTCGCATTCACGTTAAAAATTATATTTTTAACGATAAAACAATTTATCTTAACATATGAATATATATTCAGTTCATTTATTCAATAAATGATTATTTTTATTTTTCTAACATATTTTAGAAGATTTCGGCGGCATAACGGCACGATACTAGAAACGGGACGAGGCCTAGCCTTATCCCCGGTCTAGTGAAGGCCCACGCCATTCACACATCAATCAAATCCATTTCAATTCACCAAACAATTCAATTCAATCAAATATTCTAACTAACTACTCAACCAAACAAACAAGTCCATGGTCTGTGGACGGGTGTCGGGTGCTACTAAGCACCGTCTGCATCCTAGTATATATATATATATATAACTAGCAAAAGAGAAATTTTGAGTGAGAAGTTCTCACCGAAAGCTATCCAATACCACGACTCTTCTTTTGTAGAAAATCTTCGTCGTTATCCTATCTTCGCCATCTTCGTTGCCCGTAGTCACTATATATATAAAAATCACACATTTTTATATTTCGATGTCTTTAAAATAAAAATCACATTTTTATTTACTCACTTTCAATTTAAAAGTCATATTTCTATAATCACTTCATATATTTAAAAATCGAATTTTCACTACGATGTTCAATATATAAAAATCTCATTTTTACTATGCTATTCAATATATAAAAATCATATTTTTACTATGCTATTCAATATATAAAAATCATATTTTTACTTCGACGCTATATGGATAAAAATTCTATTTTATCACGCTATTCTCTATATAAAGTTTCCGCCTTTTCAAAAATAGATCTTTCACCTTTTCTACAATAAAGATTTCGCCCTTATAAAAATATAGACTTCGCCTTTTCTAATATGAAGTTTTCGCCTTTATAAAAATAAAGTTTTCTCCTTATAAAAATCACCACTTTATCTCAACGTATATAAAATAAAAATCAGATTTTTATTTCGCTACATACACAAAGATGATATCTTTATATTCTCTATCCTATAAAGATTATATTTTTAATACTTTAAAAATATAAAAATCATATTTTTAATACTTTAAAAATATAAAAATCATATTTTTAATACTTTAAAAATATAAAGATCATATTTTTTTAATATTTCTATATAGTAAAGATTATATTTTTAATACTTTAAAAATATAAAAATCATATTTTTATTTTCGAAGTTCAATAGATAAAAATCATATTTTTATAAACACTTCATACATTTAAAAATCATAACTTTATGCCATCGAAAAAATCATACCTTTAAGTAAATAAAAATCATGTCTTTATGCCGCCATCTTATGTAAAAACAATGCTTCATGTTGTTTTTTTTGTTTTAAAAAAAAAAAATCCAAACTTTGTATAAATAAAAATCTAAACTAATTTAAATAAATATCTAACCTAATTGAAATAAATATCTAACTTAATTGAAATAAATATCTAAACTGCTTTAAAGAAATAAAACTAATTAGATTTCCTATTAATAAAAATAATAAAAGAAAAACTTACAGTAAGAAATGGAAGGGGGTTTGTTACGTTCATCGGTGGAGGAGGGCTGTCAGGTGGTGGCCATCGGCTATAGGAGTGGTGGCAGTGGCTTTCGTGGATGGGGGGGGGGCGTTTCCAGCGAAGAAGGAAGAGGGGAGAAAGTGCGAGAGGAGGGGGGGTCGTCGACGTGGGGCCTGGCTGATGTCAGAGGGGGTGGGCGACGCTCCGGTGGTGGGCGTAGTGGTGCGCAGGTGGAGGAGGAAGGGAGGCGTCGGATCCGTCTAGGGGGGGTGCGATTGTATTTTTTTTTTCTGATTGAAAATCAATTTGTAACGGGGGGGTCTGAGGAGAGATAAGGTATTATATTATATATATTTTTTTAATTTATTAATTTATTTATTTTATCCTAAAGAGTTGACTTTCACATACGACCTCGAAACGAGGCCCACCGCCTGTCGTCCATAGCGTTTTACCCCCATTCCGAACACAATGGGATATGTCTCTCAAGCTGATTCGATCGTCTCGATAAGTTTCCGTTGAATTTACATTTAAATCGCTATATTGAATTTTAAACGTACATTTCAAATTACCGGGGTCACATATTAACTCTAAAAATTCTCGAAAAATATTTTCTAGCTTCGTATTGACGATACGGTCCTAACAAAACTAGTTTCGTCGAATTCTGAGACCGTTAGAAAAATGGCCAATTTCCAGTCGATTAAAATCAACTGAAATGGTCAAAACACGTTTTCCTTTGCCACGCTCACATATTGATTCGAAAAATTATGAAATTTGAAACCTAGCAATAACTTGACACTGCGGATCCAACAAAACTGGTTTCGTCGAAATCCGAGGTCATTTGCAAAATGTCCATTTTTAAGGGCCTGAATTCCATAGCGACTATTCAGAATTTTCAACTGGACATATCTTTTGATTCCCGCTATGAAATCTTGATTTGTTGGATTCGTTGGAAAGATATTATCAATTAGATCCTAATGTTTTTGGTTTCACTAAAATCCGGATTGTTTTGCACCCGGTATGTCCAATTGAAGTTTGAAATCGAATTATCGAACTACCGCGCCATTTTCAATTCTATTTATAATTATATATAATTATTTATATTCTAACGACGACGCGTATATAATATATACGTCGAATTCTATTCAAAATAAATTTCTCGTTCATTTTATTTAAAATAATTCATTTTAAATATTCAAAATTCGCTAAAATTGCCAAAATAAAAAATTTTAAACTGGCTCAGAATTTCCGGGTTATTACAATCTCCCCCACTTAAAACTTTTCGTCCCCGAAAAGGAACAAAGTCGAAAGTGGTTTGATTAATCAGCTCTACGTTCAATCTGGCTTGCATTCTCCAACTTTTCAGTTTCTGAGAATTTTCAAAATTTCAAAAATTTGGCTAACACCCTAAATTTTCGAAAAATTTCGCCATAACCTCCCCTGCACCGGGAGCATCGGGGAATTTCAAATAGCTTCCCCGGTCCTTCAGATCTCAAAAAGAAAAAGAAAAAGCCAAGCGGCTAGCCAATAGGCTCATAAAATCATCATCACCCAAACAAAACAGTAAATTATGTAGTAAACATGTACCTATTTGTCGGGCAAACAAAATTTATTCTCTGCTCTAGCCTCCTTGCTATGACCTGTTCAATGTAAGTATATGTATATGCAAGCAAATGCGACCAATTTTCAATACAGTTCAATATTTGATTCAATTAGGCATAAATGATTCAAAATTATCAAACAAATAAACAAACAACACAAACATCAATCAATTAGTGAATTAGAGTTTCAAATTCATAATTTTGATACATATACAGAAACTCATGTTTTTGATGCCAATTCACAACAATGTGTTCTAACTAAATAAGTTTTGGTTCTCACACCAGTCTAATGGAAATATATCGATATCACACCTTCGTTACTCGAACATGAATACTAATGATGACTAGTCAATCATCAGAATCATCTTCGGGCCACTAGAGTATGATTCCATATCTATCCAGTATATTAAAACTTCGAATATACGTTCATGACGCGTATATGCAAAATCTTTATATACTCGATTGTCCATATTCAAAATAAATAAATATTCAAATACGTATAAAATGGTTAAAATTTTCAAAACAAAATTGTTTCATTTGAAAAATATACTCTTCACACTCGTTCTAGGATACTACTGATCCTATCTCTAACGAGTCATTCTAATTGGATATTACTAATCCAATATCTGATGAATCCTTTCGTATGGTTCTAATGTGTCTTGTTCTCGAGCTCTGTAAACCAAAGCTCTGATACCAAATGTGACGGCCTGGAATTTCGCTCGATCCGAATCAGTCGTTAAACCGATTTAGACCGTTCGAAACCCCTGATCGTTGAGAACAGGACAAATCAGAACACAAACAGAAGAACATTTCATTGTATATTACAACAATTCCATCAGATACAAGAATATACAGAGTATATAAATGAATAAATTACATTCAATAAATATCAGAGATTACAATAAATTACATTGCAGCGGAAAATAATACAAAGCACAACTGAAGGTGATATACGGATACAGAGCTTTCCGGATATCATTCCAGCTGTAAACCAGGATCCTGTGAATATAAATCTGCAAAACCAAAACTACTAGCTGCCCGTGCGGAAAATAGGGGCACCCAGAGTTTAGGTTAAAACAATAAACTCCAGGTCAGTCATGTGACTGGTGTGAGAACTAAAACAGTTATTTAAAGCTTTACTTTAAAAGAGAGTAATTCAAGGGACCACGCCGTATAACACGGAACGGGTTTCCTCCCAAGAATACCAGTGCATAGAATAAACGACGCAATGCTTTTTCGAAAAATGAAGCTATTATAAGACCCAGGTCCCATCACACAATGCAACGCAAGCCGGAGGATAGGGTTTTTCCTTATAATAGCCAAACATGCTTGGTACGTTTAAAACAAATCATTTGATACTATAATAAGGGTATAGTGTCAAAACAATTTCAATCATAAATATAAATCATAGACGGCATAGTATCCCATGCTACTATGTCGCCATACTAGGCTCTACAAATAAAGCCGCAATACACGTATTGGAAATTGGATTTCCGTCCTGAGTCGAGGCAAGGGGCAAACTCCTCTCCGCGTTCGAGACACTCTAGCAAATGCCTCAGGGTTACGCACACTGGGTAACCCCTGGATCCTCCAAGGCCGGTCCTCACTTACGTTAGAGGATTAATTATGCCTGAACACACGTTTCCCGGTCCTTACAGACCTATAATCGAGGCGCCTCGCATCCAACAACCACATAGGTGAAAAGTATATAAATGTCAGGGCTGGTAAGTCACTGACACCACCATAGCTAGAAAGAAACGTCGTGCACTTCTTGGGTCCTTATCCCGTTTTTGACTCATACCGAGGTGTGAGGCTCGCGAATCCACGCTATACACAAAGCTACGCCACAAAGGCCGTGCTTTGATCATCAACCACAAGACTTTGCTTTTCAACAGAAGCCTTGATCCATGCAACTCAGCATGCCACACAGGCAATTCATGCCATGCGATTGATATCTATCGATATATAGCCTCTAAGCTCGTACGTCTCAGAGAAGGGCGTTAAGCAAGAGAATAAATTCTCCGCCGCCAAACAGATATATATTTAATAGAAATCAATCAACACAGAATAAAATCCAATGTCAGACACACAATCCATTTACAAGTCCGTTCTGGGTCTGAACGAAACCGGAGGCACTTTCCTCGCATATCCATCCATCTCCAAGTACGTCTGGACGACCACCAACTATTTCCATCCTCTTAGGTGTACAGCCCAATCAGGATCGTCAGTAATTATCCAAACGATGTGAAAACTTCCGGTCTTCGACCACCGTCTTCATCTTCGACATATCGTCGAATCGGTTATTCAGAATGGGTATAAACCCGGACTTTCCGAACAACCCGCGTATATTAAAACAAATGTTACACAAACACAACATACGCCTCATTCCAATTCATTAGTCACTAACCGCAAATTAGCAAGAGAACAGTTTCCCAAACATTAACCCCGAAGGCCGAAACCAACATCAGATCAACACCCAGGAAACCATTCATCTTAGCCAACCTACAGTTAGTTTCTAAATTCCACATTCTTAGGGGAAGGTTCCCATTAATTTTATCCAAGATAAATTCTTTAAAATTTATCCTGTAATCTTCCTTTGGATGTCATTTAAAACCAAATTATGGTTTTTCCAACTAGTCGAGATTAGCGAACCGTAACGAAGTAGTTATTTATTTTATTTCCCAATCCCAACCTATTCATCCCATGAAGCAAAACTGGTGATACTCCATATCTAACACCGTGGTGTTATCGGTAAAACTAATTACCATTTCACGCTCAAATCTAATTAAAGATTTAACTATCGCTTTGGAGCAAAACTGGCGATACTCCATTCTCGTTCATTTTCTAAATTTGGGAATTTAGATTACAAATTCACATTCCAATCTAATTTCAGATTCGTTAAAACTCCTTTTACTGGGTTAAAGAACTAGGTGTTATTTAAAACACAGTTCACGACAAACCCAAATCACATTCTATTTGTTATCGGGTTAAAGAACTAGTGTTGTTTAAAACACAGTTCACGGTAAACCCATTTCAAATATATTAGAAATTCCGATTATTTAAAACCCCTTTTTCAATCTAATTTATTTATTTAAAAAGAAATCGGGTTTTAAATTTAGTTCAATCTAGTTCATTTCGATAAAAATCTATTTTTATCTTTTCAAACATGGAGTTTTTCATCCCAAATTTTCCCAAATCATTTCTAATGATTTTACACAAATTATTACTATTTTTAATAATTTTATCAAGGCCCGTACAGTCGATTTCCAACAATGGCTATCGAACTGCACTTACAGCGACCTTTTTCAAATTTGATTTGGACGTATCTCCAAATCCAACCGTTAGATTTCAAATTTCTAATATTCGTTAGAAAGCTCTTTTCGATACGAACCCAACGGTTCCGGTTTTAGGAGAATCCGACGGTCGGATCTCCCGTAATGTCCGTTTGAAATAAATGGTCGAAATTCACGAACTGCCGCGGCGCGGCGCGTTCTATTCAGGCCATTATATTATATATATAATATATATTTCGTCGATTTCTATTTAAAACGAATTTTATAAATAGTTTAAAATTCGCTTCAAAAACAGTTTCAACTCCTATTTCAATTCAAATCAAAATTGAATTCTTCTTTATAAATTCGTTTTAAAATTCATTTCTATTCAATTCAAATTTCAATTAAATTTGAATTCATTTCAATTCGCTTTCAATTCAATTTGAATTCGTTTTCAATTCAATTTGAATTCGGTTTCAATTCAATTTGAATTCGTTTTCAATTCAATTCAATTCAAATTGGTTTTCTATTCGATTCAAATCGAAATCGTTATATATTCAATTCATTTCGAAATCGTTATATATTCAATTCATTTCGAAATCGTTATATATTCAATTCATTTCGAAATCGTTATATATTTCGTTCGCGTCAAAATAGCGCATCACTATTCAACACGGCTTTATATATTCTATTTCAAATATTTCTTTTTGTCAACACACGACTAATCTCAACGAATGAGTACCGTCCACGTGTGACTATTTTTGCTATTTAATATATTTTATAAAAGTTAAGGTATCTATCGTTTGATATTGAATCAGACTTCAACCGTAATTTAGTGAGAGAACGATTTCCTGAACATTAACCCCGAAGGCCGAAACCAACATCAGATTAATATCCAGGAGGCCACTCATCTCATCTATTTTCCAGTTGATTTCTAATTCTATATATGATAAAGATGTAAATTCTATTATAAAAATATTTCGTTCAACACATGACTAATATCAACGGATGAATATAGTCAACACATGAACCTTTATTTTATATTGATAAAGATATAAATTTTATTATAAAAATATTTCGTTCAACACATGACTAATATCAACGGATGAATATAGTCAACACATGGACCTTTATTTTATATTGATAAAGATATAAATTTTATTATAAAAATATTTCGTTCAACACATGACTAATATCAACGGATGAATATAGTCAACACATGAACCTTTATTTTATATTATACTTTATTTTTCAAATTGGAATGAGGCCCAATCAATTACCATATAATATCAATTATATGGATTTTCATACATCACATGTATATAATAGCATTGAAAATAATCAACCATCAACCAAAGTGCACTACACTGTATAAGCATCAAATATAGATATCTAACGCTTATAACAGCCTGTCAATCTATCGATCGACATATTTTATCAATCAGGATGAGTGAACTCATATTTCATCCCAACACCCGTGTGGGGTTTCAAACAATCAAACACAGATTTTATTCGTGCAGCTGGGCGATGTGTAAAATTTATCGACCCAATCAATGTCATTCAAATAGGTGTACATAAACAAACCGTCCGGTTTGTAAATGAATATTTTATTTATTCGCATTCACGTTAAAAATTATATTTTTAACGATAAAACAATTTATCTTAACATATGAATATATATTCAGTTCATTTATTCAATAAATGATTATTTTTATTTTTCTAACATATTTTAGAAGATTTCGGCGGCATAACGGCACGATACTAGAAACGGGACGAGGCCTAGCCTTATCCCCGGTCTAGTGAAGGCCCACGCCATTCACACATCAATCAAATCCATTTCAATTCACCAAACAATTCAATTCAATCAAATATTCTAACTAACTACTCAACCAAACAAACAAGTCCATGGTCTGTGGACGGGTGTCGGGTGCTACTAAGCACCGTCTGCATCCTAGTATATATATATATATAACTAGCAAAAGAGAAATTTTGAGTGAGAAGTTCTCACCGAAAGCTATCCAATACCACGACTCTTCTTTTGTAGAAAATCTTCGTCGTTATCCTATCTTCGCCATCTTCGTTGCCCGTAGTCACTATATATATAAAAATCACACATTTTTATATTTCGATGTCTTTAAAATAAAAATCACATTTTTATTTACTCACTTTCAATTTAAAAGTCATATTTCTATAATCACTTCATATATTTAAAAATCGAATTTTCACTACGATGTTCAATATATAAAAATCTCATTTTTACTATGCTATTCAATATATAAAAATCATATTTTTACTATGCTATTCAATATATAAAAATCATATTTTTACTTCGACGCTATATGGATAAAAATTCTATTTTATCACGCTATTCTCTATATAAAGTTTCCGCCTTTTCAAAAATAGATCTTTCACCTTTTCTACAATAAAGATTTCGCCCTTATAAAAATATAGACTTCGCCTTTTCTAATATGAAGTTTTCGCCTTTATAAAAATAAAGTTTTCTCCTTATAAAAATCACCACTTTATCTCAACGTATATAAAATAAAAATCAGATTTTTATTTCGCTACATACACAAAGATGATATCTTTATATTCTCTATCCTATAAAGATTATATTTTTAATACTTTAAAAATATAAAAATCATATTTTTAATACTTTAAAAATATAAAAATCATATTTTTAATACTTTAAAAATATAAAGATCATATTTTTTTAATATTTCTATATAGTAAAGATTATATTTTTAATACTTTAAAAATATAAAAATCATATTTTTATTTTCGAAGTTCAATAGATAAAAATCATATTTTTATAAACACTTCATACATTTAAAAATCATAACTTTATGCCATCGAAAAAATCATACCTTTAAGTAAATAAAAATCATGTCTTTATGCCGCCATCTTATGTAAAAACAATGCTTCATGTTGTTTTTTTAAAAAAAAAAAAATCCAAACTTTGTATAAATAAAAATCTAAACCAATTTAAATAAATATCTAACCTAATTGAAATAAATATCTAACTTAATTGAAATAAATATCTAAACTGCTTTAAAGAAATAAAACTAATTAGATTTCCTATTAATAAAAATAATAAAAGAAAAACTTACAGTAAGAAATGGAAGGGGGTTTGTTACGTTCATCGGTGGAGGAGGGCTGTCAGGTGGTGGCCATCGGCTATAGGAGTGGCGGCAGTGGCTTTCGTGGATGTGGGGGCGTTTCCAGCGAAGAAGGAAGAGGGGAGAAAGTGCGAGAGGAGGGGGGGTCGTCGACGTGGGGCCTGGCTGATGTCAGAGGGGGTGGGCGACGCTCCGGTGGTGGGCGTAGTGGTGCGCATGTGGAGGAGGAAGGGAGGCGTCGGATCCGTCTAGGGGGGGGGGTGCGATTGTATTTTTTTTTTCTGATTGAAAATCAATTTGTAACGGGGGGGGGTCTGAGGAGAGATAAGGTATTATATTATTTTTTTTTTAATTTATTAATTTATTTATTTTATCCTAAAGAGTTGACTTTCACATACGACCTCGAAACGAGGCCCACCGCCTGTCGTCCATAGCGTTTTACACCCATTCCGAACACAATGGGATATGTCTCTCAAGCTGATTCGATCGTCTCGATAAGTTTCCGTTGAATTTACATTTAAATCGCTATATTGAATTTTAAACGTACATTTCAAATTACCGGGGTCACATATTAACTCTAAAAATTCTCGAAAAATATTTTCTAGCTTCGTATTGACGATACGGTCCTAACAAAACTAGTTTCGTCGAATTCTGAGACCGTTAGAAAAATGGCCAATTTCCAGTCGATTAAAATCAACTGAAATGGTCAAAACACGTTTTCCTTTACCACGCTCACATATTGATTCGAAAAATTATGAAATTTGAAACCTAGCAATAACTTGACACTGCGGATCCAACAAAACTGGTTTCGTCGAAATCCGAGGTCATTTGCAAAATGTCCATTTTTAAGGGCCTGAATTCCATAGCGACTATTCAGAATTTTCAACTGGACATATCTTTTGATTCCCGCTATGAAATCTTGATTTGTTGGATTCGTTGGAAAGATATTATCAATTAGATCCTAATGTTTTTGGTTTCACTAAAATCCGGATTGTTTTGCACCCGGTATGTCCAATTGAAGTTTGAAATCGAATTATCGAACTACCGCGCCATTTTCAATTCTATTTATAATTATATATAATTATTTATATTCTAACGACGACGCGTATATAATATATACGTCGAATTCTATTCAAAATAAATTTCTCGTTCATTTTATTTAAAATAATTCATTTTAAATATTCAAAATTCGCTAAAATTGCCAAAATAAAAAATTTTAAACTGGCTCAGAATTTCCGGGTTATTACAGTAGGCTATCTGCAGCCCTGCGAATTACGTTAGTAGTCGTGCTCAATGGCAACTCATGAGTTTTATATCCAGACAACCTACTACCACCAGCAGCGAAATTCAAAGGAGAAGGAAGGTACTTTCCTTATTTTGCTTTGAAAACATATAATACTTTATTTCATACTTCTCATAAATCATCACACATAAAATTTCCTTCCCAAATCCTATTTCCTAATATCTCATTCTTATATAAATTCTGTTATATAAGATTTTATCACAAATCGCTTACCGTCCAGTTCAATAGTTTTCGAATTCATTAAATTCTTAATTATTTTCCCATATAAGTTTCATAACTCCTATATTTAAATATTAAAATCTAGTATCCTCGAACTTCGATTCAAATTTCAAAATTTTAGTTTTGATCTTTTAACCAATTCAGATATTCAACATCCTTTCAAACTCATCCATATAAATCCATTGGCTAAAAACCAAATTTCCTCCAAATTTCAAATTATTAAGTTTATTACTTAATTTCAATCTTGCCAATTTTTATTTTTTCGAATCTAATAGGTTTCATACATCCTTGTATTGATAAATTTCTATCCAAAATTTCTTTCTTTTGCTTTCAATCTTTCACAATTTTCATTTATATGGAAATTTATTCATTTCTGCTTATGATATCTTACTTGTTTCCCACTTATTTGAATTTGAATCTCAGTTTAAATTTCAAGATTTATTGAACCATTCACTAACCGACAATTTACCTTCTAATTAAATAATTCGGAATTTACGAACTTAATCTTTTTCCTCAATACATTTCCTAGATATACGATCTCATTATTCTAATATATCATATTACCATAAAACCAATCAATTCCAGGTTTTCATTTCAAATATTTAGAAATATATATATATATATATTCATATTCCGAAATCAAGTTGTTTTGTTCAATTTGCAAATATTTCTATTCAAAAATACATATATATACTGTAAATTCTCAAATTATTAAAAATCAATTTAACATTTTCCAGAATCGAATTCCCAATTCTCATTAAGTGGCCTCCTTAATTGTAATAAAATTAATATGCAATTTATTTCATTTTGGGTTCTTTTCAAAAACACACCGTTTATTATCTTCAGCGATTCCCTTAATTATAGCCAATTTGGTAGGTTATTCTATTCCATCATTTAAATTAATTTGGAATACACTCCCTTTTATCTCATTCAACAGTTTATCATTCTCAAATCCATCCACGTATATACTTCTTACTTCATTTCGATGGAACTCGCAAATGAGAATATATATTCTCAGTTTCCTTTTTCAAAGAAAATTCATTCGTTCAACAATTTCCCTTAATTAATTGGAATCTATAATCATTGGTGATTGTCTCTTTTCGATCGGTAATCCACATCCTCGCATAACCGACTCCACGGTATTCACCATTCTTATTTTGGAATTATTTTTCTTCCGTATTCACACCTTTGGCTATAAAGTAGCAAGCGAACAACTCCCTAAATATCAATCCCGAAGGCCGAAACCACCATCAGATCAACACTTAGAAAAAATTTCAACTTAACTAATCTCCAGTCAATTTCCAATTTCCTTTATTCCATTTATTAATTTCTTATCAAATTATTTCTTACACAATTCACATATTCAATTTACAAATCCACTTCTTTTACGTTCTATCGTCCTTTATTCTCGTTGTACGACTTTTTTTTTCTTTAGTTTTTGCCATTCTGATTTATCAAAATCCGTTAGTCTCTTAAGATCTTTTGAAAAACGTTTCCGATTATTATATCTATTTTCTATAATTCTAGAAAATCTCTTATTACTAGTGGGAAATATTTCCATATATTTACAAATCTTTATTTTCTACAGAAAATATATGTTATTTTCGCTTACAGTTGCCACTCATTAACTTACTTGATGTAACTAACTCTTGTTATCGAACCTTAATCATTTCATAGTCAACAATGAAGTCAATCAAGTTGGGGTATATTTACCTCTCAAACCTTAACTGAACAACTTTATTAACTTTGAAATAGATCAAGTTCCCAACTTTGACTACTCTCAAAACATTTATTTCGTAACCTCCAAATTCACTTCTTTAACTAAAATTGTTAATTATAACAATAATTCACATTTTTGAAATATTTAACTCATTAATCTAAGTACACAACAATTTATTAACAATATATTAAATTTTAAATTGCAATGGAAAGTAAACAGTATTTTCCTGAAATTCGACATAATTGTCTCCCATAATTAACTTCCTTTCGAACAATCTGTTATTCGATACCATATTCCGAACTTCGGAAAAATCTCATTTGATTTACATTTTGAACTTCAAAATAATCTTACCGTACTGGTCAAATCCATTTCCTTTATCCCAATTTTATTTGCAACATCTCTGCTTTCAAATGTTATTCACTTAAAATGTGAATATTATTCTTTTTCCAAGAATCTGAACTCCTCATATCAAATTAATTCAAATCTCTCTAAACTGTGAAAACCCGTAACTTCCCCGTAAAGGAAAGTGTCGGATAGTTCGAGAACAAGCCACAACAGAACGCGTACAAAAGAACATTTCATTGTATATTACCACAATGCATCAGAATACAAGAATATACAAAGTATAAAAGAATATTGCACAGAAATATCAGAAATTTAAATTACATTTAAATACATAGCAGCGGAAAATAATACAATGCACAACTAGAAGAAGATATACGGATACAAAGCTTTCCGGATATCGTTCCAGCTGTAAACCAGGATCCTGTGAATATAAATCTGCAAAAACCAAAACTACTAGCTGCCCGTGTCGAAAATAGGGGCACCCAGAGTTTAGGTTAAAACAATAAACTCCAGGTCAATCATGTGACTGGTGTGAGAACTAAAACATTTAATCTTTATTTTAAAGTTAGGTAAATCAAGGGACCACGCCGTATAACACGGAACGGGTTTCCTCCCAAGAATACCAGTGCATAAAACAAACAGCGCAATGCTAAATAAAGAAAAATGAAGCTGTTATAAGACCCAGGTCCCATCACACAATGCAACACAGCCGAGGATAGGGTTTTCCCTTATGACAGCCAAAGAATGCTTGATACGGTTAAAACAAATCGTTTGATACTATTATAAGTGCATAGTGTATAAAACCACTTCAAATCATAAGTATAAATCATAGGCGGCATGAGCGCCCCATCCCACTATGTCGCCATATATAGGATTACAACTAAAACCGCAAAGTCACGTATTTGGAAATTGGATTTCCATCTATGAACCGAGGCAAAAGATAGTCCTCAACCGATTCGAGACGCTCTAGCCCGTGTCTCAGGAACAGCCGCAACTTCCCCTTGGATCCTCAGGGCCGGTCCACCGATGTGGATTATTATGCCTGAACACTACGTCTCCCCACCCTATGGGGTGTAAGTCTGGTCCGTCAGCCGACCAGAATGCATCGGCCGAAACCGATATAACCGAGGCGCCTCGCAACAGCAACAACCACATAAGTCAAACTCGTCAGGGCGTGTAAAACCACTGACGCCACTTCTAGCTAGAAAGAAACGCATGCCCTCCCTGACGTCCTCTCCCGTTTTTGGTTCATACCGGGTGTGAAGCTCGCGAATCAAACGTTACACAAAGCTATGCCACAAAGGCCGTGCTTTGATCATCAACCACAAGACTTTGCTTTTCAACAAAAGCCTCGATCAATTGCCACTTAGGCATGCCACACAGGCAATTCACTCCATGCGTTTGATATCCATCAATATATAACCCCTGAGCTTGTACGTCTCAGAGAAGGGCGTTAAGCAAGAGAATAAATTCTCCGCCGCCAAACAGATATATATTTAATAGGGATCAATCACACGGACTAAAATCCAATGTCAGACACACAGTCCATTTACAAGTCCGTTCTGGGTCTGAACGAAACCGGAGGCACCTAGTACCCCGCATATCCATCGATCTCCAAGTACGTCTGGACGATCACCAACTGTTTCCATCTTCTTGGGTGTACAGCCCAATCAAGATCATCAGTAATCACCCAAACGACGTGAAGACTTCCGGTCTTCGACCACCGTCTTCATCTTCGACTTATCGTCGTATCAATTATTCAGAATGGGATAAACCCGGTCTTTCCGAATAACTCGCGTATATTTTAAATAAGTGTTACACAAACACAACATACGCCTCATTCCAATTCATTAGTCACTAACCGTAAATTAATCAAGAGAATAATTCCCCAAATATTAACCCCGAAGGCCGAAACCAACATCAGATCAATATCCAGAAAACCATTCTGCTTGGCTAATCGACAGTCAGTTTCTAAATTTCACATTCATAGGGAAAGGTTCCCATTAATTTTATCCAAGATAAATTCCTTGAATTTATTCTTTAATCATCTTTTGAATTTCGATTCAACTAGTCGGGATTAACGAACCTTACCGAAGTAATCCTTTGTTTTAATTTCCCAATCCCAATCTATTCATCCCATGAAGTAAAACTGGTTATACTTCATATCTAACACCACGGTGTTATCGGTAAATTCAATTACCATTTCACGTTCAAATCTAATTAAAGATTTAACTATCGCCTGGAGCAAAACTGGTGATACTCCATTTCGATTATTTCAATCTAATTAAAGATTCATTTAAAACTCCACTTAGTTTTAATCTGTGACTGGGTTAAAGAATCAGTGTCATTTAAAACACGGTTCACGATAAACCCAAAATCACATTTCATTAATGATCGGGTTAAAGAACGAGTGTTATTTAAAACACTGTCCACGATAAACCCAAAAATCAATATCAATTCAATTCCAATTAAACATTATTTAATTGGTACACTTCATTAAATCTAAATAAAAAGATTTAATCTTTTCTCAACTGGGTTCAAGAACAGTGTTAGTGAAGACACCATTCACGACAAACCCAAATCACATTTGATATTCAATATAAGGCTCTGAATAGAAAATATATCGGCTTATATTCAATATCAAATTCTACGATTAACAAATGTCGTATTGGAAATAACGATATAAATATATATATCTTTCAAATTTCCATAACAACATCTGTATAATCACGAATCCCAACATCGAAATATTCCGAAGACAATTTCGATTCAAATCCACTCCAATGCAATCATTGGAAGTTCTGGTTATTTTTAAAACCCTTTTCAAATTCAATTTATTTATTTAAAAATAAATAGAATTATATTTCTAGTTCAAAACTAGTCCATTTCGATAAAAATCTATTTTTATCTTTTCAAATATGGAGTTTTTCATCCCAATCCTTTCTAAATCATTTCTTATGATTTTACACAAATTATTACTATTTTTAATAATTTTATCAAGGCCCGTACAGTCGATTTCTATCAACGGCCATCGAACTGCACTTACAACGACCTTTTTCAAATTTGATTTGGACATAATTCCAAATCCAACCGTTAGATTTCTAATTTCTAATATTCGTTAGAAAGCTCTTTTCGATACGAACCCAACGGTTCCGGTTTTAGGAGAATCCGACGGTCGGATCTCCCGCAATGTCCGTTTGAAATAAATGGTCGAAATTCACGAACTGCCGCGGCGCGGCGCGTTCTATTCAGGCCATTATATTATATATATAATATATATAATATATATTTCGTCGATTTCTATTTAAAACGAATTATATAAATAGTTTTCAAATTCGTTTCAAAAGCAATTTCAACTTCCATTTCAATTCAAATCAAAATTGAATTCTTCTTTATAAACTCGTTTTGAAATTCAATTCTATTCAATTCAAATTTCAATTCATTTCTGAATTCATTTCAATTCGCTTTCAATTCAATTTGAATTCGTTTTCAATTCAATTCATTTCGAAATCGTTTTCAATTCATTTCATTTCGAAACCGTTTTCAATTCATTTCATTTCGAAATCGTTTTCAATTCAATTCATTTCGAAGTCGTTTTCAATTCAATTCATTTCGAAATCGTTTTCAATTCATTTCATTTCGAAATCGTTTTCACTTCATTTCAATTCATTTCGAAATCGTTAAAATCGATATAAATATCGTTCACGTCAAAATGGCGTCAATCTAATCAACACGGCTTCATAAATTTCTATTTTCAAATATTCTATTTCAAATATTTCTTTTTCAAAATAGTTGTTATTATCGAAATATTTCGTTCAACACATGACCAATCTCAATGGATGAGTACTGTCAACACATGAACTTTTATTTTATATCGATAAAGGTGTAAATTTTATTACTAAAATATTTCGTTCAACACATGACCAATCTCAATGGATGAGTACTGTCAACACATGAACTTTTATTTTTATATCGATAAAGGTGTAAATTTTATTACTAAAATATTTCGTTCAACACATGACCAATCTCAATGGATGAGTACTGTCAACACATGAACTTTTATTTTATAATATTCTTTATTTTTCAAATTGGAATGAGGCCCAATCAATTACCATATAAAGTTAATTACATGGATTTTCATACATTACACACATAATAGCATTGAAAAATAATCAACCATCAACCAAAGTGCACTACACTGTATAAGCATCAAATATAGATATCTAACGCTTATAACAGCCTGTCAATCAATCGATCGACATATTTAATCAATCAAGATGAGTGAACTTCAAATTTCATCCCAACACCCGTGTGGGGTTTCAAACAATCAAACACATATTTTATTTGTGTTGTTGGGCGATGTGTAAAATTTATCGACCCAATCAATGTCCTTCAAATAGGTGTACATAAACAAACCGTCCGGTTTGTAAATGAATATCTATTTATTTACATTCACGTTAAAAATTATATTTTTAACGACAAAACATTTTATTTCAACATATGAATTTCTATTCAATTCATTTATTCTATAAAATGATACTGTTATTTTTCTAACTTATTTTAGAAAATTTCGGCGGCATGACGGCACGATACTAGAAACGGGACGAGGCCTAGCCTTATCCCCGGTCTAGTGAAGGCCCACGCCATTCACACATCAATCAAAATCACCAAACAACCAAATTCAAATCAAATCATATAACTAAGCTATGCAACCAAACAAACAAGTCCATGGTCTGTGGACGATTGTGTCGGGTGCTACTAAGCACCGTCTGCATCCTAGTATATATATATATATATAGAAATGAAATTGAAAGGTGAGAAATTTTCATATATAGCTATCCTAGCTCCACGGCACTTCTTTTATAGAAATCTTCATTGTCATCGCATCTTCGTCATCTTCGTTGCCCGTAACCACTACATATGTAAAAATCGAATTTTTACTATGCTATTCAATATATATAAAAATTATATGTTTATACCGCTACTATATAGATACAAATTATATTTTCACATCGATGTTCATATAGTAAAGACTATATTTTTATCACGCTATTCTTCATATAAAGATTTTACCTTTTCAATTTCATCACTATAAAAATCGAATTTTGACGTCGCTACTCAATATATAAAAATCAAATTTCAAAAATATAGATTCCGCTTTTTCCATTTCAAAGATCAAATCTTTTCTTTTACTTTTTAAAGTTTAAATCTTTTACTTTTCAAAATTCAAATCTTTTACCTTTCAAAATTCAAATCTTTTAAAACCTTTTTAAAAATCAGTTTTTAAATCTTTCAAAAAAATCTGTTTTAACTTTTAAACAAATCAGTTTTTAAAATCATTTTCAAATCAGTTTTAAAATCATTTTCAAATCAGTTTTAAAATCATTTTCAAATCAGTTTTAAAATCATTTTCAAATCAGTTTTAAAATCATTTTCAAATCAGTTTTAAAATCATTTTACAAATCAGTATTAAAATCATTTTACAAATCAGTATTTACAGAATAAATAAAAAAAAAATAAAAAAAAAGAAAATGCTCACCGATTAGCTGCGAAGGGGGGGGGGCTTCATCACCGTTACAGAGGGGGGAGAGGCTGAAACGGTCGGCGCGGTGGAGCCCTCGCAGTCGGCTAGGGTTTGAATGGTAGTGGGTTTACAGGAGAGGGGAGCGTCGGTTTTGGTGAACGGAGCGAGGGAGGCTCGAGAAGAGGAAGGGGACAGGGGTTGCGACGGAGGGAGGGCTCGTCGTGGGGAGGCGGAGCGATCGGTGGCGGGGCGCGACATGCGCGGTGGATGATCGACGACGGGGTAGGCGGCTAGGGTTGGGGGAACAAATTTGAAAGGGATCGGGTTTTTCTTGAGAAGATGGGGCTTTGACCGATTCCAACGTGGAAAAGGGGGGGGGGGTTTAAGGAGATAAGGTTTTATTTTATAATTTATTATTTTATTATTTTTTTCTCATTTAAGTTGACTTTTACATACGACCTCGAAACGAGGCCCACCGCCTGCCGTCCATAGCGTTTTACCCCCATCCCGAACACAATGGGATATGTATCGCTAGTTGATTTGATCGTTACAATCAGTTCACGTTGAATTTACATTTAAATCATTATATTGAATTTTAAACGTACATTTCAATTTACCGGGGTCACATACTAACTAGAAAAAAATTCCAGAAAAATATTTTCTAGCTTCGTATTGACAATACGGTCCTAACAAAACTAGTTTCGTCGAATTCTGAGACCGTTTGCAAAATGGCCAATTTCCAGTCGATTAAAATCAACTGAAACTGGTCAAACGCGTTTTCCTTTGCCACGCTCACATATTGATTCGAAAAATTATGAAATTTGAAACCTAGCAATAATTTGACACCACGGACCCAACAAAACTGGTTTCGTCGAAATCCGAGGTCGTTTGCAAAATGTCCATTTTTAAGGGCCTGAATTCCATAGCGACTATTCAGAATTTTCAACTGGACATATCTTTTGATTCCCGCAATGAAATCTCGATTCTTCGGATTCGTTGGAAAGATACTATCAAATAGATCCTATGATTTCTGGTTTCACTAAAATCCGGATTGTTTTGCACCCGGTACATTCAATTGAAGTTTGAAATCGAATTATCGAACTACCGCGCCATTTTCAATTCCTTTTTAATTATATATAAATATTTATATTCTAACGACGACGCGTATAATATATACGTTCGAATTATATTCAAAATAAATTTCACGTCGATATTATTTAAAATAATTCATTTTAAATAATCAAAATTCGCTAAAATTGCCAAAATAAAAATTTTAAACTGGCCCAGATTTTCGGGTTGTTACAATCTCCCCCACTTAAAACTTTTCGTCCCCGAAAAGGAACAAAGTCGAAAGTGGTTTGATTATTCAACTCTACGCCCGACCAGGCTTCCATTCTCCAACTCTTTAGTTTCTGAGAATTTTCAAAATTTCAAAAATTTGGCTAACACCCTAAATTTTTGAAAAATTTCGCCATAACCTCCCCTGCACCGGGAGCATCGGGAAATTTCAAATAGCTTCCCCGGTCCTTCAGATCTCAAAAAGAAAAAGAAAAAGCCAAGCGGCTAGCCAATAGGCTCATAAAATCATCATCACCCAAACAAAACAGTAAATTAAGTAGTAAACATGTACCTATTTGTCGGGCAAACAAATTTTATTCTCTGGCTCTAGCCTCCTTGCTATGACCTGTTCAATGATATATATGTATATGCAAGCAAATGCGACCAATTTTCAATACAATTCAATATTTGTTTCAATTAGGCATAATGGTTCAAAATTAGCAAACAAATGAACAAACAACACAAACATCAATCAATTAGTGAATTTAACGTTTCAAATCCATAATTTTGATATATATACAGAAAATCTTGTTTTTGATGCCAATTCACAACAAAGTGTTCTAGCTATATAGGATTTGGTTCTCACACCAGTCTAATGGAAATATATAGATATCACACTTTCGTCACTCGAAAATAAATGCTGGTGATGGTATACTTCATCATCAGGACCATGTCCGGGCGACTAGAGTGTGATTCTATATCTATCCAATATATTAAAATTTTGAATATACGTTTGCAAGGCGTATATGCAAATTCTTTATATACTGAATTATCCAAAATCAATATAAACAAATAATCGAATACAAATAGTTGATTTAAATTTTAAAAACAAAATTTGTTTTCATTTTAAAAATATACTCTTCACACTCGTTCTAGGATACTACTGATCCCATCTCTAACGAGTCATTCTCATTGGATTTTACTAATCCAATATCTGATGAATTCTTTCGTATGGTTCTAATGTGTCTTGTTCTCTAAGCTTTGTAAACCAAAGCTCTGATACCAACTGTGAAAACCCGTAACTTCCCCGTAAAGGAAAGTGTCGGATAGTTCGAGAACAAGCCACAACAGAACGCGTACAGAAGAACATTTCATTGTATATTACCACAATGCATCAGAATACAAGAATATACAGAGTATAAAAGAATATTGCACAGAAATATCAGAGATTTAAATTACATTTAAATACATAGCAGCGGAAAATAATACAATGCACAACTAGAAGAAGATATACGGATACAAAGCTTTCCGGATATCGTTCCAGCTGTAAACCAGGATCCTGTGAATATAAATCTGCAAAAACCAAAACTACTAGCTGCCCGTGTCGAAAATAGGGGCACCCAGAGTTTAGGTTAAAACAATAAACTCCAGGTCAGTCATGTGACTGGTGTGAGAACTAAAACATTTAATCTTTATTTTAAAGTTAGGTAAATCAAGGGACCACGCCGTATAACACGGAACGGGTTTCCTCCCAAGAATACCAGTGCATAAAACAAACAGCGCAATGCTAAATAAAGAAAAATGAAGCTGTTATAAGACCCAGGTCCCATCACATAATGCAACGCAGCCGAGGATAGGGTTTTCCCTTATGACAGCCAAAGAATGCTTGATACGGTTAAAACAAATCGTTTGATACTATTATAAGTGCATAGTGTATAAAACCACTTCAAATCATAAGTATAAATCATAGGCGGCATGAGCGCCCCATCCCACTATGTCGCCATATATAGGATTACAACTAAAACCGCAAAGTCACGTATTTGGAAATTGGATTTCCATCTATGAACCGAGGCAAAAGATAGTCCTCAACCGATTTGAGACGCTCTAGCCCGTGTCTTAGGAACAGCCGCAACTGCCCCTTGGATCCTCAGGGCCGGTCCACCGATGTGGATTATTATGCCTGAACACTACGTCTCCCCACCCTATGGGGTGTAAGTCTGGTCCGTCAGCCGACCAGAATGCATCGGCCGAAACAGATATAACCGAGGCGCCTCGCAACAGCAACAACCACATAAGTCGAACTCGTCAGGGTGTGTAAAACCACTGACGCCACTTCTAGCTAGAAAGAAACGCATGCCCTCCCTGACGTCCTCTCCCGTTTTTGGTTCATACCGGGTGTGAAGCTCGCGAATCAAACGTTACACAAAGCTATGCCACAAAGGCCGTGCTTTGATCATCAACCACAAGACTTTGCTTTTCAACAAAAGCCTCGATCAATTGCCACTTAGGCATGCCACACAGGCAATTCACTCCATGCGTTTGATATCCATCAATATATAACCCCTGAGCTCGTACGTCTCAGAGAAGGGCGTTAAGCAAGAGAATAAATTCTCCGCCACCAAACAGATATATATTTAATAGGGATCAATCACACGGACTAAAATCCAATGTCAGACACACAGTCCATTTACAAGTCCGTTCTGGGTCTGAACGAAACCGGAGGCACCTAGTACCCCGCATATCCATCGATCTCCAAGTACGTCTGGACGATCACCAACTGTTTCCATCTTCTTGGGTGTACAGCCCAATCAAGATCATCAGTAATCACCCAAACGACGTGAAGACTTCCGGTCTTCGACCACCGTCTTCATCTTCGACTTATCGTCGTATCAATTATTCAGAATGGGATAAACCCGGTCTTTCCGAATAACTCGCGTATATTTTAAATAAGTGTTACACAAACACAACATACGCCTCATTCCAATTCATTAGTCACTAACCGTAAATTAATCAAGAGAATAATTCCCCAAATATTAACCCCGAAGGCCGAAACCAACATCAGATCAATATCCAGAAAACCATTCTGCTTGGCTAATCGACAGTCAGTTTCTAAATTTCACATTCATAGGGAAAGGTTCCCATTAATTTTATCCAAGATAAATTCCTTGAATTTATTCTTTAATCATCTTTTGAATTTCGATTCAACTAGTCGGTATTAACGAACCTTACCGAAGTAATCCTTTGTTTTAATTTCCCAATCCCAACCTATTCATCCCATGAAGTAAAACTGGTTATACTTCATATCTAACACCACGGTGTTATCGGTAAATTCAATTACCATTTCACGTTCAAATCTAATTAAAGATTTAACTATCGCCTGGAGCAAAACTGGTGATACTCCATTTCGATTATTTCAATCTAATTAAAGATTCATTTAAAAGTCCACTTAGTTTTAATCTGTAACTGGGTTAAAGAATCAGTGTCATTTAAAACACGGTTCACGATAAACCCAAAATCACATTTCATTAATGATCGGGTTAAAGAACGAGTGTTATTTAAAACACTGTCCACGATAAACCCAAAAATCAATATCAATTCAATTCCAATTAAACATTATTTAATTGGTACACTTCATTAAATCTAAATAAAAAGATTTAATCTTTTCTCAACTGGGTTCAAGAACAGTGTTAGTGAAGACACCATTCACGACAAACCCAAATCACATTTGATATTCAATATAAGGCTCTGAATAGAAAATATATCGGCTTATATTCAATATCAAATTCTACGATTAACAAATGTCGTATTGGAAATAACGATATAAATATATATATCTTTCAAATTTCCATAACAACATCTGTATAATCACGAATCCCAACATCGAAATATTCCGAAGACAATTTCGATTCAAATCCACTCCAATGCAATCATTGGAAGTTCTGGTTATTTTTAAAACCCTTTTCAAATTCAATTTATTTATTTAAAAATAAATAGAATTATATTTCTAGTTCAAAACTAGTCCATTTCGATAAAAATCTATTTTTATCTTTTCAAATATGGAGTTTTTCATCCCAATCCTTTCTAAATCATTTCTTATGATTTTACACAAATTATTACTATTTTTAATAATTTTATCAAGGCCCGTACAGTCGATTTCTATCAACGGCCATCGAACTGCACTTACAGCGACCTTTTTCAAATTTGATTTGGACATAATTCCAAATCCAACCGTTAGATTTCTAATTTCTAATATTCGTTAGAAAGCTCTTTTCGATACGAACCCAACGGTTCCGGTTTTAGGAGAATCCGACGGTCGGATCTCCCGCAATGTCCGTTTGAAATAAATGGTCGAAATTCACGAACTGCCGCGGCGCGGCGCGTTCTATTCAGGCCATTATATTATATATATAATATATATAATATATATTTCGTCGATTTCTATTTAAAACGAATTATATAAATAGTTTTAAAATTCGTTTCAAAAGCAATTTCAACTTCCATTTCAATTCAAATCAAAATTGAATTCTTCTTTATAAACTCGTTTTGAAATTCAATTCTATTCAATTCAAATTTCAATTCATTTCTGAATTCATTTCAATTCGCTTTCAATTCAATTTGAATTCGTTTTCAATTCAATTCATTTCGAAATCGTTTTCAATTCATTTCATTTCGAAACCATTTTCAATTCATTTCATTTCGAAATCGTTTTCAATTCAATTCATTTCGAAGTCGTTTTCAATTCAATTCATTTTGAAATCGTTTTCAATTCATTTCATTTCGAAATCGTTTTCACTTCATTTCAATTCATTTCGAAATCGTTAAAATCGATATAAATATCGTTCACGTCAAAATGGCGTCAATCTAATCAACACGGCTTCATAAATTTCTATTTTCAAATATTCTATTTCAAATATTTCTTTTTCAAAATAGTTGTTATTATCGAAATATTTCGTTCAACACATGACCAATCTCAATGGATGAGTACTGTCAACACATGAACTTTTATTTTATATCGATAAAGGTGTAAATTTTATTACTAAAATATTTCGTTCAACACATGACCAATCTCAATGGATGAGTACTGTCAACACATGAACTTTTATTTTTATATCGATAAAGGTGTAAATTTTATTACTAAAATATTTCGTTCAACACATGACCAATCTCAATGGATGAGTACTGTCAACACATGAACTTTTATTTTATAATATTCTTTATTTTTCAAATTGGAATGAGGCCCAATCAATTACCATATAAAGTTAATTACATGGATTTTCATACATTACACACATAATAGCATTGAAAAATAATCAACCATCAACCAAAGTGCACTACACTGTATAAGCATCAAATATAGATATCTAACGCTTATAACAGCCTGTCAATCAATCGATCGACATATTTAATCAATCAGGATGAGTGAACTTCAAATTTCATCCCAACACCCGTGTGGGGTTTCAAACAATCAAACACATATTTTATTTGTGTTGTTGGGCGATGTGTAAAATTTATCGACCCAATCAATGTCCTTCAAATAGGTGTACATAAACAAACCGTCCGGTTTGTAAATGAATATTTATTTATTTACATTCACGTTAAAAATTATATTTTTAACGACAAAACATTTTATTTCAACATATGAATTTCTATTCAATTCATTTATTCTATAAAATGATACTGTTATTTTTCTAACTTATTTTAGAAAATTTCGGCGGCATGACGGCACGATACTAGAAACGGGACGAGGCCTAGCCTTATCCCCGGTCTAGTGAAGGCCCACGCCATTCACACATCAATCAAAATCACCAAACAACCAAATTCAAATCAAATCATATAACTAAGCTATGCAACCAAACAAACAAGTCCATGGTCTGTGGACGATTGTGTCGGGTGCTACTAAGCACCGTCTGCATCCTAGTGTATATATATATATATAAATAGAAATGAAATTGAAAGGTGAGAAATTCTCACATATAGCTATCCTAGCTCCACGGCACTTCATTTATAGAAATCTTCATTGTCATCGCATCTTCGTCATCTTCGTTGCCCGTAGCCACTACATATGTAAAAATCGAATTTTTACTATGCTATTCAATATATATAAAAATTATATGTTTATACCGCTACTATATAGATACAAATTATATTTTCACATCGATGTTCATATAGTAAAGACTATATTTTTATCACGCTATTCTTCATATAAAGATTTTACCTTTTCAATTTCATCACTATAAAAATCGAATTTTGACGGCGCTACTCAATATATAAAAATCGAATTTCAAAAATATAGATTCCGCTTTTTCCATTTCAAAGATCAAATCTTTTCTTTTACTTTTTAAAGTTTAAATCTTTTACTTTTCAAAATTCAAATCTTTTACCTTTCAAAATTCAAATCTTTTAAAACCTTTTTAAAAATCAGTTTTTAAATCTTTCAAAAAAATCTGTTTTAACTTTTAAACAAATCAGTTTTTAAAATCATTTTCAAATCAGTTTTAAAATCATTTTCAAATCAGTTTTAAAATCATTTTCAAATCAGTTTTAAAATCATTTTCAAATCAGTTTTAAAATCATTTTCAAATCAGTTTTAAAATCATTTTCAAATCAGTTTTAAAATCATTTTCAAATCAGTTTTAAAATCATTTTACAAATTAGTATTAAAATCATTTTACAAATCAGTATTTACAGAATAAATAAATAAAAAAAAAATGCTCACCGATTAACTGCGAAGGGGGGGGGGGGCGCTTCATCACCGTTACAGAGGGGGGAGAGGCTGAAACGGTCGGCGCGGTGGAGCCCTCGCAGTCGGCTAGGGTTTGAATGGTAGTGGGTTTACAGGAGAGGGGAGCGTCGGTTTTGGTGAACGGAGCGAGGGAGGCTCGAGAAGAGGAGGGGGACAGGGGTTGCGACGGAGGGAGGGCTCGTCGTGGGGAGGCGGAGCGATCGGTGGCGGGGCGCGACATGCGCGGTGGATGATCGACGACGGGGTAGGCGGCTAGGGTTGGGGGAACAAATTTGAAAGGGATCGGGTTTTTCTTGAGAAGATGGGGCTTTGACCGATTCCAACGTGGAAAAGGGGGGGTTTTAAGGAGATAAGGTTTTATTTTATAATTTATTATTTTTTTTTTCTCATTTAAGTTGACTTTTACATACGACCTCGAAACGAGGCCCACCGCCTGCCGTCCATAGCGTTTTACCCCCATCCCGAACACAATGGGATATGTATCGCTAGCTGATTTGATCGTTACAATCAGTTCCTGTTGAATTTACATTTAAATCATTATATTGAATTTTAAACGTACATTTCAATTTACCGGGGTCACATACTAACTAGAAAAAAATTCCAGAAAAATATTTTCTAGCTTCGTATTGACAATACGGTCCTAACAAAACTAGTTTCGTCGAATTCTGAGACCGTTTGCAAAATGGCCAATTTCCAGTCGATTAAAATCAACTGAAACTGGTCAAACGCGTTTTCCTTTGCCACGCTCACATATTGATTCGAAAAATTATGAAATTTGAAACCTAGCAATAATTTGACACCACGGACCCAACAAAACTGGTTTCGTCGAAATCCGAGGTCGTTTGCAAAATGTCCATTTTTAAGGGCCTGAATTCCATAGCGACTATTCAGAATTTTCAACTGGACATATCTTTTGATTCCCGCAATGAAATCTCGATTCTTCGGATTCGTTGGAAAGATACTATCAAATAGATCCTATGATTTCTGGTTTCACTAAAATCCGGATTGTTTTGCACCCGGTACATTCAATTGAAGTTTGAAATCGAATTATCGAACTACCGCGCCATTTTCAATTCCTTTTTTAATTATATATAAATATTTATATTCTAACGACGACGCGTATAATATATACGTTCGAATTATATTCAAAATAAATTTCACGTCGATATTATTTAAAATAATTCATTTTAAATAATCAAAATTCGCTAAAATTGCCAAAATAAAAATTTTAAACTGGCCCAGATTTTCGGGTTGTTACATAAACCTTCATTCATATTTCACTTCATTTCATTTACGATTCACTCCATTTAAAATTCCTTTTTACCATCCGCCTCTTGCTGATCAATTAACAAGTTTATAATTTACTATCGGATTCATATATTCGATTATACATTATTGGTTTGAAACCAATTATAGTTTATCTTGTCAAGTTCTGAATAACTTACACAAATTAGTAATACAACTTAACACAACCAAATTCCAGTTATATTCTTTTTAATTTTATATTCTGAACATCGAAATAAAATTCATCACTTCATTCTTGAAATGATTCTAATTCGAATTTCCAATCAATTTCAGTTACCCTTGATTGCTAAAATTCACAATTACAGAAATTTATTCTTTGATTCTTTTCTTCCTTGGATATCATTCGATGATGGATATGATGGATCTAGATTCAAACCTAAGGGGACCTCATCGTAGAATAATTCTCGTAAACCTAGATTCGAAGACTTCTGAAGACTGGGGATTTCGAACAAAATTTTAAATATCAAAGATAATTTTTTACTTCTGCCATATTAGTTTCAAACTACTAATTTTCAAAAATACTGATATTTCCAAAAATAAAAAAATTTATTTCAAGAAAACACTTTTCAAAATTTTTATTTCAAAATCTTTTTATATTTCAACCCGTTTTAAACTCAATAAGCTAGCTTTGAGTAAACAAAACTCTAATACCACTTGTAATGTCCTGCCTTTTTTACCGCTTCAAATCGGTAATTAAATTAACTTGAAACGTCCAAATCGACGGATCGTTATTTAGCTTACATAGTTTAAAAACAAAATCAACACAAAAATACAAAATAAATAAATAACACGGTATTGAACAACAAAATAAAACTTGTCTTTATAAATCAGAAGTTTTGATACAAATTTTTTTGTATATAGCGGAATTTAAATTACAGTTTGAAATACAAAAGAAATGTTTACTGTTTAAAAATCTTCAGAGTGCACATCCCCCGGAATCCACAGCTTCGCCAATCTTCGAAAGAAAAGCTAAAATCTTTACATCTGTAACACTCAGGGTTTAACTCGAGCGTTTCATGCAAAAACATAAAAAACTCGAGTCAGGATTAATCACAATTCAAGTAGATTAACTTCAACATAAACTGAAATGTAATAATTAATTCTAACTTCGAAAATATAAAAATTGGGTAGTATTTGTTCAAATCAGTTATGTATAATATCAATGTCTAAATCAAGTATAGTATCTGCATGAATCAGTTTTATTTCAGTGACAAGAGGTTACGGAAGTCTGCACATATACACATGTACATTGCCTCAACATCCCATAAACCACAGATCACAAGTGTAAACATACATGTCAATGGAAATATATATAGGTGGAATAACATAATAGGAGTAACAGATGTACATCTAGAGAATAAGAATAGGTGCACAATAATGCAAGGGACGGTTTTTATTTCAAAGTGCAGTATCGGTTAAATGATAAAAACAACCATGCAAGCAATCACATGAACTTGGCAGATCATAAAGAACCCAGCCATGATCAAGTCAGCACAATAAGGGTGTATAGCAGCTCACAGAGACATGTGGAAATAACATAATATATACATATACGGCCTTTGCCACTCCTGTTCAGGTTACAATTTAGGCAAATGAGTCGGTACATTTAAGGTTCAAGAATGGGGAGTAATGAATCCATTTGATCATATATAAAACAAGTTCAGGCACGGCTTCATATTTATAACTAGTTATACCCATGCATGGGACGGGTATATGAATGAGTATATCAACCTCGGTAGTTTCAGATTTACAAACTAAGATGAATTTGCATTTTTAAGTGAGACAGTATGTGAATTTCATGGTCAAGTAAGGCATAATTTCATAAAGCAAATTATTAAACAAATAAAAAGCAATCTATAACCTTTCAGGTAATAGATGGGCACTTCAAATAAAATTTTGTATATGAGGTAAGTAACTTATTTCATTAGCATAATTTGATGTCTACAACAATTTATGGACAACGTAAAATATAGGTTCAAGCAAGCACATATTCATGGTTTACAACAAAACCAAGAATGAGTTTATGGATTTTAACATGGTGTCTATATTGGCTAAAATATAATAAATATCTCCAAACATACATGTAACTACAGCATGTCTACATGACTAACATCCAACCAGTATAGTCCAGATACACAAGCATAACAATGCTTCAAATTTACCAAAGCAATGTAGGGTAGTTAAAGGTTCATGATAAAAAAATAAGTTCTAAGGTGTATAAAGGTTGGATTATTATGTGTATTGTAGCATCCAGAAGACAAGCCTCTAATGTCATTAGAAATACAAATGTTTAATAGAAACAATGCCACAACTAATGCAACCCAGTTTCACAGCAAGTAGGTTCAGTCAAGTCTCGTGTTCGATTGAACAGATTTCAATGTTTAGTCAGTGCATCATTTGAATGTTTTATGTACCCAAACAGTAAGTTATATTTTTTTACTTGCCATTTTGGGTCGGATACTCTACATAATGTATACAGGCAAGGTCCTCTACACTTTAATATAATTCGCATTTAAAAAAAAACAAGACAGGTAACTCATTTTTGCAAACAAGCCTATTACAATATGTCAAATCTATCATCTAGGTATATGTTTAGTTTTGAGATAGGTGATTCAGGTGTTAACCAATTCTACACACACACACACACACACACATATATATATATATATATATGAGTGTGGAAAATGCAAGTATATGCATACAAAAACATCTAAAACAAAAAGAGAGAAGAACAACAAAACAATGGCATAAGATGTTCAGGTCCTAGCAAGCCCAGTGTACATATATCTATGTTTCCAGTTTAAATACTCATGATACATCCAAGTTTATATTCTACCTAAATATGTAACACAGTGGGTACATGTAAATATGTACATCATACACATATCTCGAGTCAGACAACGCACAAGTATGGACTTATAAACTGGGTGACAAACAACATCAGTTTAAATCTATTTGAACATAAATTGGTTTGAATCAGTATTTCAAAGTCAGAGGAACATAAATCAGTTTATCAACTTATTCAAATGCCAGTATCTATCTTTCTAAACATACATTAAATTCAATCTGGTGCAAATTCAATCAGATCAGGTTGGCATGAACAACATCACCAATCCCTATATATGTGTATATATATATATAACGCGAGCAATCCCTCAACAGTAACCAGAAACAATCAACAAGGCACACAAAAATCAATTATTATATCCCAATTTTAAAATTGAGTTAGATCTACCTGAACTTACAATTTATCATGAGTGATAACTCACCTTAAAACAACGATCCTGACGACGGTTTTTGGTGACTGACGAGGCGGGTTTCGATCAGTGTCGGACTTGACCGTGGGGTTTCGAAGATTCATAGCGTCAAAGCTTGAAGGCGATGAAGCGTGCCCTACTGACGATGTCGAGGAGGTGGGATGGGTTCCGATTTACGCCGATAGTGAAGTGAAATAGCTAATCAGGCAGTGGCCTTTCACCCGAGCATGGGTGCGATGGACACTAAATTGAAGAAGAGGAAAAGAACTGATTTTTTTGGGGAAAGTTTGAACTTTTATTATTTATTTATTTATTTTTTTGGGAAAAACTGATTTTCCCCTTTCGATTTGGGAATGGAAGCAAATCTTTGGAGACTAACGAAAAGGGAAAACATTTTTTCTTGCTGAAGAAAAAGTGAAAGTGAGCGTGACTTATAGAAGGGAAAAACGAAGATAAGAATAACGTATATCAAATAGGCTATAGGCAGCGGTGTGGTTTCAACGATTGGCGATGCGTAATCTACTGAGGTAGGTTGCCTTTGGTTTAAATTTAATATTATATTTTACCCTGAATTATCGTTGAACGCTTAATATCTGAACCGAAAACCCCAAATGCTACAAAAATTATTAGTACTTCTACATTTCAACATTCTTTTTTTCCAATAAAATTGTTTCGGTTGTAAACCGACTCCGTCTGTACGACGTTATTTTAATTTTTGAATTATTTATCGCTTCATTTATTTATTTCGTCTGCCCAAAATAACACCATTCAGTTCAAATTTGAACATTAAATTTTCCATTTCTCTGTATATATAGATACACACATTTCCAAGCCAATCTCCCAATATATCGACGAATATAATTTCTAATTTATTTAATGCTAATAACATTTATTGTTATTAATATTTTTATTCAACCATTTTTATTTTTTAATTGAATTCCAAATCTAATTCGAATATTCAACCAACTTCCTTCTATATAGTCAACAATAATTATCTAATTCTAGTCCAACTATTTTGGATTAAATATCGGGTTCAATATAACTCAAAACAATATATTTGATTTTAAATTTCTAACTCCAATATCAATATAAAAATAATCATTAATAATTAAATCTTTAATTATTTTCACATTCCAGTCGTCAAAATTTCTGGGACGTTATAGCATCCATGCTTGTGTTTCAATAACAAATTCTTTGCCCAAGAATTGTACTCCACCCAGATTCTGATACTTCTTTACTAGAGCTTCTAGATCTGGTTCTGACTTTAGGAGCATGATTGCCTTATTATATTGTTGAACCATAGACTTACTTCTTCTGTATTTGCCACTCATTTTCCACTATGTCTGCAAATAGGCGACAAAGAGTCAGGCCAACAGAAAAGATATTGTAAAGCATATAGACTTATATTTTAATATAAATGCATCTATGAGGGTGTATTTTATTCTGCTATACTCATTCTAGGACATTACTGATCCTATCTATAATGAGTTATTCGTCGTAGAATACTACTAATTCTATTTCTGATGAGTTCGTTAATATGTTATATTCCAGAGCTATGATTAACCAAAGCTCTGATACCAAACTGTGATGACCCCAAACCCTCGTGCCACGGAAGCAAGGATAATCATTGGAATATAACACATAAACAATAACAGTAGAACAGAACTATAGAATTACACCATATAATGTACATCAAATTATACTGGAAATAATATAATCATCAGAGTTACACAGCATGATCGGATCATACTTAGTACAGAATACGATTTCAGCTTAATATACAAAGTCTGCAGCGGAATCAAACATAATATACATAATAATGTCTGAAATAGTACAATAGAAATGATAAAGGACCATTATCAGCTTCCACAGCTTCCATCCATAACCAAAATGAACCAAGACAAAACCTGAATACAAGGCTGCCCGGGTAGAAAATAGGGACACCCGAGCTTGCAAAGTGAAACAAACTACGAGTCAGTCATGGGACTGGTATTAGAAATCTACATAACTTATTTAATAATAAGGCTAACCATAGGACCACGCTGCTAACGCAGAACGGGTTTACTCCATCGGATTGCCAGTGCATGAAATGAATTAAATCATTAAACAATGCAATGCTTTTTTAGAAAAATGAAGCCATAATAAGACTCAAGTCCTATCACACAATGCAATGCAAACCGGAGGATAGAGTTTTACCTTATAATGGCCAAAATATGCTTGATATATATAAAACAAAATCATTTGATATTATTACTAGTGCATATATGTTTCAAATACAATTTCAATCATAATGTATCAATCGTAGACAAAATGAGCGTCCCATGCCACTATGCCACCAATATAGGTTTACAATCAAAACCGCACATGTTGTATTGGAAGTTGGATTTTTATCATGAACCAAGGCAAGGGATCATCCTTACCGAATTCGAGACAATCTAGCCTACCATGTCCCAAGATACAGCCGTAACTGCACCTTGGGATCTTCAGGGTCGGTCCTCTCTTACGTTTGTGGATTGGTAATTCCTAAACAATACGTTTCCCTGCCCTATAGGGCGTAATGGTCCATATATCGACCATATCATCCATCAGCCCCATAGTGACTGATATATCTGAGGCGCCTCGCTTTCCATCATCTACATAAGTAAAAATGTCTGGGCTCCATACCATGACACCACTCCTAGCTAGAAAGAAACGCATATCCTCCCTGAACTCCTCTCCCGTTTTTGGTTCATACCGGGGTGTGAGGCTCGCGAACCAACTCTATACACAAAGCTATGCTATTTAAAGTCGTGCTTTGATCATCAACCACATGGCTCTGCTTTTCAACAAAAGACCTCTAAGCTCGTATGTCTTAGAGAAGGGTGTTAAGAAAGAGAATAAATTCTCCGCCACCAAACAAATATATATTTAATAGAAATCAATCAGCATAGAATAAAATCCAATGTCAGACACACATCCATTTACTAGTTCATTTTTGGTCTGAACAAAACCGGAGGAACCTTATTCCTCGTTCCATACGTCAAATACATGAAAGAGAACCTCACACATCCGAACAATCAGCAAATATGTCCGGACCACTACCATTGTAACCCCTCCAGGGAGCTAACTGATCCAGGGCATCAGTAGTAATCCATTCGATGTGAAGATCACCGGTCTTGCACCTTCTTCATATCTTCGACTTTTTATCATCGATCAATTATTTGAAATGAGAATTAATTTGGCCTTTTCAATTAATTTGTGTATACATAGAATTCAAATCAATTCTTTCCATGGTTAAATTATTTGACATTCACGTTTCAATTCAATATAATAATTTCATGTCAAATACACCTAACCATCAGAATATCCAATAAACTATGTAAAATCGATTTATTTCCATTCCATATCGTTTATAATATTTTATAATGATTTATCGCTATTTTTATTTATTTAAAGATAGCCCATTTTAAATAAATGACACTTCAGGTCATAACGCGGCCCTGGCATTGTTTTTTATTCAGATTTGATTTACACATTTCTCAAAATCTAACCGTTGGATCTTAACAAATTTTATATGGTTGGAAAGATCTTTCCAATGAGAACCCAACGGTTTCGGGAAAATCCGATGGTCGGATCTCTCAGTATAATCGTTTAAAATTACGATTACAAAACGTGAACTGCAGCTGTGCGATTCATTTTATTTTAATTTATATTTATATACATATAAGTATAATTCATTCGACGATTTCCAAACCATTTTCACTTCAAAATATGGCTAACACCTTTAAATTTCAAAAAAAATCGCCATAACCTCCCTTGTACGGGGAGGGGTTTGGAAATTTATTGGGTCGAATTAGGCACCAAATAAATCCAGAAACAACATACAGAATTTTTAGTGACCTATTCTATGCCCAAGGGAGTGTGTATAATAACTCCAGAGATATTTCTCGTCACCTTGTCCAGTGTTGGAAATAAATAATCCATGTGTCGTATCTAATAACTGGAAAGACGTGATTATTGTCAACTCCAGTCCCGTGTGGGGTTTTTGTTTAATTGGGCAATTTACCGTTATATTTTATATGGTCCATATCAGTCCTCAGTTCAACATGTAGTTCAAGCCTTGCCATACGAGCGTCTTGCCTGTATGGTAATCTCAACCTCGTCATACAAGCTCCAAATGCTTATATGGAATATGATATGCTATGAAATCAATAGTTCGTCTTCGGTTCAACCTGAAATGGAGTCATCGCTATACGAGTGTCTTGCCCATATGGTAATCTCAACCTCATCGTACAAGCTCCAAATTTTTATATATTATATGATATGCCATGATATCTTCACGAGGTATGCCATGTAGTGTAGTTCAAACCTATTTGTTACTATCCTATGGCGTTGTTTATAATCTCACACAAAACAACCAGCACACCGCATCCAATGGCATTCACAGGAGTTTATATAATAAATAAAATTGCGCAGCCAACTCATTAAGGTTTACCTACTTGTAGGGCACGCAAATAAATTCTTTACTCAATAGCAAATCCATTTACCTGTTTAGCATGTGTGCATATATATGCATATCTACGCTAAAAATAATATTTTTAGCGAACAAATATTCATTTCCATACATGACTATTTTTAACACTTCATATACATGTTAAAAATAATATTTCTAATGAACAAACATTTATTTTAACTTGTGGCTATCTTTAACACTTCATACATGCGATAGAAATAATATTTTTAACAAATAACAATATATTTCAACACACAGCTATTTTAATTACTTCACATACATGATAAAATGATATTTTTATCGTTCAGACAATTTATTCAACATATGAATATTTTTATAACTTCATATTCATGATAAAAATGTTATTTTTATCATTCAAGGATGTATTCAACATATGAATATTTTTATAACTTCACATTCATGATAAAAATGTTATTTTTATCGTTCTAACAATTTATTCAACATATGATATTTTTATAACTTTACACATACAATAAAAATGTGATTTTTATAGTTAAAAAAATATAGTCAACACAACAACTATTTTATATAGTCATTTCAGAAAATTTCGGCATTACAACAGCAGGGTAGGTGGCACCGACACCATGTCCAGCACGGCTCCTCTACTATCCTAGGCCTTGCAGCATTACAATACTTTCATTTCCATAATTTCCACAAATCAATTCAATTCATTTTCTCTATACAATGAATTTACCATAAATACAACCAATTTTGTTGCAACCACAATCAATCATTTACGATCACAATCAATTTCACACCACAATACAATCAATCAAATCGTCCATGGTCTATGGACGATGGTGTCAGGAGCTACTAAGCTCCGTCTACAACTTAATATATTTTTACCCATTTATTTTTGAATTTAGATTGCTCACAATGGGTTCCACTCCTCCTTAAATTGTAGATAGCTCCAAATATGTTCTGGTCTCTTCTAGAATGTAGTATACGATGTCACGGTCCCAATGTCTCTTGTTTCACTGGATTTCGACAACATACGAAAAAGATATGATTTTTATTCGATAAATTAACTTTACAACGCTTTAAAGTGTTATTAACCTTTTAAATTAAAACAGGTCGTTACCTCGGCAGTTTGATTCAAAACTAGGTCACGAATTTTCTCTCAATCCGAAGCACGAGACGACGATCGGCCAGCGCCACGTGGAAGAGCTTGGAATGGCGCACCCGGCGATGGTCCTCTGGTTGAACTCAACAGCACAGTGGTGGAGCTCTGGTGCGATGAACGACGACGATTCTCGACTAGATTCCGACCTATTTACTCAACGATAATTTGCAAGATGGTTATGGATTTAAAGTTGGGGAAGTTCTCTTCAAAATTCTCTAAAGAAGCATCAGATTTCGTTGAGAGGATCTGGAGTTTTTGGGGCAAAACGGATGGTGCAGTTCCGTCGTTCGATATTTGAAGGCGGCTGTGTTTTGAAAACTGATGAGGGTTTGGGAAAATTCCTATTGGCTAGGGTATTTTTATTTTTATTTTTAATTCTTTAAATTCTAAAAATACCTGTTAATCCATACAACTCCGAATCAAACCCAACGACTATCGCCTTAAGCTAAGTACCCTCATTTCGGACATAATGGAATATGTTTTGTAAGCTGTTCGACTATTTCAGTCAGTTGTTCTTCAAATTAAAATATAAAATGTAACACCCCGCATTTTTAATATAATTAAAAATGAAATAAAAATTTATGAAAATCAAATAATGGTGATGTATAATGAGAATTAATTAATACATGGAAGAGAAGAAAAATTAATTCGATAGTAGTGTGTGTAACGGAGAAGATAGTAAAATAAGGATATTTAATTTAAATATCAGGAATTAAGTAAATTGACATCACCATTGCGTTCCTCCCAAAATTTTACATGAAATAGAGTCCGAGTTTTCGAAAATCGGAGTCCGTATGAAGGAGTTATGACCTCCCGAAGTTTCAGCGAAAAATCAGAAAACAGCCCAGCCCAGAACAGAAAAAAAATGACCAGGTCGACCATAGGGTCGACGAGGTCGACCATAGTGTCGACCCCTCCCTTGGGGAGGTCGACCTGTAGCGACCTGGAGCGGGAATTTTGGTCCAGAAGCGGGAAATTCGCCCCAAAAGCTGTCCAGGTTCATTTTTGAGCACCTGGATGAGTTTTTGGGCCTAGTACGTTGGTCTAACACCTATATAAACATCCTAGGCTCATTGTAAACTCCACAGCAATTCATGGCAAGGCCATGGCTCTCTCTTCTAACTTGATTTCTTCCTCCTCCTCAAGCTATTGATTTAAATAAATCTTAGATATATTCTTCTCTCTTTTCTCTACAACATCTATTCTTAAAATTAAAAAGAATGAGATCTAGAATTACTACAACCATGAATAAAAAGAAAAGAGGCTTAGATCTAAATCACTGCGCAAAGAGAAGGAACTCAGATCTGCAACCTACGCCGCACATGAAATCAAAGATAAATTGAATTGGACATGAAATCAATCAAAGATGATTCAAAAGCAACAAAAAGGGAAAGGGGGAAATCAGTTCAAGGATTAATCCAATTCATAAATCAAAGGGGCAATCGAGGATCTACATTTTGAAGATGACAAACACTGTGAGTGGAGTTATAATGCACTTTTTGTGTAAAATTATTATTTATCGTTCAAACATTCCCTATGTAAATATGAAATGAAATTATTGAATCCATAATGTTTAATATTATCATGTGCTCGATTTTAATTATTATGCCTACGATTATGTGCCTCCTTTTATTCTTTCCCTTTTTGATTTTTAATAGCTAGGCTATCTCGAGCCTAGATCTATCATAAAATAAATAAGATTGAATGATTATTGCAAGAGAAAAAAGGAAACGCTCGGTTTTGGGCTATGACGTGAGCTGGAGGGTTTGGTTATAAATTACAAAGAGGGTTGGGCGTAATATAACATTGATAAAACCTGAATGCGTAAACCAAATTTAGAATTATACGCATGAACATGATTTGGGGTTTGGTGTAGAATTGACATCATTGATTTAAGCATGAAATTGACTTATGGATTTGTTAATGGGCACATGTCTCTAGAATAAAACCTGTATTATAACTTGAATTTGGATAAGAACACAAACTTGATATGAATTGACATCTGGAATTTGACATGAAGTTTACATCTAGAACTTGAACATGAAATTGACATGAATATGAATTATGAATTTAATGATAGACGTAACCTGTTAATGGGATTACAAGCATGAACATAAATTGGGGTTTTTTTAGGTAAAGCTTGGATTTGGGGAATTGACACTTGACATCTAGATTGAACTTGATACTCGAATTTTGGCACTATTGAAATGCATTGAACATGAATGTGGTTGAGTAATTTGTGTAATGTAAGTAGGGTCAAGATTATGAAACTTGAAATATGACATTTAGAATATGCTTATGAATTTGACATCTAAAACGAACACGAACATGACATGAATTGGTGGTTGACATTTATAAGAACATGCTTGTAAATTGGGTAATTGGCATAACATGAACTTAATATTTTTTGACATGATTATGAACTTGACATACGCCAATTAGAATAGACATGAACCAAACATGAAACGTGGCTAACTCGAGGTTAGGATGAGTTTGCGATGTAATCCTGCCCGGAACTGCCCGGCCTAACCAGTGGTTGCAAACAATAGGTCCTAATGTGAGAAGTTAGTCATATCGCGCTTGAAACCCGAGGTTAGACTGAGTTGTGGTGTAATTCTGCCCGAAACCGCCCGGCATAACTGGTGACCACAACAACAGGTCTAATGTGAGAGGTTATGGTGCATTAATAATTAGTGGCACATGATTCGTAGGGTTACTTCATGAATTCAAAGACAACACTTAACCAAATTTGTGAATGAACGGTATAAGGAGATGGGGTTAAGTCTACACGAACATATGAACAAAACTTAACCAAAAACAGAAATAGGGAATGTTAACTACCTACTATAAATCGAAGTTGAAATAGTCGAAGGGTTAATTAGGGGGTAAACCTATCCTAGGGACAGAGAAAGACTATGACTTAAGATGTAATGTAAGACCTGAAGGGTGGGATAACCTATAATATGGGGTAAGCTAAGCAAGAACTGTGGGAAAACACTCATGCGCTATCACCGAATAAAAGAGAACTTAAGTTATGCTTGAATTCATGCGAAAACCTTAGTCAACAAGTTGAATTATAAAGCGAGAATATGTGGTCTGAGGTCTAAGGTAATGAGAATTGACTAAGTAAAACAACGAGAATGATAACTAAGTAACAAGCCTTAGTTAATAGGAACTAAGCAGTAAACCTTAGTTAAGAAAACGGTCGAGTACGGGAACTAAGTTGTAATCCTTAGTTAAGGGGACTAAGTGGTAAACCTTAGTTAACAAGATTAACGGGAAAGGAAACTAAGTGGTAAACCTTAGTTAAGAACAACTAAGTAATAATTCTTAGTCAAGGAAATTGAGCCAGTCCATAAATAGATGAATAACCCAATACGGTAGATCATCGCTTAACAAACACACGAGGAGGAGCGAACGTTTATCTGATTTCGAGAAAGGCTCCAGCGGACTGGGTTACGAAGCACGTAGCTTCGGGGAACGTGAGGGTACTCTTGGTATCCCTCTGTGAGGTTGCAGATGATCCGCCTGGGCTCACAGAGATTAAGGTCTGCGGTAGGAGAACCAAGAGTATGCCTTGGTTGCAATATAAGGCAACCTAAAGACTAGGATGGACCAGCGTGAGGCGACGATATCTTGTTTAGCCCTATGATAGCACTCATCGTCTACCTACCGTCTTCAGTCAATCGTAGTACGTATACGGAAAGGCAGAAAACTCCCAACAGACCATATACTTGCTATCTAGTTATGGGTGAGGCTGGCCAATAGGAAAGTGGGGTATAGGTGGCAGGAGTACAGTTCTCGTGCTTGATTTTCTTGGATTGCCTTTCATTAGTTGAGGGAGGGGTCACGTGGGACCATAACCACTGGTAGAAAAATAGGCCTTAGCATTTGCATCGGCAGATAACTTAAAGCTCCCGATCGAGTTCTGTATTTCTTGATTTAGCCCTGTCACGGGACTCGGGCCGCACATATAGTGTACATGTGCACCTAAACATCGGAAACGATTCGCGATACATACGTGGGAAAAGGGCGCTGTTCGACAGGTAGCATAATCCCTAGTAGTCCTAGGTGGCATAAACCCTAATCGAATCTAGAAAACGTTCAATAGTTAGCATAATCCCTAGTGGTCCCAGGTGGCATAAATCCTAGTTGAACACTCGATAGTTCAAGATAAGTAAACCTAGCCAGATCAAGGGTGGCAATCCAAACGATTTCAAGAATGGTGGCACTATGTTGAAGTAGTATAGAATTACGTGATAAAGCCCGTGCGATATACGGTAAGGGACTGTACGTATACATGGAAAGGATTATACGAGTTGGGGAAAAATTACATATACGATGTATTAGGTTAAGTCTACTAGTAATTGGACGAGAATGACATGGGTTTGGCCTTGGGTGCTAATATGGTGAATAACCTAATAAACAAGATATTATAACTGAACGGTATATGTAGGGTTACACAAGAGTTTATTATAGTCCAGTCACACATAACTTATGTTCTGACCCCCTCCTCACAACATGCGCAGGTTAGGTTCATGACAGAGAAAGTATTGCTTGACTACTGGCTTGGCAGTATTATTATTAAGGTAATGCTATTTTGAATAAATTATATTTTATTCCTTCCGCTGTGAGCTGCTTTTCGAACTCTGACATGTTTCTTTCTCTCTATCTTTTCTGCAGGATACCAGAGCACCCAACCCGGGGTCCGATGGATTGGATTTTGAAAAATTCGGTCTGTCGAAACCCAGGTTGTTACATAAAACATTCAATATTAGATTTGAACGTAGATTTTAATTTACGAAGGCCACATACTGATTTCAAAAATTCCCGAAAAATAAATCTAGCTATGTTTGGACGATACGGTCCCAACAAAATTAATTTCGTCGAATTTGGAGACCGTCTGAAAAATGGCCATTTTCTGGTCGATTTAATTCAAACTGAAATTGCCAAACGCGTTTTAATTTACCACGCTCACATATTAATTCCAAAAATTATGAAATTTTAAACCTAGCTATGATTTGACATTCCGGATCTAAACAAAGTGGTTTTCGAAAACGGAGGTCGTCTACAAAATGGTTATTTTTAAGAGCTATATATTATATTACATTCCATAGCGACTCTTGTAAATTTTTAACTGGACATAGCTTTCAATTCTCGTTATGAAATCTGGATTTTTCACATTCGTTAGAAAGAAATAGTTAAACAAATTCAAATATTTCTGGTTTTACTGAAATCCAATTTATTTTGAATTCTGTACATTCATTTGAAATTAGAAATCAAATTTTCAAACTACCGCGCCATTTCAAACTCGTTTTATAATTAAAATAAATATATACGTTCTGACTTCGATTTAAATAAATTTTAAATCACTATTATTTAAAATTAATTATTTTAAATATTCAAAATTCATTAAAATAACTAAAGTAAAATTTTTAAATTGGTTCTGATTTTCGGGGTTGTTACAGTTTTGATCGGGTTCTCTACAAGATATATTTTGGAGATTTTTAGGGTCCAATTACGGTATTGACCTAGGTTATCTATTCACCTATAAGAATCTTTTAGGGTTGAATTAATTGTACAAGAAAAGGGAAAAGGTTGTTTTTGTTTTGGGATTGACAAGTTTTCCCTATTTTTAGGTTTTTCTTTTGTAATCAATTGGTGGATTAATGAAATTTTTTTTGTTTGGAGGAATTCGTTTTTCATTTTTTCTTCTTTCCTCTTTTAAAAACTAATTGTGTAGAGATCTTAAGGAAAACCTAACAATTAGTATCAGAGCCGTCTACACAAACTTTTTGAAGAGGGTTTGAATATGGAGGAAAATAATTATTGAAAAGTGTAATGGAAGAAATCGGGATCATAAAAGGTGAAGATGGAAGATTTTCCATATCTTAATGATCTTCACAACCTATTGAGAACAATGGGGAGAAAACTAGCAATTTATCTGAAGCGAAATGGAAGACTTTGGATAAGAAGGTCGTTGCGTCTATGCGGTGTTTTTTGGATAATTCAATGTTTCGTATTGTTGCTAATGAAACATATGCTTATGCAATATGGAAGAAATTGGAAGGAGTTTATGCAAAGAACTCCACAACAAACAAGGCTCTTCTTATGAGAAAGATTGTTGAATCTGACGCTTAAGGAAGGTGGATAAATTGGAGAGCTTCTTAATGATTTTCAGGAAATTGTGAATCAATTGGCTGTCGTGAATTTCAAGGTGGATGATGAGACACAAGCCTTGATATTGACGAATTCATTACCGGAGAGTTGAGAAAAGCTTGTTGTTGCATTGAATAACTCAAATTTGAATAGAGTCGTTTCAATAGGTTCGGTGGTTAGAAGCTTAATTAATAAGGAGATGCGGTGGACAAACCTTATGGAAGGAAAGGATAAGAAGGCAACATAAATTGGAACTCCAATTGGAAAGACTTGTATTGCGCGAAGTGTTAATAATCAAAATACGGAAAGACAGTCATATAGACCAGATATAAAAAAGGATTACATTTGCTATTACTGTGCGAAACTTGGTCATTTACTGAATTTTTGTCATAAGCTTAAAAGGGACATGGAGAAGATGAAGGTTTTCGAAGAAAAGCCCGATGAACAAAATAATAATAGCAATGATGAGGTGAATTTTGATGAGGAAATTGAGGGCAATGTTTTATGTGTTAATAAAGGGAAAAGAAAAGGTTGAGTCATTGACTCTTTGCGTGCTTCCGCATATGTAATCAAAAGAATGCATTTATTGAATATAAAGAGCAAGATGCTAATGTGGAATCTGCTAATGTTGAAAAGTTGTGTGTTAAAGGGATAGGTTCTGTTAGATTAAATATACATGATGGAATGGTGATGAAACTCACAGAAGTTAGGTATATTCAAGAAACTACAAAGAATCTTATTTCTGGAAGACAATTGAAGTGCTTAGAAAGGTAATGGAGAGGTGTTGCATGCTAAGAGAGATAACAACAACATTTATACAATACTTAGAAAGACGGTGGAGAATGAAGAAAGTTCTCATTCTGTGGATGAAAAGAGAAATTTGTCTGAATCAAAGTGGAGCCAGCAATGTAAAATCACAAAGCCTACAAGAAGGCCATTGTGATATTATAAATAATTTTGAGTTCATTTTTGTATAGTGCATTTCATAAGGGAGATGCGTCATTTGCGAGCAGTGGTTGGGTTTGTAATGTGGATTTATTTTGAGATTGGTGATTGTTGGGGTGTTGATGTGATTTAATATCAAAGTGGAGTGTTGTGATATGTGATATAAAAATCACATGTATGTTGAAGACGGTTTAAGATTTGGAGTTCGATAACTCGAGATATTGCAAGTTGTAGTTAAAAGGGGCAGGAAAGTATAGAGCAGGTGATCATACATCTGAGGCCTCGGGTCAAACGTCTGACCTATCGGAAATATGTTTTTCAGGTGTTTGGTCAGACATTTAAGCCAACTAGTTCTGTTTTGACTGGGTTTTCTACAAGATATATTTTGGAGATTTTAGGGCCCAATTAGTGTATTGACCTAGGATTTCTATTCACCTATATAAGTATCTTTTAGGGTTGAATTATTTGTACTAGAAAAGGGAAAAGATTGTTCTTGTTTTGAAATTGAGATATCTTCTCAACTTTAAGGTTTTTCTTTGGTAATCAATTGGTGGATTAATGAAGGTTTTTTGTTTGGAGGAATTCATTTCACATTTTTTTCTTCTTCCCTCTTTTAAAATTTAATTGTGTAGAGATCCTAAGGAAACCCTAGCAGAAGTAATTTGATAAAATTACCGGGTTGTTATTAAAAAGATAAATCAAGCACAAAACATAATTTTCAGAACAACTAGGGTTCCAGTATCCAATGGCAGTGTCCAAAAAATTAAATTCTGCATCTTTTAATCCTTCCTCATTCATTCCACCAACCTCTCTTAAACTTTGCTTGTAAAAAACCACTATTTCTGTGGATAGTATTGGTTTTACATCAGCTATTTTTAGGCGAAAATTGAAGAATTCACAAAACAACCCCATAAAAAATTCTTCCCTAAAGTGATGCAAGCAATGACAGAGTAAAAAAATGATATCTAGAAAAAATCATAAGAATTCTTCGATACAATTTCAGATCCCAACTGCTTTACACATATCAAAACTATAGTAAACCAGGATTCAATTTTTCCCTCTAAAACCCAAAATTTCAAAATAAATATAACAAACTTTCCACCTTTTAACCCGAACCAGTCTCACAGCTTTTCGAAAAGAAATTCAATAGATCCAAGTGATGCATAGGTAAAATCCAAATTTCCTTTACATACCCAATCTAGGGCATGAAAGATAGTGATAGTCGAGGAAAATATCCCAGATTTTGCGCCTCTTGAATTCTTTAACTTTATTGACTTTAAGGAAAAGAAGTGCTATAATAAGATTCCGCAGTTGATTCAACAAAAAATACCGGGATAATTCAATTGTTATTTTTAGAGATCTCATCCATATTATCACTATTTTAAATCTTACATTGAAAGAGTTTGTAAGGCTTCATGCGATTTCTATATCCATACCAAAGACAACGGTTTCTATCTTATTATATTTGATAGTAAGAAAGACTATGAAAGAAAACTAGAAGGGAGTCCCTATTTTTTATGGTAGAAGACTCATGATAATGAAGAGATGATTGTTGGATCTTGAGTTAAACAAAGAAATGGTATAAACTATTCCAGTTTGGGTATACTTCCCAAGCCTAAAATTAAATTTTTGGTCAGAAGAAGGTATCAATGGAATTGTCTCTGTACCAGGAAATCCCATTAAGATGAATCAATATACAAAAAGAATGATTAAAATTTCATTTGCTCATGTATTGATAGAAATTATTAATCATTTTAAATTTCCAATCGAAGTCCCCATTGTCACTGAAAATAATAAAAATTTTATTAAACCAGTCAAATGCGAATGGAAATCATATGTGTGACAAAATTATAACTGTATCAACATCCAATAAAGTTTTGCGTTTTTGAAAAAAATTGGGTAGCCAAAATTACAACTTGTCAAAGAAATGATAATAATCAAATAGATACTGAGAACGTACAAATAGTGAATCATTCTATGCACGTAGCAATGATAAATGATAATACCAATTATATTGCATAACATGAGGTCTTTGGTAATGAACAATAAGTTTCAAATCTATAAATGTACAAACAATGAAAATGATCGGATTAGCTATGATCAAGCTAGATCTAATTTACAAAAAAATTTGAATTTATTCCGGCGGAAACCGATCGCAGTCGTAAAACCCCTAGTGCAACTTGTCCGATCCGCGAGTACTACATAAAGTGCTTGATCTTAGTATATGCACTTGGTAATCTCTTAGCATGTCTTTCTGGGTTTAGAACCCACGTCGTTGTTACCACGATGCAAAGTCCCCAACCGCTAGGCTAATGCTGTGGGCATACCAAATTTACATATGAACTTGCAACCTAATTTTACTTCACTGCAAATTTCCAATGCACATAAAATAACAACCCAAAAGTAGAGTTGCATCAAAATGATGATCAGGCAGTGATGAATATCTATGGAAAATATTGACAATCTGAAACCTCCATGATACTCATTGATGGACATAATTCTAAATCTAAACAAAGTAGAAGGCGACGTCAAGGATAAATACCTTTTGAGTTTGTTGCAACAACTAATGGTATGATTGATAATTTTGCATGAAAAAATATGCTATCACAGTTAAAGTCAAAAGATAAGAAAATGAAACGAACGAAGACAATAACAAGCATTCCATCAGACAACTTGAACAACAATTCTGACTTTCTAGAGGAAAAATAGCACTAAATCTCCATGAAAAAATGAGATAAGTGTCATAACTAATAAGTTGAAGTAGTCTCGTACGACTAGTGCTTTTATTTTATTTTTTCCTTTGTGTTTTTTTGTTTTTTTGATCATAGGTAATTAGGGAATATATGATGGTTTCAAAGTGACATTTATGTTTAGTACTTCTACCATCTTTTGTTCTCTATATTTTTTTAAATTGCACCTTTTTATTTTTAGTATATAAAGTACCAACTTTAAACCAAAAAAAAAAGATAAATTAAGCAAAAGTTACTTCTGAAAATGTATAAACTTTGGCTTAGTGATACAATACAGTTATATGTATTGTATAATTTAATTGTTATTTTTACTATGATTATTTTAAATTGTAAGAATATGATATCCATCCATATCTATATACGTGGAAGGATACGCTCGAAAATAATTTTCGATGTGAATATGACACCGATCAAATCAGAAAGTATGACCTACAAAAATCTAAAAGTATGAGCCACCTTTGTATTATATTAAAACATTTCACACTATCGAAACATCTCACAGCGAGACAAACTTCTTTAGTTATATAATTGTGAAACACCTCACGCCTCTTAGTATTCCCAATTAAGATTATACTAAGGAATGTAGGGCATTGTAGATAAAAAGAAACAAATCACAGAGACTAAGATTCCCAAGACATAGAGTAAAAATAGCGGAAACACTTGTTTTCAAACGTCTTGTTATTACAAAACAATAAGTTACATACAGTAAATTACAAAACATATGTCTTTCAAAACCTTAGCCTAAATCAGAGTATAATAAAACATTCTCCACTTAAGTACAATCACTCATGACAATTAAAATGTAACAAAAAATGAATTAATACGAAAAGTAAATAGGGTCTTGGACACTAATCTTCCCAAACTGTTAGTACCAACCACGCTCTACCATGAAAACCCGCTAGGGGGAAGAAAAAGGAAGAAAGAAGAGCGGGTTAGACATAAAGTCTGTTGAGAAGTATAATTACTAGCATGATTGATAAATAAAGGAAATAAGCAAAATAATAGTTCTAGTGTCATGTAGGAAAGTGTACGTGCACAACTATCCGATGAACATGTAGAAATGATGTATGAAGACTAAAGATTTGGTCAGTTGCTATCCATTCAATTTCCTATTTTATTGCACTAGTCATTTGATTGTTTGCACTTCTACGATTACATAACTTGATATAATTAGCAAATTTAATACTATCCATTGATCGGCTACTAAACCGTAGAGTGATAACCTATGGCTGCAATGAGCCTTGGATTTATCAGGCACGACCCATCAGCAAAAGATATAGCATTAACACAGACGTCACAATGTCTTATTTTCCCTAGTCGGGTCAAAGCACGCTTATTGAACCGTCGAAGCGCACGCATACCCACATCTATTTAGACTATTTTACTACCTATCTCAGCATTGTGTGTGCCCTTGCCTCTTATGAGACCAAACGTGATAAAAAGTGTATGCTGACTACTATGGATCCCCAACAAACAAATCTTACTTGACCTACATCCTCCTTGAATAAGGCCCCATAGATTTACCATATAAACCATAGTTATAGAATAAACACATAATTAGGCTTACATGTTAACATTAGTTTGATTATCTATTTGTTTGTTTATTTACTGTCAAATGCCTAATCGCAAGGCCACCATAGAATTACCGTAGAATGCCTAATTACAAGGCCATCATAGAATTTCCTAATCACTAGGCCACCATAGAATTGCCTAATCACAATATCACCATAAAATAATGCCTAATCATAAGTCTACCATAGAATAATCAATAATTTTGGCTTATAAAATTATTTGTCATTTTAAGCTTAATTTTCATGTTAAGCCTATTTATTCATTTAAAACTTCATGGCACATTTATATCTACAGATAAACCACGCTTGTTTATTATGATTCTTTGTGTTTGTACAATCTATCATATTTATGCAAATACATTGCAGTACATTTTCTTTCATAACTTGTATCATAGTCAATTTGCAAATTTCATCAAGTCTGCATATTTTTAGTCTAATATTCCCTTTTATTACAGTTCAATATTTTGCATTGCTTTAGCCCTAAATTATCGAATCCTTTTCCTATCGTAATTCCAATTGAATTAAATTTCCCAACGCACATAAAATAAAAAGGATTAGTCAGTCGCATAAAATTAGATGCACAATCAATACCTAAACCGGTCATATACAAAGCATCCAAAATAAAAGATTATAATTAGTTGTATAAAGTTAGGCATATAAAACTATGCCTAAATCAGTCATATACACATGCCAATGTTGCAAATTCAAGCATAATTTGGGCATAACAACAATAAACTATAAAAGCATACGTAGAAAGAGTTAAAGAAGTCTGAGAGAATAGTCTTACGGTATTTTAATTATCAATTAACTAAAAGTTGTAAGGAAGAAAAATAAAAAAACTATAAAATAACTTACAAAAAAGAATATTTACAGAAAAAACATAACTTAATAAAAAATGAACAATAACTTTAAGAACTGTAAATTAACAACTACAACTATTTTAATGTCCATTTACTTCAAAATACCCAAAAATATAATAATTAAAAACTCATCAGAAAGCTTCCTTCGTGGCCTTGGAAATAGGGCTATAAATTTTGTATGAATGTCTGAAGTCCGTTCGTGTTCGTGACCGAAATACGTCCGTTCGAGTTCGTTAGATTCTCATTAAGGACACAAGTTTAGGACAACAAAATTTGTACGACAAAAAATCAGGTCTGGTCCATATTCATTCGAATTCGTCCGATTTCCTTGTAATTCGATATATGGTTGAGATAAAACCTAATAAAGAGTAAAAAAATATGATATAAATAGCCATGGCCGAAAGGGTCTGCTCGCGTCCGTGTCTGAAAAACATATGTCTGTATCTGATCAATTTTATTTAGGACACAAATTAGGACAAGAAGATTTATCTGAGAAAAAATTTCGTCTGATCCGTGCTCAGTTCGATTTTTTTAGGATAGAAACTGAACATACCTTTATCCGGTCCGGTCCGACCGATTTACACCCCTACCTGGAAGAACCCACCTCCACAAGAAAATATTTTTATTTCTAATCTCAATCCCCTTAAATTTAATTTGGCTTGGCCCAGTCTCTCAAAAGGGAGACTAGCCTAGGCGGAGAAGAGATGTGCGTGAAGAGTGAAGGAGAAGGGGTTGAAGGTTTATTTATAGGTGGGCTAAAAGATCCTAAGTCATTAGATTTAAGTTTTAAATCTGAACCAACCGTGTCTTGGACCAAGCATGGTGTTGTCATGTCATCTTAGATTTGAAAATAGGCCAATAAAGATGTGCCAAGAGTCAGCAAAAAGATTAAAATCAATGTCATTAGTTATTCTAAGAAATAAATTTCTGTTAAACCATATTGATTGACCTATGTATCAATTAACTCCCAATTAATTCCTAACGTGCGTATTAATTCTCCATGATATATGAACTTTAAGATTTCTATATATATATATAAACTAAAATAGAACCTTCCATAAATGTCCAATAAGTAGAAACATTAAATACAAAACTTGGACGATATTTGTTATTTCCTCATAACACATGCAGTCAGTGCGCAATTAAATTATATATATACATGTATATCTACGATTTGAAAATTTTGTTTATTAGTTTGCAATTAAATCCATAATTTATGTAATTAACGTGTGATTAGTTCACAATGTATAAAATTAATGCATTGCAATATGGAATAACATATATCCTAAATATGTAACAACAAATACACACTCACACACTTACACACATGTACAAACATACATACATGCATACTCATATATACACACACATAAATACATGCGCGCACACACACACACACACACACACACATATATATATATATATATATATGTATGTATTTGGAAATGTCTATTAGGACCAGGCCTGGTCCTGAGCATATGCGACCTAGGCAGCCGCCTAAGGCCTCCGATTTCCGCCGGCCATTGCCTAAGGCCTCTGGCTAGTCGAGGGGCCTAAACTTGTTCTAAACTAAAGGTATGTGGTACGTTAGAAGTATAAAATCAAGAATGTGGTCGGCTTAGTGGTTGAGTTATGTGGTTGTCTTTGTTTTGGTCTGCTGTTCGATTCCTTGTTGTGGTATGAGCCATTTTTCTCTCCTCCCCATTCCACTCTTTACCACTTTTTCTGCCTAAGGCCTTAGCAACCTCAGGGCTCGGCAGTGATTAGGATACAAATTTAAATAGGCTCGGTGACACAACTCAATAACCCTTAGATCTAATTTATCCACACAGTCATTTTTTACCCATATTCCCCTTGTCTATCTTCACTGCTTAAAAATATCGCGGTCACTCAGATTTTGCATAGAAAACAATGAAACTCATCTTCTTAAACAATTTTGCAGAGTAAGACATGCTGACTCAAGCCAACAAACCAATAGCAACATTAACCGCTCGACTGATGGAAAACACCAAAGTTCTCGCGCTCGGTCAGGTTTCAAAAAGTAGATAGAGTATTAACTGCTGATTCAGGCCAAAAAATCGCTTGTTGCAGCAGCTGTGATAACATGTCGAAATATGGAAAAACCCTAATTTTTAAGTTTCTTGAACTTCAGGAGGAAATTTCGTTCAACCCTACTGTGTCTTCAACGAATCCAAGGGCACTTTGATAGGCCAAGTTTACCTGGTTCATTTTAGTTTGTTGTATGCAACGCTCATTGTGGGTGGGTTGATGATATAATAAAGAAATCAGACGCTAGGCAAACCTGAAATGGTGGTAAGCCAGTTGCGTAGCAATTCATGGAGCAAGACCGCACAGTGCACCTAGGACACTCCGCGAAGGAGGCGAAACTTCCAGTATCCAGCAAGACGAACCACAACCAGAAAATGGTAGACCCCAAAATTGAATCCTACGCAGTAACACTAATAAACACCAACATGGATCCAATACCACCTGATAAAAGCCAAACAAACATCGGACGTAACTTTATCATGCAATGCCTCTAGACAAATTCGCTTGGAGACGTCACGTTGCACATTATAGGCATGAGATTGACATGGAATTCAAGAGAACATAACTGCGCAAGAATGGCTATGAGCTTGTAATATTCTGGGAGGGGCTCCACGCAACGACAGAGAAAGGAAGATTGGTGTAGGAATGGGTAAACATAAGGTAGAAAGGGAGGTGGATTGGGAAATTAGGGGGAATTTAGAGATAAGGGGCTCAGATCTGACGCAGTCAAGATCTAAAAATTATGGCAGGCAAAAGCAAGGCTGAGATGGAAGACGGGAAGAGACCTGATGGATCAATAAGAAAAAAGAAGGAAACGAAAGAGGAACAGATGGAGAAAGCATAGAAAGGAAGATAAGAAAGAATTTATCCTGTCGCCATTAACGGGGGAGATCACCGAAACATGTAGCACATGCAATAGACATATACATGCTAGCAGGTAATTATGGGTATAAGCAATTCTTGACTTGAAAAGCAATTTCTATGTGCTTAAAACGATGTACAACATATATTTGATAAATAAAGCGAAAGTTTACTGTCCATAAGAGGAAATACTGATATTAAATCAAGCATGGAGGATTGCCTCATGTTCAAAATCTATTACTTAATTTTTGAAAAAAAAAACAACAAGAAATGATTAAGAGCATCCCAACAAAGATGGTTGCTCGCAGTCAAATCTTCGTCGGTTGACTTGAATAACTCCCAATGGGGTTGGGGTCATTTTTCTCTTAGCCGACTTTTAAAAGCTGGCTAAGGAATTTAAAAAAAAAATCCCTCCTCCCTTAGCTGGCTTTTAAAAAACCGGCTAAAGGGCAGGAAATTAAAAAAAATACATATCCCCCTTAGACGATTTTAAAAACGCCGACTAAGGGTATAATCAATTTATTTAAAGCCGGCTAAGCGGGGTTTTTGTGGCAACAATTCGGTTGCCTCAGCAAACTCCAGTGTTGCTGAAGCAACCTTGGCCCCCCTCCCTTTTTTCCTCCCTCATGAACCAAGCGTTGGTGGTCGGTTGAAAAGCAACCGACCCCACGTTGGGGCTACCCTAAGGCACTCAATTGCATATTTATTTTAAGGGGATTTGAAATTTTAAACAAATCATGTAAAACCAGAGTTGGCAGTCAATTAAAGTAAAAGAAATCAAAATTAAAATTGGTACAAAGTAAACCACAAAATCACTATCTTTCAGCTACCATACTCTCCATACAAAAGTACACCCAACCACTGTCGCTTCACTCTTGTACACAAATGACAAAACTACCCTCATCCAAGCAATCACCTTCGTCGATGATGTACTAATCTAGCATCTGTCATAGTAACTTCTCGTAGCAAAACATCCGTGAATAGAAACTCCATTGGCATTTGATGATGTTACATTTAAACCATCATTGATTGTATACTTAGCTAAAATCTCCTTCTTGCACTCATTGAACACGTCGTTAAGCTGCTCGTTTTTCAAGGACTCTATCATGTCAAAAACTTTGGATGTATTAGTCATCGCATCTTTTCCATTTGATATAATAGTAAGGGTAGTACTTAGAAGATCTAATGTGACTAGAGATTCGTCTTATAATTGTTTCATGTGCTTTGAATAAGTCTCCTTCTGCTCCTAGATCATAATCCAATGTCGAATTTTGCGCGTAATTCCCCTGTATATGAACGATGATATTAAACCTTTGCACTTTCTGTATACATCAGTCAAAACATTTTTTTTATTAGTATTATTTATACTGAAAATCCTTTCTGCGATAGTCTTATATCCAACGACGAAACCGCGAATTTTTTTTGTGGTGGGCAAAGTTGTAATAATACAAAATTGAGAATCAAGTTGTACGTCTTGCTCATGATGTTGTAACTGGTGCCTCACTTGAAAACCAATATCTACTTCACTAAAATCTCCTTGATAATATTGTTTAGCTAGCGAAAATGCTTTATCAATTTTAAATGCTTCAAAGTTATCTTCAATTTTTTGAATTTTGTGGGACGATCTACAAGATTAGGGCTATTTGTCTCCAAAAGTAGAAATAGAAGTTGAAGTCCCCATGTCATCAAACTTTTTTTTCAATAAAACAAAAATAAAGTTTTTGCTAGTTTCTTTGACATAGCTTCAAAAATAGAGTATTTGTTTCATATAAACACGACCATTCTAACTTCAAGCAATTTCAAGATCAACAAATTTGTTTTAGAGTTTCACATACTTCAAGCAAGATCATGAAAGCAATCTCAAAAAATTTATGGTCACGAAAGATAGAAAATATTGATTAAAGTTAATTTGCACTGCTAAGGTTAACAATTTTCATTTTCAAACTTCACTGGAAAATAAGAGGTTCAGAATCACCTTATAACCTCGTAATTTGGGGACAACTTAAAACGAGAACAAAATTACAACCTATTTTGCTCCAACTTCAAAATTCTTACACAATAGTACTGATTTGTACACTACTATTACAAGATGTTGGGAAACAATGGCTGAGTCGCGTACGTTGTCACTTTCTTGAAGACGATTCGACGATCTGGTCAAAGATGCAAACCAGTCGTTCTCTATCACCATCACCTCTAGGATAAAACAGCCTCTACAATTAATAACTGATTCGCTTGCACAACAAATCAGTGCAGATTTGCACTTTCAAATAAAATTTAACTGCTCATTCTAATTTTGTTTTTGAAAGAAAAATTATAATGGTGAAGGAAGAAGAAGAGATGACAGAAAAATAAAAAATAGTGTCATCTATTTTTCTGAGGAAACATGGTAATATAATTGTGGAGGAGTCGGTTCAGATCTGAAAAAATGGATCTCAATATTTACCAAGTCAAATAAAGGTTCAGATCTAAAAACATGGATCTCAATATTTATTCATTTTTAAATAATTCATCTTTACAAAAATAAACTATTTTTCCAACAATCCCCCACTTGAATTTTTAAAAATAATTTTCGAGTAGTTTCATAAGATTATGCATAAACAAAGTTGTCATCCGACTTGAACCTTTGCATAGTGAATAAGATTCAGTTTTTACTAGAGTGACATGTAGTCTTGAACTCTATTCCTGACATCAGACCACATACAACCTTTTCTATAGTGCAATCAAATAAGCCCATGCATTAATGGCCATGCGCGTCTATCCCAGTTTAGTGAACGCTCTAGAAGTTTTGCCCAAACTCCATAGGAAACGGCCACATTTCCACATTCACAAAGGTGAGTCTATCAAGAGCACTCCTGAAGGTAGGTACTCCACTCCAAATAGAGTATAGATCTCATTAAGAGTTCTATTAACTCGTCCTCTAATCACTTCAGGAATACATGCTTCTTAATATAAAAATTTAGCATGTTCATCTACTATCACTACACAACTTGTTTTTATCCATTGAACCTAGTTCTTGGGATCTTCAGTTATTTAGGTCAGGTTACCATCGTGCGTGATTCCACAATCTCTGGGCAATAGTCTCATTCTTTTTGAATCATTAAGAACTTTCTTTCTGGTCAGTCCTTTCATCGAAGGATCTGCCAAATTTTCATCACTTCATAGGTGATGTTCTCTAACAATACTGTGCAAACGACTGTCTTTTCTTACCGTTATATTATCGGTTCTGTTCTTTCAATAGTCGTCAAATTTTCATCACTATCTATGCGATGTTCTCCTACAGTATTGTGCTTACGATGTCGTTTTCTACCGTTGTATTAATGGTTATGTACTTTTTGCAATAGCCGCGGTACTATCGCAATAGATTACACCACTGGTGTCAGTTTTTTCCATATGGGAATCTCAACTAGCAGATTTCTTTAGTTCTCGGCTTCTTCACTAGTTGTGGCCAGTGCTACTATCTCAGTCTCTATAGTAGACTGAGTCAAAATAGTTTGTTTCTTAGGTTTCCTAGAGACATCTTCTCCAGCGATGCTAAATATATAGCCACTGGTCACTTTACAATCATCAGAATATCCTTCAAGTACAGCTGGAAACCTTTCATAATGTAATCCAAGGTTCATAGTTCGTTTAAGGTATTTCGTGACCCTTTCAATAGAATGCAGTGCTCTATACTAGGTCTATTGGTAAACCTGCACAATAATCCTACGACATAGGCAATGTCGAGTCTAGTACAATCAGTGGTATACCGAAGGCTGCCAATGATGCTCGCATAATCAGACTGTCTTAACACCTTCACCAGTGTTCTTAAATAACTTTACACTTGGATCATATGGTGTACATGCAGGTTTACAGTCAAAGTAATTGTATTTCTTTAGTATTTTCTCAATGTAATGAGATTGATCCAAAGAAATTCCCTTTTCTGATCTAGTAATTTTAATACCAAGGATTACACTCGCCTCACCTAGATCTTTCATATCAAAATTGGCACTTAATAAGGACTACATAAAGGCATATAATAGTGCAAATGTCATTCTCAAAGTTGTAATAAACGCATTTGTCACTTTCATTAATTTTAAAACCATGTGAAATGATTAAGTTATCAAAGTTTTCATGCCATTGTTTAGGTGTTTGTTTTAAACCATAGAATGATTTATCTAATTTGCATACTTTATATTCTTGACCATGTACTAAAAATCCTTCAGGCTGGTCCATATAAATTTCTTCGTCTAATTCACCATTTAAAAAAGCAGTTTTAACATCCATTTGGTGTATTAGTAAATTATGAATGGAAGCAAAGTGAGATTAATACCCGAATGGATGTTATTCTAGATACGGGTGAAAAAGTGTCAAAGAAATCTATATTTTCTTTTTACTTAAAACCTTTAGCTACTAGTCATGCTTTATATTTGTTAACAGTGCCATCAGGTTTTAATTTCTTTCTAAGCACCCATTTACAGCCTATAGATTTACAACCAGGGGGTAAATCTACCAAATGCCAAGTCTTATTGGATTCCAAAGAATCCATCTCATCATTTATAGCCTCTTGCCAAAAATCGGGATCTAAAGATGATAAGGCCTCTTGAAGGTTTAAGGGATCCTCCTCTATAGTAAAAGCATAAAAATTCGAACCAAAATCTTTTACGGTTCTTGCTCTTTTACTTCTTCTAGGTTCAGCTTCAGAACTTTTATTAAATTCTGTTCTAATAGGCATACTTGATGTGCCACCACTATTCCTTAATTTAGAAGGAAATTTTGTTTCATAAAAATCGGCATCATTTGATTCGATTATAAAATGTGTATTTAGGTCATAAAATCGGTATGCTTTGTTATTGATAGCATAGCCACATTCATATGCTTTACTTGCCAATTTTATTCTCTTAGGGTCTGGAACGCAAACATATGTTAAGCAACCCCAAGTTCTAAAGTATGATACATTGGCTTTATAATCCTTTAAAATTTCATAAGGTGAAATTTTATTCTTATATTTAGGGATCCTATTCTAAACATAGCATACAGTTAATAATATATCCTCCAACCAATGTTTTTGCTGCACCAGAATTTAATAAAATGGCAATTACTAATTCGATAAAGGTCCTATTTTTTTCAGCTTTACTGCTCATTTCAAGTGAATATGGTGCAGTTCTCTCATGTAGTATACCATGTAATATATAAAAATTCAGAATAGAACTAGATTCATATTCTATTCCTCTATCACTATGAATTCTCTTAATTTTCTTATTTCTCAGTTTCAGTTTTGAATGTTTCAAACATGTCAAATGCATCACATCTTTAAGAAACACTGTCTTTCTAGTTGTAAGCTTTATTTCCACATTGCCAATCGCTATAGCTTTAGTGGTGTGAGGATCTCCCAATAACACTTTCTGATCACTAGCAGCCGTGTATGTTGCGAATATATCACGATCATAGCAGACATGGCGAGAAACACCAGTGTCTACCCATCAACCCTCTGATTCACAAACAAGGTGAATCTGAGTAATCATAGTCGTAAGAGGCTCCTCAGTCAGGTTAGCCTGCGGTGCAGGGCCTGGCCTGTTCCGACACTTTCGTGTCATATGACCTGCTTTTCCATAATTGTAACATAGACAACTGTCCAGAATCATTATTTTGGGTTGGTTGCTGCTGTTATTTTTGGTTTCCTTATGGATTCCTTTCTTTATTTACTGACCAGTTGTGAATGCTTACTATTGTTAAAGATGTTCATATGTTTGAGAATTTATTTATTTTCTTACTGAAAAATATACAAACTCAGAGACTAACATAAGTGAATCACAAAAAATATTATTTTCTGCATTTTCGAAAATTCAGCATGTTGTTTTGATTTAGCTCAAGGAGGCACAAATTTGAATCAAGCAATTTATATTGCATACTGAAAGAGAATTCCAGCTCAATTCCATTATAACTAGAAGCAAAATAACATTTCTTATAAGATGCAAATACGTGCCATAGATTTCCATAATAATTCGTTTTAAATAAATATGTTCAACAGAATTGTCATGGTATAAAAAATCATTTGAATTGGCACAGAGAATGTGATTCGCCCTTTGAGTGACCATTATTGCATTATCATCATAATTGCAATATCAACAGCTAGTCATCTCTCAGTTAATTTCGTTTGTAATGACACCATGATCAAAATATCAATAATCTAATATTTGAGTCTAACACCAGAATCGTAACATTAATTATAATCTAGTACTTTGTTGGTGTGTAGACAGGTAGAGTAAGCAGTTAAGACCTAAATTACATGTCTATGACTGATGGTGAGTGACTGCACCCATCATTTACTATTGCAAGTTAAGTTGATGGATCAGATACGTGATATATAGAAAAGTCAAAGATTTCGAAGGACACCACAGTTTCATCCCATTATTACTGCTTTGATATGATAATCTTGGTAAATGCATATGTACCTTGCGTTAATCATTCTATTGATGATTTCATTAGATACAGGAATTCTGACAATCAAAGAGGTTTTCATCACAACTTGTATGCACTAACAATGATTTAATATTGTCAGTTCAAATGTAATTTTTCATATATGTAATGCAAGACCAGTATAAATTGATTAAATTTCTAATTTTACCTGCATCCATTTTCTCGCAAGCCCCAAATCAAAGACATCAAATTTTAATTAAATGTAAATCTTGGTCAAATTAACGCTACAAGAATCTGAAGCATAAAAGGTAAAAAAGAGATACTAACTTGGGCCAATTTCAGAAGCCAAGCTCAACAATTTTTGGATTCAGGTAGATTCCATTCAACCACGATTCCAGGCTTTTCAGTCACTATTGATTTTTCTCTGATTCTCAAACTTGGCAAACATTGCAAGTTTGCAACTGTCCATCTGCGAATCATCCTTTCTTCATAGCTTGCTACGGCATTGTCAACCTCTAATCTGACATCGCCACCGGATCCAAATCTTCGTCTGTAAAAACCCTAGTATTTTTTTTGAGATTCCGCCCAAGTATCCGCTCTCATACTTCAGTGAATCGGTGGATACTTTCTCCAGTTCCGTGGATTTATTATTTTTATTGATCGGGAGGCTCTTTGTTCAGACTAACGCAGGAGATGTTGATGTTGCGAATGCAGAAGCCATTATTTCGAATTGTCTTCAAATTGTAGGGAAACAATGGCTGAGTCGTGTATGTTGTCGCTTTTTTGAAGATGATCCGGCGATCTGGACAAAGGTGCAAACCAGTCGTTCTCTATTTGTCGCCTCTAGGATAAAACAACCTCTACAATTAATAACTGATTTGCTTGCACAACAAATCTGTGCAGATTTGCACTTTCTAATAAAATTTAACTGCTCATTCTAATTTTGTTTTTGAAAGAAAATTTATAATGGTGGAGGAAGAAGAAGAGATGACAGAAAAATAAAAAATAGTGTCATCTATTTTTCTGAGGAAACGTGATAATATAATTGTGGAGGAGTCGGTTCAGATCTGAAAAAATGGATCTCAATATTTACCAAGTCAAATAAAGGTTCAGATCTATAAACATGGATCTCAATATTTATCCATTTTTAAATAATTCATCTTTATAAAAATAAACTATTTTTCCAACACAAGATTACATAAACAAGCTGCATATACAAATATGAAACACCACATTAACAAAGGCGATGCGAATTTCTGAACAATCAATATAGAATGCTTTTACACATGATTCAAACACCTCATTAATACCATGTCATAGATAAACAGACTTAAGTACTTTTGAAGCAGTAGTACAAATAAAAGCATGAAAGATACAAGAGCCAGCTAAACATGTAAACTTATGTACTTTAAAATGTATTTGTTTACTACAGATATAAACTTGAACAAATAATCGGCAAAAACTTATTAAAAAATAATGCTAGTACATTTTTGTACTAGATGAATATACAGAGACAAAATATCCAAAAAGAGGGGAAACACGGAAGGTGAACAAATAGCAAATCAAATCCTTTGTACCAAAAATCTCATATCCCCTTATGTCCAACCAGTCATGACCCTCTGAATTCCACTTTTTGCAATTAAGTTTTTTTTGACTTAATTAAAAAAAGTTGAAAAACAAGAGTCCTGATTGGTTGGGTACAGGGGTATAGAGAATTTTGGGCACAGAGGAATATATGTTTGTGAACAAATAATCTTAATTTTACAGCTAATTAATTCTATAAGTGGGGTCACAAATATGAAAGTATCCCGAACAACTTGAGGACTTCAATGTACAGTAACTAGTACATCGAGCAGAAAATTCAGACGAGAAGAAACAGAGTACATTTAGGGTCCTTTCGTAGCCACAAAGTAGCACGTTCGAGAAGGTGTTCACGTCCGACGTGTCGGTCGCTAGCACTAAATACCACGGTCAAAATGCCCTTTCGCGAGACATTGGAAATATATCTGTTGGCGTCCGACGCGTCGAATGCCAATGGATATATTTCCAACATCTCCTTTCATCCGCTATAAAACCATGCCCCCTTCCCTCCTTTTCCTCCATCAACCTGAAAACACTCCCAAATAGCTTTAAAAAAAAAATCGCGCCATTTTTCAGGATGAAAAGGTATTTTTTTATACTATTATGTTTATTTTTTAATTCTCTATAACATATTTTTTTCGAGTTTTTCTGAATTCTTTTGTTTTGGTACTGTAGATGTCTGCCTCTTCTACCACCGCTACTTCGCATGCGGTTGAATGGACAGAGGAACGTGACTTGGCATTTATAGATATTTATGTGGAGTATCTAGCCGAGCGTGATTCTAGCGTCAGCAACTACTATGCAATCATTGCAGCAGCGATGAACACCCGTTTTAATCTGGATTTTACAGTTACCCATATTAAAAATAAATAGGATAACATGAAGAGGACATTTCATGACTGGGACAGATTACTCAGGACACCTGGCGGGGAATGGGATGCAGTATTCGATTATTTGAATGGTCCTGATTATTTCTGGGCTACCGGCGTAGGCAGATCGTATAGATGATTCAGGAAGAAACCCCTATGAAGTTCAGAGAGCAGGACCTTCTATTTGATGGTTGTTTGCGTAAACCTACTTGTTCGTACCAGATTCCCGATGTTGCGCCTACTACTTCACCTGCACCTCCAGCATCACCCATGCCAGCTGCTTCGTTCACCGCTACCGACGCCGATTATTATGGACACTAGATGGCTACAGGCGATCCTCCTTCTGGTCAGCCCTCTAGGCGTAGACAGGTAGAGCGTGGCAGCTCGAGCCACACATTTTTGACCGACCATATTCAGCAGCTTGTTACACGTTGCTACGAGCTTGTGCGAGGACATGTAAATGTGGAGTTGTGGGAGATTTTCTGCAATGACCAGAAGAATGTGGAGATTGATGAGATACTTCCTGATGAGGGTATACGTGGATTTATTACAGCGGAGTTGAGCTTATTACCACATCGTCGTCTATTTTAGCTTTTCACGTACTTGTTTTAATTTCCAGCCTAGTTGTGTTATTAATGTTTATATTTCAGTTCTTGTAATGAAATGTTAGTCGTTTTGTTTTATGAAATCGTGTTTAATTAATTCATAACAATTAATTTAACAATTAAAAACCCCGCTCGAATTCCCTGCTCAAATACCTCATTTACTGCTAAAAACACATTCCCCGCTCGCTATAGTACCACGCTTATATACCCCGCTCAAATACCCCGTTTCCGTTCGCCGAGAACGCACCCTTAGTTCTGGAACACATAATAAGTCACGATATGATGAAGTTATACAGTTATTTAAGCTATTTACTTGTTCAAATAACAGTGTTATTTGTTTTTTGTAACAGCTGCATGCATACACGGTAGAAACTTCCACAAACAAGGAACCTGGACAATTCTCCAATTTACACTTTTATTTACTGTTCTAAGAATGGAAATACCAAAGCTAATGACACTTAGGATCTAATTCAACCATTCATCTGATTTACTCTAAATGATAGTTAAGTACCAACCTGTGCACTATAACACAAGTACAAAAATGTTAGAGTTTGTTGAAGCGCATATATATATATATATATATATATATATTGTTAGATCAAAATTTGGCTCTAACACCCAAATTGTTCTGATTCGTAGAAAATTATAACTGAAAAATGAGGAAAAAGTAGAGAACACACAAGGTTTATAGTGGTTCGGCGTTAACGAGCCTACATCCACTTTATATGCTATTGATTATACTTTGAATGCTAGTACAACCAATGATTTCTCTCAAACTCACTCTTACAGTTATGATTTCTCTCAGTAATCTCGAAATAAAACTGATAAGAAATAGTGATATGACAGTAATGGTGGAGTCAATACTCAATACTGCCAAAAGATCCCGAAAAATGCCAAGCTCTGGGCTATTTATAGCTGATTCTGTTAGGCGGATCGCGGTCACACGTGGCGCAAATCCCGAGAATATCGGATCGGATCGAGGCTTGATGAAGAATTGGTCAATATGACAGTTGTAGACAGGTGTCGCGAGATCCATGCATCTCGGATCGTGATGGACTAAGTCAGGAGCTTCGCCACATCCTCGGGGATCGGATCGGTTCGTGATGGCGAAGGAGGGATCGGGTCGCGACCCGCTGCAGCGATCCGATGGTGCGATCCAAAAGGGGGGGCGATCCGCATGGGCGATCCGCCTTTCTGTGAACTAAAGGAGAGAAATCTCATACTTTCTTCTTATGTGTTGAACCTTGGTGGCTTGGTCAAAAAGCTAGCCAACATTTTGCCCCCTCGAAGTATGTTTTATCGAGAATGGAACATGCTTCGAAGATGCAAAAACATCTTTTCACCGAATAGTGTGAATCAACGGTTGCGTCTATCTAAAATGTCGTATCACTTCGGAAAGTTGTATCCCTTCAATTTATAAAAATATCGATTAAATCTTCAATATCCCTTCAATTTATAAAAATATCGATTAAATCTTCAATCTCTTCTTTGTTCATCGGATAATTCTCATTTCTGGAATATTTTGGAGACTTAATCGTCAACTTCCCAGGTAAACCTTTTGAGAGCTTTCTTCTTCTTCTTTTTTTTAGTGATCATTATTGGACTCAGATCGCCAGAATGTGGTGTGGATCGTGGGAACGAGGCTCGTCGCGATCCATTGTTTAAATGGGTCTTCAGTGAAGCAGGCCGCCCCCCTTTCTCCGATGGGCTTGGACTCGTGGCCCACCAGGCCCCCACAGGTCGAACGAGACAAAAAAGGGGGAGACTAACGGTCACGAACCCGTCTATATAAACCGAACCCATCTCGACTTTCCCCCTTCTTCTACAAAGCAAATCCGACTTCCTAAAGATCAAGAGATGTATTACTGACGAGAATCTTCACAAGCACCGCCTTCTGGATATAAGGTTTGGACTTGGTGCGGGTGGCAAACCTACAAATACGTGCCCCCGACTGAGGGAGAAGGAACTTCACAGGCAGCAGAAATAACTAAATTTCGTAAGAGTCCTTCACCGATAATTATCCAGGACGACGAAGACCTAAATGTATATAAAGGAGATGAGGCCCGTACTGACGAGTCTTAGGAAATCCTAGTCTCTCCGGGGGGTTTCCCCTCAAGGGCCTCTCTACCGGTTGGACCTGCTGCTCCCGATGATTTAACAGAGGTGCAGTTATTTAAAGAACTGAGCAAGATTCCTCTTCCTGATGATGTATATACACAGCGAGTCTTCGAAGGGGAGCCATTTTTACCTATTTCTGAGGAAACAACCGTTCCATTTGGAGAACGAGAAACTACCCAGATGAGCCTGACTTCGGGCCCTGGTCTATTAGGGGGAATTATATGGGATGCACAAATCACATGCACTGTCTGACCCCACACTTTTATACCAATAGTATTCAAGATTTTAATATGTACTTGTTTCTTTTGCAGGAAAGATGTCTCGTAAATGATCTTATTCCTATCACTCTCTCCGTGAAGGCACACCTAGTCTTCATCCAATCCTGAGCGTGCTCGTAGCGGCAACCGAGGGGGAGACAGTCATTGGTCCCGGGATTCTCACAAGCCTACTTCTTCGCAGTCCAGATCTCCATCAAAACAAACTTCTGGAAAGCCTCCCAGTCATCCGGTGCCGCCTACAGGAGGAAAGCAACTTCCCAAAGACTTAACCCCTCCGAAGAGTGCTCCCTCTCACAACAGATCATCCAAAAAGCATCACGAGCCTAAGGATAAAAAGCAAAGATCCAAACAAGTATTCTGAGAAGGAGAAAATTGACATTGTCCCTTCCAGCCAACAAAGTTTGAGTGCCCCTGGATCACGAGACTATATCCATGGCCCTGAGACTCAGGCCAAGTTGGAAAAATTACGAGAACAATTCCCTGATACCTTCTTCGAAAGGATGATGTTCGTTCCAACTTTGGAACCAGTCCCTAAGAATTGGGATACTGAAGTCATCGGACACGTTCGCCATGTAGCCAAGCAGTATGAGGCGATGAAGAAACATGCTGTCAATCTCTCAGACGTCATCCGAATGCTTGAGATGGAAGCGCATAGGTCCAAAGTGAAGATAGATAACAATGAAAGGGCCAGGGTAAAAATGGAGAAAGACTTAGAAGATGCACAATCTTTGCTTGCCTTGTATCAGCGAGATGCTAAGAATTACAAAACAGAGCCGGAGGAGGCCAGGCAACGTTTTCATAATGAGCTCGATTCCAACAGCAAAGAGCGAGCGTTATTGAAGAAAGAGGTGGAAGATCTCAGGATGGCCAACACCGAACTAAAAACAGCACAGGATCACTTCGAGGCCGAAAAAGCTGCTTGGGAGAAAGAAAAGGCAAGCTTGAAAGACAGCTTAGCTCTGGCCGAAAAGAAGAAGGCGATTCTGAATGATCAACTCGCGCGTGCAGAGAAGCGCGCTATTCTTGCTGAAAATAATGTGGAAAGCGCCATTGAAATGGCTACTGTTTCTAATGAAAAGCTCCTCGAGAGAGAAAAGGATATCGAAGGATTTGAAGAAATGCTGTTCGACTTCCTTGGGCAGGTGTGAAGACCCGTAACTTCCCCGTAAAGGAAAGCGACGGATAGTTCGAGAACAAGCCACAACAGAACACATACAGAAGAACATTTCACTATATATTACAACAGTGCATCAGATTACAAGAATATACAGAGTATGAATAAATATTACACAGAAATATCAGAGATTTAAATTACATTTAAATACATAGCAGCGGAAAATAATACAATACACAACTAGAAGGAGATATACGGATACAAAGCTTTCCGGATATCGTTCCAGCTGTAAACCAGGATCCTGTGAATATAAATCTGCAAAACCAAAACTACTAGCTGCCCGTGTCGAAAATAGGGGCACCCAGAGTTTAGGTTAAAACAATAAACTCCAGGTCAGTCATGGGACTGGTGTGAGAACTAAAACAGTTAATCTTTATTTTCAAAGTAAGGTAAATCAAGGGACCACGCCGTATAACACGGAACGGGTTTCCTCCCAAGAACACCAGTGCATAAAACGAACAGCGCAATGCTAAATAAAGAAAAAATGAAGCTGTTATAAGACCCAGGTCCCATCACACAATGCAACGCAGTCGAGGATAGGGTTTTCCCTTATAACAGCCAAAGAATGCTTGATACGTTTAAAACAAATCATTTGATACTATAATAAGTGCATAGTGTATAAAACAACTTCAAATCATAAGTATCAATCATAGGCGGCATAAGCGCCCCATCCCACTATGTCGCCATATATAGGATTACAACTAAAACCGCAAAGTCACGTATTTGGAAATTGGATTTCCATCTATGAACCGAGGCAAAAGATAGTCCTCAACCGATTCAGACAATCTAGCCCATGTCTAGGCAAGTACTCAGTCAAGCCTTGGAGCGACAGGGCCGGTCCACCGATGTGGATTAAAATTCCTGAACACTACGTTTCCCCGCCCTTTGGGGCGTAAATGAGCCAACGAATGGCTCCATCGGTTCGAGAACGACCGATCAATCCGAGGCGCCTCGCAACAGCAACAACCACATAAGTCAAACTCGTCAGGGCGTGTAAAACCACTGACGCCACTTCTAGCTAGAAAGAAACGCAAGTCCTCCCTGAGGTCCGTCTCCCGTTTTTGGTTCATACCGGGTGTGAAACACGCGAGGTAAACGTTACACAAAGCTACGCCACAAAGGCCGTGCTTTGATCATCACCACAAGACTTTGCTTTTCAACAGAAGCCTTGATCATTTGCATCTTAGCATGCCACACAGGCAAACCATCCTATGCAACCGATATCAGTCACACAGAATGATATCCGATGTCAGACACACAGTCCATTTACAAGTCCGTTCTGGGTCTGAACGAAACCGGAGGCACCTAGTACCCCGCATATCCATCGATCTCCAAGTACGTCTGGACGATCACTAACTGTTTCCATCTTCTTGGGTGTACAACCCAATCAAGATCATCAGTTATCACCCAAACGACGTGAAGACCTCCGGTCTTCGACCATCGTCTTCATCTTCGACTTATCGTCGTATCAGTTATTCAGAATGGGATAAACCCGGTCTTTCCGAATAACTCGCGTATATTTTAAATAAGTGTTACACAAACACAACATACGCCTCATTCCAATTCATTAGTCACTAACCGTAAATTAATCAAGAGAATAATTCCCCAAATATTAACCCCGAAGGCCGAAACCAACATCAGATCAATATCCAGAAAACCATTCTGCTTGGCTAACCGACAGTTAGTTTCTAAATTTCACGTTCAAATCTAATTAAAGATTTAACTATCGCCTGGAGCAAAACTGGTGATACTCCATTCTCGATCTTTTCAATCTAATTAAAGATTCATTAAAACTCCACTTAGTTTTAATCTTTTGACTGGGTTAAAGAATCAGTGTCATTTAAAAACACGGTTCACGATAAACCCAAAATCACATTCATTAATCGTCGGGTTAAAGAACGAGTGTTATTTAAAACACTGTCCACGATAAACCCAAAAATCAATATCGATTCAATTCCAATTAAATATTATTTAATTGGTACACTTCATTAAATCTAAATAAAAAGATTTAATCATTTCTCAACTGGGTTCAAGAACAGTGTTAATGAAGACACCATTCACGACAAACCCAAATCACGTTCATTAATTATCGGGTTAAAGAACAAGTGTTATTTAAAACACTGTTCACGATAAACCCAAAAATCAATATCAATTCAATTCCAATTAAATATTATTTAATTGGTACACTTCATTAAATCTAAATAAAAAGATTTAATCATTTCTCAACTGGGTTCAAGAACAGTGTTAATGAAGACACCATTCACGACAAACCCAAATCACGTTCATTAATTATCGGGTTAAAGAACAAGTGTTATTTAAAACACTGTTCACGATAAACCCAAAAATCAATATCAATTCAATTCCAATTAAATATTATTTAATTGGTACACTTCATTAAATCTAAATAAAAAGATTTAATCTTTTCTCAACTGGGTTCAAGAACAGTGTTAGTGAAGACACCATTCACGACAAACCCAAATCCCATTTGATATTCAATATAAGGCTCTGAATAGAAAATATATCGGCTTATATTCAATATCAAATTCTACGATTAACAAATGTCGTATTGGAAATAACGATATAAATATATATCTTTCAAATTTCCGTAACAACATCCGTATAATCACAAATTCCAACATCGAAATATTCCGAAGACAATTTCGATTCAAATCCACTCCAATGCAATCATTGGAAATTTTGGTTATTTTCAAAATCCTTTTCAGATTCAATTTATTTATTTAAAAATAAATAGAATTATAATTCTAGTTCAAAACTAGTTCATTTCGATAAAAATCTATTTTTATCTTTTCAAATAGGGAGTTTTTCATCCCAATTCTTTCTAAATCATTTCTAATGATTTTACACAAATTATTACTATTTTTAATAATTTTATCAAGGCCCGTACAGTCGATTTCCATCAATGGCCATCGAACTGCACTTACAGCGACCTTTTTCGAATTTGATTTGGACATAATTCCAAATCCAACCGTTAGATTTCAAATTTCTAATTTTCATTAGAAAGCTCTTTTCGATACGAACCCAACGGTTCCGGTTTTAGGAGAATCCGACGGTCGGATCTCCCGCAATGTCCGTTTGAAATAAATGGTCGAAATTCACGAACTGCCGCGGCGCGGCGCGTTCTATTCAGGCCATTATATTATATATATAATATATATAATATATACTTCGTCGATTACTATTCAAAACGAATTATATAAATAGTTTTAAAATCGTTTCAAAACCTATTTCAACTTCCATTTCAATTCAAAGCAAAATTGAATTCTTCTTTATAAATTCGTTTCAAAATTCATTTCTATTCAATTCGAATTTCAATTCAATTTGAATTCATTTCAATTCGCTTTCAATTCCATTTGAATTCGTTTTCAATTCAATTCATTTCGAAATCGTTTTCAATTCAATTCATTTCGAAATCGTTTTCAATTCATTTTGAATTCATTTTCAATTCAATTCATTTCGAAATCGTTTTCAATTCATTTTGAATTCGTTTTCAATTCAATTCATTTCGAAATCGTTTTCAATTCAATTCATTTCGAAATCGTTTTCAATTCAATTCATTTCGAAATCGTTTTCAATTCAATTCATTTCGAAATCGATATAAGTATCGTTCACGTCAAAATGGCGTCCATACACGGCTTCATAAATTTCTATTTTCAAATATTCTATTTCAAATATTTCTTTTTCAAAATAGTTGTTATTATCAAAATATTTCGTTCAACACATGACCAATCTCAATGAATGAGTACTGTCAACACATGAACTTTTATTTTATAATATTCTTTATTTTTCAAATTGGAATGAGGCCCAATCAATTACCATATAAAGTTAATTATATGGATTTTCATACAACACATGTATATCATAGCATTGAAAAATAATCAGCCATCAACCAAAGTGCACTACACTGCATAAGCATCAAATACAGATATTCAACGCTTATAACAGCCTGTCAATCAATCGATCGACATATTTAATCAATCAGGATGAGTGAACTGCATATTTCATCCTAACACCCGTGTGGGGTTTCAAACAATCAAACACAGATTTTATTTGTGCAGTTGGGCGATGTGTGAAATTTATCGACCCAATCAATATCATTCAAATAAGTGTACATAAACAAACCATCTGGTTTGTAAATGAATATTTATTTATTCACTTCACTATTTTCATATTCACGTTAAAAATTATATTTTTAACGATAAAACATTTTATTTCAACCTATGAATTTCTATTCAATTCATTTATTCAATAAAATGATATTTTTATTTTTCTAACATGTTTTAGAAAATTTCGGCGGCATAACGGCACGATACTAGAAACGGGACGAGGCCTAGCCTTATCCCCGGTCTAGTGAAGGCCCACGCCATTCACATATCAATCAAATCCATTCATCTCACCAAACAATTTAATTTCAATCAAATAATCTAACCAACTACACAACCAATCAAACAAGTCCATGGTCTGTGGACGGGTGTCGGGTGCTTCTAATAAGCACCGTCTGCATCCTAGTATATATATATATAACTAGAAATAAAATTGAAAGGTGAGAAATTCTCACATATAGCTATCCTAGCTCCACGGCACTTCATTGATAGAAATCTTCTTCATCACCGCCTTTTTATCGTCTTCTTGTGCCCGTAGTCACTATAAATATAAAAATCACACATTTTTATATTTCGATGTCTTTAAAATAAAAATCACATTTTTATTTTTTTTCACTTTCAATTTAAAAGTCATATTTTTATAATCACTTCATATATTTGAAAATCGAATTTTTAGTTCGCTATTCAATATATAAAAATCGAATTTTTTATCGCTATGTCAAATAGATAAAAATTATATTTTTATCACGCTATTTTCCCCATAAAGATTTCGCCTTTTCTAAAATAAAGATTTAGCCTTTTCAAAAATAAAGTTTTCGCCTTTATAAAAATAAAGTTTTCTTCTTATAAAAATCACCACTTTATCTCAACGTATATAAAATAAAAATCAGATTTTTATTTCGTTACATACACAAAGATGATATCTTTATATTCTCTATCCTATAAAGATTATATTTTCAATACTTTAAAAATATAAAAATCATATTTTTAATACTTTAAAAATATAAAGATCATATTTTTACAAAAATATAGATCCCGCCCTTTCCATTTTAAAGATCAAATCTTTTCTTTTACCTTTTCAAGTTTAAATCTTTTCTCCTTTTAAAATCTAAATCTTTAATCAGTTTTTAAATGCTAATAAAAAATCAAAACAGTTTTAAATTACTAATTAAAAATAAAAACAGTTTTTAAATGCCAATAAAAAAAATCAAAATAGTTTTAAATTACTAATTAAAAATAAAAACAGTTTTAAATTACTAATTAAAAAAATCAAAACAGTTTTAAATTACTAATTAAAAATAAAAACAGTTTTTAAATTACTTAAAAAAAACAGTTTATATAATAAATTAAATTCAGAAAAACTTACCAGGGGGGGCTCGTGGCAGAGGCGTCGGAGGTGGGGGTTCAGGAGAGGCGCGCGAGGGGGGTCGCGGGTGGTCGCAGGCGGTGGGGACGGCTGGTGAAGTCGAGGGGGGGGGTCCTTCGCGATTGTTTCTGGCGAGGGGGGGGGGGTCGGTAGGCTCGCGGCGCCGCTGGGGGGGGGGGGGGTCTTGAGCGAGGTGGCGGGAGGAGCGGCGGCTCCTCCCCCTTCCTCCTCCGTCCTAATTCTTTTTTTTTTTTTTTCTTTCCTGGAGGAAATCGATTTTTGGAAGAGAGAGGGGGGGCCAGGTATAAAGGAAGAGGTTTTTTTTATATTTTTTTTTTTTTTTAATTATTTTATTCGGAAAAAGGTTGACCTTTAAATACGAACTCGAAACGAGGCCCACCGCCTGTCGTCCATAGCGTTTCACCCCCATTCCGAACACAATGGGACATGTATTGTAAGCTGATTCGGCTGTTACAATCAATTTTCGTTAAATTTACATTTAAAACCTTATATTGAATTTTAAACGTACATTTCAAATTACCGGGGTCACATACTAACTCTAAAAATTCCCGAAAAATATTTTCTAGCTTCGTATTGACGATACGGCCCTAACAAAACTAGTTTCGTCGGATTTCGAGACCGTTAGAAAAATGGCCAATTCCCAGTCGATTAAAATCAACTGAAACTGGTCAAACGCATTTTCCTTTGCCACGCTCACATATTGATTCGAAAAATTATGAAATTTGGAATCTAGCAATAACTTAACATCACGGACCCAACAAAACTGGTTTCGTCGAAATCCGAGGTCGTTTGCAAAATTGCTATTTTTAAGGGCCTTATATATATAAAAATATATATAAATTCCACAGCGACTATTTCTAATTTTAAACTGGACATATCTTATCATTTCTAAAATGAAATCTCAGTTTGTTAACTTCGTTACAAAGATATAGTTATACAGATTCAAATATTTCTTGTTTCGTTCAATTCTGACTTATATTGAATTCTGTATATTCATTTGAAATTAGAAATCGAATTTTCGAACTACCGCGCCATTTTCAATTCCTTTTATAATTATATATAATTATTATATATTTTAACGACGACGTATATAATATATACGATCGAATTCTATTCAAAATAAATTTTTCGTCGATATTATTTAAAATAATTCATTTTAAATAATCAAAATTCGCTAAAATTGCCAAAATAAAAATTTCAAACTGGCTCGCATTTTACGGGTTGTTACAATCTCCCCCACTTAAAACTTTTCGTCCCCGAAAAGGAACAAAGTCGAAAGTGGTTTGATCATTCAACTCTATGTTCGATCTGGCTTCCATTCTCTAACTTTTCAGTTTCTGAGAATTTTCAAAATTTCAAAAATTTGGCTAACACCCTAAATTTTTGAAAAATTTCGCCATAACCTCCCCTGCAATGGGAGCATCGGGGAATTTCAAATAGCTTCCCCGGTCCTTCAGATCTCAAAAAGAAAAAGAAAAAGCCAAGCGGCTAGCCAATAGGCTCACAAAATCATCATCACCCAAACAAAACAGGAAATTATGTAGTAAACATGTACCTATTTGTCGGGCAAACAAATTTTATTCTTCGGCTCTAGCCTCCTTGCTATGACCTGTTCAATGATATACATGTATATGCAAGCAGATGCGACCAATTTTCAATATAGTTCAATATTTGATTCAATTAGGCATAATTGTTCAAAATTAGCAAACAATTAAACAAACAACACAAACCTCAATCAATTAGTGACTTTAACGTTTCAAATTGATAATTTTGATACATATACAAAAATCATGTTTTTGATGCCAATTCACAACAATGTATTCTAACTATATAAGTTTTGGTTCTCACACCAGTCTAATGGAAATATATAGAAAATCACACCTTCGAAACTCGAACATAAATGTTGATGATGCGATCGCTATCATCAATATCATCTTCGGGCGACTAGAGTGCGATGCTATATCTATTCAATATATTAAAACTTTGAATATACGTTTGCAAGGCGTATATGCAAATTCTTTATATACTGAATTGTCCAAAATCAATATAAACAAATAATCAAATACGAATAGTTGATTTAAATTCCAAAACAAAATTTGTTTTCACTTTAAAAATATACTCTTCACACTCGTTCTAGGATACTACTGATCTCATCTCTAACGAGTCATTCTAATTGGATATTACTAATCCAATATCTGATGAATTCTTTCGTATGTTTCTAATGTGCCTTGTTCTCTGCTTTGTAAACCAAAGCTCTGATACCAACTGTGAAGACCCGTAACTTCCCCGTAAAGGAAAGCGACGGATAGTTCGAGAACAAGCCACAACAGAACACATACAGAAGAACATTTCACTATATATTACAACAGTGCATCAGATTACAAGAATATACAGAGTATGAATAAATATTACACAGAAATATCAGAGATTTAAATTACATTTAAATACATAGCAGCGGAAAATAATACAATACACAACTAGAAGGAGATATACGGATACAAAGCTTTCCGGATATCGTTCCAGCTGTAAACCAGGATCCTGTGAATATAAATCTGCAAAACCAAAACTACTAGCTGCCCGTGTCGAAAATAGGGGCACCCAGAGTTTAGGTTAAAACAATAAACTCCAGGTCAGTCATGGGACTGGTGTGAGAACTAAAACAGTTAATCTTTATTTTCAAAGTAAGGTAAATCAAGGGACCACGCCGTATAACACGGAACGGGTTTCCTCCCAAGAACACCAGTGCATAAAACGAACAGCGCAATGCTAAATAAAGAAAAAATGAAGCTGTTATAAGACCCAGGTCCCATCACACAATGCAACGCAGTCGAGGATAGGGTTTTCCCTTATAACAGCCAAAGAATGCTTGATACGTTTAAAACAAATCATTTGATACTATAATAAGTGCATAGTGTATAAAACAACTTCAAATCATAAGTATCAATCATAGGCGGCATAAGCGCCCCATCCCACTATGTCGCCATATATAGGATTACAACTAAAACCGCAAAGTCACGTATTTGGAAATTGGATTTCCATCTATGAACCGAGGCAAAAGATAGTCCTCAACCGATTCAGACAATCTAGCCCATGTCTAGGCAAGTACTCAGTCAAGCCTTGGAGCGACAGGGCCGGTCCACCGATGTGGATTAAAATTCCTGAACACTACGTTTCCCCGCCCTTTGGGGCGTAAATGAGCCAACGAATGGCTCCATCGGTTCGAGAACGACCGATCAATCCGAGGCGCCTCGCAACAGCAACAACCACATAAGTCAAACTCGTCAGGGCGTGTAAAACCACTGACGCCACTTCTAGCTAGAAAGAAACGCAAGTCCTCCCTGAGGTCCGTCTCCCGTTTTTGGTTCATACCGGGTGTGAAACACGCGAGGTAAACGTTACACAAAGCTACGCCACAAAGGCCGTGCTTTGATCATCACCACAAGACTTTGCTTTTCAACAGAAGCCTTGATCATTTGCATCTTAGCATGCCACACAGGCAAACCATCCTATGCAACCGATATCAGTCACACAGAATGATATCCGATGTCAGACACACAGTCCATTTACAAGTCCGTTCTGGGTCTGAACGAAACCGGAGGCACCTAGTACCCCGCATATCCATCGATCTCCAAGTACGTCTGGACGATCACTAACTGTTTCCATCTTCTTGGGTGTACAACCCAATCAAGATCATCAGTTATCACCCAAACGACGTGAAGACCTCCGGTCTTCGACCATCGTCTTCATCTTCGACTTATCGTCGTATCAGTTATTCAGAATGGGATAAACCCGGTCTTTCCGAATAACTCGCGTATATTTTAAATAAGTGTTACACAAACACAACATACGCCTCATTCCAATTCATTAGTCACTAACCGTAAATTAATCAAGAGAATAATTCCCCAAATATTAACCCCGAAGGCCGAAACCAACATCAGATCAATATCCAGAAAACCATTCTGCTTGGCTAACCGACAGTTAGTTTCTAAATTTCACGTTCAAATCTAATTAAAGATTTAACTATCGCCTGGAGCAAAACTGGTGATACTCCATTCTCGATCTTTTCAATCTAATTAAAGATTCATTAAAACTCCACTTAGTTTTAATCTTTTGACTGGGTTAAAGAATCAGTGTCATTTAAAAACACGGTTCACGATAAACCCAAAATCACATTCATTAATCGTCGGGTTAAAGAACGAGTGTTATTTAAAACACTGTCCACGATAAACCCAAAAATCAATATCGATTCAATTCCAATTAAATATTATTTAATTGGTACACTTCATTAAATCTAAATAAAAAGATTTAATCATTTCTCAACTGGGTTCAAGAACAGTGTTAATGAAGACACCATTCACGACAAACCCAAATCACGTTCATTAATTATCGGGTTAAAGAACAAGTGTTATTTAAAACACTGTTCACGATAAACCCAAAAATCAATATCAATTCAATTCCAATTAAATATTATTTAATTGGTACACTTCATTAAATCTAAATAAAAAGATTTAATCATTTCTCAACTGGGTTCAAGAACAGTGTTAATGAAGACACCATTCACGACAAACCCAAATCACGTTCATTAATTATCGGGTTAAAGAACAAGTGTTATTTAAAACACTGTTCACGATAAACCCAAAAATCAATATCAATTCAATTCCAATTAAATATTATTTAATTGGTACACTTCATTAAATCTAAATAAAAAGATTTAATCTTTTCTCAACTGGGTTCAAGAACAGTGTTAGTGAAGACACCATTCGCGACAAACCCAAATCCCATTTGATATTCAATATAAGGCTCTGAATAGAAAATATATCGGCTTATATTCAATATCAAATTCTACGATTAACAAATGTCGTATTGGAAATAACGATATAAATATATATCTTTCAAATTTCCGTAACAACATCCGTATAATCACAAATTCCAACATCGAAATATTCCGAAGACAATTTCGATTCAAATCCACTCCAATGCAATCATTGGAAATTTTGGTTATTTTCAAAATCCTTTTCAGATTCAATTTATTTATTTAAAAATAAATAGAATTATAATTCTAGTTCAAAACTAGTTCATTTCGATAAAAATCTATTTTTATCTTTTCAAATAGGGAGTTTTTCATCCCAATTCTTTCTAAATCATTTCTAATGATTTTACACAAATTATTACTATTTTTAATAATTTTATCAAGGCCCGTACAGTCGATTTCCATCAATGGCCATCGAACTGCACTTACAGCGACCTTTTTCGAATTTGATTTGGACATAATTCCAAATCCAACCGTTAGATTTCAAATTTCTAATTTTCATTAGAAAGCTCTTTTCGATACGAACCCAACGGTTCCGGTTTTAGGAGAATCCGACGGTCGGATCTCCCGCAATGTCCGTTTGAAATAAATGGTCGAAATTCACGAACTGCCGCGGCGCGGCGCGTTCTATTCAGGCCATTATATTATATATATAATATATATAATATATACTTCGTCGATTACTATTCAAAACGAATTATATAAATAGTTTTAAAATCGTTTCAAAACCTATTTCAACTTCCATTTCAATTCAAAGCAAAATTGAATTCTTCTTTATAAATTCGTTTCAAAATTCATTTCTATTCAATTCGAATTTCAATTCAATTTGAATTCATTTCAATTCGCTTTCAATTCCATTTGAATTCGTTTTCAATTCAATTCATTTCGAAATCGTTTTCAATTCAATTCATTTCGAAATCGTTTTCAATTCATTTTGAATTCGTTTTCAATTCAATTCATTTCGAAATCGTTTTCAATTCATTTTGAATTCGTTTTCAATTCAATTCATTTCGAAATCGTTTTCAATTCAATTCATTTCGAAATCGTTTTCAATTCAATTCATTTCGAAATCGTTTTCAATTCAATTCATTTCGAAATCGTTTTCAATTCAATTCATTTCGAAATCGATATAAGTATCGTTCACGTCAAAATGGCGTCCATACACGGCTTCATAAATTTCTATTTTCAAATATTCTATTTCAAATATTTCTTTTTCAAAATAGTTGTTATTATCAAAATATTTCGTTCAACACATGACCAATCTCAATGAATGAGTACTGTCAACACATGAACTTTTATTTTATAATATTCTTTATTTTTCAAATTGGAATGAGGCCCAATCAATTACCATATAAAGTTAATTATATGGATTTTCATACAACACATGTATATCATAGCATTGAAAAATAATCAGCCATCAACCAAAGTGCACTACACTGCATAAGCATCAAATACAGATATTCAACGCTTATAACAGCCTGTCAATCAATCGATCGACATATTTAATCAATCAGGATGAGTGAACTGCATATTTCATCCTAACACCCGTGTGGGGTTTCAAACAATCAAACACAGATTTTATTTGTGCAGTTGGGCGATGTGTGAAATTTATCGACCCAATCAATATCATTCAAATAAGTGTACATAAACAAACCATCTGGTTTGTAAATGAATATTTATTTATTCACTTCACTATTTTCATATTCACGTTAAAAATTATATTTTTAACGATAAAACATTTTATTTCAACCTATGAATTTCTATTCAATTCATTTATTCAATAAAATGATATTTTTATTTTTCTAACATGTTTTAGAAAATTTCGGCGGCATAACGGCACGATACTAGAAACGGGACGAGGCCTAGCCTTATCCCCGGTCTAGTGAAGGCCCACGCCATTCACATATCAATCAAATCCATTCATCTCACCAAACAATTTAATTTCAATCAAATAATCTAACCAACTACACAACCAATCAAACAAGTCCATGGTCTGTGGACGGGTGTCGGGTGCTTCTAATAAGCACCGTCTGCATCCTAGTATATATATATATAACTAGAAATAAAATTGAAATGTGAGAAATTCTCACATATAGCTATCCTAGCTCCACGGCACTTCATTGATAGAAATCTTCTTCATCACCGCCTTTTTATCGTCTTCTTGTGCCCGTAGTCACTATAAATATAAAAATCACACATTTTTATATTTCGATGTCTTTAAAATAAAAATCACATTTTTATTTTTTTTCACTTTCAATTTAAAAGTCATATTTTTATAATCACTTCATATATTTGAAAATCGAATTTTTAGTTCGCTATTCAATATATAAAAATCGAATTTTTTATCGCTATGTCAAATAGATAAAAATTATATTTTTATCACGCTATTTTCCCCATAAAGATTTCGCCTTTTCTAAAATAAAGATTTAGCCTTTTCAAAAATAAAGTTTTCGCCTTTATAAAAATAAAGTTTTCTTCTTATAAAAATCACCACTTTATCTCAACGTATATAAAATAAAAATCAGATTTTTATTTCGTTACATACACAAAGATGATATCTTTATATTCTCTATCCTATAAAGATTATATTTTCAATACTTTAAAAATATAAAAATCATATTTTTAATACTTTAAAAATATAAAGATCATATTTTTACAAAAATATAGATCCCGCCCTTTCCATTTTAAAGATCAAATCTTTTCTTTTACCTTTTCAAGTTTAAATCTTTTCTCCTTTTAAAATCTAAATCTTTAATCAGTTTTTAAATGCTAATAAAAAATCAAAACAGTTTTAAATTACTAATTAAAAATAAAAACAGTTTTTAAATGCCAATAAAAAAAATCAAAATAGTTTTAAATTACTAATTAAAAATAAAAACAGTTTTAAATTACTAATTAAAAAAATCAAAACAGTTTTAAATTACTAATTAAAAATAAAAACAGTTTTTAAATTACTTAAAAAAAACAGTTTATATAATAAATTAAATTCAGAAAAACTTACCAGGGGGGGGCTCGTGGCAGAGGCGTCGGAGGTGGGGGTTCAGGAGAGGCGCGCGAGGGGGGTCGCGGGTGGTCGCAGGCGGTGGGGACGGCTGGTGAAGTCGAGGGGGGGGGGTCCTTCGCGATTGTTTCTGGCGAGGGGGGGGGGTCGGTAGGCTCGCGGCGCCGCTGGGGGGGGTCTTGAGCGAGGTGGCGGGAGGAGCGGCGGCTCCTCCCCCTTCCTCCTCCGTCCTAATTCTTTTTTTTTTTTTTTTTCTTTCCTGGAGGAAATCGATTTTTGGAAGAGAGAGGGGGGGGCCAGGTATAAAGGAAGAGGTTTTTTTTATATTTTTTTTTATATATATTTTTTTATTTTAATTATTTTATTCGGAAAAAGGTTGACCTTTAAATACGAACTCGAAACGAGGCCCACCGCCTGTCGTCCATAGCGTTTCACCCCCATTCCGAACACAATGGGACATGTATTGTAAGCTGATTCGGCTGTTACAATCAATTTTCGTTAAATTTACATTTAAAACCTTATATTGAATTTTAAACGTACATTTCAAATTACCGGGGTCACATACTAACTCTAAAAATTCCCGAAAAATATTTTCTAGCTTCGTATTGACGATACGGCCCTAACAAAACTAGTTTCGTCGGATTCCGAGACCGTTAGAAAAATGGCCAATTCCCAGTCGATTAAAATCAACTGAAACTGGTCAAACGCATTTTCCTTTGCCACGCTCACATATTGATTCGAAAAATTATGAAATTTGGAATCTAGCAATAACTTAACATCACGGACCCAACAAAACTGGTTTCGTCGAAATCCGAGGTCGTTTGCAAAATTGCTATTTTTAAGGGCCTTATATATATAAAAATATATATAAATTCCACAGCGACTATTTCTAATTTTAAACTGGACATATCTTATCATTTCTAAAATGAAATCTCAGTTTGTTAACTTCGTTACAAAGATATAGTTATACAGATTCAAATATTTCTTGTTTCGTTCAATTCTGACTTATATTGAATTCTGTATATTCATTTGAAATTAGAAATCGAATTTTCGAACTACCGCGCCATTTTCAATTCCTTTTATAATTATATATAATTATTATATATTTTAACGACGACGTATATAATATATACGATCGAATTCTATTCAAAATAAATTTTTCGTCGATATTATTTAAAATAATTCATTTTAAATAATCAAAATTCGCTAAAACTGCCAAAATAAAAATTTCAAACTGACATCCTGCTAAGTGTTGGTGCTGATGTCCCCCCAGATGCTGAACCCATCGAGGCTTTGAGAGACATGGATGGGCGCCATGACAGCGATGAAGAGGAAGTCGCCTTTACCAAAGAAAGCAGAGGCGATGATGAGGAAACCTTGGCTGAACAACATGCCGAAGAGGAGGAGCAGTTGCTCCTTATGAAAGGGGGACAGGATCCAGTATATGTGCCCCCAATTTTCGAGATCGATCCCAAAACTGGGTTGGTCGTAAGATTTTCCTCCCGATCAATAACTTCGCAACTAGCCTCTTAATCCTCTAGTTCTTCGCTGGAGCCTCTTGTTGATAAGAGGAAGAGAAAAAAGGTGATCATTCGGATGTTGATAAGGAGGAGCCAGGGAAGCGGAAAAAGGGCAAGAAGCGCACATAGCCCCCTCCCCCCAGCATAAGTAGGATGCAGATATCAGTTCATATTTTGTCCTTAGGATTTTTAGGCTTTCCACTGGTCATGAAATGTAATTGTGGGAATGGCCCTCACTTTTGTTTAGGTTCCTCTTTATCTTGTAGGTTTGCAGTTTATGAATGAAAGTTTATTTCTTTTGCGTCATCGTGTACCTGCAGTCAATAAACTCCTCATATTTAGTCACAAGTCATTCGCCTATAACCAAGCTAAGATTATACTACAAATCATTCAAGCAACAGAAAGAATTTAACAATTTCTATGCATGTTGCCCCCTATATTTGAATACGGGGGACTTGGAATTTTTTAGTAGAATTATAGTCCTTGAGGCACCGAACCTCCGGTGCCTCTATACTTTCCCGATCCATCAGCGGGTTAAAGTTCGAACTCGTATCATGATCTGCTCACCGATCCTTTAATGGGGCAGGAATTCTGGGGACGCTGAGTCTCCAGAATCCTTGTCAGCCCTTAATCACAGATGTTTTTATACTCTCCTGGCAGTCGCCAAGGTTAGAGTTCGAGCTTGGCTATTCAGTCGCCCCCCGATCCTTCAGCGGGGTAAGAGCTCTTTCTCAGCGCTTAATCGTAGACGCTTTTATACTCTCATGGCGGTCGCCAAGGTTAGAGTTCGAACTCGGCTGTTCAGTCGCCCCCCAATCCTTCAGCGGGGTAAGAGCTCTTTCTCAGCGCTCAATCGTGGACGCTTTTATACTCTCCTGGCGGCCGCCCAGGTTAGAGTTCTGTCAATGACGTGATTCACTCTATTGTACCTTCAAAGTTCTAGCTGCGGATTGCTCTCCATTTTGATGGAAGGCACCTGGAGTCACATGTTCATGTGATTACCGCATAGTTTACAGCAAATTTCATAAAGATAAAAAAGCGGATAAATAATAGTACAATAAAGGTAAACGACACATGGTGTTTTTATAGTGGTTCGGTCAAATCGTAACCTACATCCACTTTATAATCTTTTGCTTAAAAAAATTGGACTATTCTAGGCAAGTCATGCCTTTTACATGGTCCTATGAAACAAAAGAATAAATCCGACATCTTTATGTCAGATAAGGCCGCAAATGTTGGCCATTCCACACTCTGGGGATTTCTTCTCCATCCACTGTAGCTAGCTTGAAGGTTCCATTATCAAGCCTTCGTAGAATGGAGTACGGTCCCTCCCACTTCGCACCCATATGAGTCGGGGGTGTAAAGACACGCTTCAGAACCAAGTCTCCGGGTTCAAAGGTTCGGGCTCGAACCTTTTTGTTGTAGTATCAATGCGACCTGTTGCTTGTGTCTCAAGGCACGCAAGTCTGCTTCATCCCTCTTCTCTTCTATTGAATCTAGGGATTCAAGGAGCAACTCGTTATTAGTCATCGGATCATAATAAGTAACTCGGTGAGACGGTACTTTTAGCTCAACCGGGATGACTGCTTCTGCTCCAAAAGCAAGGGAGAAGGGGGTATGGCCTGTTGCCGATTTATAAGTCGTCCTGTAGGCCCACAATGCCAAGGGTAACTCATCGACCCACATAGCTTTAGCCCGCTTCAATCTACTTTTGATAATGGACTTAATCACTTTATTTGCTGCTTCGATCTGTCCGTTCGACTGCGGATGTGCCACAGAGGTGTACCGTTTCTCAATGTGGTATTTCTGGCAGAAGTTCCTGAACTCGCTGCTGTCAAATTGGGTTCCATTGTCAGTTGCAATGATCTTCGGAATCCCGAACCGACAAATAATGTTCCTAACAACGAAATTGATCACTCACTTGGTTGTAATCGTAGTCAACGGTTCGGCCTCAACCCATTTGGTGAAGTAGTCTACAGCTATAATGGCGAACTTTGCTCCGCCTTTTGCTATAGGAGGGTTCCAATGATGTCAATTCCCCACATAGCGAAAGGCCACGGACTTGTCATTGTTTTTAACTGACCAGGAGGTGCCCTGGGAATCCTTGAAAATCTTTGGCAAGCATCACAACGTCGCGCGTACTTTGTCACGTCTTTGTTTATGGTAGGCCAGAAATAACCATACCGCAACACCTTTTTTGCCAGAGTTTGTCCTCCAGTGTGATCGCCACATTCACCTTCGTGCACTTCCTGCAGTACACGTTTGATGTCGTCATGAGCTATACACCGAAGGAGAGGCATCGAAAATCCCTGTCTATATAGGACTCCGTCTTGCAGAACATATCGGGAAGCTTTACGAATTACCTTACGCCTCTCGCTCTTCTTGGTCGGAAGTGTTCCATTCATTAGGAAATTCTTTAGAGGGGTCATCCATGACTCCCTTTCCGGCTCAGTTTCTAGTACCGGATCAATCTCCATCTGATCTATACTAGGGAACCGAAGCACTTCAACTGGGGCTAGCCTGATCTCTTCAGAATCATCGGAACTAGCCATCTTGGATAATTTATCTGCCTGTTGGTTCTCTGACCGTGGAATATGAGAGATACTGTAGTGATCAAAACCTATCAGTAACTCCTTTACTTTCTCCAAATACGAAATCAATCTTGGGCTCTTAGCTCGAAATTTTCCAGAAACCTGATTTACAACCAACTTGGAGTCACAAAATATATCCAGCTTCGCGATCTCTAATTCCTTTGCGATCCTCAACCCGGCTATCAGGGCTTCATATTCGGATTCGTTGTTAGTGGCGTGAAATTCCAACTGGATAGCATAGGATATCAGTCTTTTCTCAGGAGTTTCAAACACCACTCCGGCACCAGATCGTTTATCATTCCTAGCACCATCAATATACAATTTCCATGCACTAGGATCGAGAAGTAACTTTGGTGGGTCAGTCTCTTCGTTTACCATGTCGTCCTCTGAGGTAGTAAATTCTGCTATGAAATCTGCCAGCACTTGCCCCCGTATTGACCGTCGGGGCTGAAAATTTAAATCAAATTGACTTAGTTCAATGTTCCAATTGAGCAACTTTCCAGAAGCTTCTGGTCTCTGTAGAACTTGCTTGAGCGGATGATCTGTATACACGGTGATAGGATGAGCTTGGAAATAATGTCGAAGTTTCCTAGATGCAATCAATAAACTGTACGCCAGCTTTTCGATCCTCGGATAATTACGTTCAGCTGCCGCCAATTTTTTACTCACGTAGTACATTGGCCTTTGAACCTTGTCTTCTTCTCTCACTAAGGCTGAGCTGATCGCGTGGACGACACTGCTAAATACACGAATAAATCCTTGTGATCCACCGGCTTAGACAGTATCGGAGGTCTCTCCAGATGATTCAGTAGGTTCTGAAATGCTTCAATGCAACCAGGGGTCCACTTAAAATTGCGTTTTCCTCGCTTTATCAATTCAAAGAACGGGATGCATTTGTCTGTCGCTCTAGAGATGAATCTTCTTAATGCCGCTACTTTCCCCGCAAGGCTCTGCACATCTTTGATTTGTCTAGGCTCCTGAATGTCTCTGATTGCTGCAATCTGGTCTGGATTAATTTCAATCCCGCGCGAGCTGACAATGAATCCCAAGAATTTCCCGAATGCAACCCCAAATGAGCATTTCGTTGGGTTGAGTTTCATCCCATACTTTCGAAGAATACCAAACATTTCTGCCAAGTTCGTAGTGTGATCGGACGATCGTCTGGACTTAACCAACATGTTGTCGACGTACACCTCCATCGTTTTCCCAATCTGGTTATAGAACATTCTGTTCACTAACCGTTGATATGTAGCGCCTGCATTCTTCAAACCAAAAGGCATTACCACGTAGCAGTACAGTCCCAGATCAGTAATGAAGCTAGTGTGTTCTTGATCTGGAACATGCATAGGAATCTGGTTATATCCTGAATAAGCATTCATGAAAGAGAGAAGCTCATGACCTGCCGTTGAATCTACCAACTGATCAATTCTGGATAACGGAAAGCTATCTTTTGGGCAGGCTTTATTCAAATCCAAAAATCAATACACGTACGCCACTTCCCATTGGCCTTCTTTACCAAAACTGGATTTGAAATCCAATCTGGGTAGGTTGAGTCTCTGATGAATCCGTTACTTCTTAACCTTTCAACTTCTTCTTTCAAGGTTGCGGACCTCTCTGGGCCCAACATTCGCCTTTTTTGTTTTACAGGGGGTTGCTTTGGATTAATGTTCAATGAATGGCTCATGATTGATGGAGATATCCCACACATGTCTGCGTGGGTCCAAGCAAATACATCCAAGTTATCTTTCAGGAATTCCGTCAGTTCTTTAGCTCGAACTGGATCCAACTGGGATCCAATCTTCAGGACCTTCTCTGGGTCGCTATCATCGATTGGTACATCCACAGTCGTTTTGTTGGGAGCCGCCATTCTGCCCCTATTCTCTTTGTCCTCTCTAGGATCTATATCCTCGAGCAGTTCTCTGGGCGACTCACCTATAGTCATTCTCTTTAATTGCTATGACGTCTCCTCCCTTGTGGGGGAAGAAGCGTCTTTAACCTCAATATCTTTTCCTTTACGGAGTAGCTTTAGCTCTGCAATGTAACATGCACGTGCAGCAGCCTGATCTCCTCTGACTATGCCAACACCAGCTTCTGTAGGAAACTTCAATAACAAGCACCAGGGGGCTATACAAGCTCTAAACTTTGCAATGGCCGGTCGGCCCAAGAAGGCATTATAAGGCGATTCAATATCCAAAACTACGAAGGGAAGAATTCTGACTCTCTGGCGTTCTCCTTCCCCAAGTGTTACCGGCAGCTCTACATATCCCGTTGGAGTAGTTGAAGGCCCGTTAAATCCACGGATCCATCCTTCACATGGCTTTAAATCTTTCAATTCAAGGTTCATTAGATCGAACGTCTTTTTGAATAGAATGTTGACTGAACTCCCGTTATCCACTAAAACTTTATGGACAGTAGCCGGGCCAATAGGAACTGTGATTACAAATGGATCTTCGGTCGGAGCGTGGACTCCAATACTCTCTCGGTTGCGGAAAATGATGTCGTCTGACATCATCTTTTGTTGTTTTACCGGGACATTGTCCTCAGGGTTGCTGCAATCTCCTGCCTCGAGACGATGCTTTGCTGCATTTACGTACTGGTCCATCGCCCTGAAACTATGCCCGGCTAGATAAAGCCCTCCCATTATGGTATTGATAACAAGATCCTTTCCATTTTGCTGGATAGTTGGCCCGGCAGTAGGTTGATTCTGGTTTTGGTTCGGGGTCTGAATAGCTTGCCCCCTGTCTCTAGGAGTCACCCGGTACTCATTCAACTTCCCTTCTCGGAGCAACCTCTCAACTACGTCTCTCAGATGACGGCATTCATTTGTAGAGTGGCCGTGAGTCTGATGGAAGAGACAAAACTTCCCCGTCTCACGTTCTTTCTCCTTCGAATCTCTTGGAGGAGGCATTTTATGTTGGAGAACGTTGTACGAGTCAACGAATATACTCTCCAAAGTATCATTTATTGGCGTATAACTTTCGAAAGACCTGGGACGAGTCCTTCTCTGGGAATCGTTCCCCCGATTTCTCTTCCGATTATTGCCATTACTGTTGTTACCATTGTTTCCTGACTGACGGCTGCCGCCCTGGTTTCGGTTTCCAACGTTGACTTCAACTTTTCCCGAGCTATCTCCGGTTTGCTTGATGGCGACATTACTTTGGATTTCCTCCTTACTTGTCATTTTCATCTCCCGGTTGGCATATACCTCCTCCTGACGTAGGCGTACGTTTGCTTTCTCGTAAAACAATTCTCTAGTATGAGGTGGTTTGCCGGCCAGGTATCTCCCAAATTCAGTATCTTTATCCACCCCATCAATTAGGGATGCCACAACAGTCGGCTCATGGGGATCCTTGACTTGGTGGCGGCTAGGTTGAAACGATCCAGATACACCCTCAAGCTCGCACCTGGTCGTTGTTTGACAAGGAACAGGTCAATCACACTTTTCGACCTTTGTGCATAAATGCGGAACTGTTCTACGAACTTTTCACTCAATTCCCTAAAAATGGAAATTGATCTTGCTGGTAAGCGAGTAAACCATAATAACGCTACATCCTCCAGGAATATAGGGAATGCTTTGCACTTTACAGCGTCGGAAGCTGCGGCAGCGGTCATTGACCAAGAATATCTCATTAGATGTTGGATTGGATCAGATCTACCCGCGTAACGGTTCATTTGAGGCATGTTGAAGCGCCTCGAGAATGTTACATCTAGAATGTCGTCGGAAAAAGGGGTGTGGCTGCGATCAATTCCCCAGTCTTCATTCTTTTGTCCATGGCTATCCGCCAGGATTTGATGGATCATAGCTGCAACATTTGCACTGGTCATCGGAGGCTCGGGGTCAGTGCTTCTAGCTCGGTGGAATTTTCCGATCTCTCTTCTAGGAACATCCACGAAGTAAGGGGCTCGGATTGGGCTTCGCTGCCCCCTGTTACTATGAGTATTTGTACGGTGGAGGGGCTGAGGTGGTCTATTCTCAACAGGATTATTCACAACTCGAGCTCTAGGAGTTGCGGCATGATTATTCAAGTTGCAGTTTGAGGGTCCTTCACCAAGTGTCTCTTCCTCCCGTGATGGCAAGGTTCCAAATCGGAGTTGTTCTATATTTTCAGCCCGCTTATACGATCACCGCGGAGGTCTTGGCGATTCCTCCGATAAAGAAGAGTACTCTGGGGTGAGCGGACGGACTGGAGGAAGCGTTCTTTGCCTTACAAGATCATCCAGACGTCTATCCATAGCAGTCAAATTCTGTCGCAGCATGGAGTTTTCCTGCCTTTGAGCAGCTATTTCATCAAACAGCCTATCCCACATTTCAACGAAGTGAGATAGATCTCCTTCAGTAACTGGAGCAGAGGGGTCATACTGATCATCAACATTTTCCCTTATGCGCAGAGAGCTTGAGCCAGGTCGAACAGAGGAACCAGGACGGGAAGAGCGAGTCATACGCTCCTTTCCAGGTCGGGTTGTAATCCGGTCATCACCTCGGATCGTGGTGGATCGGTGTCGGTGGCTCGCAGCACCCCCTGGGATCGGATCGTGGTAACATTGGGAGGGGGGTTCATGGTGTTATCGTGGGACCGGGTGACGACCCCTTCAACTGTTCGGTTCGCATCGCCCTCCACGGTTCGGTTCGCCATCTCCGTTCCGCGATCCGAGGGTCCTTCGTTGACCTGTTCATGCACGCTCTCTTCAATCGCTTCATTCGCAGCTTCATTCGCCTGTGAAGCTCGCACTTCCTTGGACTTCTTTCCAGCTATGATACCAGGTATTGTCGAAATCTTCAAAAGTATGAATAGTGAGGTTTCGGGACTGTTTTCTTCGGACTTGGATATCCAAACAACGGAGAAACAATCCAATATCCTGAGTTCAATTCTCAGTGAAAGCGCCAAAATGTTAGATCAAAATTTGGCTCTAACACCCAAATTGTTCTGATTCGTAGAAAATTATAACTGAAAAATGAGGAAAAAGCAGAGAACACACAAGGTTTATAGTGGTTCGGCATTAACGAGCCTACGTCCACTTTATATGCTATTGATTATACTTTGAATGCTAGTACAACCAATGATTTCTCTCAAACTCACTCTTACAATTATGATTTATCTCAGTAATCTCGAAATAAAGCTGATAAGAAATAGTGATATGACAGTAATGGTGGAGTCAATACTCAATACTGCCAAAAGATCCCCAAAAATGCCAAGCTTTGGGCTATTTATAGCTGATTCTGTCAAGCGGATCGCGGTCACACGTGGCGCAAATCCCGAGAATATCAGATCGGATCGAGGCTTGATGAAGAATTGGTCAATATGACAGTTGTAGACAGGTGTCGCGAGATCCATGCATCTCGGATCGTGATGGACTTAGTCAGGAGCTTCGCCACATCCTCGGTGATCGGATCGGTTCGTGATGGCGAAGGAGGGATCAGGTCGTGACCCGCTGCAGCGATCCGATGGTGCGATCCAAAAGGGGGGGCGATCCGCATGGGCGATCCGCCTTTCTGTGAACTAAAGGAGAGAAATCTCATACTTTCTTCTTATGTGTTGAACCTTGGTGGCTTGGTCAAAAAGCAAGCCAACATATATATATATATATATATAGCATATGAAAAAATCCAATGGCGAACAATTATAATAGAACAAATTAATATTTATTATAATATCTGACTATTTAGAGCTGATAGGGCACTTTCTACTATCATGACTCTATCCTCCACATGTTTTACATTTTCGCCTTTTATTTTCAATAGACAACTCTTGTAGAAGAAAGAAGTTTGTAAATAGTTACTTTACTTGGACTTTACAGTAAATAATTCGCTTGTATATAAACAAATGACTTCTGGTTATTTGACAGGAGTTGTAAAATAAAAGTTGTGTTTAGTTTTCCTCTCTGAATACTTGTTCTTCATGGTATCAGAGCAGGTCGTGCTCATCCTCTATCGATTCCAATAAATTTTTGGATATTCGAATTAATTTAGGATCTATTATCGATTTTATCCTCAGATCTTGATTCTCTATTTTCTCAAGATACCTGAAATAACCTCTAAGAATTCCTCCTTTCATCAAAATAACATGAATATTGGAATCAATTTCGGTGATCCCTATTTTCTTACTGGAAGTGATATGCCATATCAATCTCTCATGAATTATTGCTTTGGTGCCACTAACTATATTAATTGGAGTCGGAGTGTTAGAATGGCCTTGATTGCAAGAAAAAAGATCGGATTTATTGATGGAACTTTGGAGAAACCAGATCCAAATTCATCTGATTATCATAAGAGGATTCGCAACGACTACATGGTGATGTCATGGATAAATAATTCGATTGAGAAGACAATTGCTCAGAATTTTGTCTTTGCTAATTCATCACAACATCTTTGGTCAAAAATGAAGGAAAGGTATGGTGCTTCGAATGTTCCTCAAAATTTTGAATTACATCGTACTCTTACTTCGATTCAGCAAAATAATAGTTCTATCAGTGAATATTATGGCAAAATGAAACGAGTTTGGGATGAACTACAAGTTCTTGAAGGATACCCTAATTGTACGTGTGGTGCGCTCAAGACATGTAGTTGTGATATCCTTAAAAAAACTGTTGAAGCAGATCAAAGGCTAAAGCTAATACAGTTCTTACCTGGCTTAAACAAGACATATGATATTGTGAAGTCGAATATTTTGAGTTTTAATCCTTTACCTACTTCAAATAAGGCTTATTATATGTTGCAGCAAGTTGAAAAACAGAATAGTATGAATATTGATTCTCCTGCTGAAGTGAGTACTTTATTGAGTAATAAAGGAGGTTTTAAAAATTGAGTTGGTGGTAAGAAAGATTTTAAAAGGATCAAGGCTGAAAAAGCAGACAGGTTTTGTGATAACTGCAAAGCAAAAGGGCATAATACAATTGATCAATGCTTCAAGTTGATTGGATATCCTGATTGGTATCTTGGTAATAAAGGAAAGAAGATAGCAGCTAATGTACATGATGTTACACATGGAAGTGGTAATATGAATGATCCTCTTGATTTCGGAACAACTAGCAAGAAAAGTGAGTCAAGTTCCAGCAAACAAAAGGTTGACCAAAACATGGTTTTAGCTTTCTATCAGGAGATCTTAAAGATGATGAATAGCGAAATTTCAACAGCAGTTAACTTTACAGGTATAATTGCTTCTAATGCAAAAATTGATAATAATTCTATGCATGAAAGTTCTTGGATAATAGATACTGGTGCATCTAAGCATATGGCATTTCATATTAATATGTTTAGCCACACACAAACTCTTAAAAATCCTATTAAAGTTGGTCTTTCTAATGGTTCTTATAAATCATTTTTTTACTGGAACAATCCCTATAACTCCACAAATACACCTTAAGAATGTCTTATTTGTTCCTCAATTCAAAAACACTTTGCTATCTGTTGGCAAATTGCTTGATTAATATAATTTTGTTTGTTTTGTTTCAACAAAATTCTTGCATCTTTCAGGACCCCACTTCTAAAAAAATCAAGCTCACTGGTACATGACATGCTGGTTTGTATAGATTCAGTAAACAACTCTTCAATACTGTTCCAGATTCTCAAATTTTCGATGTTTTTTATCCTAAAAATAATCATATTGTAAATTCCAGTGTTAGTGTTCCTAGTCTTGATATTCTTCATGTTAGATTAGGACATGTTCCGATCGGAAAAATGACACATCTATGTTGTAAACATTCTAGTGGTAATAAAAATGGGTTTAATTGTGAAGTTTGCTTGTTTACTAAACATCATAAATTGCCATTTACATCTTCAGTATCTCATGCCATGCATAATTTTGATCTTGTTAATATTGACTTATGGGGTCCATATAGAGTTCCATGCTACAGTGGTGCTAGATATTTTTTAACAATTTTAGATGATCACACTAGAACTACATGGACTCACTTAATTCAAAGTAAACATCAAGTACACAGTGTGATCAATGCTTTCTTAGCTTATGTTGAGACTCAGTTTGCAACAAGAATTAAGGCCATCAGAAGTGATAATAGGATTGAAATCATCCAAGAATCTTGCAATACATTATTTGCTCAAAAGGGAATTATACATCAGAGATCAATTCATGGAAATCCGCAATAGAATGAAAGAGTAGAGAGGAATCATAGACATCTTATAGGGACTTCTAGAGCCATTAAAATACATGTTGGTTTACCCATAAAGTTTTAGGGAGATTATTTGTTAGCTGCAACATATCTTATCAACTTAATGCTAGGTTCCATTTTAAACTGGAAAACTCCTTTTGAAATGTTGATGGGGAGGCAACTAGTTTATGATCATTTAAGAGTAGTTGGATGCTTATGTTATCCTAAAATCAAGACGAGAGATAAATTTGCTTCTAAATCTACAAGACGCATTTTGCTGGGATATCCTTATGTTCAAAAGGGGTACAAATTATTCGAAATGGAAACTGGTAAAATCATTTTGAGTAGAGATGTTATTTTTCGAGAAGATAAGTTTCCTTTCAAAGAAGATGTTCCTCATTCCTCACAAAATGTACCTACCCAAAATCAGCCTATCATATTTCCTTATGATGAAACATATGATGACCTTTCAGTAGTTTTTCCTTCGGGCACATTGAATTCACCTCCTATTAATACAAATATTCCACCTTTTCTATCAGCACCACCTTCTATACCTTCATCTACTTCCTCCTCACCTCAATTTCTTCCTGAACAGTCAATCCCAGATTTACCTCAAATACCTTCATCCATACCCGAATTTGTTCATGTTCCTATTAGGAGATCTAATAGGAATATTTCCCTTCCAAGTAAATTCAAAGATTTTGTTGTTACTCTTCCACAAAATAAACTACCTACACCACCAACTGCTTCTGAAAATTTTGTTACTACTAGTTTTAATGTGTACACTGACAAAAGTTTGTCATCTCTTAATAAAGAATCTTTAGCTAGTTTGGAAAAGATGTTACCTACTCATGAACCGATTTCATACAATTAAGCAAAGAATGATTTGAAGTGGGTTGAAGCAATGGGCAAAGAGATTTCTGCTTTGGAAGAAAATAAATCTTGGGAGATGATTAAGTTGCCACCAAATAAGCAAGCAATTGGTTGTAAGTGGGTTTACAAAATCAAATTTAAATTGATGGCTTGAGGTGATAAGCAGATAAAAGGCAAGGACTTCATACACACATTTACCCCTACAGCTAAATTTACAATAGTAAGAACTGTGATTGCTCTTACTACTATTAGTAAATGGGAACTACATTAGTGTGATATTAACAATGCATTTCTTCATGGATATATTGATGAAGAAGTATACATGTTACCACCTCCTGGATATAATGCAGAACCAGGTATGGTTTTCAAGCTTCGAAGATCATTATATGGTTTACGACAAGCATCAAGACAATGGAATTATGAATTATGTAAACTTCTTATTTAGTTTGATTTTGTACAGTCAAAGCAAGATTATTCTATGTTTACGAACTAGAGAGGAAATGATTTCCCTATTGTTGTAGCATATGTAGATGATTTGTTGATTACAGGATCGAATATGCAGCTAATTTCTGAGTTGAAACAATGTTTGCATGAAGCTTTTACGATTAAAGATTTGTGTCAACTCATATATTTCCTTGTCATTGAAGTGTCTAGATCAAGTGAAGGAATTTTATTAAACCAAAGAAAGTATATTCTAGATTTGTTGAGGGATGTAAATCTGGAAAATTGCAAGGCTACAAATTTTCCATTTCAAAAGGGTTTGAAACTGAGCACAGATGATGGTGACATATTATCTGATCCTAAATTGTTTAAAAGCATTATTGATAAGCTTCTCTATTTGAATATGACGAGGCCTGATATTTCTTAGGCTGTTCAACAGCTTAGTCGGTTTTTATTATATCCAAGAGCACCTCATTTTGCAACTGCAATGCATATACTAAAGTATTTGAAAGGCACTATTAATCATGGTTTATTTTATTCTGTAAACAATGAACCGAAGTTAAAAGCATATTGTGATGCAGATTGGGGGAATTGCATGTTCACAGCGAGAACATTGTCAGGATATTATATGTTTTGTGACGACCCCAAACCCCCATTCCACAGTGGCAAAGGTAATCTTTGGAATATAACACATAAACAAATAACAGTAGAACAGAAATATATAAATACACCAGATAATGTACATCAAATTACACTGGAAAAACATAATCATCAGAGTTACACAGTATACAGGATCACACTTAGTACAAAATACAGTTTCAGCTTTACATAAAATGTCTGCAGCGGAATCATAACATAATATGTATAACAGGAGCTGAACAACATAAAAAGAAAGAAGTGATAGAATCCATCTTCAGCTCCATAGCTATCCAAAAAGAGCCTACTAAAACCTGAATACAAGGCTGCCCGTGTAGAAATAGGGGCACCCAAGTTTGCAAGTGAAACAAACTACGAGTCAGTCATGGGACTGGTATGAGAAATCTACTTAACTTATTTTATAATAAGGCCAATCACAGGACCATGCCGCCAACGCGGAACGGGTTTACACCACTGGATTGCCAGTGCTTAAAACAAGTAAAACATTTAAACATCGCAATGCTTTTTACAAAAATGAAGCCATTATAAGACTCATTTCCCATCACACAATGCAATGCAAACCGGAGGATAGAGTTTTACCGTATAATGTCCAAAATATGTTTGATACGAATAAAACAAAAGCATTTGATATTATTACTAGTGTTTATATGTTTCAAAAACAATTTCAATCATACGTATTAATCATAGACGACATGGGTACCATATATCATGTCGCCATATATAGATTTACAATGAAAACTGCACGACGTCATATTTGGAAATTGGATTTCCATCATGAACCAAGGCAAGGAATGAGACGACCCCGAACCCCGTACTGACGGTGGCAAGGGTAATCCTTGGAATATAACACAGAAACAGACAATAGCAGAGCAGAATTAAATAAATACACCAGATAATGCACAATAGAATATACTGGATAAATGTAATCATCAGAGTTACACAGTATACAGGATCATACTTAGTACAAATACAGTTCAGCTATACATAAATGTCTACAGCGGAAACAAACATAATATGTACAATAGGAGCTGAACAACATAAAAAGAGATAAATGATAGAATCCATCTTCAGCCCCAGCTATCCAGAGAAAGCCAGCTAAAACCTGAATACAAGGTTGTCCGTGTAGAAAAAGGGGCACCCGAGTTTGAAAGTGAAACAAACTACAAGTCAGTCATGGGACTAGTATGAGAAATCTACTCAACACATTTATAATATGGCTAATCACAGGACCACGCCACTTTCGTAGAACGGGTTTACTCCATCGGATTGCCAGTGCTTTAAAACAAATAATTCTTTTTAAACATCGCAATGCTTTTTATCAAAATGAAGCCATTATAAGACTCAGTTCCCATCACACAATGCAACGCAAACCGGAGGATATAGTTTTACCTTATAATGGCCAAAATATGCTTGATACGAATAAAACAAAAGCATTTGATATTATTACTAGTGTTTATAGGTTCCGAAAACAATTTCAATCATAGCTATAAATCATAGACGGCATGGGTACCATATATCATGTCGCCATATATATATATATATATATATATATATATATATATACAATCAAAACCGCACGATGTCGTATTTGGAAATTGGATTTCCGTTATGAACCAAGGCAAAAGATAGTCCTTACCGAATTCGAGACTGTCTAGCGCGAGTCTCAGGATCAGAACGCATCGACCCTTGGATCGTCAGGGCCGGTCCATCGATGTGGATTAAAATGCCTGAACACTACATTTCCCCGCCCTTTGGGGCGTAAGTGAGCCAATGAATGACTCCATCGGTCCCGGATCGACCGATATATCCGAGGCGCCTCGCAACAGTAACAACCACATAAGTCAAACTCGTCAGGGTATGTAAAACCACTGACGCCACTTCTAGCTAGGAAGAAACGCATGTCCCACCTGAGTTCCTCTCCCGTTTCTGGTTCATACCGGGGTGTGAGGTTCGCGAATTCACGTTGTACACAAAGCTATACCACACAGGCGATGCTTTGATCATCACCACAAGACTTTGCTTTTCAACAGAAGCCTTCATCACTGCATCTTAGCATGTCACACAGGCAATTCACACCATGCAACTGATGGCTATCAATCACACAGAATAAATTCCAATGTCAGACACACAGTCCATTTACAAGTCCGTCCTGGGTCTGAACGAAACCGGAGGCACTATATACCTCGCAAACCCATCGACCTCCACGTACGTCTGGACGATCACCACTCATTATCCATATTTCGGGATGCCTCCCAATCAGGACATCAGTTACCATCCAAATGAGGTGAAGATCTCCGGTCTTCGACCATCGTCTTCATCTTCGATTTCTTATCGTCGATTCAGTTATTCAGAATGGGATAAACCCGGTCTTTCTGAGCAACTCGCGTATATAATAAACAAGTGCTACACAAACACTACATACGCATCATTTCAATTCATTAGTCGCTAACCGTCAATCAGTAAGAGAACGATTTCCCAAATATTAACCCCGAAGGCCGAAACCAACATTAGATCAACACCCAGGAAACCATTCGACTTAGCCAACCATCAGTTAGTTTCTAAATTTCACATCCATATTGTTTATAATATTTTATAACGATTTATCGCCATTTTTATTTATTTTAAAATAGCCAATTTATTCAAACAACGCTTCGGGCCATAACGCGGTCGTAGCGCTGTTTTTCTTCAGATTTGATTTACACATATCTGAAAATCTAACCGTTGGATTTTCACAAAATTTACATTATTAGAAAGATCTTTTCAAAATGAATCCAACGGTTCCAGTTTCGGGAAAATCCGACGGTTGGATCTCCCGGTATAATCGTTTGAAGTTTCGATTTCAAAATACGAACTGCAGCGTCGTTATTCGATTTAATATAATTATATTTATATATATATATAATCGATTCTGGCGCTGTTTTTCTTTAGATTTGAATTAAACATTCCAGACAATCCAACCGTTGGATTTTTACAAAGTTGGTGCCGTTGGAAAGATATTTCCAAAGCGAACCCAACGGTTGCGGTTTCGGGAAAATCCGATGGTCGGATCTCCCGCACTAATCGTTTGAAATCACGGTTTCAAAATATGAACTGCAGCTTCGTTATTCGATATATTTCAATTCTATATATATATATATATATATATATATATATATATGTATATATATATCGATTCTTCGATTTCAAAACTATATGATTTACATACATTTGATAAAAATGATATTTTTATCTTACTATCTTCAATTTCAACACTTCACTATTTTTAACAATTCATGTATATAATAAATGTGTGATTTTTAATGTAAAACAATTTATTTCAAAACACGACTATTTTATATAGTTCATATAGATGATAAAAATATGATTTTTATTATAAAACAATTTATTTCAAAATATGAATACCATTCAACACATGAATTTCAATTCAACGAATGAATTTCGATTCAACACATGAAGGTTTTCTATAGTTTATATATATAGATAAAAGGTGATTTTTATATTTAAAACACAAATACCATTCAACACATGAATTTCAATTCAACGAATGAATATCTTCAACACATGAAGGTTTTCTATAGTTTATATATATAGATAAAAAGGTGATTTTTATATTTAAAACACGAATACCATTCAACACATGAATTTTAATTCAACAGACGAATATAGTTTCAACACAGGAAAATAATTCTAACACATGAAAATTATTCAAAATTTCGGCAGCATAACGACAGGGTAGTTAAAACCGGGACCGTCCCTAGTACGGCTCCTCGCTCTACCTTAAAGCCTCGTAGTTTTTGCCAATGAGGAATCATGCATCTAGTACGCACGCAGGCGGCATGTATAGTATTTTCCATTTCCACAAACTAATCCTATGTGGTTTCAACCAAATATTTCTCAACCACAAACGGGTATTTTTCAACCACAATCAATCAATTTCAACCACAAACAATTTCAATCAACCATTCGTTATCAATCAATTTTCACACCAATCACAACCAATAAATATCGTCCATGGTTTGTGGACGAGGGGCGTATATATATATATATAAGCATTTCACTTCTATTCAACACATAGATAATTTTTACAACGCATATATAACTTATATATCGAACGTACAACTTATACAACGCTTATACAAGAGGTGTACAACGCTTATATAACTCATACATCGACTATATAATTTATACATCGTCGTGTTCCACATCATTTTTAAATTAGAAATCTCACATTGGGTTCCACTCCACCAAAAATAGCAGAAGGCTCAGAAAAATATGCGGTCTCTTCTAGAATGTAGAAGACGTCCACACGAGTCCACTGTCTCTTGTTTCACTGAATTTCGATCACACGAAAAAGATATGATTTTTCAAAGTTTGCAACGGTTTAAAGGTGATAAAACAGTTGAAAATAAACAAAGCCGTATACCTCTCTCGTTGGTTCAAAACTAGGTCGAGGATTTCCGCGAAATCCGTGCAGCTTTATGACGATCGGCCTTCACCACCTTGAAGGGCTAGGAGCGGCGAGCCTGGGGTGCTGACGGCATCGAACTCGCACGCGCCAGGAGGGAGAATTTCAAGGGTGAACTGTGCGACTTCTCGAGGGTGATTCTCCCAAAATACTCAACGAAAAAATCGAAACCAGTTATGGATTTGAAGCTCGTCTCGAGCTCTTCAAAATCTTCAACTGGAGCTTTTGATATTGGTGAGTGGAATGATCAGAAAATGGATGGGAACGTTGGAATGGTTTTCCGCCTTCGATCGAGCTACGGGGAGAGAGAAAGTCGGGGGGGCTGATGTGGACCAGTGATTTTTATTTATGTATAAAGTTTTAAAAATCCGAAAATACCCTTTTTACACACGAACACCAATTCAAACCCAACGACTGTCGTCCCTAGTGTTTTACCCCCATTCCGAACACAATGGGATACTTTTCGTAGCCCCATTTGACTGTTTCAGTCAGTTTTCATTCAGATTAAAATATAAAACATTCAATATTCGATTTGAATGTACATTTCAATTTTCCAGGGCCACAAACTGATTCGAAAAGTTCCAGAAAAATAAATCCAGCTATGTTTTGACGATACGGTCCCAACAAAACTTGTTTCGTCGAATTCTGAGACCGTTTGAAAAATGGCCCATTTCTGGTCGATCCAATTTAACTATAATTGACCAAAACACGTTTTCCTTTGCCACGCTCACATACTAGATTCAAAAATTATGAAATTTGAAACCTAGCAATAACTTCACATCCCGGATGCAACAAAAGTGGTTTCGTCGAATTCTGAAGTCGTTTGCAAAATGGCCATTTTCACGGGTTATATAAATTCCATAGCGACCTTTCTGAAAATTCATTTGGCCATAACTTTTGTTTTCCGCTATGAAACTTCGATTTTTCAGATTCGTTAGAAAGGTACTCACTAACAGATTTAAATATTTTTGGTTTCACTCAAATCCGTTTTGTTTTGCACCCGGTACAGTCAGTCGAAGTTTGAATTCAAATTTTGAAACTACCGCGCCTTTTCAGGCCTTGTTTATAATTCAAAGTAATTATATTCGTTTTCAAACGTCGATTTAAACTAACTTTTCATTGCTATTATTTAAAATATTTACTTTAAATATTTAGAATCCACTAAAATAGCCAATTTAAAAAATTTAAATTGGTTCAGATTTTCCGGGTCATTACAGCAAGGGATCGTCCTTACCGCTTCGAGACAACTTAGCCTATGTCTTAGGCAAGTACTATATCAAGCCTTTGGATCGTCAGGGCCGATCCACACGGAGTGGATTAAAATGCCTGAACACTGCGTTTCCTCGCTCTATGAGGCATAAATTGGTTATATTCCGACCAAACCCTCGGCCTCGTAATGACCGATATAACCGAGGCGCCTCGCTATCCATCATCCACATAAGTAAAATGTCCGGGCAAGTCAAACCCAAAACACCACTCCTAGCTAGAAGGAAATACTTGTCTTCCCTGATGTCCTCTCCCGTTTCTGGCTCATACCAGGGTGTGAGGCTTACGAATCAACGCTACACACAAAGCTACGCTATTTAAAGCCGTGTTTTGATCATTAACCACAAGGCTCTGCTTTTCAACAAAAGCCTCGATCACTGCATTCCAGCATGCCACACAGGAAATTCACGCCATGCAACTGATATATATCAATCACACAGAATGAAATCCAATGTCGGACACACAATCCATTTACAAGCCCGTTCTGGGTCTGAACGGAACCGGAGGCACCTTATTCCTCATCTCATATGTCCAATATAGGAGAGAGGTCCTTGCACATCCGATCGATCTCCAAGTACGTCTGGACGACCACCACATATTACCTTACCTTGGGATGCCTCCCAATCAAGACATCATCAATCATCCAAACGATGTGAAGACCTCCGATCTTCAACCACCGTCTTCATCGTCGATTTCTAATCATCGATCAATTATTTGAAATGAGATTTAACTCGACCTTTTCAAATAATTCACGTATATTTAGAATTCAAATCAATTCATTTCCATGGTTACATTATTTGACATCCATAATTCAGTTCATTATTGTAATTCTCCGGTCAAACACATTCAACCATCAAATATCCAATAAACTGGGTAAATTCGGTTTATTTCCATTCCATATCGTTCATACTATTTTATAACGATTTATCGCTATTTTTATTTATTTAAAAATAGCCCATTTATTCAAAACGACGCTTCAGGTCGTAACGCGGCCATGGCGCTATTTTTTTTAGATTTGATTTACACATATCTTGAAATCTAACCATTGGATCTTTACAAATTTTATATCATTGGAAAGATCTTTTCAATGCGGACCCAAGGTTCCAGTTTTGGGAAAATCCGACAGTCGGATCTCCCGGTACAATCGTTTAAAGTTACGATTTCAACATATGAACTATAGCGTCATTATTCGATTTAATTTAATTATATTTATATTTATATATATATAAATATAATTCATTCTGGCATTGTTTTCATTCAGATTTGAATTAAATATTTCACATAATCTAACCGTTGGATCTTTACAAATTTGGTATTGTGGAAATATATTTTCAAAGCGAACCCAACGATTTAAGTTTCGGGAAAATCCGACGGTCGGATCTCCCGTAATAATCGTTTAAAATCATGATTTCAAAATACTAACTATAGCTTCGTTATTCATTTTATTTTAATTATATTTATATATATATAATCCGTTCTTCAATTTCCAAACCATTTTCGTTTCATATAATTGATAAAAAGAATATTTTTACCCAACAAATATTTATTTCAACATATAACTATTTTTAACACTTCATATATATATAGGGTGATTTTTATTGTCAAAACCATTTATTTCAAACATGATTATTTCTAGCGATTCATATATATAATAAAAATGTGATTTTTATTGTCAAAACAATTTATTTCAAACAGGAATATTTTATATACTTCAAATACATGACAAAAATGTGATTTTTATTGTCAAAACAATTTATTCGTCATATGAATATTTTTCCAACACATGAATATTTCAGAAAATTTCGGCAGCATAATGGCAGGGGGTTTAAAATCAGCACCGTCCTGAGTATGGCTCCTCGCACTACCTTACGCCTCGCAGCTTCCCTAAGGGGCTTATCCTTATAATCTAAATATTTCGATCATTTTCATATCACAATGGATTTTTCCACAAATAATTCCAATTTTGTTTCAACGACAAACAATCATTATCAACCATTCGCATTTATCAACCAAATTTCACGTCAACCAAAATCCAAACAACCACAACTAATATATATCGTCCATGGCCTATGGACAAGGGGAGTATATATATATGCGTATATAAATATATTTCAATTTCATTTCAACTTCATTCAACTCACATGTGAGTTTTACAACGCATATATAACTTATACGTCGCACATATAATTTATACAACGCTTATACATGAGGTGTACAAAGCTTATATAACTTATACATCGATTATATAATTTATACATCGCCAATCCATATCGTTTTGAATTTAGAAATCTCGCATTCGGTTCCACTCCTTCAAAAATTGTAGGAAGCTCCAAAAATTCTTCGGTCTCTTCTAGAATATAGAAGGCGTCCACACGAGTTCAATGTCTCTTGTTTCACTAGATTTCGACCACACATGAAAAAGATATGATTTTTATATTGTAATCATACTTCATAGCGCTTTAAAGCATTATTAACCTTTTAAATTTATAAAGGTCGTTACCTCAGAAAACTGCTCGAAACTAAGTTTCAACTTCTCTCTCACTCCGAAGCACGATATGCAGATCAGCCTACGCCACGCCGGCGAGCTTGAAGGGGTTTATCATCGCGCCGAACGCCGTTGAACTCGGTGGCGGATCTCGTCCAGGATTCGGGTGCGAACGGTGTGACTTCGACGCCCTGGATCTCCCAATACAATCAACGATAATCCCTGAAACTTGGATGGATTTAAAGCTTGGAGAAATCCCCATAAAATTCTCTAAAGAAGGGTTGAATTTTATGGTGCGGATCAGAAGTTGTTGGGGAAGGAAGGAATTTGCTTCCATCGCCGTCGGTTTTGAGAAAGTCGGGGAGAGAGAAATTATGACAGAGGAAAATGATTGGCCAATGGTTTTTATTTTAATTTATTTAAATCCAAAAATACACTTTTCTCATATGAACTCCAATTCAAACCCGACAACTATCGTCCCTAGCTAAATACCCCCATTCCGGACATAATGGAATATGTTTCGTAAGCCCATTAGACTGTTTCAGTTGGTTATTCTTCAAATTAAAATATAAAACATTCAAATATGGATTTAAACGTACATTTCAATTAGTCGGGGCCACATAATGATCCCAAGAATTCCAGGAAAATAAATCTAGCTATGTTTGGATGATGTGGTCCGAACAAAACTATTTTCATCGAATTTGGAGACCGTTTGAAAAATGGCCATTTTCTGGTCGATCCAAATTGAGTGAAATTAACCGAACACGTTTTCTTTTGCCACGCTCACATATTAACTCCAAAAATTATGGAATTTGGAATCTTGCAATAATTTGGCATTCCGGATCCAACAAAAGTGGTTTCATTGAAAACGGAGGTCGTTTGCAAATGTCTATTTTCAAGGGCTATATTAACTCCATAACGACCTTTCTGAAAATTCATTTGGCCATAACTTTTGATTCCCGCTATGAAATCTCGATTTTTCAAATTCGTTAGAAAGATATTCATAAACAAATTTAAATATTTTTGGTTTCGCTAAAATCCGTTTTATTTTTAATCCTATACATTCGGTCAAAGTTCGAATTCAAAATTTCAAACTGCCGCGCCATTTCAGACCTTGTTTTATAATTAAAATAAATTATTTATTTTCCAGCATCGATTCAAATGAATATATGCTTTCCATTTCTACTCAAAATAAATTTCTTGTCATTATTATTAAAAATAATTCATTTTAAATGTTCAAAATTCATTAAAACAGCCAAATTAATTTTTTAAAAAAATTGGTTCAGATTTTCCGGATTGTTACAATCTCCCCCACTTAAAATATTTTCGTCCCCGAAAAGGAACGAAGCTGGAAGTTGTTTAACTAACCAACTCCACTTTCATTTTGGCTTTCATTCTTCAACTTTTCAGTTTCTAAGGATTTTCTAATTCTTCAAAAATTTGGATAACACCCTAAATTTTCAAAAAAAATCGCCATAACCTCCTTTGTACGGGGAGGGGTTTGGAAATTTATTGGGTCGTGTTAGGAACCCAATAAATCCTAAAAAGCATACACATATTTATAGTGATATATTCCGGTGTCCACAGGGGAGTGTGTACAGATCATAACTCCAGAGAATAAATTCTCGTCACCCTACAAATGGTTTTTGTGCCTTAATGACCGGAGGGACGTGTTTATTGTCATCTCCAGACCCTTGTGCGGTTTTTATTAATCTGGAAATTTACCGTTACATTTTATATAGTTCATATTAGTCTTCGGTTCAACTTGTGATATAGTCATCGCTATACAAGACTCTCGCTCGTATGGTAAATCTTCAACCTCGTCACATAAGCTCCAAATGCTTATGTGGTATATTATAGGGTATGCTATCTTTAAGAAGTATGCCATGTAGTGTAGTTCAAAATAAATTGTTACTATCCTATGGCGACGTTTATTATTACACACCGAACAACTAGCACTCCGCATCCAATAGCATTTACAAGAGTTGATATAATAAATAAGATTGCGCATCCAACTCATTAAGGTTTACCTATTTGTTAGGCACGCAAATAAATTCTTTACTCAATAGCAAATCCATTTACCTGTTCAAACATATATAATGTACGTGCATGTATTTCAATCAATTTCAAATCAGTTCAATATTTGATTCAATTTGCATAAATTTACCTTCATTCTCTTATTGGTTACATTGATTATGATTCCAATAATTTGATTAGTCAAATTTTTAATCACACAACACAAACAGCAATCAATTTATTGATTAACCTTTTCAAAAATATACTAATTAATTCTTCTACTCTTTTAAAATCATTTAGGCTATATAATTAGAAGTTTTACATCCATGAAAAGGAAACAACAACTAAGTAGAAAACAATACGGAAATGCAAAATATGGTAAATGTACCTTGCACTACGGTTAATCAGAGATATCCACCCTGCAATTGGGATAGGCTTTCTTAATGTTCTCCTCAGTTTCCCAAGTACAGTCTCATGGATCTCCACTCCATTGCACTTTGACTAAGTGAACCTTCTTGTTCCTCAGCTCTTTAGTTTCTTTGCCAATAATCTTTATCGGCTCTCTCCTCACTGCCAATTCTGGAGTAATTTCCTAATCTCGTTGCGCGGCTTCTTCCACGACTAAGTCTAGATCATGTACATGCTTTTGAAGTTGAGATACGTGAAACACATCATGTACTCCAGGCAACCGGTCAGGCAATTGAACTCAATAAGCGAGAGTACCAATCCGTTCGAGCACAGGAAATGGACCAATAAATCTGGGCGCCAACTTCCCTGTTTTGCCAAATTGGACCACTCCTCTCATTGAACAAACCCTCAGATGCACATAGTCACCAACATAAAATGACAGATCTCTTCTTCTCGAATCTTCATAGCTCTTCTGTCGGCTTTGAGCTGCTAGTAATCGTTTCTTAATGAAATCGACTTTATCTGAAGCTTCACGGATCGTATCAGGTCCCAATACAAATCTATTGCCAGGTTCTACCCAACAAGCGGGAGATCTGCGCGGTCTACCATACAGTGCTTCGAATGGTGACATTTCTAGGCTCGCTTGGTAACTGTTGTTGTGTGAGAACTCAGCCAAATGCAAATGGCCTTCCCATGATCCGCCAAAATCAATAACACAAGCCCGCAATAAATATTCCAATATATGGTTCACCCTCTCAGTTTAGCCATCTGTTTGAGGATGATAAGCGGTGCTCAAGTTCAGTTTTGTTCCCAATTCTGCTTGGAATGCTTCCCAGAATTTACTAGCAAAAATGGGTCTCGATCACTAACGATACTCATGGGAACTCCATGCAGTTTAACAATTTCTTTAAAATAAATCTGTGCCAGACTTTGAGTTGTTCTATTTGATCTGACAGGTATGAAATGGGCGGTCTTCGTGAAACGATCTACGATCACCCAAATACTATCGTTTCCTCTCCGGGTTTTGCGTAAACCATTTATGAAATCCATAGAAATTTGTTCCCACTTCCAACCTGGAATTTCCAACGGTTGCAACAATCCGGTGAGTTTTTGTTGATCGCTTTTGACTTGTTGAAAAGTAGAACACTGAGTAACGTACAAGGAAATGTCTCTTTTCATAGATCTCCACCAGAAATTGCGTTATATCATTATACATTTTAGTCACTCTTGGATGGATACTAAGCTTAGACCTATGACATTCATCCAGCACTTCTTTCCGAAGCTCAGAAATGTTTGGAACATAAATTCGGCCTTTTAACCTCAGAATCCCATCATTATCAATCTGAAAACTCGAGGGCTCACCTTTCTGAATTCTCTCTCTGATCTTTTGAATGAAGTGATCATCCTTCTGAAGAGCAGATATGTTATCAATCAATGAAGGCATGATTATAAGATTGGTGATGTTTACATTCTTTCTGCTGAGCACATCAACCACAACATTGGCTTTCCCAGGAGTATACAAAATATTAAGATCATATGCCGCGTGAAATTCTAGCCAACGCTACTGCCTCATATTCAGATCTTTCTGGGTGAACAAATACTTCAATGATTGATGATTGGTATATAGTTCGAATTTTCACCCAATAGATAGTGCCTCCAGATTTTCATAGCAAACACAATGGCTAACAATTCAAGATCGTGCGTTGCATAATTCTTCTCATGCGGCTTCAACTGACGGCTAGCATAAGCAACCACTTAGCCTCTTTACATTAATACTGCACCAAGACCTTCTTTAGAAGCATCTGTCCAAACCTTCAAATCTTGATTGACATCTATAATTGTTAACACTAGAGCAGTTGTCAGCCTTAACTTCAAATTTTGGAAAGCTGTCTCACATTCTGGAGTCCAATTGAACCTTGAAAGTTTCTTAGAAAGCTTTGTTAAGGAACCAGATATCTTCGAAAAATCTTTAACGAAATTCTAATAATAACTAGCCAATCCAAGAAAACTTCGGACTTCTGTGGGCGTAGTTAGCTGCTTCCAATTTTGAATAGCTTTGATTTTACTGGGATCCACAGAAATTCCTTCTTTTGATACAGCGTGGCCAAGGAACTTGACTTCTTCTTGCCAGAATATACATTTGGAGAATTTTGCTTTTAAAACATTCTTTCTGAGAATCTCTAACACTTGTTCCAAATGTTTTGCATGCTCGCTCTCTGACTTAGAGAAGATCAATATGTCATCAATGAAAACCTGTACGAATTTATTCAATACTTCTCTGAATACTCTGTTCATTAGATCAACAAAATAAGCTGGAGCGTTACATAAGCAGAAAGACATTACTAACCACTCGTAGAATAAGTCTGGACCTCTGAATGCTATTAAAGGAACACACTCTTCGACAATACGAAGCTGATGGAAACCTGTAGCTAAGTCCATTCGTGAAAATACTTGTGCGCCATTCAATCTATCCAATAAATCATCAATTCGCGGCAATGGATATTATTATTTAACGTTTGCTTGTTCAAGTCATGATAATCCACACACAGTCGGAGAGTACCGTCTGACTTTGGGACAAACACCACTGTTGCTCCCCAATCAAAGAAACTAGGTCTGATCAGACCCTTCCATACAAGCTGTCGAGTTTGATTATCTAACTCTTCTTTTTCCTTCAAGGTCATTCTTTGAATAGCGTGAAGTACTGGCCTTGCATTCAGAATTAAAGCAATCTTGAAATTGATTTCTCTACGCGGAGGTAAGCTAACAACCTCTTCAAACACATCTGCATAATTCTTGACGACAGAGATATTTTCTATGTCAACTGGAATATTCTCTGTAACGACAGGGATATTTTCTATTTGAGCAGGAGAAACATCAAGGGCTGACCAAAAGTCTTTTCTACCTGAATTCGGACCTTCGCAGGGAATGGTTATATAATTCCCTGATTTAATCTTCGCCTTAACGACTCTGTCGGCACTTTTAACCTCAGCCTCATATTTGGTTAACCAAACCAATTCCAAAATAAATCAAACTTGTGAAATTCATGACAATCGAGATGGTAGGGAACCGATAACAGGAAAATGAAACAGGCACCCTACAAATCCAACGTAGATCGAGGGAACCCTAACCGGATTATGGACAGTCATGGGTGTTTTGAGCTTTTTTAGTTTCAAATCCAGTTTCTTAACCGCATTACTTACAATAAAGCTTCGCTACGCGCCTATATCAAACAATACTTTAACTGGAATGTTTTTGATAGTAAGCGTGCCTTCTAAAACATCTGGCCTCGCTTGACTGACTGAGAGTGCCGGAGTATCTATGACTTCATTTATATGTACTTTTTCAGATTTCTTTGATAGCCGGCACTCCCTTGCAACATGACCTGCTTGGTGGCACTTATGGCATTTCCTTTCACCATGTGGGTTCTTTTGCTTCTTGTTGGGTTTAAATCTACTCTTTATTCGTTTCTTTAAAGATGTACAATTCCCTTGCAAATGCCCCTGCTTATGGCAGTTATTGCAGGTGGCAGTTGTTATTGGTTCTTTCTCTGATTTAACCTTTTTCCTATTGACTCTAGGCTTCTTTCTGACCCCATACGTCATACTTATCTTAGGCTGTTTACTTGTCTCCGGGCTATCAGTTTCAAATTTCTTTTTGTTGCTAAACTACATTCCTTTTCGTCGCCCAAAAGACCTTGCTTATCCAGATCTTCATACAGGTAAGCCATGTATATCATTTCAGAAAAAGGAAGTTGCACATGCGCAGTTACACTACTTTGGTACTTTCTTTGGAGTCCGTTAATAAACCTCAGATTCTTCCTCTTATGATTTTGAATTAGATGCGGGGCAAAACTAGAAAGTTCATTGAATTTCTTATGATACTCCGGAATGGTCATATCTCCTTGTATCAGATAGTAGAATTCATCATTTAACCACTCAGTTGCTTCTGCTTTCATTGAAAATTTCTTTAAATCTATCCCAGGTAATATTACCTTCTGGATTATCCTTAATAACTGTATCCCACTGGATTAAAGCTTGTATTTGAGTGCCCAAGACGTCAGTAATCTTTTCTGATCATCTCTCAGCTTTGAACCTTCAAAAAAATTCTCAGCAGAGCGCATCCATGCTTGTGTTTGAATGATGGATTCATTGCCTGAGAATGGTACTCCTGCCAGATTTCGATACTTCTTTAATAGAGCTTCAATATCTGGTTCTGACCTACCTCTTCTACTTCTGCCACTCATTTTTCAATGTCTACAAATAGCAGACAAAGTATTAGGCCAACAGAAAAGGTATTTTAAAGCATAGAGACATATACTTGAATGTAAATGTGTCTATAGGGGTGTATTTCATTCTGCTACACTCATTTAGGATATTACTGATCCTAACTGAAATGAGTTATTCGTCAAAGAATACTTCTGATTCTCTTTCCGACGAGTTCGTTAATATGTTATATTCCATAACTAAGCTTAAACAAAGCTCTGATACCACGTGTGATGACCCCAAACCCCCGTTCCACGGTGACAAGGGTAATCTTTGGAATATAACACATAAACAAATAACAGCAGAACAGAAATATATAAATACACCAAATAATGTACATCAAATTACACTTGAAAAACATAACCATCAGAGTTACATAGTATACAGGATCACACTTAGTACAAAATACAGTTTCATCTTTACATAAAATGTCTGCAACGGAATCATAACATAATATGTATAACAGGAGCTGAACAACATAAAAAGAAAGAAGTGATATAATCCATCTTTAGCTATCTAGAAAGATCCTACTAAAACCTGAATACAAGGTTGCCCGTGTAGAAATAGGGGCACCCGAGTTTGCAAGTGAAACAAACTACGAGTCAGTCATGGGACTGGTATGAGAAATCCACTTAACTTATTTTATAATAAGGCCAATCACAGGACCACGCCGCTAACGCGGAACGGGTTTACTCCATTGGATTGCCAGTGCTTAAAACAAGTAAATCATTTAAACATCGCAATGTTTTTACAAAAATAAAGCCATTATAAGACTCAGTTCCGATCACACAATGCAACACAAACCGGAGGATAGAGTTTTACCTTATAATGGCCAAAATATGCTTGATACGAATAAAACAAAAGCATTTCATATTATTACTAGTGTTTATATGTTTCAAAAATAATTTCAATCATAAATATCAATCATAGATGACATGGGTACCATATACCATGTTGCCATATATAGGTTTACAATCAAAACCGCACGATTCGTATTTGGAAATTGGATTTCCATAATGAACCAAGGCAAGGGATCGTCCTTACCGCTTCGAGACAATCAAGGCCATGTCTGAGGCAAGTACTCTGTCAAGCCTTTGGATCGTCAGGGTCATTCCACATGGAGTTGATTAAAAATGCCAGAACACTGTGTTTCCCCGGCCTATGGGGCGTAAACTGGTCATATCCCGACCAAAACATCGGCCCCGTAACGACCGATATAACCGAGGCGCCTCGCTATCCATCATCCACATAAGTAAAATGTCTGGGCGTGTAAAACCCAAAACACCACTCCTAGCTAGAAGGAAACGCGTGTCCTCCCTAATGTCCTCTCCCGTTTCTGGCTCATACCAGGGTGTGAGGCCCGCGAATCAACGTTATACACAAAGCTATTCTATTTAAAGTCGTGCTTTGATCATCAACCACAAGGCTCTGCTTTTCAACAAAAGCCTCGATCACTGCATTTTAGCATGCCACACAAGCAATTCACGCCATGCAACTGATGTATATTAATCACACAGAATGAAATCCAATGTCGGACACACAATCCATTTACAAGTCCGTTTTGGGTCTGAATGGAACCAGAGGCACCTTATTCCTCATCCCATATGTATAATACAGGAGAGAGGTCCTCGCACATTAGGTCGATCCCCAAGTACGTTTGGACGACCACCACTTATTACCTTATCTTGGGATGCCTCCCAATCAAGAAATCAGCAATCATCCAAACAATGTGAAGACCTCCGATCTTCAACCACCGTCTTCATCGTCGATTTCTAATCATCGATCAATTATTTGAAATGAGATTTAACTCGGCCTTTTCAAATAATTCACTATATTTAGAATTCAAATCAATTCATTTCCATGGTAACATTATTTGACATCCATAATTCAGTTCATTATTGTAATTCTCTTGTCAAACACATTCTACCATCAAATATCCAATAAACTGAGTAAATTCGGTTTATTTCCATTCCATATCGTTCATAATATTTTATAATGATTTATCGTTATTTTTATTTATTTAAAAATATCCCATTTATTAGAAACGACGCTTCAGGCCATAACGCGGCCATGGCGCTGTTTTTCTTCAGATTTGATTTACACATCTGAAAATCTAGCCATTGGATGTTTACAAATTTTATATCATTGGAAAGATCTTTTCAAAGCGAACCCAACGGTTCTAGTTTTGGGAAAATCCGACGGTCGGATCTCTCGGCACAATCGTTTAAAGTTACGATTTCAAAATACTAAATGCAACGTCATTATTCGATTTAATTTAATTATATTTTTATATATATACATATACATATACATATATATATATATATAATCCATTCTGGCGCTGTTTTCATTCAGATTTGAATTAAACATTTCACACAATCTAACCGTTGGATCTTTACAAATTTGGTATCGTTGGAAAGATATTTTCAAAGCAGACCCAATGGTTTCAGTTTCGGGAAAATCCGACGGTCAGATCTCCCGTAATAATCGTTTAAAATCACGAATTCAAAATACAAACTGCAGCTTCGTTATCCGTTTTATTTTAATTATATATATATATATATATATATATGTACGTAAATATAATCTGTTCTTCAATTTCCAAACCATTTTCGTTTCATATATTTGATAAAAAGAATATTTTTACCCAACAAATATTTATTTCAACATACGACTATTTTTAACACTTCAAATATATATATATGTGTGTGTGTGTGTGTGTGTGATTTTTATTGTCAAAATTTTTTATTTCAAACACGATTATTTTTAGCGATTCATATATATAATAAAAATGTGATTTTTATTGTTAAAACAATTTATTTAAAATAGGAATATTTTATATACTTCATATACATAATAAAAACATGACTTTTATTATCAAAACAATTTATTTGTCATATGAATATTTTTCCAACACATGAATATATTTCAACACATGAATATAAATCAAACACATGAATATTTCAGAAAATTTCGGCAGCATAACGGCAGGGGGTTTAAAGCCAACACCGTCCCGAGTACGGCTCCTTGCACTACCTTACGCCTCGCAGCGTTCCCTAAGGGGCTTATCCTTATAATCTAAATATTTCGATCATTTTCATATCACAATGGATTTTTCCACAAACAATTCTAATTTTGTTTCAACAACAAACAATCATTATCAACCATTCGCATTTATCAACCAAATTTCACGTCAACAAATATATTTCCATTTCATTTTAACTCCATTCAACTCACATATGATTTTTACAACACATATATAACTTATACATCGCACAAATAATTTATACAACGCTTATACATAAGGTGTACAACGCTTATATAACTTATACATCGATTATATAATTTATACATCGCCATTCCATATCGTTTTGAATTTAGAAATCTTACATTGGGTTCCACTCCTTCGAAAATTGTAGGAAGCTCCAAAAATTCTCCGGTCTGTTCTAGAATGTAGAAGGCATCCACACGAGTCCAATGTCTCTTGTTTCACTGGATTTCGACCACACATGAAAAAGATATGATTTTTATATGGTAATCATACTTTGTAGCACATTAAAGCATTATTAACCTTTTAAATTTATAAAGGCCATTACCTCAGAAAACTGCTCGAAACTAGGTTTCGATTTCTCTCTCAATCCGAAGCATGATATGCAGATCATCCTATGCCACGTCGATGAGCTTGGAGGGGTTCATCATCGCGCCGAACGCCGTCGAACTCGGTGGCGGGTCTCAGCCAGGATTCGGGTGCGAAGGGCGTGACTTCGGCACCCTGTATCTCCCAATACAATCAACGATAATCCCTGAAACTTGGATGGATTTAAAGCTTGGAGAAATCTGCACAAAATTCTCTAAAGAAGGGTTGAATTTTATGGAGCGGATCAGAAGTTATTGGGGAAGAAAGGAATTGGCTTCCGCCGCCATCGGTTTTGAGAAAGTCGGGGAGAGAGAAATTATGACGGAGGAAAATGATTGGCCAATGGTTTTTATTTTACTTTTTAATTTAATTAAATCCAAAAATACCCTTTTCTCATACGAACTCCAATTCAAACCCAATGACTGTCGTTCCTAGCTAAATACCCCCATTCTGGACACAATGGAATATGTTTTGTAAGCCCATTCGACCATTTCAGTCAGTTATTCTTCAAATTAAAATATAAAACATTCAAATATGGATTTGAATGTACATTTCAATTTGTCAGGGCCACATACTGAACCCAAAAATTCCAGAAAAATAAATCTAGCTATGTTTGGACGATACGGTCCCAACAAAACTAGTTTCGTCGAATTTGGAGACCATTTAAAAAATGGTCATTTTCTTGTCGATCCAAATTGACTGAAATTAACAAACACATTTTCTTTTGCCACGCTCATATATTAACTCCAAAAATTATGGAATTTGGAATCTAGCAATAATTTAACATTTCGGATCCAACAAAAGTGGTTTCTTCGAAAATGGAGGTCATTTGCAAAATGTTTATTTTCAAGGGTTATATTAACTCAATAGCGACCTTTCTGAAAATTCATTTGGCCATAAATTTTGATTCCCGCTATGAAATCTCGATTTATTAGATTCGTTAGAAAGATATTCATAAACAGATTTAAATATTTTTGGTTTCGCTAAAATCCGTTTTATTTTGAATCCTGTACAATCAGTCAAAGTTCGAATTCAAATTTTCAAACTGCCGCGCCATTTCAGGCCTTGTTTTATAATTAAAATAAATTATTTATTTTCCAACATCAATTCAAATGAATATATACTTTCCATTTCTACTCAAAATAAATTTCTTGTCATTATTATTTAAAATAATTCATTTTAAATATTCGAAATTCATTAAAATAGACAAATTAAAATTTTAAATTGGTTTGGATTTTCCGGGTTGTTACATGTTTCTTGGTAATTCTCTCATTTCATGGAAAACTAGGAAGCAAAAAATAGTTTCAAAGAGTTCATGTGAAGCGGAATATAGAAGCATGAGTTATAGTGCAAGTGGAGTGATTTGATTAGATGGATTGTTGGCAGATTTGGGTGTCCAGATTACTAAGCCAATATCGATGTACTGTGATAACAAGGCTGTAATGCACATTGCAGAAAATCCCATCTACCATGAAAGAAAAAATCATCTAAAGTCAGATTGTCATTATATTAGAGAGAGGGTAGAAGAAGGGCTCATTGATCTATATTATGTATGATCAGGTTTGCAGCTTGCATACATTATGAAAAAGCCGCTTGATGCTGAACAACATCATTTCTTGGCCCTCAAGATTGGTTTTGTGTGTTCTCACCCAAGTTCATCTTGAGGAGGGGGGTGTTAGAAGAAAGAAGTTTGTAAATAATTTACTTTACTTGGACTTTACTGCAAAATAGTTCGCTTGTATATAATACAATGACTTCTGGTTATTGGACAGGAGCTATAAAATAAAAGTTGTGCTTACTTTTCCTCTCTGAATACTTGTTTTTCAAACTCAATGGGTCATTTAATTATGTCTTTACCACCAATTTGAACATGTCTTTTATCACTCTTTGGTCATCCCTTTGCTTGTGAAATATGAGGATCTTAGACTACTAAAGGTATTTGATCATTGTGTGAACTATTTTTTGGATCATCATCTTATGTCTTCCATTCATCAAGCTTACTTTTTTCACTATATACTCTCGTGAAAAGGTGTATTATTCCATCTATCACTATTTTGTACAATAATTCAGATTTTGACGCAATGCATGTAAGTTGTGTAGCTCGTTGACAGATATGACTAAGTCGAAATGCTTTGCTTAAAGTAGATTGACCTTCATATGTAATATCATCCATAACTCTAAAAGAGTTAGCTCCTTTTGTCCATCTTTATAAAATGAAACGAGAAGGTATCTCGTCTACTTCCAATTTTGTTAATTTTTTTAATATATGCTTACATGGTATTCCTTTAAACTCAAATAGCCAACATTAGCAATAGCCTTTGTGAGTGCATGCATTCATTTTCACAACAAAACTCTCGTATTTACCAATTTTAGAAGACACGGTATATGATGTCATTTCTTCAGTAGTCTCATTTTCAATAAATCTGAAATGAATGGAATCTTTTAGTTGTTCGCAAAACTGATCAAACTTATTTCATGTGTGTATGCTTGCAGCATGTTTCAAAATCAATTTTTTCACCAATGCTTCATTTTTTATGCTCAAAAACAAAATCATCATCAACTTCTCTTTGGATAATATTTTGCAATGCTTATTCATATCTAGAAACAAAGTCCTTAAGGTATGTTGTGGTAGAGACAAACATATTAGAAAAAACTATTAATTCCTACATTACGACCTGTAGAGTTCATTCTAACATAAAAGGTCGAATGATGAAACACAGGCACCCAAGACTCGCATTGTTTTTTTTGCAACCAGTGATGTTTTTGCAATTCATATTTCTCGATTAATGCTTTTCACTTATCTTCAAAATATGCTATCATGTATGTGAAATTCAAATAATGTTTCAAATCTTTCTTGAAAGGAGAACTTTTGCAATATACATAAGGTAAGTTCTCCCCAAAAAAAATTAACATGCCAAAGACATACACAATGTCGAGTGTTAGGAAATGCCTTTTGAACAGCTACACCCATTGTAAGATCTTGATCGGTAATTATTGAAATTGGATGAACACCTCACATTGCTTTAAGTCAGGTTGTAAATAACGAATAAAATGTAGTTTCGGCCTCATCACATAAAAACGTATATCCAAACTATACTATTTGATAATGATGATTTACACCAGTAAATGGAGAAAAATGCATTGAGTGATTATTTGTTCTAAATGTAGTATCAAAAGTGACCATATCTCTAAAATGTTGGTAAGACATATGTGATTGTGCATCTACCCAGAAAATTTTTGTAGCACGTCCTTCCTTGTCAAGTTGAATTACATAAAAAATAGAGGATTTTCTCTTTACCTCATTTGAAAATAACTCAACACATATTAAGAATCACCCATTTCCAAATCTTTAAGTCTAGTTGCCTTTAAATGATTATAGCAGTTTTTCAATTGAATTCTGCATTCACACCATCAAAAATTGCAGGAATCTTAGCTATTGGTAAATTTTGTTGTTATAATATTTCAGTTAAGTCTTTTGCAGAAGCTGGCATATTTATGTTACTTCGTAGCTGAACTCATTTTATAGGAGATACTAATGAATGGTTATGATCGTCTTTAAACTTTTTTGCAGACCATTTATTTGTCAACTCACGATATAGAATTCTCATCTTCGCTTGACACCCACATTTGATAATGCTAGTGCTTCTAGATAGAAGATCTATTCCAATTACGTTATCATTTTTATGAAGCTTCCCTAAACATAAACAAATAAAACAAATTAATGTTATTTTAACAATGTGATAAATAGTCTTATTTGATGATTGAACACGTACTGCACAACTTTTTTGTCGTTCGTAGTCAATATACTAGTTTGCCTCGTCTAGACTATTAGATATCATCTCAATATACAGCTCAATTAAAATATCACTAGTTTTATTTGGAGAGGAAGATGACCAATAATATCGTGGGTTAACCCACTGATGCAGTATAAATAATTACATCATCAGGCACTGAAAGGCACAACAGATATTGTATTATACACAGAAAACCTAGAATATTTGAAAATAAGGAGTTTTGCTAATATTTAATTAACGAGGACTAATGATTCTAACAAACTTCAATTAACAACATTACATGCTATCTATATTGAACAAATATGAAGAAATTTTCATTACATTTAAGTTACCTATCTCATTATAAATTTGAGAAAAATGCCTAAAAGTAGTAAACATTTGTGCTATAGTTCTAAAATTTTACAAATAATGATTTAGACCATAAACCAGTTAGCTTTGGTCGTAAAATCTATCATCTGCATGCCACTTGTGTTACTTAGGGTAATTTGGTGTGAAATTATGGATCATATGGACTAATTAAATAAAAATGGGAACTGAAAATTTACAGTAACTGGTGTTGAGATTGAAGAAATATATTTTGGTTACCGTGTTCTGAATGATCTATTCCACGTAGAATGAAGTTCGAATACACTTGCCTGAGGAAGATGAGCATTGGAGAATGTGAGCACTTTAAAAAAAAGGTAAATTCTATTTCAGCCCCAGAAAATCACTACGCCATAGATTGCATACTGCAACACCAGAGAAATAATGCAGGAAATGCCAAAAAAATGTTGCTATACAAAAAAAATTGGTCTGTGGCAACACTTTCTCGGTGTTGCATTTTGTCGCATTGCCATAGAGTCAAAGGCAACACCTTTGCGACCCAATGGCGACATTTTCATGGTGACGCCGCTAATACTAAGTTTACTTAAAAGTGGGACCCACATTATCTATAGCAACACTTTTACCATCCAATGGCAGCACTTTTACCGTCTAATGGAAACACTTTTACAGGATTAAATATTTATTTAATAGAATAATAATGCACATAATTTGAATTCAAACAATGTTTTATTTCTACAACTGAAATAGTACAAATTTTTGAATCCAACTATTTACAACTCAATGATTTACTACAACACTGATTATTCACATATATAGAAATTCCTCACTACTTCACTCAGTTTACTCATTACATATGTAGTTTCAATTTGTATAGACACTAACACAGACAAATATATGCCGAGCTGAAGGGGAGTCGGGTGTCGAGCCAAGGTGAGCTGAGAAGCGGGTCCAGGCATATCGCTAGTGGCGGTACAGGGACCCACTAGCACGGTGGTGATCGACGTCACCAGTTAGGTCGAACAAGTGCACCGCCCGATTCATCCAATTTCGGAAGATCAAGCCTTCCTTGAAACGACGTTTTTTTGTTTCAAACTTCCACTTCTATAACAAGTCTGTTATTCACAACTGCTACATGAAACAATACAACTTGAGATTAAATTTAGGAAAAATATGTTGTACATATATCAAACCTCCCCATTAGAATTAAACAGGAAGATAGACAAGTGTTGAGATCATATGATCACCGAACTGCATTATAATTATATTATTTCACAGTACTATAATTTTGTTAGATTGCATAACATACTAAGATAAGTTTTGGTCTCCTGAAAAGAACATGACGTAGGGAATACAACAGAGTAAGTGAATGACAAATAATCTAATAACCATATAAGCACTAACAAAAATATAATCACCTTTTACTAATTCATGGCTAGTTTCAGTCGAGCTCTGATCAGAATTGCTCAAACTGTACAACGAACTAACCCCTAGAGGAATCGAATTGTGTTGAAGGCAAAGTTGTTTTGAATGTCACAAAATACTTGTTCATGTGTTATTTTTTGCCTTTTAGCATGAAGAATCTTAGTCTATCTCTATCAGCATAGCTCGACAGCAAAGAACACAATTTGGCATAATCACCATCTCACTTCTTTAACATTTTCTTCGAGGAATTGCCTTTAATAGCCATCTTCTAGCAAATGAAGGCCAACATATCAGGTTACAACATTTATCAAAAAACCACATAACAGTTACAACATCGTAACAGAAAGGACCAATTCACAACCAAATCGGAGCTACAAATCTAATTCCAGAAAATCTAATTTCAGCCGAGTCATTCATCAAGAAATTTAATTTCAGAAAGTTTGAATATTTCGAACTCGATAAAATGAGAGATACAAATGACAACCAAATCTAATGTTGGAATCATAGATTATCTTGGGATTCGAAACCCTATAAATTCACACAAATTCATCACAATCAAAGGTGGGATTGAAATTGAACAACAAAATAATAATCAAAATTAAATAGGGGCAAAATCACGTACTAATTTCAAAGATCGATTTCATGTCAACGAGACCAGTATTGAAGACTATCCGAGCACCAGTAGCATTCGAGAAATCAATGACGAGAGGAGCAGTTGTATATCGAAGCAATCAGAGGATCATCTCGAATTAAAGAAGCTAAAATCGTAATTTGTTGAAGAGGGTAAAACCTTAGTTTTCAATCGGCCATGTTAATTGTGTGCAGTAGCAGTTGCAAATGGGTGCAGCAATGTTAATTGTGCATGTGAACAATATATTCATGGCAGCCCACAGATGTACACAAGCATAAGCAATAATGAAGCACATGCGTTCAAGCAAGTGATCGAGGAAATAGTACAGCATGGCATGATCAGCTCAGGCTGTTTTTAAAGTAATGAATGTTCATGTACAAGTTCAGCAAGATCAACTCAAATACATGACATTTCAAGCATGCAACTCGTCTTAAAACAACACGGTGCGATGGCCAGTGCAGCCAACATGTATGTTGAGCACAAATAGCAATACAAGTCAAAGTAACCGAGGCAACAATATAAACACAAGCATGACAACAATGTTCAACATATAATGGCACAACAACAATGCATGATGGCAGCAGTAATATCAGGTGACATGAAACAGATCAGTGAAGATGGATGAAGCAATTCGGGTATGGTCATGGCAGCCCAGTCATGAGCTAAGTCAAGATCAATGGTGCAATCAGAATACAAGGCCAGTAACTAAGCAAATTCAAGACAATTCATGTATCATTTGGTTACAACTAAAATTATGCATGCACAAAACAGAATGCTTGTACATATGTGCAAGTTTGATTACAATTGAAGCTTCAAGAGACAAAAACAGTATGCCAGATTATACATATACGCACAGCAGTGATTAATAAGAAATTTACACATATATGATAATTAGAGCAGATTTGGATGAATACTTGGCAACATTTGATTCAGATAATCATGCTTGAGTAAGGGGAAACAAATCAAGGATTAAATCTGCTATTTTTAAAGGGGAGAATATCAATTCGACTCTGTTTCCAGAAATGAAAAATATAGTCGGCAATTTGTTTTCTATCATGCATATATCACGCAAGGAAATTATTCAAAGGGACAAGAAATCTCGTGCTTCAAACTCTTTCCCAAATCTACAATGAATTCTCGGGTTTTTATCAATCAATTTTTATCATGCAGGGAAAGTCGAAAATTCAATCAATGAAATTCATTTCAAAGCCATGGTGTACAAAATCGAAAAGGGAAAGCAACGCAGAAAATCTGTCAAGTCATTTATTGAAATCAGAGGCTAGGGTTTTTTATACCCTATATTAACAACCAATCATCATCGGCATATGCATTATCGAAACAAAAACAAGTTCATACGGGATCATAGAAATCGAAAATCAACATAACAATTCAGAGCAAGAATTAAATAAATTCAGGAGCAACTCACAAATTTCAGCAGAGTTCGATCGCAATCCCAAATCAGTGAAGCAAGGAATAGATCGACATCATCAAGTTGAAGTAATCAGAGAACCACGACAATCAATCCATCAAGCAATCGATTTCGATCCAGAGGGAATCAGAAAACCCTAGTTTTCAAATCGCCCTATCGCCATTTATTTTTCCCAGAGAAAAAAGGAAAAGAGATCGGGCTAACTGAATTACAAAAGGGTCGGCCTACATGGAGTTGAACTAAGACCAAGCCATAATTTTCTAAAGGGATGACCCCTTGTTTTTAACTCCTAAGGGTTTTTAATTTGATTTTAATTTTTTATTGTATTTTCTTTATGTTTTTGTAAACCGTCAACAGTTTCTAGTGTCTGTAAAATACTAGGGGATTCAGTCAAGGTGTTGACTGATAGTTGACAGAGTCTGTAAAATTTGGGTTACTGGTTACGGGAGCGTAAACAGGGGAATCTGATCGAGTGGATGTCGATCAGTCTACAGTTTTGAGCGTAGGATTAGTACAGGAGCAGGAAGTGCGAGTTTATAGTGTCTGTAAGTGGGATCTGTTATTAACACCTAGTAGAAACCTTAGGAATGCAGCAGTAGGCAAGTTTTGTCGAAGCAGGGTATATCTGTGTGTGATTTATTTTCTGCATTTATGTTTATGCTATATTCTGTGATCCATTTATTATTATATATATTGTTAGATTTTTAGTTCAGTAAAAAAAACTGTGATAAACCCTATTCACCCCCCTCTAGGGTTAATCTAGATCCAACAAGTGGTATCAGAGCAAGTATTTTCTTTTTAACTCTAGAGTCATGGGTAACCCTAGTTGTCAGTCTGGGGAGAGTCAGTCCAATTCATCTCCAACTATTTTCACTGGAACAGATTTTTTTAAACTAGAAATCCAAAATGGAATTTTATTTGAAATCTTTTAATATTAAATGTTGGGGTGCTATTATCAATGAGTACAATATGGTAGATAAAGTTTTTAATTCCCATGCTACACATATCCTTTATTCTTATCTTGATGAGGATCAATACAGTCTGATTTCCCATTGTTTATCTGCACAGGAAATCTGGGATACTCTCAATACGAAGTATGGAAGATCCGACAACGGAGCTCAAAACCCGAGAAAGTCAACTCAGATTCAGAGTTCTATTTAACAGGATTTGCAAATGAAAATTCTGAAGGATCAGATAATGGAGAATCAACAGATGCTGAAATAGAAAAATTTTCACATGAAGATTTAGTTTATATGTGTGTGGATTTAACTAAATCTGTTGACAAACTCCATTCTAAAAATAAATCTTTGAAAACTGAAAATCGTGAGTTGACAAGCAAAATTCATTGTTTGGAATTAAAACTTGAAAATGTTGTGAAATTTGAAAATTCTAATTGTAAAAATTGTTTGAAATTGGAAACCATTCTTGTTCATCTCAATAAAAATATCCAAAGGTTTGAAAATGAAATTCGGATCTTAAAAGAAAACAAGATTGAGTTATAAAATTTGAACAATTTTCTACAAAAGGAATTTGAAGTTTTTAAGACTGATATATATTCCAAATTTGAAATTGCTGAAAAGGAGAATTTGATGAAATCCGATTTGATTTTGAACGAACTTGAAAACGAGATTGAAAAATCCAAGAAATTTGAGACTGAAAAACAAAAACAATTTGAATCTGAGATCTCAGAATCCCAAGCCAAAATAAAATCAATTGAAAATGAAAATTTGGTTTTAAAACAACATGATGCTGAAAGAAAGATCACTAACAATCGATGTTCAGACTTAATGAAAGATAATAGTGATCTTATATCCAAAATTCAACGATTGGAATCAACTTTGGAAAAATTCTCTAATAGGGAAAAATCGTTGAATATGTTGTTACATAACCAAACTTTTGTCGGAAATAAACATGGTCTTCGATTTGGGAAAATAAATGTTTTTGAAAAGCGGAATTCAAATGATTTTAAAAATCCTTCAAACTGTCTTGAAAAGAATCGATGTGAAAATTCAAACTCTTATGATCGCAAAGGATTTTTGAATCATAAACGTGATGAGAATCTATGTTATGATAATCCAATTGAACAATTATGGATCCCAAAAAGAAATAAAACAAACTTCATGAAATTAAAACAGATTTGGGTCCCGAAGGGTACAAAGGTAGATTCGAATGGATTGTCATATAAACAAGTCTGGGTACCAAAATATGTGAATACAACTGTGAGTGGTTCTACTGTTTTTGTTAGACCACTCAATCCTCTAAACAGTTAAGTACCAGAGGTGGCTGAGGAACTGCTAGGCAAAAGAGAATTGTATTCAAGTTGCTCAATACTACTGTAATCATTCACAAGTTCCTTAGCCAAGTCTGATGAGCCAGAGATTCTGGTTTACACTGATTTCAGGTATGATCTCTGAACTTGCCCTTGTAAATATTCTCTGTTTTTTATTTTCTTATTTATTTCTTCTTCTATCTCCTGCTATCTTTGTTTTTCTTTTTGATTTGACACTGCCACATTTTTTTGTTTTTTTGTCTCTTCTTGGGCTTCCTTAACTTCCAGTTGCAGAACTCTTGATTTTCTGGAAATTTGCCTTAGTTGAATGAAAATCTGATATATTTTTATCATTTCCAGATATTGTATTTAAACCTGTAAATATCTGCAATTGTTTTGAAGTTTATTTTCTGATTTATGAATTCATAACAGTGTTGATGTATTTGTGTCATATCTTGAACACTGTTAGTTTGAATTCTAAATTTTTTGTAATATAAAAGTTTAATGGAATTACACACACCTCTACTGTTATGGGTTTCTTCTAATTCATTTTAGTAAAGGCTAAAATCTTATACTCATTACAGCACTCCGTTATTTATCAGTTGTGATAATTTCAGAAATTTTCAGATTGGCTTGAATAGTTTGAATTGTCTTGAATTACAGTGATACATCCTGAATCTCATCTTTATTCATGATCATTATTGTTGAAATTTATTTGTTTGAAATCATCTGAAATTCTTGATATTCTAAACATCACATGCCTCTAAAATTTGAAATTATCAATCTTGTGTGACTGATTCATTGTATCTCAAAACTTGACATTGATTCAAGTGATTTCAAATAAATTATTTTCTAAATTTTCTGGTTCATGAATATCTCTCAAATTAGATGTAAATGATATGAAATTTCTCTTATACTTGTCAGAAATATCTTGAAAATTTCTTTTGAAAAAAGGTCTTTGAAAATCATTGTTATTTCATGATGATTTGATTTAAATATTTGTTTGTTTAACATCATTTGAAATTATTGATTTACTGAATCACACACAAATCTTGAATGTGAAACTAATAATTTGGTGTGATTGATTCATTGAATCTAGAGTTTTTCATATTCCTCAAATGATTTCAAATAAACGGTAGTTCTAATCTTGGATCATGAATGATCTTATGTGACCATCCTCTGACAAGTCTACTGTGATATTGTTTTCTGTGCTGCTCTGATACTGTTTTAAATAACTGCTTATTCTTGTCTGCAGCTTTGAAAAATGTGCAAATTTGTTAATTTTGTATGTTTGGGCTTTATGTTTAAAATTTGTTAATAGAGACACCAATTGGTATCAGAAGTGCTGAATTTTTAGGTATATATTTGTCTGATCTCTCTTGTCCTATATAGCTCTTCATATTCCTCTTGTAATTGATTTTCAATTTTAAGATTATTTATTGATTATTCATTCAGAAATTGAAATCTATATCCAAATTGAACTATATTTATAATTCATTAAAATTATTATCAGAATTTGAAATTGTGATGAATTGTGACTGCAGTATATTTCACAACAAGAGGAGTTTTTATTCAGATTTTCATGATGGTTGAACGTTTATTATAATATCTTTGAACTGGTAATTATTTCACGACCATCTCCATTATCTACCATTATTTTGCCATCCACCGATGATAATTTTATATTAGTGTGGAGAGTTAATATGTTTAAAAATCTTTTTGAATAAACAGTGGAAATATTTGTGATAGAAATGGGACTATGTTATTATTCAGAATTAGTGATAATTGAAAATTTTCAATGATCTCGGTACAGTTAATCATATTTCATAATATAATTAATTTTGAAATTTATTTCACAGTCCATTTCTGTACCTACCCCATTTTCTATCGTCCATATATTGGTTCTATATACCGAGGAGTTTTTCCTATTAAAGCTGAAATGATAAACATATATAATAAATATATAAGTGTGTCTCTAACCTCATTTAAAAATCCAAGCTCTGGTCATGCATGGTTAAGAGACAACTTATAATTTAAGTTGCGAGTGACCTCATTTAAAAATCCAAGCTCTGGTTATGCGTGGTCAGTGTGCTCTTAAATAAAAATAATAGAAAAAGGAAATAATGTGCTATAAATTGAAATTAAACTGAAATCCTCCTCCATGTACAAAAACCAGCCTATCAATCCATCTTTTTAATCTGTGAAATGTGTTGAAATCTTATGATGTATTATGATTTGTTGATTGATGGGTATTGGGATTTAAGACTATCTGTTTTTGTCACTTAAGTTGAATTTATAATTATAGTCCAAATCCATCACTGTATTTTGTGCTTTATTTTTTATAAAATTCTTTTGGAAAATAATTGAAAACATATGTTCTTGAAACTCTCTCCATAATATATAAAATTCATCGTAAATCCGTCATTTTCTACAATGTGAAATATGCCACCTGTTCTGAGAATATTATGATTTTTGTCTGACTGATGAGATTTATGATGACTGTTCTTCCTCTTAAGCCGAAATTATATTTTTTTAGTCAATTTTCATCTTTATTTTAAATTCTATATCCTTTTGATGATAACAAAAGGGGGATAATGGGTTGAGATGTTAATTTATGAGTGAATATTTTATAAATATTTTTAATTTTGAAAATTCATTCAATTTTCATGTTTCTTCACTCATGCACAATTATAGGGGGGTTTCTGTTGTAGGGGGAGCTTTCAAAGAGGGGGAGTTTAGTTCTTCACTCTCAAACACATTTATTATATTCAAAATCTTCATATTTATTTGTCATCATCAAAAGGGGGAGATTGTTGTATATAACAGTGTTGTATACACAATTATATGATTTTTGTTTGATGACAACAACCAAATATATATATTATAAATGTGTTTCTTACTGTACTGTTCTATATATACATCACAGATATGAATATAATATTTATATTTAAATAGAATACGACTGTACAGACATTCATATATTCATACAGTATTGTATTTAAATATAATATTATATATAAAACACTCAAACAGTACAACTATTTGTAACTCCACTATTTATACATTCACAGAATATTTGTACTTGTATATAAACAGAATAAAATAGACAAGTTCGTTTGACAACAATAAAATGATATTTTATTTCAATCAAACTTGTTTATTACAAACATCAGTACAAATCATATATATATATATATACATAGCTCCTCACTCCAGCACTCATACGTTCATTCAGTTTACATTTCAGTATACAGACTTTTATACATTCACCAACACTGTCTCTGCAGTCTTCCGTCTTCACAGCCTTCAGTCAGTCCAGCATCTTCACTGTCAGTCCAGTCATCTTCATACCTGTCATATATAGAAACACACACACAGTATATGGAGCAGAAATAATTTTCAAAATACATGCGAATATAAATTTTATTTTTATTTTTAAAATTTTATTTGCCTCAGATTTCTGGTGTGTTTCTCATCATTTTTCATGACTTGATCTGATTCATCTGTTTCTAGATAGACAGTTTGTATATGTACAGGGACAGGAAATTTTTCTAATGGCTGCAAATACACACTTGTATAAATACACGTGTGCACTGCCTCGCCAATCAGTGTATACAACTGTGAAGCAGTCACATGGACCAAGCTCGACACAATGCAATGTCAAGAACAAACACAATGGTGCGTGGCAACATATTATAATGGTCGAGCTCACAGCAAATGGTGCAACATGTACACGTGTGATCAAGCTCAAGATCAATGAGCAGGCCGAGTACATGATGTGATTTACATGGATACAACATGGGTGCATCAAAACAGTTCAAAGCAGATCAGTTCACACGGACTTTTTTAATGGCAGCATGAACAAATAATGGCTCAGCACTACAATGATCAACCACAAATGTAGCATGATGACTCAGCATTTATCATGTGTAGTCAAGATAGTCGAGGAGCAATGCACATACACAAGCAGGATGGAAAGCTAAAGACTCAAGCACACATGAGCATAACAGCAATCAATGATCAATGTGACAATGGTGTGCAGTTGCAAATGGGTGCAGCAATGCTAATTGTGCATGTGAACAATATACTCATGGCAGCCCACAGATGTACACAAGCATAAGCAATAATGAAGCAGATGTGTTCAAGCATGTAATCGAGGAAATAGTACAGCATGGCATGATCAGCTCAGGCTGTTTTTAAAGTAATGAATGTTCATGTACAAGTTCAGCAAGATCATCTCAAATACATGACAGTTCAAGCATGCAACTCGTTTTAAAACAACACGGTGCAATGGCCAATGCAGTCAACATGTTTGTTGTAACGACCCGTATTCTACGCATCATAGGATCGTAGAATGTTTATTTCTTTCACATACGAAATCATATGGTCATGTAACTTTGGGAAATGACTATTGTGGTCATTTACCATGTTCATGATTTTTCCCGATTTTAAATGACCATTTTACCCCTAGTTGGCACTTTTTTGGCCATAACTTTTGACTGGAAAGGAATTTGGACCTGAAACCACTTCCATTGGCTCCGAATGATGGTTTACAATTCCGTAGAGTGGTCACATTAGCCAAACGGACTCACCGTTTGGGAGATATGGCTGAAACAAGTTTCAGATGGTGAAAAACAGCTTAATTGGGCTTAACCGGGTAATTAGCAGCTAGGCCCAGAGTGGAATTTCAGGTTTAGAGGCATAGGAGAGCTGATTAGGGTTAGGAAATCACATTCGTTTCAGTTTTGAGCCGCCACAAACCTTCTTGAGACCTTAGTAATGGCTTCCATCCTCTAAAACCACTCCAAAACACATTTTTAGTGAAGATTAAGCCTAAACTACATCAAAACAAGGCCAAATAGCAACAGAGCAAGGTTGGAGCTGCTGCTATACATAGGAATCCGACCCAAACAGAGTGTATTTCAGATTTGGCGTTTTATTTTGTGACTAAGGTGAGTGATTTGCATAGTTTTGACACTAATTACAGTTAATTAAGGGTAATTAGTGAAGATTAGCGAATTTATACACTAATAAATTCTGGAAAAATGTTTAGAAATTCTTAAATAATATTTCATGCCTCTGTTAGAAAATTTAGATGATTTGATTAAGTTTTACTAAGTATGTGCTTAAACATGATTAAGAGAGATTATGGGAAAATGTAAGGTTTTAGCCACTTTTGATCCATTTTGATTCATTTGAATTGTTGTTTTGCTGTTTGTGGTTGCTATTACATGTTGCTATGACTCTATGGTGTGTTTTATGATTGATTAGAAGTGTTAGACTTGTCAAAAACGCCGTCGAATGGCGTAAAATACTTGTTGGAAGAGTTGCAGAAAAAGTGCAGGTTCTGGACCGGATCGGATCGGATATGGAGGCTCGGATCGGATGAGTTGAACTGGGCAAGGGATCTGATCGGATCGGAACTTGACACTTGAGACAACTGGCAAAAAGGAAGGCCATGCTAATTGAACTGGGATCGGATCGGATAAAGGAGGAGAGATCGGAACGACTTGGAGACGCAGGGCTCGGATCGGAATTTAACCTTTGGGAGAACTGGCAAGAGGGAAGGCCATGCGGATTAGATGGCGAAGGAGGGATCGGATCGGAGCACATGAAGAACGAGGCAGCGGATCGGAGCAGAAGCATGGACTGGAAGGGAGATGGCACCCGACCCGACCCGGAGGAGGACACCCGACCCAACCCGAAGTGGAATACTCGACCCGAACCGATGCGGCGCTGTGGACCCGAACCGAACCACTACAGGAGAAGACTACGAACCGACCCGAAGTAGAGGACCCGACCCGAACCGATGGCTAGAGGGAGAACCCGACCTGACCGAGTATTGACCAATAACCCGAGATGCAAAGGTAGTCCAATATGGGAAGTTAGAGCTCAGGATCCAGTTGGGAACCGATGAGTTCACTTCATGATTGGGCTTTGCTGCGGGACGTGTGCCAAGGGGCAGTTGATGTTTACGACTTTGGATCACTATGTATGGGAAGTACGTGAACGGATTCAGGGCTGAAATGGCCTAGGTACGACTAAAGGGCTATAGACCAATGAAGTGGGGTCATTTGTAAAGACTTGGTCATGACTCCATGTGGTAAGCTTGGTAGTAGCAGTAGTTGTACAAGTCGAACTCCGTCACTACTTCAATGGGTCTAGTGATTGACAGTGGTGGACATCGTATGCTTTACGCACTGAGTGAGAGATGTGAGGATGGTCGCTATGGTTGAATTGTTTGCTATCATTATGACATGCACACCCCACCCCCGTATTCTTTACACTATTTATTATGGCACCTTAGAGTACTGTACGGTATGTGGTACTAACTCTTTGGTTGCAGGTCCAGGATCAGGTATGGTTTAGTATACCTGTTATTGTTCTGTTTAGATGCTTATCGCTCATACCAGGCTTTATGTCTGACCCAGAGTTTTATGTCTCCTCTTATTACTCTGGGTGCTCACACGAGCAGACTAGAGACAGGTTAGCTGGTGATACACGGGTAGATGATCCGGAGACGAGCAGGAGGCTTCCACGTAATATATATATAGTATTCTCCCTGTGTTGTTGAAGATCACTGCTTAGGCATTGGTGGTGCATCTTCTACTTTAGCTTTCTTTTGTTAGAGACAGTAAATTTGAAAAGTTGTAATAAGCTGTATTTGGATTTCCGCTGCTCTGATGTTGGTGTTGATTTTAGTTATCAGCTTATACACTGTTTCACCTGTTTTATGTCAAGTATTTTGTTATTATATTTTATTCCATGCGTTGTGATACATTCTACAGGTTCCTCGTTTAGTTAATTCCCTTCTTTCCTTTCATTTGACGACCGTCCCGTGCTAGTCGGGCATGTGTACAGCGCACTTTCGGAGGAAATGCAGGCTGGTGCGGGGCGGGCCGTCACACTTGGTATCAGAGCTCTAGGTTGCGTAGTTAACCTAGGGAAGTTATCAGGGAGAGATAATATACGTATACGAGACAGCGTATTTTGTGATTATTTTGGTTTTTAAAGGCTATATATATGTATATACTATTAGTAGTATAAGAATGAAGTCGTGCTGCACTAGCACCACTATGGGGTCGTTAATCGTTTCCTTTTTCAGATTGACGATGAGCCGATATGTTAGAGGTACCGGTAGGGGGGGCAATAATGGGAATGCTGCTGACATGAGGGCGATGTTTACTGACCTCATGAGAGAGATGCTTAGGGTGTGCCGAGGGCAGCTCCCAATGGTGGAAATGGTGGTGGTCCAATAGTGCAGGCGCCAAGAGTCGACTTCGCCAAGCTGAATAAGGATTATACTAGCCTTGGTAGGAAGTCGTTCCACGGAATGGAGTCGGCCACGGATGTTCAGAATTGGTTGGATAGTTGTGAACGTATCTTCGAGGATTTGGGTATCGAGGATGCGATGAAGAGAAAGCTAGCGTTCCATCAGCTGCAAGGGCGGGCAATGAATTGGTGGAATGCTATAAAGGCAGCTACTCCCGAAGATCAGATTACTTGGGAGCAGTTTAAAGCTCGCTTTAGCGAGAAGTTCATTCCAGCTGCTCAGAAGTCAGTGCTGTTTAAGAAATTCTTGGAGCTCAAGCAGAATGGCAGAGCTGTCTCGGAGTACATTGCTGAATTCGACACTTTGTCGAAGTATGGGTTATCTCTTATTAATACTGCCGAGAAGAAGAATGAGAAATTCATAACTGGTTTAGATCAGTACTTAGGGGAAAGGCTTATTAACCATATCAATGAGACGTTTGAGTCGATTGTGGGGAAAGCATTAAGATCAGAAAGTCTCTACCCTAAGCCGAAGACTGAGGTTGCATCCGCAGATGAGCCAAAGCCACAAGCAAGTGGTGGAGGAAAGGGTGGTTCCCAGAATAAGAGAAAGCAGAATCAGACTAAGGATGGCCAGAAGAAAAAGAATAAGCAAGATGTTGAGTGCTTCAGCTGTGGTAAGAAGGGCCATTATGCTAGTAATTGTCGGGCCAAGCCAGCGGATAGGAAGTGCTTCAACTGTGGCCAAATGGGACATCACAAGGACAAGTGTCCGCAACCCCCTAAAGAAAAGCAAATGGTGAAAGCATATGCTCTTAATGCTATTCCTTCTTCGTCGAATGCCCCAACTGCGGCGGAGAAGGGAAAGAATGTCGTCATTCAAGGTATGCTTTCTGTTTATAATGTTCCTGTTAGAGTTTTGTTTGATACCGGAGCTTCCAGTTCTTTCATATCTAGTGACCTGGTAGATAGGTTGGGATTGGAGCCCGAGATTGGCGATAGACCTTTAGTAGCGACGAACCCGATTGGTGGTTCGACTAGCCTTAGCATGATTTGTCGTAATGTGGTCCTATCGAGTCATGGATGCATGTTTGTTTGTGATTGCTTTGTTTTGGGCTTTACTGGGTTTGGCATTATTTTGGGAGTAGATTGGCTCCAAAGATACGGGGTGGTGGTAGACTGTGAGGGCTTTTTAGTGACAGCTAGAGCGGATGATGGGCGGAGGATAGTGTTTGGTGGTCTACCCAGTAAGGGGGTATTGGCTAGTTTTCTAAACTCCCTCGACATTCCGCATAGTGAGTTGTCAGGTTTGCCCGTGGTTGGCCAGTATCCGGATGTTTTCGAAGAAGTGACCGGACTTCCACCACACCGAGAGATTGAGTTCCGTATTGATTTGGTAAAAGATGCCAGACCTATAGTGATGCCACTTCGTCGTATGGCACCAAGAGAGCAGCGAGAGCTCGAGGTGCAAGTCAGCGATCTTTTGAAGAAGGGATTTATTAGAAGGAGTGTTTCTGAATGGGGAGCACCAGTTGTGTTTGCTACCAAGGCGGATGGTTCCCTTCGTTTGTGTGTAGACTACCGCGAGTTGAATAAAGTGACGATGAAGAACAAGTATCCTCTACCGCGGATAGATGATTTGTTCGATCAGTTGAGTGGCGCGAGAGTATTTTCTCAGTTAGATCTCGCGACAGGTTTTCATCAGCTTAGAGTGGAAGCTGAGAGTATAGCTAAAACGGCATTTCGAACGCCGTTTGGATTTTATGAGTGGTTGGTCATGCCATTCGGGCTGACCAATGCCCCAACATATTTTGTGGATCTTATGAATAGGGTATTCAGAGATCAGTTGAATAAGTTTTTCCTTGTGTTCGTTAATGATATTTTGGTCTATTCGAGGACAGAGGAAGAACACAAGGAACATTTAAGAGTAGTGATGGAGGTGTTGAGAAAACACCAATTGAAAGCAAAGTTTTCTAAGTGTCACTTCTGGAAGAGAGAAGTGAGGTTCTTGGGCCATGTTGTATAAGAGAATGGTATTGCCATGGACCCGGCGAAGGTGGCTACGGTACAGGATTGGCCTACGCCCAAGAATGCAACAGATGTAAGAAGTTTCTTGGGGTTAGCTGGATATTATTGTAAGTTTATCCAAGGTTTCTCCAAAATAACAGCACCATTGACCAGTTGACTAAGAAGAATCAAGCTTTTGTCTGGGATGAAAGGTGCGAGAATGCATTCAAGATTATAAAGGACAAGTTGACAAGCGCACCAGTGTTAGTCATTCCTAAGGGGAATGAAGAGATGACGGTATACACGGATGCCTGTGGTACCGGACTGGGTGCTGTATTGATGCAAAGTGGTAGAGTTGTAGCTTATGCTAGTCGGCAATTGAAACCGCACGAGAAAAGATACCCTACCCATGACTTGGAATTGGCAGCGATCGTGTTCGCGTTAAAGATGTGGAGACACTATCTCTTGGGAGAAAGATTTGAGCTGTTTACAGATCATAAGTCGTTGAAGTATCTCTTATCCCAGAAGGATCTAAATCTCCGGCAACAAAGGTGGTTAGAATTCTTGGCTTCCTATGATTTCGACATCGCATATACACTGGGAAAGGGCAAAGCGGTGGCTGATGCATTGAGTAGAAGACATGCCAGCTTAGGGGCTATGTTCCTTGAATGGAAGCAACTGGAGTATATCGCGGGGTTTGATTTCAGACCAAAGTGCGAATTGGATCCAGAAATGTTAGAAAGTTTGACGATCAGACCCACTTTAATTGAGCGGTCGGCTCTAGTCAGAGGGACGATCCTAACCTATTGGAAATCATCTCCAAGTTAAAGATGGATATCGATGAGGAGATGAACAAGTATGGGCTTGATCGAGATGGATGGCTTAGAAAGAATGGAAAACTTGTTGTACCCAATGTCAATGGATTGAGAGATGAAGTGCTTAGAGAATGTCATCACTCAAAGCTGACTATACACCCCGGTGGTAACAAGATGTATCGAGATATGAAGCAGACTTACTACTGGGAAGGGATGATAAGAGACGTTGGGAAGTTTATATCCAAGTGCATGAATTGCCAGCTAGTTAAAGCCGAGCAAAAGAAGCCTAGTGGGTTATTACAGCCCTTAGAAATTCCCGAATGGAAATGGGAGCAAGTCTCGATGGATTTCATCAATGGTTTACCAAGGACTAGATCGGGACATGATAGAATTTGGGTAATTGTGGATCAACTCTCTAAAAGTGCAAGATTTATACTAGTCAAATCGACCAGAACGGCAGCTAAGTTAGCAGAATTGTATATGAAATGGGTAGTGAGATTTCATGGAGTACCTAAAAGCATTGTGAGCGACCAAGACCCGTTGTTCACTAGTGGGTTTTGGAAGAGCTTACAAGAGGCTCTAGGGTCAAAGTTACATCTCAGTACCGCATATCATCCTCAGACCGACGGTCAGACGGAGAGGGTGAACCGTATTTTGGAAGATCTCTTGAGAGCATGTATATTGGATTTTGGTGGATCATGGGATGACCATTTGCATCTAATAGAGTTTGCATATAATAATAGCTACCAATACAGTATCGATATGGCTCCGTTTGAAGCTTTGTACGGAAGACCGTACAACTCACCATCATGTTGGATAGAGACTGGTGAGAAGTTTATGCTTGGACTAGATGTGGTGAGGGAAACTTCAGATAAGATCAAGATCATTCAACAACGAATGAAGGCTGCCCAAGATAGGCAGAAGAGTTATGCTGATAAGAGGAGAAGAGACCTAAAATTCTCCGTTGGTGACTTGGTGTTTGTCAAGATTTCTCCGTTGAAGAGCGTAATACGATTTGGAAGGAGAGGCAAGTTGGCACCAAGATTTGTTGGCCCATTCCCTGTTCTTGAACTAGTCGGGAACTTGGCATACAGAATTGACTTACCGGAGAAGATGGCGGGAGTTCACGACGTATTTCATGTTTTCCAACTAAGGAAGTTCGTTCACGACTCAGATATGACTATTTCACCTGATCAGTTAGAGGACTTCGAAGTAGAACCCGAGGCGGTTGGGAACCGCAAGCCGACCCGTATTGTCGAGCACGACATGAAGCAACTTCGAAGGAAGGCGGTGAAGCTAGTCAAGGTTCAGTGGGGCGAGGACGAGAATGATTGTACTTGGGAGGCAGAGGAGAACATTAGGAAGACGCACCCAGAACTCTTTGCCTGGTAAGATCTTGACTTCGATTTAGTTTTCCGCATGCTAGGATAGGTTTGTTTGCTTGTTTTGCATGTTTGATTGTTGTATGTGGTTGTTAGGCATGCGGGATCCTTTGTATGTTTTGGGTTAAGGAATTTCGTGGACGAAATTTCTTAAGGGGGGGGAGAGTGTAACGACCCGTATTCTACGCATCATAGGATCGTAGAATGTTTATTTCTTTCACATACGAAGTTGTATGGTCATGTAACTTTGGGAAACGACTATTGTGGTCATTTCCCATGTTCATGATTTTTCCCGATTTTTAAATGACCATTTTACCCCTAGTTGGCACTGTTTTGGCCATAACTTTTGACTGGAAAGAATTTGGACCTGAAACCACTTTGATTGGCTCCGGATGATGGTTTACAATTCCGTAGAGTGGTCACATTAGCCAAACGGACTCACCGTTTGGGAGATATGGCTGAAACAAGTTTCAGATGGTGAAAAACAGCTTAATTGGGCTTAACCGAGTAATTAGCAGCTAGGCCCAGAGTGGAATTTTGGGTTTAGAGGCATAGGAGAGCTGATTAGGGTTAGGAAATCACATTCATTTCAGTTTTGAGCCACCACAAACCTTCTTGAGACCTTAGTAATGGCTTCCATCCTCTAAAACCAATCCAAAACACATTTTTAGTGAAGATTAAGCCTAAACTACATCAAAACAAGGCCAAATAGCAACAGAGCAAGGTTGGAGCTGCTGCTATACATAGGAATCCGACCCAAACAGAGAGTATTTCAGATTTGGCGTTTTATTTTGTGGCTAAGGTGAGTGATTTGCATAGTTTTGACACTAATAACAGTTAATTAAGGGTAATTAGTGAAGAGTAGCGAATTTATACACTAATAAATTTTGGAAAAATGTTTAGAAATTCTTAAATAATATTTCATGCCTCTGTTAGAAAATTTAGACGATTTGATTAAGTTTTACTAAGTATGTGCTTAAACATGATTAAGAGAGATTATGGGAAAATGTAAGGTTTTAGCCACTTTTGATCCATTTTGATTCATTTGAATTGTTGTTTTGCTGTTTGTGGTTGCTATTTCATGTTGCTATGAATCTATGGTGTGTTTTATGATTGATTAGAAGTGTTAGACTTGTCAAAAACGCTGTCGAATGGCGTAAAATACTTGCTGGAAGAGTTGCAGAAAAAGTGCAGGTTCTGGACCGGATCGGATCGGATATGGAGGCTCGGATCGGATGAGTTGAACTGGGCAAGGGATCTGATCGGATCGGAACTTGACACTTGAGACAACTGGCAAAAAGGAAGGCCATGCTAATTGAACTGGGATCGGATCGGATAAAGGAGGAGAGATCGGATCGACTTGGAGACGCAGGGCTCGGATCGGAATTTAACCTTTGGGAGAACTAGCAGGAGGGAAGGCCACGCGGACCAGATGGCGAAGGAGGGATCGGATCGGAGCACGTGAAGAACGAGGCAGCGGATCGGAGCGGAAGCACGGAATGGAAGGGAGATGGCATCCGACCCGACCCGGAGGAGGACACCCGACCCGACCCGAAGTGGAATACCCGACCTGAACCGATGCAGCGCTGTGGACCCGAACCGAACCGCTACAGGAGAAGACTATGAACCGACCCGAAGTAGAGGACCCGACCCGAACCGATGGCTAGAGGGAGAACCCGACCCGACCCAGTATTGACCAATAACCCGAGATGCAAAGGTAGTCCAATATGGGAAGTTAGAGCTCAGGATCCAGTTGGGAACCGATGAGTTCACTTCATGATTGGGCTTTGCTGCGGGACGTGTGCCAAGGGCAGTCGATGTTTACGACTTTGGATCACTATGTATGGGAAGTATGTGAATGGATTCAGGGCTGAAATGGCCTAGGTACGACTAAAGGGCTATAGACCAATGAAGTGGGGTCATTTGTAAAGATTTGGTCATGACTCCATGTGATAAGCTTGGTAGTAGCAGTAGTTGTACAAGTCCAACTCCGTCACTACTTCAATGGGTCTAGTGATTGACAGTGGTGGACATCGTATGCTTTACGCACTGAGTGAGAGATGTGAGGATGGTCGCTATGGTTGAATTTTTTGCTATCATTATGGCATGCACACCCCACCCCCGTATTCTTTATACTATTTATTATGGCACCTTAGAGTACTGTACGGTATGTGGTACTAACTCTTTGGTTGCAGGTCCAGGATCAGGTATGGTTTAGTATACCTGTTATTGTTCTGTTTAGATGCTTATCGCTCATACCAGGCTTTATGTCTGACCCAGAGTTTTATGTCTCTTCTTATTACTCTGGGTGCTCACACGAGCAGACTAGAGACAGGTTAGCTGGTGATGCATGGGTAGATGATCCGGAGACGAGCAGGAGGCTTCCACGTAATATATATAGTATTCTCCCTGTGTTGTTGAAGATCACTGCTTGGGCATTGGTGGTGCATCTTCTACTTTATCTTTCTTTTGTTAGAGACAGTAAATTTGAAAAGTTGTAATAAGCTGTATTTGGATTTCCGCTGCTCTGATGTTGGTGTTGATTTTAGTTATCAGCTTATACACTGTCTCGCCTGTTTTATGTCAAGTATTTTGTTATTATATTTTATTCCATGCGCTGTGAGACATTCTACAGGTTCCTCGTTTAGTTAATTCCCTTCTTTCCTTTCTTCTGACGACCGTCCCGTGCTAGTCGGGCATGTGTACAACGCACTTTCGGAGGAAATGCAGGCTGGTGCGGGGCGGGCCGTCACATATGTTGAGCACAAACAGCAATACAAGTCAAAGTGGCCGAGGCAACAATATAAACACAAGCATGACAGCAATGTTCAACATATAATGGCACAACAACAATGCATGATGGCAGCAGTAATATCTGGTGACATGAAACAGATCAGTGAAGATGGATGAAGTAATTCGGGTATGGTCATGGCAGCCCAGTCATGAGCTAAGTCAAGATCAATGGTGCAATCAGAATATAAGGCCAGTAACTAAGCAAATTCAAGACAATTCATGTGTCATTTGGTTACAACTAAAATTATGCATGCACAAAACAGAATGCTTGTACATATGTGCAAGTTTGTTTACATTTGAAGCTTCAAGTGACAAAAACAGTATGCCAAATTATACATATAGGCACAGCAGTGATTAATCAGAAATTTACACATATATGATAATCAGAGCAGATTTGGATGAATACTTGGCAATATTTGATTCAGATAATCATGCTTGAGTAAGGGGAAACAAATCAAGGATTAAATCTGCTAAATTTATAGTGGAGAATATCAATTCAAATCTGTTTCCAGAAATGAAAAATATAGTCGGCAAATTGTTTTCTCTCATGCATATATCACGCAAGGAAATTATTCAAAGGGACAAGAAATCTCGTGCTTCAAATTCTTTCCCAAATCTACAATGAATTCTCGGGTTTTTATCAATCAATTTTTATCATGTAGGGAAAGTCGAAAATTCATTCAAGGAAATTCATTTCAAAGCGATGGTGTACAAAATCAAAAAGGAAAGCAATGCAAAAAATCAGTCAAGTCATTTATTGAAATCAGAGGCTAGGGTTTTCTATACCCTATATTAACAACCAATCATCATCGGCATATGCATTATCGAAACAAAACAAGTTCATACGAGATCATAGAAATCGAAAATCAACCCAACAATTCAGAGCAAGAATTAAATAAATTCAGGAGCAACTCACAAATTTCAGCAGAGTTCGATCGCAATCCCAAATCAGTGAAGCAAGGAATCGATCGACATCATCAAGTTGAAGTAATCAGAGAACCATGACAATCAATCCATCAAGCAATCGATTTTGATCCAGAGGGAATCTGAAAACCCTAGTTTTCAAATCGCCCTATCCCCATTTATTTTTCCCAGAGTAAAAAGGAAAAGAGATCGGGCTAATTGAATTACAAGGAGGCCGGCCTACGTGGAGTTGAACTAAGACCAAGCCATAATTTTCTAAAGGGATGACCCCTTGTTTTTAACTCCTAAGGGTTTTTAATTTAATTTTAATTTTGTATTTTCTTTCTGTTTTTGTAAACCGTCAACAGTTTCTAGTGTCTGTAAAATACTAGGGGATTCAGTCAAGGTGTTGACTAACAGTTGACAGAGTCTGTAAAATCTGGGTTTCTGGTTACGGGATCGTACACAGGGGAATTTGATTGAGTGGATATCGATCAGTCTAGAGTTTTGAGCGCAGGGTTAGTACAAGGGCAGGAAGTGCGAGTTTGCAATGTCTATAAGCGGGATCTGTTATTAACACCTTGTAGAAACCTTAGGAATGCAGCAGTAGGCAAGTTTTGCCGAAGCTGGGTATATATGTGTGTGATTTATTTTCTGCAGTTATCTTTCTGCTATATTCTGTGATCCATTTATTATAATATATATTGTTAGATTTTTAGTTCAGTAAAAAAAACTGTGGTAAACCCTATTCACACCCCCCTCCCCCCTCTAGGGTTAATCTAGATCCAACAATATAATCACGTGAGATTTGTCTTCATCCACACAATCTTTTTTCGTTAATATTCCAGCTATATATTCTTGATTTCCTATCTGTCATTTATCCTTTTTTTTACGTCAATGCAAGTTTGTTTATTCATGCACTGGTACACATTCTTCTTTACTATACAGTTATGGCAGTATAGTCATAATCCCTTTTCATGGTCATCTCTATTTCCATTCAAATTTGTTATTGAATTTTGGTACTCATAACATTTGCTCTTGTTGTTAACTCTTTCATTTTTACCACATTTCTTCACATTCCAACAAGTAAAACTATATTGGTTCACCTCTTCTCATCACTTTATTTCTATCGTTTTAGCTTAATTCCTTTCCCCTCCAATTGCTTTACCACCCTTTCATCATCATACTAATGATAAATCCACTTTTCTTCATCAAAAATGTCATCACTATCACTAGAAAATTTACATTTGAGCATGTTAATGACTAATTATCAACTCACCCCTTACAATTAAGTGTGGTGTGATTCATGGACCCAAAATTTGTTGGATTGAATGCACTTTTTGTTCGATCAAGATTAACCCTAGATAGGGGGTGAATAGGGTTTATTGAATTTTAAATGAGATATTAAAATATCAGATCACAGATAATAGCAGAGTAAGTAAATGTGGAATATAAATAACACACAGATATACCTAGCTTCGGAAAACTCTACCTGCTGCTGCATTCACTAAGGTTTCTACTAGGTAATAAAATAGATCCCGCTTACAAACCCTGTAAACTGGCGAACCCCGCTCATGTTCCAATCCTACGCTCAAAACCCTAGACTGACCTATATCCCCTAGATCAAATTTTCTCCTAGCTACAAACCCATAGTGTAATGACCGGGGATTTTTGACCCCGAAAATCGACTCCAAAAACACCATGTTGACATTCAAACACCGAAAATACCGGAACGTTATGAGAAAGAAATTAGAGGGTGAGAAAAGAAAGAAAGAAATATCAGAATAGAAGAATAAGAAGAAGAACACATCAGAATCTCACAGCGGAACGAATAAAATATAATATATCAAATCTCTTTATACAAAAGGAAAACTATATATACATACCAATCATCAAAGTACATCATATATCAGACACAGCGGAAATACTCTCTAAATAACTAACGTTGAAGCCTCCTGCTTCCAGCTCTTGAACTCCAAGCAGAGCCTAACCTGTAAATACACTCGGTCTGACCTGAGCACATTCGAAGCAAAGCAAAATTCACCCGGATCAGTCTAGAATACTTTCAGTGGAAAATTCACAACAAACAACTTGCTTAACTTTAGAAATCCTTTTTGAAAGAAAGGATAATAGTAAGAGTAGCCCACACATAAACACGGACACTTTTTACCTTAATATAACCTAAAACATTTTAAAATCATATCTTATATGATATTATGATAGTGTCTAAATACAAATAAATAGAATCTAGCGGAACACTTGAACCTTACGCTCCACATATACAGTACACAATCAAAACCACGGATGCTTGTTAGAGATTGGGTTCCGACTATGATAAGGTATGGATCAACCTGCCGATAGTGTATCTCTAGAGAGGAATACACTGGGTTCAACAAGAACGTCTTGCAACCTGGCTTACACATGACCGACCACTCATTTCTCTTGAGTGTATCAAATATATTGTCACCTACAGTTGGGCCCACATAACCGTTATCCGAAGATACAGAAACGAAAGAACAAATACAAATATTCTCTAAATGGTGATGATACACTCTAATGGGAATGACCCACATAGCCATGCTGCTTGCCCGATTTTTGTCATTTTCTGGTTGCGAGGCTTGAGGTTATAATCGCTTCCGGAACATCTAGCCACCATCCTCTTAGAATGTCACATCGTCCATACACGTTGTCTTGGGACTGGACAGCCGAAGGCACCCTCCTACCACATCCTAGGAATCACCCTAAATTTTAGTAGCGAGTAGTCCTTGTAATCCATAGACTCCAACCACGACAGAATCACAGTTTTATCTCTGGTTGCAAGTCAGAGATTTTAAGCAATACTTACACTTTATGAAGATCCATGGTCCTCAAATGCTCCATCTCGATCATCATCTGATTTCTTCGATGATTACGCATCTGTTGGTCGGAATGGTTTTCGAATATAAATTCGATCCCGATTTTTTCAAACCAGCAATCGATAATTGGCCAGAATTGATAGTCGGTTATTTAACTATCAAATAAACAAACATTCATCCATAAAATGAAAATGAATTCACTGGTTAAGTATCCAGCATCACTTGGCCTCTTTGATTAACCCGGCATTAGTTTAAAACATTTATATTTCCAGTATTAGGAAAACATTTCCCTATTCGTATTTAATATAAGAATATTTAATTATCATCTCAGTTCTACTCTATTGTTCCTCATTATAAATCGATAAATGAATAAATTTCTAAGTATCAACCCCGAAGGCCGAAACCAACATAAGATTGACACCTCGAAAATTACTCAACCAACCAACGTACAACAAGTTCTAATTTCTTTAAAACTACACCATACCCCCTTACCATATTCAATATATCTTTTTAACATTTTAAATAATCCGTTGATTCAAATATAAATTTAATATTATATAAAAACTTTATTAAAACTTATCTTTAACCTTTTTCGATTAAATCTTAATCCAACTCCGTTTCTTGTTTTAAAATACGCGATTTTAGATCGACTTCTTATCTTAATTCATCCAACCAATTCAATTCACTTTGGTTCTATTTCCAATTCATATCATATACTTTTAACTTTTCATTTATTTCATAAATTATTTCAAAGTTCATAACTTTACTAACTCTCGTCTTAATAATCGAAATCATTCGAATAACTTGGTTTTACATATCTTCGTTCAACTTGCATCTAATTAAATAGAATTTCAAAGAAAAATCAATTTAAACTCACTTATACATTTTCGTCAATATAATTTGCTTGTAACCCATTCAACAAAAAACCAGCTTTTAAAACTTTATCAAATTCCATTTGTGATCCAAGACTATCACTTTGATCATTATTAAATAAATAATAATCAAATTTCAATATTCTAAAAATGATTTACTATATCATTTATCATTCCATTTATAACGTATTCAATAATCAAATCCCATTTAAGTAGTTGACTTATTCAAATTATCATAATTAACTCGCTAACCCATCCCAATTGATCATTCCATTTTTAATTAATTTAAATTAATTCCATTTACCATGATAATTATTTAATAATCAATTCAAATATAATCCCAATCTAATCGTTTCTTAACTGAAATATTAAATGTTTATTTAAATTTAATAAACTTTATTTCAAAATAGATTTAAAAATCCATCTTCAGTTTTAAAATAAATTTGTAACTTCAGTTCTGTCGATTTACCTAACGGTAAATTGATATTTATAAAACAAGGGATTTTTAGGCCAATCCGCTGTCAACTACTCACCCAAACCGCCCATTGGTTTAAAACATCACATCAACGTTGAATTTCAATTCAGCGTTCAATATTCAATCAATATCAACAGTTCCATGTTTAAAGAATATAAACAACATATAATGTATCCGAGGAATTTGGTCGGATCCCTCCAACCTGTACGTCCCTGCATCATAGATAATAATATGAGCAATACTTAAATCAAAAATAATCCAACATGATATATATAATTTACTGACAATAATTAAACAAGCAATCAACCAAGGCATGCAATCATCCAATCAACGATAAATTAAATTTATATGAATTTAGCACATCATAGTATTCCAGAAAAGTGTGAGAGTTAACTCATATCTCGTTTTTTCGATCGACGGCTCAGATTGTCTTATATGATTTAAAATGAGCATTTCAAATTATATATAAAAATCCAGCTACATCCAAATCACTTCGAACCAGCTCAGTAGCATAATGCTTGTCGCCGCTGTTCCAAAGGACCTGATTACATTGAATTATGATAACGTATCAACGCGTTACAAATCGTTTTAAGTTTGATTAGTTTTAACGTGATATAAATTAAATAATAAACTTTAAATAACCTTTATTACCTGAATATTTCATAGAAAGCACACATGGCCATAAGTAACCAAACTCTCTACTTACACCACATCGTCCCATCCCTCATACCAACTCCCGCCTCCTCTTCGACATGTTCACTAGAAAACTTCCCAGATACCATAACCTGCCGACACCGTGCCAAAACAAACAATCCAGTCCCCTTCAAAATAAGTCACGCCATACCCATGCAGTACAAAACAAGTTACAACAACTCATAAAACTTCCCGTCTGAACGCAATGGCTCCTGCTAAGCAACCTTCCCAATGACCAAACTCCCTCTCCAATAAACCCTTCCACAAGTAAACTTCACCATTGAACTGTACACCCCACCATGCCGAGACTTCCGAGCACACGCACCCGATTTGTCAACAGCTCCTTCCTCCTCCACGAAATACATCTGCAACTTTCCAAAACTTCATCATCGACTGACTCGGTCACCAGAATCACCGTAACACCCCATGTATTCTATAGCTGTGAAATTAACAAATTAAAGTATAATTAATTCGAAATCAAAGAACTAAGGGAAACAGGTTACGCCATTGCGTTCTTCTTGAAATTCTGCTTGAGATAGAGTCTGAGTTTGCGTAAATTGGACTCCGTATGAAAAAGATATCCTTAAATTAAAAATTGCAGCAAAACATGGAAAAAGAGGAATGAGAAAAGAATAATGTTTAGCATTGTTCTAACTTTTGTAAGCAAAAGACTTAGTAGCTCATTTGGTTGGAACACATGACTTGCATACAAGAGGTACAGAGTTCGATCCCCGCCAGCGCCTTATTTTTGTTTTAGGGGAATGGCTTAAAATAGCCTAGTGTGAATGCAGTTCAAAAAGTGGTTTAGTGTGAAAATGGGTAATTGGGAAGATAGATAAAAAGAAAAAAAAAGAAATATATATATATATATATATACATATACGTATACATACATATATATATGACATGTACGTATCATGAGGCGTATGTTGCGCATTTTTGCCTGCCAAGAATTGTTTTTTTTATAAGTGGCCTTCTCTAATTGGATTCATGACAAATTAAAGGAAAGAAATATTTAACATATTCGTACATATGTGCATTTATGTCATAAACATACAAATTAAATAAAAATGTGTGGATGCAAGCAGTGAAAAGAAAGGTTTATGCATAATATTTGTATGCAGTAAATGGGGATTTTCAAAGAGGAAGAATATGAATAGGTTAGGCTTAATTTTCTATTAATAGGAATGTCATTTATAAACCTGCAATTGACATCAATGTGGCACTGAATAAGAAAAATATGGTATGTGATATTATTTTGTGAACATAACATGCAAGCATATTAATATGACGAATATTTATCTGGCATTTAATTTAAAGATATGTCAATAGGGCATTGATTTGAAAACATGCTATTAACATTTATCTGTACATGTTAATTTGAGAAATATATAAATATGTTGAGAAATATATAAATATGCTAGTCATTCATGTTAATTGACATGTATATATGAATAATTAATGTATACGGTAAAAGGAAAGATGTATCTATTAAATACGTATTTATGTTTGATGGATTGGCAATAAATAATAAATGTTGATAATGTACATTAAGGGAGTAATTATGGCATAAGTGTGTTAGGAATTATTTATATATAGAATTTGTCCTAAATGAGAAATGTGTACATTGTAGGAAATATATATATGCTAAAACATGGAATTGCATGTAATTGGAATAGTAATTATGCCATAATTCAAAATGGGGGTAATTTGCATGCATAGTAATTATGACATAATTTAAAATGGGAGTAATTTACAGTCCTTAATTGTGAACATAATTGGCCTCTTTTGAAATTGATGGCCTTGATTTACCCTAGCATCATCGGACGGCTCAAATTAACTTGCAACTCTATAAAAATGGCCCTAGACTCTACCTAGGTTTCTTACACAATTCTCTAGCCTCCATTGCTCTCTTCTTCTAATAAAAAAATAAAAATGGCGTCTCTGCTCTGCTGGAACTAAAACTAGAAGATAATCAACATCAGCCTAAGCAACTCAATTCAAACTAGAGATTAAAGTTCTGCAAAGATTCTACAACAAGTTAAAGTTCTTTCTTTAATCCAATCAAGGCAAGTACAGTTATTCTCCGCTATAAACGTTAATTATAATTTTGATATGCATTTAAATCTGAGTTTAAGGTTGTATTCTCTTCTGTTAGATCTGTTTTCTGTGACTGTTCTATATTCCTTTCTTCTTTTCTGTTTCTATAGCCAGGCTACCACGAGCCTGTGCCTAATCTCATAAGAGATGAACGTATGAACGCAAGTTTTGGGATGAATGATGAGAAATTTGACAAAACCAAATTGAATGTATGACTTTAGGACTGAGGCATAAAATATATTGGACATATGACTTGGGATTGGATGCATAAATTTGACTATGAACATAAAATTTATGCATGTTGTATGCATAGTTATGTTGTAATTTAGACCTGTAATTAATTAGAAAAAAATAAGCATATGTTATAAACTAGTTTTAGACCTATGCATATTTTGTGATAAAAGAAGAAGAGGAACCACTGTAAAGATTACATATGATTTGAGGCTTTGGACAAAATGCATATAAAAAGGCAAGATCTGATTTTTAGAGGATATGGTTTAAAGATTTATATTATTGGGGATAGTTTGCATAATGATTCATGACATGAAAAGAAGGAAGATATGGAAACTTAAGATTTACTTTAAATAGGATATCTATTATTGTAATTACACCTAAATAGGGATTTTTGGATATATGACATGCATTGAAATTAATGGTTATATTTGGTATAATTTATATGTGAATCTGCTGTAAAATGCTAGTTTAACAAAAATTGGAACATATGTTATATGGCAAATTATGTCCATATTCTGCGAGTATATGTTGTGAATCATGACAATTATGTAGGCATATGAATTTAGGCTAATTTATGACTAGGCAAGGCATGTAAATAGAACCTTTGGAAATATTAAATTTGCTAAATCTGCTAATTTGCCAAGTTGCCTAAACTGCTAGTTTTGTTATATTGCCTAAACTGCTAATTAGATTGAAATGCCTAATCTGTTAAATTTGTCGGTTGAAATGCCTAACCTGTTATATGCCAAATTCTGCTAAGTTGCTAAATCTGTAAAATCCGTTAATTCATATAAAATCTGTTATCTGCTATGTTGATATAATCATTCTGTTATTGATATAATCTGAATTGGCATATATATTGGGCGTGCGCATAAACGGTAAATAATTAATTAATTGGCCGCAAAGATGAACATGGCTAACTCGAGGTTAGAATGAGTTTGCGGCATAAATCTGCCCGGAACCGCCCGGCACATCCAGTGGCCGCAAACAATAGGTTCTAATGTGAGAAGTTAGTCATAACATGCGTAAGACACGAGGTTAGGTCTGGCTTGTGGCAGAAGTCTGCCCGGAACCGCCCGGCATATCCAGCGGCCACAAGCTACCGACCTAATGTGAGAGGTCTGTGCATTAATAATTAATTAATGCAAATCTAAGATAAGAATGACGTCTAAAACGTATTGGGGAAAATAGGGTTAAACCAATGGGGTTAATAGATGTAGTAAAACCCGTCCATGAATCTGTAGGCCCAATACAAAGTTAGACAAATCTGAAAAGTCTGTACATCTGACCCGTTAGTCTGGAAACTTGTTAACTTAATTTGTGAATTAGTAAATCTGAATTCTGTATGTCTGAACTTGTAAACAAGTTAATCTGAAATCTGTTAGTCTGGGGACACAAGGTTAGGAGGGGAATTACTTGTGTCATCTGTTGTTTGGGACCCATATTAGTCAGTAACCCTTTCTGGTATCAAAACTTTGACCCAACAGTAAGTAGGGTCCGGGCACGCTTACTGAACTAATTATAAGAGGTTCATTCTGATAATGGCGAGGGGTGTTGATGGTGCGTTCCAACCGGGTCATGTGCGTGCATGGATCCCGGTCTGCCTCTGAGGATGTAAGACGCCGTGACATCTGTAAATAGGTCTGTGCCAATTTGTTGTCACTTTAGGGAGTGATACACCCTACTGTGGGGCCGACACAGGATATTTATGTATTAGGGAGCCGATCGCTTGGGGTAGGGTTTTAGGGTACGCTTAGTTCTGTCTGTTTCTGTTGGTACCGTCTGTTTCTGTTGGGTGGTAACGCCTGTCTGTTTCTGTGTGGTACCGTCTGTTCGGGTGGTAAAGGCCCATTACTAGTGTACACCTAATTCCACATTCTGTTTCCATAAGGATAAATCTGTTTCTTCTTCTGTCTGTTTCTGATCGGGTAGTAAAGGCCCATTATTAGCATTCTGTTTCTGTTAAAGTATTCTGTACCCGTTCCGGCTTCAATTTAGACGTTATGGGGACACCTAATTCTGTTATGCTAGTATTAGTGCAGAGAAGTGTAAGACAATAGTTTACATCATTCTGTTTTTCTGTTATATCTGCTACACCTATTACAGTTATCTCACATCCAGTTTTATGTTCATATCATATTATTATTATCTGTTCATATGCTGAAAGTCACTGGACTTGCCAGACTTTTTGTCTGACCCTTGTTGTTTCGCCTCCTTTCTTCCGTTTCCCCCCCCCCCAGGTTATCCAAGGAGGGAAATACTTTAGCTTGATCCGGATTTCTCTTTGCTTGAAGTGCTTAAAGTATGGCTTGGCTCTGTATAGCTTCCGTTCCATGGGGATTATGATTTTAAACTATGCATTTTGAAGGCTTTTGTACAAGACTGATATTTTGTACTTGAATTCTGAAATTGAAAGGATGTAACCATACTAATTTCTGTTTCCGCTGTAATAAAGTTAAAAAAAAAAATTCAAGTACTGTTTTATCTGTCTTGTAAGTTTCTGTTCTGTTTACTAAAATGCTCCACCAAAGTTAAGGCATTCCCTTTGTGAGTGACCTTAACGGAGGTGGGGTGTTACAATCACCATGCACAGACACGCACTGACAAACTCTCGAACACTGCTCCTATAAATCACCCACAACCGCAACCTTTTGTCCAACGAACTTCCCTGGAAACGCCAGTGCAGCAGCATATTCCACAACGACTGCTCTGTTCTCCCCCAAACGTCTGTGTTGAGTCACCGGTCTTCACCCTCTGTCGCCTGAAACCATCGAAAAGCGCCTGCTCTCACAACCATCTGCAGCGAACGGCGCCTAACCTAACTTGATCCCGAGTTTCAGTTTTCTCATGTCATGTGGATTTACGTTTAAAAGCCCATCCATGAAATTATATGTATAACTGGTTCCGATCTCTCTATGTCTGCTCTTTCGCGAAATGAGTAGTAGTTTAGGTTTTGATTTTTCTCTGAGAGGAAAAGATAAGAATACCCCGCTATTTATAGAAGGGAGAGAGGAAGAGGACAGGGACACATTGTATCAATGTATAGGGTACGTGATAGGTTAAGGGAAGTATGGTAGCACGTAACTTTGGGGTAAGGTGCAGAATGTGGTTTTATTTTCAAAAAGGATGGTCAGAAATATATTTTATATATGATGTTTTCCTTGGGTTACAGTCTGATTGAAGAAGAGTAAGTTGTTCAAATACGAACGAGAGGTGGCCAAATGCTCAGGTTCGTGTACAAAAGGTAGGCATTGACTTTTATCTTTTAGCTAAAATGAATTGGGTTGAAATGCTATAAAATTAAGGGTATGGTAGCATGGACGTGAAGACTAAATAGAATGGTAGGGTATGGGGATGCATGTGTTATATTCTATTTTTATTACGATTAATAATTCAACTGCTCTGTACACCAACGTTAAATAAACGCACCACCATACACTAGCCCCGACCGCAACAGAAATAAATACACCGCTTTGATTGATCGTTCCGGTCCTAATGAAATTAATTTCGTTGAAAAAGGGCTCCGTTTCCAAAAAGACGTTATTTTAATTTATCGGTTCACCCTTAAATTTCGTATACGGACAAAACAACTCCGTTTGTCTCCAAATTGGAAATCTAGCAACAATTAATTATATGTTTTCCAATAAAACTTGTTTCATCGAAAACCGATATCGTTTGGAATAACAATTATATTTTAAAGCTTATATAATATCAATAAAATAATATTTAATTCCTAAACTATTCAATTTAACGATAATAAATTAATATTATCGTATATACATTTAAATGGAATCTTATACAACTTCAGACTCAGCCAATATAGACTTTAAAACTCAATATTCAGAAATTTGGGTTGAAACGGTATCCAAATATATAGAAACTCCTTTATATTTATAGATTAAATCGTTATAAATTATTAAAGATTCCATAGGGACTATTTGAAATTTTGAATTGGACATATCTTACAATATATACAATGAAATTTTGATTTTCCTCTTTCATTAGAAAAATATAATCACACAGATTCAAGCGGTTCTCGTTTCACAGAAATCCGACTTATATCGGACCCTGTACATTCAGTTAAAGTTCAAAATTCAAAATTACAAACTACCGCATTGTTTCGAGCTCATTTTAATTAATTTATAAATATATAAATTTGAATTCTATTTTCTGATAAATAATTTCGATATATAATCCATTAATATCACCATATCAATATTTAAACAGATTTAAATATTCGTAATTAACATTCAAAAATCTGGGACGTTACACATAGCTAGTAAACCCTGGTTATTACAGACACTAGAAAACTGCTAGTTAAAGCCCTATAACTAGATGATCTGTTTTACAGAAAAACTAGAAAAACAACTTGATCGTTTACAACGAAACTCTAAAAAAATAAGCCAAAAAAAACCTCTTTTAGAATCATAGCCCGACCCATTCAATTTTTCTTTGCTTTGTTCTTTGCTTCACAAATGACGGCCGACACTCTTTTGTTTCCTCAATGGCTTAAGAAAATTAGGGCTTTTGTTCCTGAAACAAATCGCGATGCCTAATTGAGATGAAATAGATTCTCTGATAGCTTTGATGCTTGAAGCTTCTTGGTCAATTGATTTGCCCTAAGATTGCGATCGAAATCTCCTGTGAGTAATGTCGATTTACAATTGTTTGCTCTTGAATTTTTGTTGTTTGATTTCAATATAAATTGCCTATGATATAATGGTGTTTATATAAGATATAGAAATCCTATAATTGCTCTCTGATTTCCATATAATGGCTTGACCTGATTTTGTCTGATTTTCTCTTTTGCTTGGCTGATTGATTGCTTTGAATTTTGCTCGAATTGTTGCCTTGATTGAGTAATTGAATTTCTGGAAAATTTCGAATGAATTTTTGTCCATAAATGATTTTAGTAATTATTGATGTCCCAAAAATATTGTCCTTGATTCGTTGATAAATTCTGGACATTAATTTCTTGATGAACCTAATCGATTATATGACATCAGTGCACAATAACTTGGTTGCCAATTTTGGCTCATGAATTGTTCTTGCGTATTCTTTACAAAATATAATGAGTGATTATCACTTGCCACTTTTAACCATTGCTAAAATTGCTTGCTTAATTTCTGGAATCATAAAAATAATTTTGCAGCCTTAAAAAAAATTGCCTATCTCTTAAATGCTGAAATGAATTTCTGGAAAGAAAATTATGATTCCTTGCTTGAAATATTTTTTTTTTGAATGTCTCTATAATTTTGAATATTTCTGGAAATCAAAACTATTGATTTCTTTGCCCATTTAAATCGATATGACCATATTTGGAAACAAATTTAAAACCTTCCCAAATATAACATCAATGCACTAATATATACACTCCTGATGTATATCAGGAAATAAAAGAACTGATGAATTTTGCGCATGCGTATTTCTGGAAACTTTTCATCATATGGCATTCATGCCGATTTCAAATCTTCGTCATAAGCATTTGTCCAGTACTGGCTTGGTTGGTTCGAACTCATGCATGCTTGTTTGGGAACATTTTTAACATCTTTCTGCCATCATTTTTTGTGTTCATGTATAACCACCCATGTGTATTGTTTTGCTTGATGCTCCTGTAGCTTCACTTGTACATTTGTTTTGTTGCACTTGCTAATGCATTTGCATGAGTTGTGGCTATTCTTTACTTGTGCCTTTGTGTGCTCAGCCTTGGTTCGACATGTCCCATGTTTTACCCATGATGCTACTTGTACACTTGATTGTTCTTTGGTACTGCACTTTAGCCCTGTCATGCTGCATGTATTATGCTTGACACTTTTCTGCACACATCAATTTTCTATGTGCATGTATATTCCATACTTTGTCCCCATTTTACCATGATTATGCATTATGAGTGAACTGATATCATACTTGAACAAAAAATACCTGTTGTATCATATACATGTGAGCTGATGTGAACTTGAGCTCCTTCTGTCCTGTATTGTGCTCGACCATGGATTATTTGCATGTTGATTTCTTTCATAGGCTTGTTGTTTTGATAATGCACTTGCTACCATGCATTTGTGTCATTCCATTTGCAATAGCCATATCTTGCTGCACCGATTTGTTGAGATTGTATTCATGAACTGTGAATATGCCACTGCATATATACATACTGTAACACCCCGAATTTTCTATTAACACTAAAGTTGCTAAAATATTAATAAGTGTGTAAGAGAGGGGATGTATCTAATATGAATATAAAAATATTAATAAGTGTGTAAGAGAGGGGATGTATCTAATATGAATATAAAAATATTAATAAGTGTGTAAGAGAGGGGATGTATCTAATATGAATATAAAAATATTAATAAGTGTGTAAGAGAGGGGATGTATCTAATATGAATATAAAAATATTAATAAGTGTGTAAGAGAGGGGATGTATCTAATATGTATATAAAAACAATAATAAGTGTGTAAAAGGGGGGATGTATCTAATGTGTACATTGTAGAATATATATATATATATATATATATATATATATATATATATATGGGCAGTTAATGCAAACATGAATAGAAGTTTATTAATTTGCTGAGTGTTTGCTGAGTCACTTCTGACTCATTGCTGAGTCAACAAGATAAACCCCATCTTGTCTGAACGGCTGCGGTTATTTCTAGGTTAAATCTAATGGCCTAAATGCATTCTAAAATCTATAAATAAGTGGGTAGACCCAAAACCTAAATCACTTGTAAAATTAGAGAAGCTACCGTCATGCTGCTGCCATGGAGTTCAGCGTAGCCGTCACAAACTAAGAAGAGGAAGCCTAATCTACTACAACTAAATTCTACTCAACAAAACAAATCAAACCAAAGAACTCTCTCTAATTCTCTTCTTTTGTTGGTGAGTATGATGATTCTCAAAAGACTATTACAAACTAATTTGACTCAGTTATGAATGGATCACAAGAAAGTGATGTGATTTGTAATTGTAAATTCTATATATTGTGGATCTCTTATTATGTTATTATGTTGTCGTATGATGTAAATTATATATGCTATGTCATGCTATGTTGTAAATTCTCTTATGCTATGTCGTGCTATGTTGAGAATCATGTCAAGCTATGTTATACTATCATACTATGCCATGTTATAAATCATGCTATATTATGTTGAAAAATCATGATGTTGTTGGATCATGCTTAAAGTTATGTTTTTTTTTCTTAATTTAAATGGATCTTGTTTATGGGAATTTGCCTATTAGGTTAGGTGTACCCATAAACTTGAAACTATAATTAAATAAAACTTGATTATGGGAATTTGCCTATTGACTTAGGTGTACCCATATAAAACCATGTTGATAAAAAATTAGATGATGTTGATTCACACATGTTCATATGTAAGTTTACGAAAATTGATTGAGATCATATTAGGTGAATTTTGAACAAGTTGACACCTTTAGATCCATGACATGTATAATCTATGCAAGTTGGACATATGCAAGTTACACCCCTTATTATGATTCATTTGGTCACATATACATGTTGTTATTATAATAATCTCTTTTATGCTATGAGTTAGGCTATTCGAGTCTAACATATATTTTGCGAATAAACGTCCAAACGTGGGGTAGGGGTAATATTAGGAATTAATAAATTGGGTGCAATTTTGTAAGATGTTGCATACCATGAATGAATGTCCATAATTGAGTCAATTATGGACATTGTTAAAAATTGGAAGTAATTAATAATTCAAGTAGGGAATTATTAAAATTGGGGGAAAGTGGATTATTATTAATAATCAATGCTTAGGACACGAGGTTGGACCCGTTTGTGATGTAAACCTGCCCGGACCCGCCCGGCAAATCCAGTAGTCACAAATGTCGGCCCAATGTGAGAGGTCCTAGGCCCAAACTAAAGCATAACAGTAGTAAAGACACGAGGTTAGACTCTTTTATGGTGTAAGACTGCCCGGACCCGCCCGGCAAATCCAGCTGCCATAAATGCCAGTCTAATGTGAGAGGTCTTTATGAGGTTATGGCCTTAATGAACTAAGAAATACTTAACCAGATAATCATGTAAGGTGGGACATGGGGGTTAAGTAGGTGCCTTGGGTGGCATGAGGAATCTGGTGGTTGCCTTTAGAGGCATTTGAAATACGATTAGACTTAACCAAACACACATGTAAATGAACATGACTAAGTGGGTTAAGTGGGATGGACTAATGGGGACAAGCTTAGGTGGAATGCTTGTGGTAAATAGTGGGGGCCCATTTCAACCAGTATCCCAAAACGTATCTGTAATGGCGCGTTTTGTAAGGTATAATAATTAAGTTATTTAATTATTTAAATAACGAATATATTAAATAAACGATAGCTGAACGTATAATTTATAATATAATTATAATCGAGCTCGAAATGGCACGGCAGTTCGCTATTTGGCGATTCGAACTTCAACTGAATGTACAGGATTCGTTTTAAGCCGGATTTCTGTGAAACAAGAAACGTGTGGAGCTGGTGGAGTATATCTTTCTAGTGGAAGAGAAAAATCGGGATTTCGTCGTATAGATTTTGATGTACGTCCAAATCAAATTTCTGAATAGTCGCTATGGAATTCGTATATAATTCGTAACGCTTTATATACGTTATAAAAGGGATTTTCAATGTAACTTGAATATCGATTCAACCTGGACTTAGAATATGAAATATATAATTATCCTGGAGCCGTATGATATTCCACTGTGAATATATACGATAATATAAATTTATTTATATTTAATTTAATTTATTTAAATATATTTATATATTTAAATGGGTCATTCAAAGCGTTAAAAATAGCCACTTTTGCAAACGAAGTCGGAATTCGACGAAACCAGTTTTGTTGGATCCGCAATGTCAAATTATTGTTAGAGGTCAAGTTTCGTGATTTTTAGAGTCAGTGTGTGACCGCACGGATTTTTAGAGTGAGAAACAGTCAGTTTTTCGACAGTTAAAAATACGCTGTGTGAGCATATGGAGTCAGAATTCAACGAAACCAGTTTCGTTGGGACCGTAATGTCAAACTCTACCTGCATGTCCAGTTTGGTGATTTTTGGGTATCGTACGTAGTCGCAGGGATTTTTAGAAGCCAGATACAAGGAGAGATTGGCGAAAATAAAATATAAAATAAATTCGAAAATATCTCCCCTCATTTTCTATGATCACAAACAGGCCACGCATCATTCATCCTCAACCATAAGTGCTACCTACCTGAACACAACCTATATAACCCAAATTTGGACGAACACAGCAAAGGTTGAACAAAGAAAATCCAAAGTAAAAATCAAATACAAATCAATAAATCTGGAAAGGTTGATATTTGTAATCAGTTCACGAAGCTCTTCAATCTGATGTACACCTTGCTGAGTTCGACGTCAGCTTGGGAACCCGAGTTGCTTCCAGCGTGATTTAGGGTTCAACATTTCGGGATTTTGGAGCATTTATATTTAGATTCGAATGTACATTCGAACTCGTGGCAAGAAGCAGCCCCAGTGGTGAATTTCTAGTGAAGTTCGAGTGTTAATTGAGATGTGCGATTTCTGGGTTGGGCGGTTTCTGCTGTCGACGGGATGCGATGGTGAGCGTCGAGTTTGAGGGAATTGGTGCGAGGGTGTTGAGGTCAGAACGAGAAGGAGATTGGTGAAATCATGGTGAAGTTCGGCGGGAGGATGGAGTTGAAGTCGATGGTCAAAGGGCTTGGTCAAAGGGAATTAGGAGGAGTGGTTTACTGAAGGAATTCGGTGTGAAGCTTTTGGGGGAGAAGCATATACGCTCGGGCTTTAAAAGGGGTTATTGGGCTGAGTATGGGAGGTAAAGCCCAATTATAGAAAAAGGTTTTAAATTTATTTAATTTAAATAGTGTACCAACTTTATAAATTCGTAACTTGCTCATACGAGGTCGGATTCGCGAACCGTAAGTTGCGTTGGGTTCGTATGGACGGGAGCAACAAAATGAGACTGACCGCGAGTCAATTGGAGTCCGTCACAATTTATAGCAAAATAAATTGTCTGAATCAAGCGATGGTTATCGTCATTGACGATGATCGTCCAAAAGTGAGTAAAACTCACCAACTCTAAATAGTTCTATTTTTATAGTGTATTCTTAGAACTGTTAATTATTGTCTGTTTGACTGTGTGTTGACTGTTTGATTGAACTGCTAGTCAGTTAGTAGAGATTATATATATATATATGTACATATATATATATAAACCGTCAAATAGTTATATGTTGATTTTGTTTATCAGAATATTTTACTGGTGTTGTCTAACATCTGTGGTGCAGGGAAACAGGTTGGGGGAATCCAACTGGATTCCTCAACAGTTACTTTACTATGATTTATATATATTATGATATATAATGTGATATATACTCGGATGTTGAATATGTATGTTGGGATGATATTTATCGATGTTATATAGTGTGTTAAATATCAAAAGAATCCCCGAGATGTAGAAAAGGAATATTTCAATGTAAATTGAAGTAAAGTAATATTATAAAATCAACCGATTTTATAAAAGAAATATCTTGGAAATAAAGTATTTATAAAATCATAGGATTTTATAAAGAGGAAATAATTATTAGAAAATAAATAGAATCATTAAAATGAAATATTTATTTAGGGAATAAATAAATCAAAATAAACTATTCGAATGAGTTAATCAAAGTGGATTAGTCGATTTAACAAAGTTGATTAGTCTAAGTGAATGGGTCGAGTTAGTCTAAAGGAATTGGTCAAGATAGACTAAGTGAATTAGTTAAGTTAAACTAAGTGATTTACCAAAGTGAATTAGTTAAGTTAAACTAAGTGATCAATCAATGTGAATTAGTTAAGTTAAACTAAGTGGTTAATCGAAGTGAATTAGTTAAGTTAACTAAGTGGTTAATCGAAGTGAATTAGTTGAGTTAAACTAAGTGAATCGGTTAGAGTTAATCAACGTGAATTAGCTAAGTCAAACTAAGTGGATTTGTTCAGTTAATCAAGACGAGTTAACCAGTTAGGTTAAACCAGTAGAGTTAACCAGTTGAGTTAACCAGTTAGAGTTAACCAGTTAGGTTAAACCAGTTGAGTTGACCAGTTATAGTTGACCAGTTATAGTTGACCAGTTAGAGTTATCCAAGTGGAGTTAATCGAGTAGCGTTGTCGAATATCACTTATTCGAAGAAGAGCTATCGAATATAGTCTACACGAGTGGAGAAATCAAATGTTATCCATTTGAGAAGAGTTATCGAATATAGTTTATTCGAGTGGAGAAATCAAATGTTATTCATTTGAGAAGAGTTACCGAATATTATTTATTCGAAGAGTAGTTATCGAATATTGGTTATTCGAAGTTAGTTAATCCAAAGGAGTTATTCGAAGTTAGTTAATCCAAAGGAGTTATTCGAAGTTAGTTAATCCAAAGGAGTTATTCGAAGTTAGTTAATCCAAAGGAGTTATTCGAAGTTAGTTAATCCAAAGGAGTTATTCGAAGTTAGTTAATCCAAAGGAGTTATTCGAAGTTAGCTAATCCAAAGGAGTTATTCGAAGTTAGTTAACCCAAAGGAGTTAGACGAAGAGTTAATCGAATATAGTTATTCGAAAGAAAGTGTTAATCGAATATAGTTTATTCGAGTAAAGTTAAAAGAGTTAATCGAATATAGTTATTCGAAAGAAGGTGTTAATCGAATATAGTTATTCGAGTAAAGTTAAAAGAGTTAATCGAATATAGTTATTCGAAAGAAGGTGTTAATCGAATATAGTTATTCGAGTAAAGTTAAAAGAGTTAATCGAATTTAGTTATTCGAAATGAGTTATTCGAATTAGATATTTGAATAGAGTTAAACACATTAGAGTGATTCGAATTACTTATTCAAATAGAGTTAAACACGTAAGAGTTAATTGAATATTAGTTATTCAATTAGAGTTAAATCGAATTTAGTTATTCGAAAGGAGTAAATCAATTTGAGTTAAGTTAATCGATTTGAATTAAGTTAAATCGAAATGGAGTAAATCGATTAGAATTAAGTTAATCGAGTTAGAGTAAATCGAATATTGGGTATTCGAAGGTAAGTTATTCGAATTAGTTATTCGAAGGAGTTAATCAAATGAGTTGATCCAAAGGAGTTAGTCGAATATTAGTTATTCGAATAGAGTTAAAGGAGTTATCGATTTTAGTTTGATCGAAAGGAGTTATCGATTAGTAAATCGAAAGGAGATTTTCGAATATAGCATATTCGAAAGAAAGAGATCGAATATTGTTTATTCGAAAGAGAGAGATTTCGAATATGAGTTATTCGAAGAGAGATAATCGAATATAGGTTACTCGAAGAAGAGTTAATCAAATAGAGATTACTCGAAAGAGAGTTATACGTCGAATTCGATTATAGCGAATTAGGGAAAGTACTATTTACTTTCCAGGGTTTAAATCAAGATTTAGTTATTGATTTAGAAATTAGGTGTCTGTTAAATTATTCGAGTTAGGAGATAAAGTTATAATTTAGGTTAGACATTTCAGAAGTAGGAATTATAACGTTATAGTTATAATCAAACACTGTCATATAAGAAGTGGATTCGTTACCTGAATCCGAGAATTTGCGTAAACAGATGATTGTAAAAAGTGAGTGACGAGCTTCATCTATTTCACAGTAAAGGACGTTGTTCAATTAAGGTCTGAGAGGTAATTATACCCCAACTTGATTGACTTCAGAATTGACAAAGGAATAGTTGTGGTTCGATCTTAAAGGTTGATTAGGAATAAAGTTAAGGAATAAGCGATAAATGGATTAAGCGAAACGATGTTTATACAACGTTCATTGGAAATCCGTAAATGAGTTTTGGAAACGTTTTCCAAATATAGTCAGATATGTTTTCTAAACATAGAAAATGAAATGTTTTCATGATAAGAATTTAAGAAATAGAGTTAAGCAAATTCAGAAACTAATTGGAGAGGGTAAGTTGAACGGTTTTCTAAGTGACGATCTGATGTTGGTTTCGACCTTCCGTATTGATACTTAGAGAATTGTTCTCATACTAGTTACAGTTAGGGACTGATAGTTGCGAAATAATAGTGATGTGAAAATAAGCTATGGAAATGTTTTCCAATGATTAATAACATATATTTTCTAAATATATGAAATAAGGAAATATGAACCTGTGATGATTGATCGATCGAATTTCCATTTGGAAATAAGATCGTTGTTTGAATACCGACATGTTTTCATTTGATAGTTGAATCACAGACTATCAAAGTTCTTACCATTTTAACGTTGTTATTATGGAGAGACCGGTTGGATTATTATCCAAAGAACCACTCTGTATTGGCATAAGCGCTGCGAGCAAGATCTGCCAAAGATAAATTGAAGACGGAGTAAAGTGCAAGGGCTGTTGTATAAGTCTTAGATAACAGTGACTAAGATGGATATACTGAATAGTGCCTTCGGTTTGTCCAGTCCCAGGACAACGTATATGGAAGAAGGTCTGACAGAGTATATCCAACGGATCGCGTAAGTTGATCTGTTCAAACGTATTCACGTTTGGTGGCGGAGGAATTCGTTTCTCTTAGCTATATACCCGTGTTATTTTTGTATAAGTCAATTTGTGATTTGGCGGGTATGACAATGTGGCACTCAAAGTGAATGGTGATCAGATGTTCTGAAGATAGACGTAGCTTCTAGCCTCACACCGAGACGTAACAAAAGTTGGGCTAGGCAGCATGGCTAGTTGGGCCATCCCCAAGCAGGGTGTATTGTCACCGATCTAGGGAATATCCATATTTATACTTCTTTTTGATTCTGTATCTTCGGATGACGGTTTGATGGCCTATAACCGTGGTGGCAATATATTCGCGACACTCAAGCTAAATGAGTGAGCGGTCATGTGTGGCCGGGTTGCAAGACGTTCTTGTTGAACCCTGAGTGTATCACCTCTAGAGTACACTATTCAGAAGGTGCTCCCATACCTTGTCTGTTGGAATCCATTTTCCGATAAGTGCCCTGCGGTTTATGATTTTATACTATGTATGTAGAACGTGAGATGCAAGCGTTTCTGCTAGATTGATACCTATTTGTACTTAGACATTATTATAATATCACAATGATATTGCTTGTCAAAGTTGTTCAGATACTCATAAGGAAAAACCCGTTCCGTATTCACGGCGTGGTCTTATGAGATATCCTATACCTGTTTTAAACTATTTTACTCATACCAGTCCCATGACTGACCCGGAGTTTACTTTGTTGTTTTCCCTAAACTCTTGGGTGCCTAAATTTGTACGGGCAGTCAAGTAGTCGGGATTTACAGATATACTTGGAGAGCTTGGAGCAGGAGACTTCAAGATTTTATAGCTATAGTTATTTCCGCCGTGTTGTAAGTGTTGTACTCTGATAAGTGCTATTGTATATGTATAACTGTTTACTTCAAAGTTATGTTATATATTATATGTTATTCGTTCCGCTGTGAGATTCGTGTTACTCTGATGATTCTGATGTTCTTCTTCTTCTTCTATTCTATTAGTTCTATCTTTCCTTTCTCACCTTCTAAATTCTTTCACTAACGTCGCGGAATTTCCGACTCCCGAGGAGTCGGAAATTTCCAGCCGTTACAGTATCTTTGTGGGCTCGACCCAAGTCGAGGACGGGACACGCATACTGGGTTTGACTATAAGAGGCCAAAACAGGGAGCGGTGTCAACGCAAGTCCAACGGGTTTCATATGCGTGTGTGGACCCGGGCTGGTAGGTAAGACGTTGTTGCATCGTGTAGGTATAAGCCGTGCATGTCCGTTGTATCAGGTTGCCACTTTAGGGGAGTGATACACCCCACTGTGGGGCCAGCACGGGTATCTACGAGTTAGGGAGCCGATCGAATAATGGGAAGTAGGGTACACCTAGTGGAGATAGGGGCAGGCGGCACCTATGTAGTCAGCTAGGGGTACGTAAAGCCATTGGGAAAGTTTCTAAGTGAAGCTAAGTGGGATGAATCTTTAGGGTGACTGGTGTGGTGCAGTATAGTGTTTATCCTTTAGTATTTAGGAGCGCCTATAACGTTGCCTTTAGCGATTGTCTATGTCCTTAATCTTCTCTTCATAGACATTTTCTTGTTTTCCAGCTTATGCCTTAGTCCAGTTATTTTGGTAATAGTATTGTAGAATTATCATATTCACCAGACTTTATGTCTGACCCCCTCTTTTCCATCCTTTTTCTCCCTTCAGGTCCGCAGGTTGGGCCAAGTTCTAGTGGAGTCTAGTTGGATCGCTTATCTTCTGGAAAGCTTGGACTGCTGAAGTAAAGTCCAGCTTGTTATCTTTCTTTTTAATGGCTATTCATGTAATGGGATTATGTACTTGTTTTATCAAGATAGATATTGTACTTGACATTAAATATGGTGTTATGATGTAATCAAACATGTTTTGACTTCTGCTACAATGAAATAAAGTTTTTGAATTTCCAAGTACTATTTTATATCTGTCTTGTTGTAATTTTACTGTTCTATATTCACTTAAAACCTCCATGGAAGTTAATGCATTCCCTTTGTGAGTGACATTAATGGACGTGGGGTGTTACACATACACTGTATGTGTGTATATATATATATATATATATATGTGTGTGTGTGTGTGTGTGTGTGTGTGAGTGTGTGTGTGTGTGTTGTATTTCTGATCTTGAGTCACTTGTTACTATGCTTCATATATTTGCGCACCTGTGTTGTATTTTGTCCTTCTTGGAGGCACCATAGACTTGCTTGAGTCTGTCCAAACTTTCTTGGCTTCATTTGTGCACATGTACAGTCCATGTTGATTTGGCTTTGCACAAACTAATTTGCCGTTGTACTTTACTGTCTTAAGCTCGACACTGTGTTGAATGCATGTATATATATACACACACACACATATGTGTATATACATATACGTATATATGTGGCTATTCGAATGACAAACATGAATATTTTTATCAGCAGACTGCTACATCGGGGTTGTGTCTATTCAGAATCAGTTAATTTTGACGCTGGTACTGATCAGCAAACCAATGTAGTGTGTTGAGGCTGATCTGTGAGCCGTAGAGTACACGATCTGCCTTGTGGTATTTACAGTGTATCACTGTGAATATCACAAGCTGTCTAGACACAGATGGATGGATATATATATATAAATTAGATCAAGTCGTGAAAAATGATGAGAAACGCACCGAAATTCTGAGGCAAATTTTTTTTAAAATAAAAATTAAATCTGCTAGAATTTAAAATATTATTTTTGTTTCAGATACTATGTGTGTGTTTCTGTATGTGACAGGTATGGATGACTGGACTGACTGAAAGCTATGAAGGCAGAAGACAAAAGATGAAGCAGTAGTGTGTATATGTGTCAGTTTTTAAAAAGAGAAATATGTATATACATATATAGATTGAGTGACAGAGTGTTGTAGTGAGGAACTGTGTAAAAAGAAGTTGAATGTATTGAAATGAAATATATCAGTGAAGTGTACAAATAGTGAAGTTGTTAGAATGTACTATTTAGATGTCGAAATAAAATATTATATTCAAATAAAATACTGTTTGAATATTTATATTTCTGTACAGTGGTATTTTATTTAAAAAATAAATATTTATTTATGTTTATGATGTTGTAGAATAGTACAATAAAAAACACATTTATAATAATATATATTTGGTTGTTATCATTAAACAAAAATCATATAATTGTTATATACAACAACGTTGTATACAACAATCTCCCTCTTTTGATGATGACAAACAAATAAAAGATTTTGAGCATAGTAAATGTGTTTGACAGTGAAGTATTGAACTCCCCCTATTTGAATGCTCCCCCTACAGCATAAATTCCCCCTAGAAATGTGCATGAGTGAACAGAATGAATTGAATGAATTTTCAATATTTAAATATTTATAAAATACTCAAAATTTTAACCCATTCTCCCCATTTTGTTATCATCAAAAGGATACAGAAATTAAAATAATGATGAAAAATAGACTAAAAATATAATTTTAGCTTAAGAGGAAGAACTGTCATCATAAATATCAATCAATCAAACAAAAATCATAATATTCTAAGAACTAGTGGCAAATTTCACATTTTAGAATGATGGATTTACGATAAAATTTATATAAATGGAGATATTTTAAAAAAAATGGCTTCCAATTATTTTCCAAAAGAATTTTCATAATTGAGCACAAAAGCAGTAATGGATTTGGACAAAGATTATAAATTCAATTTAAGTGACACAATCAAATAAGGTCAGTTGCAGCTTAAAAATAAGTAATCTCATAACCATGCATAACCAGGGCTTAGATTTTTAAATGATGTTAGAGATACACTTATGAATATTATATTATTATTATTATTTTCTGTTCCAAAATAAAAAAACTCCTCAGTATATAAAACCAATATGGATGACTGAAATATGGTAGGTACAGAGATGGTTGTGAAATAAATTTCCAAATTAATAATATTATGAAATATGCTTGACTGTAGCAGGATTCTTGAAAACATTTAATTATCATTAATTCTGAAAAATAATACAATCACAATTCCGTCCTAAATATTTCCACTGTTTTTTCAAGATGATTTAAAAAAAAATTAAATTTTCCACATTAATATAAAATCATGCTGGATGGCGGAATGATGATAGATAAAGAAGATGTTCATGAAATAAGCGGCAATTCAAAGATATTATAAAAAAAATTCAATCATCATGAATATTAAATAAAATCTCCTCTTGTTGTGAAATATACTACAGTCAAAATTCATCACAATTTCAAACATTCTGATAATAATTTTGATGAATAATAATTATAGTTCTTTTTGGTTATTGATTTCAATTTATGAATAAATAATCAGTAAATGATTTTAAAATTGAAAAAACAATTACAAGAGGGAATTAAAAAGATTTATACAAGGCAAAAAGAATATGAGGAATCTATACAAGATGAGAATCAATATAAAGAATCAAAACAAACGAGAGAGAAAATTTCAAGCACTTCTGATACCACCTGTTTTCTCTGCATAATGAGGATTTTAGTACTACCCTGGTGGCTAACAAAGATATCTCAGAGACTAATTTTATGTGCTGCCACTCGACACAAAAAAAGGAAAAATTACCAAGCCCAAACAGTTAAATCAATTACATCAATCAGAGCAACAAACAATTTTTACCAAAAGCAAGCAGTCATCAAAACATTTTCAAAAAAAGATTCCTTTTTATTAGAGCAGCAAGACAAACAAATTCAAGGAAAACTTGTCAAGAGATTTCTTTTTTTACAAATCAGTCACAAAAGATGATTCATGACCCCAGATTAAAAATACAGTTTATTTTAAATTAGTCGAGGGAATATGAAAATCTCAAGATTAAATGAATCGATCACACCAAGTTATAAATTTCAAATCCAAGATGTGTGTGAAATTCAAGAAATCAATAATTTTAAAAGATTTTAAACAAACAAATATTCAAATCAAATGATCATGAAATAACAGTGAGTCTTAAGACTAAATTTTCAAAGAATTTTTCACAATTATTTCTGACAACCACAAGAGAGGTTTTCAACATATTTACATCAAGCATGAGAGATATTCATGATCCAAAATTAAAAAATAATTTATTTGAAATCACTTAAATAGATGTAAATTTTTTAGATACAGTGAATCAATCACACCAGATAAATAATTTTAAATCTGAGAAGTGTGCGAGATTCAAAATATCATAAATGTCAGATGATTTCAAACAAACAAATTCTTAACAAAGATGATCATGAATAAAGATGAATTTCAAGATGTATCACAATGATTCAATCCAAAAAATCAATTCAGAAATAATCAAGCCAATCCAAAAATCAAAGAAATTATCACAACTGAAAAATAGCAGTGTGCCGTAATGAATATAAATTTTCAAGCCTTTCCAAAATGAGTTAGAAAAAACTCAAAACAAATAAGTTGTGTGAGATTTCATTAATATTTCAAATCTTCAAAAATTTGGAATTCAAATAAACAATGTTCAAGACATGACATGAATACTTCAGCACTGTTTTGAATTCAGAAAACAGAAAAAGAATTAAACTTCAAAATAATTGCAGAAATTTACAATTCTGAATTCAAGATCTGGAAGTGATTGAAGCATGAAAGTTTTATTCAAATAGAGCAAATTTCCAGAAAATCATGAATTCTGCAATTTGAAGTCAAGAAGACTCAAGAAGAAACAAAAATATATGGCAATGTCAAATCAGAATAGAAATACCGATGAAAATAAACATAAGGGATAAAAGGAGAAGTAAACAAATAGAATATTCACAAATAAAAATGTGAGCCTAGAGATCATACCTGAATTCGATGTGAGCAAATAAATCTCTAACTCAGCATACTTGACTACGGAACTCCGAATAATTCAAAGATGCGAAGTAGTTTGAATACAAATTTGCAAAGCAATTCCTCAGCCTCCTACGGTACCTAACAGTCTAGGGGATTGAGTGGTCTAACAAAATTAGTGAAACCACTCACAGTTTTGTTCATGTCTTTTGGTACCCAAATCAGTTTGTATAACAATCCATTCAAATTTACCTTTATACCTTTTGGAACCCAAATGTGTTTGAATTTAACTAAATTAATTTTATTTCCTTTTGGGATCCAAAAATGTTTAGAAGGCTTGTTACCAAATAAATTCTCATTTTTATGATTCAAAAATCCTTTGAAATTATCAAATTCAAATTTTCAAGTTGATTCTTTTCAAAGCAGTTTAAAGGATTTCTAAAATCATTTGAATTTCGTTTTTCAAAAACATTATTTTTCCCAAAGCCAAGGCCACATTTATTTCCAATAGAAACTTGATTTTGTAACAACATTTTCAACGATTTTTCCCCATTAGAGAATTTCTCCAAAGTTGATTCTAGTCATTGAATTTTTTATTTAAGATCGCTATTCTCTTTTATCAGATTTGAACAACGATTAATATTGATCTTTCTCTTTTCAGCATCATGTTGTTTCAACACCAAATTTTCAAATTCAAGTAATTTGATTTTGGATTAGGATTCTGAAATTTCAAGTTCGAAATGATTTTGCTTTTCAGATTCAAGTTTTTCAAAGGTTTTGAGATTTTCAATCTCATTTTCAAGCTCTTTTCAAATAGATTCAGTTTTCAGCAAAAAAAAATTCTTCAGTAAAGTCGTGTTTGGAAAATTCCGTCGTCTTAAAATTTTCATATTCTTTTTGTAGAAGATTGTTCGAACTTAATAACTCAATCTCGTTCTCTTTTAAGGTCAGAATTTCATTCTCAGCTTTTGAATAATTTTATTAAGATGAACGAGATCAGTTTTTAATTTCAAACAATTTTTATAATTAGATTTTTTCCAATTTCCTGATGTTTTCAAGCTTTAATTCCAAATCATGATTTTTGCTAGTCAAGCCAAGATTGTTAGATTTTAAAGATTTGCTTTTTCTATGGAGACTGTCAACGGTTTTAGTTAAATCTACACACATATAAACTAAATCATCATAAGAAAAAAAATTGTCTCATCGTATGTTGAGTCTCCATCTTCTGATCCATTTGAATTTTTATCTGAATGACCTGTTAAGCATAGATTTGAATCTGAGTTGACCTTTTGCAGTTTTGAGCAGTTGTTGTCAATTTGTCCATACTTCGTATTGAGAGTATTCCAAATTTCCTATGCTGTTAAACAGTGTGAGATAAGGCTACATCGGACATCATCAATATCGGAATATAAAATTTGAATAGTACGAGACTTAAACTCAATATCATTCCTATCTACCCAATCATATCCATTAATAATAGTATCCCAACATTAAATATTAACAGATTTTAAATAGGACTCCGTTTCTAATTTCCAATTTAAAAAATCTGTACCATTAAAAATATCTGGAATATGATTGGACTGACTCTCAGTAGACTGACAACTAAGGAACACCATTACTCTAGAGTTAATAGAAACCTATTCTGATACCACTTATTGGATCTAGATTAACCCTTGAGGGGGGGTGAATAGGGTTTATTTAATTTTAAATGAGATATTAAAATATTAGATCACAGATAAGAGCAGAGTAAGTAAATGTAGAATATAAATAACACACAGATATACCCAGCTTCGGCAAACTCTGCCTACTGCTGCATTCACTAAGCTTACTACTAGGTAATAAAAAAGATCTCGCTTACAAACCCTATAAACTCGCGAACCCCGCTCATGTTCTAATCCTACGCTCAAAACCCTAGACTGATCTATATCCCCTAGATCAGATTTTCCCCTAGCCACAAACCCATAGCTAGTAAACCCTAGTTATTACAAACATTAGAAAACTGCTAGTTAAAGCCCTATAACCAGACGATCCAGTTTTACAGAAAAACTAGAAAAACAAGTAGATCGGTTTACAAAGAAACTCTAAAAACAATTAAACCAAAAAACCACTCTTTTAAAAACATAGCCCGGCCCATTTAATTTTTCTTTGCTTTGTTCTTTGCTTCACTAATGTTGGTCGACACTCTTTTGTTTCCTCAATATCTAAAGAAAATTAGGGCTTTTATTCCTGAAACAAATCGCGATGCCTAATTGTGATGATATAGATTCTCTGATAGCTTTGATGTTTGATGCTTCTTGGTCAATCGATTTTCACTAGGACTGCAATCGAAATCTCCTGTGAGTAATGTTGATTTACAATTGTTTGCTCTTGAATTTTTTTCTGTTTGATTTCGATACAAATTTCCTATGATGTAATGGTGTTTATATAGGATATAGAAATCCTATAATAGCTCTCTGATTTCCATAAAATGGCTTGACCTGATTTTGTTTGATTTCCTCTTTTGCTTGGCTAATTGATTGTTTTGAATTTTGCTCGAATTATTGCCTTGATTGAGTAATTGAATTTCTGGAGAAATAATTTTTTGTCCACAAATGATTTTAAGAATTACTGATGTCCCAAAAATTATTGTCCTTGATTCCTTGATAAATTCTGGACATTAATTCCTTGATGAACCTAGTCGATTATATGACATCAGTGAACAATAACTTGGTTGCCAAATTTGGTTCATGGATTATTTAATTGTTCTTGTGTATTCTTTGCCCAAACATGATGAGTGATTATCACTTGCCACTTTTAACCATTGGCAAAATTGCTTGCTAAATTTCTAGAATCATATAAATGATTTTGCAGCCTTAAAAAAATTGCCTATCTCTTAAATGTTGAAATGAATTTCTAGAAAGGAAGTTATTATTCCTTGCTTGAAATTTTCTTGCTTTGAATGTCTTTGTAATTTTGAATATTTATGGAAATCAAAACTATTGATTTCTTGGTCTATTTAAATCGATATGATCATATTTGGAAACAAATTAAAACCCTTCCCAAATATAACTTCAATGCACCGATATATACACTACTGATGTATATCTGGAAATAAAAGAAATGATGAATTTTGTGCATGCGTATTTCTGGAAACTTTTCATCATATGGCATTCATGTTGATTTCCAATATTTGTCATAAACATTTGTGCAGTACTACTTTGTTTGGTTCGAACTATGTATGTTTGTTTGTGAACATTTTTAACATCTTTCTGCCATCATTTTCTGTGTTCATGTACAACCACCTATGTGTATTGTTTTGCTTGATACTCCATATTTTGGCAAACCAGTTTGGACATGTTGAGTCTGCTTTGTGTTTACATACTGTATCATGTTATATGTGTACATGCCTGTAGCTTCACTTGTACATTCATTTAACTGCACTTGCTAATGCATTTGTACAAGTTGTGGCTATTCTTTACTTGTGCCTTTGTGTGTTCAGCCTTGGTTCGACATGTCCTCTGTTTTACCCATGCTGTTGCTTGTACACTTGATTGTTCTTTGGTATTACACTTTAGCCTTGTCATGTTGCATGTATTATGCTTGACACTTTTCTGTACACATCAAGTTGCTGTGTGCATGTATATTCCATACTTTGTCCCCATTTTACCATGATTCTGCATGTTGAGTGAACTGATATCATACTTGAACAAAAAGTACATGTTGTATCATATACATGTGAGTTGATGTGAACTTGAGCTCCTTCTGTCCTGTATTGTGCTCGACCATGGAGTATTAGCATGTTGATTTCTTATATGGGCTTGTGTTTTGATAGTGCAATTGCTACCATCCATTTCTGTCATTCCGTTTGCAATAGCCATGCCTTGCTGCACCGATTTGTTGAGATTGTATTCATGACCTGTGAATATGCCACTGCATAATACATACACTATATGTATGCATATATAATATGTGTGTGTGTGGTATTTCTGGTCTTGAGTCACTTGTTACAATGCTGCATATATTTGTGCAGTTGTATTGTACTTTGTCCTTCTTGGTTGCACCATAGACTTGCTTGAGTCTGTACAAACTTGCTTGGCTTCATTTGTGCACATGTACAGTCCATGTTGATTTGGCTTTGCACAGACTAATTTTCCACTATACTTTACTGTCTTGAGCTCGACACTATGTTGACTGCATGTATACATATATGTATATATACACGTATGTATATGTATATATGTGGCTATTCGAATGACAGACATAAATATTTTTATCAGTAGACCGCTACACCTGAGTTATGGCTATTCAGAGTCACCTAATTTTGACATTGGTTCTGATCAGCAAACCAGTGTAATGTGTTGAGGCTAATCTGTGAGCACTAGAGTACACGATCTGCCTTATGGTATTTACAGTGTATCACTGTGAATATCACAAGCTGTCTCAACACAGATGGATGGATATATAAATCAGATCAAGTTATGAAAAATGATGAGAAACACACCGAAATTCTAAGGCAAATAAATTTTTAAAATAAAATTTATATCTGCTAGAATTTAAAATATTGTTTTTATTCCAGACACTATGTGTGTTTCTATATGTGATAAGTGTGGATGACTGGACTGACTGAAAGTTGTGAAGACAGAAGATGAAGCGGTAGTGTGTATATGTGTCTGTTTGTATAAGAAGAAATATTTATATATATAATGAGTGACAGAGTGTTGTAGTGAGGAATTGTGTAAAAAGAAGTTGAATGTATTGAAATGAAATATATCAATGAAGTGTACAAATAGTGGAGTTGTTAGAATGTACTATTCAGATGTTGAAATAAAATATTATATTAAAATAAAATACTGTTTGAATATTTATATTCTTGTGCAATAGTGTTTTATTTAAAAAATAAATATGTATTTCTGTCTGTGATGTTGTAGAATGGTACAATAACAAACACATTTATAATAATATATATCTGGTTGTTATCATCAAACAAAAATCATATAATTGTTATATACAACAATGTTATATACAACACTTTTTACTGCATGAAATAGACGTAGTAGAGGAACAGCGGTTATACTGTGTGAAATAGGTCGAGATGAGGAGTTTCGAGTGAGGATTTCATGAGAGTGAAAATGTTGTTGGATTGGATTGGCAGGAACAACGGATGTAAAAACTACTAAAGAGGACTTGATTTTTTTCTTGAGATGTTAATGGATGGAGAAGAGGATTGGGAAGACGAGAAATTCGAGGGAAGATAATGGCGTGTACAGTGAAATGACGGTTTAGATTTAACAAATCCTAAGGTTTGTGGTGTGTGTCATTGAGTGTGTTATAATTTGTGTTCAAATAATGGATATATGTGTTACAAAATAAAACAAAACATATATAAAAGGAGAAGCCATTAGAGAGAACAGAAAAGATAAAGGGAGAGACTTTTCATTTCTATTGATTCAGGTGTATAAACAATGTAAACAGTCCCTCTATTTATAGAGTCTACACATCATGTAAATTGCAAAAAAGTCCCTTAGCATATTCACCCTTATTATTTATACATATTACAACACTCCCCCTAAAATATGTGTATGCAAAGATGATAAAATTATCTGCCTCATTAAAAATCTTTTTATGAAAAGTTGTGTAGGAAAAATCATAAACAAGGAAAAGAGTGTGATTTTAATTCATCTTTAGGTAACATGTTTTAAAATGTTACAATGGGTTGATACTTCAGGATCAAGATATTTCCTCATTAAAAACCTTACTAATAAAAACCCAATAGGAAAAATATTAGTGAAGGAAAAGAGTACAATATAGCATAATTTTATATGCTCCCCCTGATATATAATGCATTATTCAATTAGTCTATTGATATAGTCGACACATGCCAATTTTTGTACACCATCTTCTGAAATATTGATTTGGAAATTTCCATTGAGAATAGATTTACCCGCTTTTCTTGAAACTGTATTTGTTTCTCCTCTTTCTTGTTGTACTTTCATGTTTCATTTGTGAAAATAAATTTAGAAGAAATGTGCTTCTCCCTGTCACCCTTGATATAATTCACTTGAATCTGAGCTACCCAAGCTGGATTGTCTTCATAAATAATAGTTTACTGCATCAAAAGATGCTTGATACTTATAGATCAAAATATTTCCTCGTTAAAACCTTACTAAGAAAAACCCAATGGGAAAATCTTAGTGAAGGAAAAATAGTAAATTATGAAATGCCATATTTCAATGATTAACTACGTCAAAAGTAGTATGATACTTCTGGATCAATGTAATGCCTCGTTAAAACCTTAATAATTAAGAAAGACCCAACGGGAAAAATCCTAAATAAAGAAAAAGAGTACATTATAACTTATTCTCACATTTTATTGTTTGGGTTAATACTTTTGGATTAATTACATTTTCATCACCAATCAAATTCGTAACATCAACACATACCGTCAATATAAAAAAAAAACCTTTATCGATTTCTTTATAAAGACACATGAACAAATGAGATTGTTTTTGTATCCAGCTTTTACTAAGTATTCACTAAGATGATTATACCATATTATTCTAGATAGAATCAAACCATATAGTGATCATCTCAGTTTTGATGAGTACATTAACTTTGATTTTGCTTCAGACAACTTATATCCATCTGGGATTCTCATGTATATATTGGTATCCAATTCACCGTATAGATAAGCTATTATAACATCAGTTAGTCTTATATCAAGCTTCTTAGGAACTACAGGGATGATTGAATATCAAAATTGTATGACATCCATAATAGGAGAGCATGTTTCTTTAAAGTCAAAACCTGGTCTCTGCAGGAAAACTTGTTCAACAAGTTATGCCTTGTATCTCACAACTTCATTTATCATTTCGATTTCTTATTTTAAACGCCTTCTTTTTGCATATTGTATGCTACTAATATTCATTTGTGAATACACTTCATGTGGTTACAATTTTGTGTTTCAATCAGGTTTGCATATCGCAATATACATTTGATGAATATTACAAGTTCATTACAACAACAGACGTTATTTATATTCTTCAGGAACATTTTATCATCCATGTCCTTATCATTCTTTATAACCACAAATATTATATATATTCTTCAGGAATATATATATTTATATTAATAAGTTTTGCATATTGCAACTACGACTTCAATGGATATTAAGAGTTTCGTTACAACAATTCTTGAATGCAGGAAGTGATTTACTCATCATGAATTATATCAAGATTTTGTAACATTTGGTATTTTTCGTAGTTAGATATTTAATATATTTTAATGTTTTAAATATAGCTTTGGAATTTTAAATGGATTCAAAATATATAATTCAGTTATATAACAAAGTTTAAACGTTTAATTTATATATAAATATAAATCGAGCTCGTAACGTCGTGGTAGTTCATAATTTACGTATTGTACTTCGATTGAATACACCGGATCCGATATAAGTCGGATTTCCATGAAACAAGAAACATTTGAATCGATTTGATTGTAATTTTCTAATAAAAGATAAAAATGGAGATTTTGTTTTATAGATTGTGAATTATGTCCAATTCAAATTTTAGAATAGTCATGATGGAATTATTTAAAAAAATTAGCGATTAATTTAATTATTTAATTCGATTTAAAAGGGTTGTTGATCATAACTCGAGATAAAGATCGAATTAAGCTACGAAACGAATTCCGTTGAATTCGTATTGACGTTTAGAGTCAGGATAGATATATTATTTGTTATTTTTGAAAACTGAATATTTCGGGTATCCAAAATAGCGTTGTTTTATGCGTAAATTGGAATAACGGGTCATCAAATGAACTCCGTTTTCAGCGAACAAATTTTATTGAATCCAAAATGGTTAGGTGTTGTAGTGTTTCAAGTTTCAAGATATTTGGATTTTATTTCTGATCATGGGAAATTTAAACGCATGTTTTTCGTTCGTGAATTATAAAGTACTTTTCACAAATGACTTCGGAATTCAACGAAACTTGTCCATCGTGTCCGGAATATTTTCTATGCTAATATTACAATTTTCATCGATAACGGAAATTGTATATGATGGTTTTAAGACGTTACTTCGTCACTAAGTTTATTAATACTATAATAATATAAACCACACCCCTATATAAACCCAAAATCAGTCTTAAACCTAAGTTTCGATTCCACGCGGTTAGCCATTTGTTCTGCTGCCATCCTTCAAAAATCAACGATCATTGAGCTTCCATATTCACCTCTCCAAATCATGAAATCCGATGGTCTATCAAAGAAACACTCTTCAACAAACATGTGAAGCTCGTCGAGCCGGTTAATGTGGACAGCGGTGATCTTGATTGGAGCACGGTGGTGGCTGGATGGGTGCTGTGAAGCAGCAACGTTCATGGGTACTTTACAGGCAGCTGGGGACGTTGAGCTACGAGGGGGTCTAAGCGTTGGGGGAGCAACCTTAGGCATTTCAGATAGCATAATCCGATCGAGGACAAATGACCTGAGCTAGGCACGGCGTGGCGAAGCTTGGAGTCAGCTTTGGTTCTGGAGTGAGTATAAATGAGGAGCATACGTGATGTTGTGGTATAGTGGAAGAAAACATGGTGTTAGTGGTTTTGTTCCGACTGAGTGGCAGCGTGAACAAGGGTAGAAGGGTATCAGTATGGGAAACAAAGTAATACGCATGGGAAGAAAATTTAATTGCTAAGTTTTACACTTAGCAGAATAAAAGAGAAGACGGGCAGACTGATATGTAAGGGGTTCGTGAAATGTTAGCAGACAGTACGTGGAGAAACAAGAAGAATTAAAATGGGGCAAGTATGTTGGCATGGAGAAGCTTTTGAAAAAAGGCCGACTTCATTTTTTTTCTTGGAATCAGAAGTTTAGGAACAAAGAAGTAACGAGAACCAAGGGACCAAGCAAATTTATGTATAGTAAAAGTATTAATGAATGGGCAATTTTTCACATGAAAATAGGGTTCATTTGTGTGAAGAAGTAGTTCAGTGTTTGTAGAAAGTTTAGAGTGTACGGGCCAGATTGTGGCTATAAAGGAGCTCCATAATGCTGATGGTCATCAAGGGTTTAACGCATTTCTTAATGAAGACGTAGGAATAAAAGTGGACGTGGTGAGTGAGTCAAAACAGACGTGGAGTTTTGATAGAAGAAGAACACATTGCATACTATATATATTATTATAGTCAGGCACCTTTTGTTCAACGAGAATAGCAGTATAAAGAAGTGAGTTGCTTTTACTGTGCATCGTGGGGAAACAACGTCAATGAACAGCGTCAAGAAAACAAGGTTGGGGAAGTTTTAAATGAGGCCAGCATGTGTCCTTCTTTTCGAATGAAGCAGAAGTAAAATTTCCCGGTTTCAAAATGTAAGGTAAGAAGGGTATAATTTGTGATAATTAAGAGAATTTTTATAAATCGTAAATAATTAACCATAAACGGTTACAGACATGTGTTGGGTGGAAAGAACAGGAAGGGGACGAGTGGAATTTGAAGCAGTGAAGAAGGCTGTTAAATACAAACGTAATTTGATTAACTTTTAATTATTAATCAAGTAATTAACTTGATAATTATAGATTAAGGAACTTATTTCTTTAAATTAAATCATGTGTGTTATAACTGGGATAACTTGGTATTCGTGAACAGGATCGGACCAACCATTTGCGATGGAATTGTACTGACGAGCATCACATTATGGAACTGATATGGACAGTGCAGGAGACGACAGGAATTTACAATTAAATTAAACGACTGATTAATTTTACTGTAACCGAAACATAAATGAACCAAACCAAAGTGAGTTTAACTCACTCAGTTTTTACCCACTTATATTTTATATATGTCAGGATTTGTTTTGTGTGCTATGGTTGATAATTGTTTACAGTGTGCTAAATAATATGTATATATTGAATGAATTGGTTGAATTAAATGTTCGTTTATTTCAAAGGAAATCAAATCGTTATTTTAACGATTTATTTTCAAATGAGGTAACTTACTTTGTTGGTTACGTTTATAATTATATAAATGTATTGAATTTAAATATGAGTGCTTGAATTGTTGTTATTAGTTGTTTATTAAATGTTATATGTGTTTATTTAATTGGATAATATTATTTGAGATAACGTATTTGAATGCAGGGAAAACAGGTTGGAGGGATCCAACTGGATTCCTCAAATTTATTATTATTATTATATTACCAATATATGAACTGTTTACCCAATATGGATTGGACAAATTGATTTATTTGTTGATTGGAATTCAACATTTGTGTGATTTTAACCAATGGGTTATATTGGTTGAGTAAACGGCATCATATGGCTTGAAAATCGATTGATATATATATATGGATTTACCGTCAGATAAATCAACTGGAATAAAGTTATAAAATTTATTTTATAACTAAAGATAGATTTTTAAATCTATTATTTTTAGATGGAAGTTTATTATATAGGGATTAAATATTAAATATTTATTATTTACATTTATAAGTAATCATTAAGTGATTTTATAAAACAACTTCTTTTGTTAATAAGAATTATAAACAGATAAGCAGATATTAATGTAACGATTAAAAGTGTGGAATAAATTGTTGTAAGAAACAATTAAATGGACTAATTTAAATTAATTATATTATTAATTAATTTAAAGGAAGAATAAATTGGAATTGATTAACGAGTTAATCATGGGATAAGCTGACTAATTTAATTATTTTAAATTGGGATTTGCTATTTGATTAATTCACTTTTAATTAATCAAATGAATGGTTAACGTATAGTTGTTCAATTGTAATAAGAGTTTAAAAAGGAAATTTATTATTTATTTAGTTAATAAAGCAGTTAACTAATTTTACACTAGTTAATCTTGAAATAGATTATTATTTAAATTAAAGAGATTACTTTTTTAAATGGAAATTAGTTAAGTAAGTGATCGAGTTGGAAATGAATTATAGTTAAATTATGAATGTGTTATGATCGAGTTTTATATTAAAAAAAATTTGAATTAAGTTATAAAGAGATTTAAGCAGATACGACAAGTTAAAATGAATGTTTAGTTAATATTCAAATTAAGTAAAAAGAAATCGAGATATAAAAAGGGTTTATATTAAACATGAGTTTATAAATAAGATTTATAAAAAAACATGGAGTTAAAAATGTTGATTTTAAATGGGTGAGACTTAATAACGAGATTAAGTGAAATGAACGGAATTGAAATGAGATTTTCAAAGTGAAAAATGATCAAATGAATTAGAATGGAATAGTATGGGTTGATAACGAGTTAAAATAAGAATTTGTACCTAACTGGGGATTGGTTGAGTTGAGTGATTTTCTGAGTGTTAATCTAATGTTGATTTCGGTCTTCAGGGTTGATACTTAAGGAATTGTTCGCTTACCAATTTACGGTTAGGGACTAATAAATGTTGAAGTAAAACGATTTGAGAATATATATAGGGATTTCAAAGTAGTATAAATGAAAAGGACTTGAGAATGTGTGTGTATATATATATGTATATAATGATATTTCCAATATAAAGGAAATAAGAAGTGATAAAGCTATATTCGAATTATTAAAAGATTTTGAGATTTATTAAACGAATATTTTTAATTATAGAAGCCAAGTGATGCTGAGTACTGAACCAGTAAATATATTTTTATGTTATGATTGAATGTTTGTTTATTTGATAGTTAAATAACCGACTATCAAATCTAGCCAATACGATAGAAAGACCGGGATTAAAATTATATTTTAATACCATTCCGACTAGCAAATACAAAATCGTGGAAGATATCAAATGTCGACCGTGATGGAGCAATCGGAGACCGTAGATCTTCACGAAATGGAAGAACCAATTAAAATCTCGGATTCGACCCGGAGACATACTGGAGTTATGTCGTGGTTGAAATCTACGGATTTGAAACGACTAATCGCTACTGATCTATAAGGTGATACCTAGGATGCAGTAGGAGGGTGCCTTTGGTTCATTCTTTTCCTGGATGACTTGTATGGACGAATGTCTAACGGAGTATTTCTTAAGAATCATGTATGTTTATTTTTACAAATGTATTTCTGTTAGTGGCAAAGGAAGGCCTTTCTTTTAGCTTAACAACCAGAGTATGCTTATGGACGTCAATTAGTGATTTGGTGGATCTGATGACGTGGCCTTCAAAGTGAATGGCGATGTGATGTTCTAAAGGTAGTGTTAAACCTCAAGCCTCTTTAACCGGTAAATGACAAAATTTGGGCAGGCAGTAGGCTAAGTGGGTCGCCCCCAAGTAGGGTGTATAATCACCTATCTAGAGAAAATATGTTTCCTTCTTTAATCTATTTCGATGTTCTCCCGTTTTGGGAAAACGATTGTTTGAGCCCAACCGTTGGTGATATGTATTCGATACACTCAAGCAAAATGAGTGGTCGGTCATGTGTGGCTGGGTTGCAAGATGTTCTTGTTGAACCCAGTGTATTCGTCTCTAGAGATACAGTATTGGAAGGAGGTTCCATAGCTTGTCATAGTTGGAAATACAATCTCCAATAACAGCCTGCGGTTTTGATTGTATATTATATATGTGGAGCATAAGATGCAAACGTTTCCACTAGATTGATATTTATTTGTTTTTAGACACTATTATAATATCAGAGTAAGCTATGATTTCAAAAAAAGAAATGGTTTGACTTTAAAATCAAGTAGGTTGTTGTTTTTAAACTTAGCGAGTTTTCCCACTCTGGTTCATCAGACTGGTCCGGCCTTTGTAAATGCTCAGTTTAGACCGGGTTGTACAGGTTCAGGTTATCAGATGTTGTGAAATCCGAGGATAAGTTGGAGGAGTTCAGATGTATGACACAAATTAGTATGTATTCCACTATGTGTTGTATATGAGGACAGATTATTATAACTGTCCATATGTATTGATTATACTCGTATGATTGTAAGTTTTTATTTCAAAGCTCACAATAAAGTTTTGTTTCTAAAATATATTATTCCGCTGCGATGTGAGACTTTGATGTTGTATTCTTCTTATTCTTCTATTCTAATATTTCTTTCTTTCTTATCTCACCCTCTATTTTCTTTCATTGACTATCTGGTGTTTCCGATACTTGAGTTCTGGAAAGTAATACGAGTTTATGTATTATTGTTGGAATTCGGGTGTCGAATCTCGCCAGGTCATTACAATTTTTATTACAACAACATTTAAAAGAATTTTGTAATCTATATTTCTTGCTCTTTGCACTCTTTATCACTATCAAAGTTATATGAATTCTTCCGAAATTAGTATACTTTCATCGTATATACCTTCAAGGTATTGTAAACGTTTTAAACACTTTCACTACTTTAATCAATTCAATTACCTTTGAAAGTACAATGCTCATGGCACACAACAAGTTATTGACACCGTATGGTGCTTCAGTAACTTTATTATGTTCTTCTGATTTTATACATTTCTAATTTTACCTTATGGACTATAGGTTCATATCTTATTTAGGAGAATTTCATGATGGCTAAACGTGTTACTCTCTAATATGGGAGTTCTAATCCATCTATAAATATAAGCGCTTTATTATTTATTAACTTATCATTGATGATTATTTCTTGTCAGTTTATACATGATTTATTGGGATCTCGAAAGTTATCACGCTTTAGGTACCTAAACCACTTCTAGGGCTATTTGATAATTATGTCATGAGTTTCTTTCAGAGCACCCTTAAGTGTTTCTTTAAGAACACCCACCTCCATTATTTGACATCTTTACGACTTACTCCCAAAATATTTTGAACTGACTTTTATACCATATTTTCAACTGTGGCTTACACCTTTTGATCCTTTAGGGATTCAAATCTATATTGGAGAAAGTCTGTTAGGGACATAATTGATAATTTATGCAAGTTGCTTAATACTTTGCATAATTCTATATGGTAGCAAATATTTAACACCAGTGATCTCTTTATCCTCCCCCTCAATGTTGACAAACATTGTTACATTAAATGATAAACCTTCTTTGGATTCTCATTTTGGATCCATTATCGCATTATTGCTAGTAAATACATTAGATGTATTTCAATTGTAGGAGGATAATGCTTTTATTAGTTGATAAGATGCATTCATATTGTATTGCCTATTCCCTTTCACCGTTTGGTAACTTGGAGGAATTTTCTATCAACTGAATATGCACATGACTTCAGGTCATTCAATATTGATGTCAGATGACTTTTTGAATTACTAAATAATATATGCATAATTTTAATATGAGCTCATACAACTTCAGGTTGTTAATTAAATTGTAACGACCCGGGGAAGAATTACTTTAGGGTTGGAGAGGTTGTGCCACTTATAGGATAGTAAAAATATTTTTATATTCAAATATTATAATTCAACTCTAAACTGAATTAAATATTATAAATAATCCAATTCACACAATATTGTGAATTCCACTATTTCCTACTATTTCGGAAATTGAATATATTATTCTATTATTTATATTAATTAAATATTCAATATTATTTAATTTTGGTCATTTTAAATTACCAAACCATTATTCAAATAATTAAATAAATTATTTGTTATCCGTTAAAAATATGGGTCGTTACATAAATATTCGCATATATGTGTATATACGTGCGTCCACGTGTCACATATTTAATTGATTTGCATATTCTTTCTTATTCGAGTTATCGATTTTAAAACAAATTGTTTATAAGGTTCCAAATCATTAAAAAAATTGCTTATATAGCAGTGTCAATGTGAATCTTCAAGATCGTATTATGATGTCCAAAGTATCGAGTTTGAAACTTTGTTGAACTTCTAGTTCAAATAGAATATATAAACAACTTCAAGTTGCAAAACTGTATTGAACTTCTGGTTCAAATAAAATATATAAACAAATTCAAGTTGCTAAACTATATTGAACTTATGGTTCAACTGTATTGAACTTCTAGTTCAAATAAAATATATAAATAACTTCAAGTTGTTAAAATACAATATGCAAATGTAAATATATAAGAAAGATACAACGCATTTTGAAAATTGTGAAATCCATGGTTGAATTATCATTGCCACATATGATGTAATTTCTTTAAGAAGTACAATGTATTATTTCACACAGTTTTAATAAAGCTTCAGGCTTTTAAATTTTGAATTATTTCAAGTTCATTAATTGAGGAACTTCAAGTTCCTATGCATATATATACACACACATATACACATGTATATCGAGTTTATTAATTTATGATGAACTTCTAGTTCTAAATATTTTAACATACTTCTAATTTAGAAGCTCTTACATTCTTGCTAATTGTCAAGATTTCAAACTTGTAAACTTTAACAAAGAGTTTTTTTTTCATAATTCAAGACTTCATGTCTCTGACCTTGAGTATACAACTTCTAGTTTAAAAATATGTTTGCATAACTTCAGGTTGTGGTTCTAACTGTTCTGTTTCATCCATTACATTAGATATTACTTGCTAAACACATCGAAAAATAATCATTTGTTTATTCTTATTCCATACACAAACAAACATCATTTAACTTACAATACTAATTCATTTAATACATTTATGATAATATGGTAATATATTACCATAATAACACATTTAATGCATTTATTATAAAACTAATGGAAATAGGGTTATGTGATCCAAATATATGAATCAAATAAATAAATTTTACTTAAATCAACAAAATAAAATTTGAATCAAGATATAGTATTGATCAATGATAAAACTGAAATGAACAACTTAAAGTTGTACAACGTTTCTCAATAATCATATTTCTAAAATACCATATATATGCAATAATATCCAATCAAAAATTAGAAAAAGTGTATAATCGTAGAACCAAAATTTTTCATTCTCTAATATGAATGATTCCAAAACTTGCAGATCTGTACATTAAATTCACAAACATAAAAAAATACATGTCTTAGATTCAAATTATACAATACATATATAGATCTTTTAGATCTTTCTTTTTTACATCAAAACTACCTCTTACCATTATGGAAACTTGTAACAACCCGTATTTTCAATAACCTATAATAATGTAAATCGAGGCAGAATTTAATTTTAAAATCTGAATCAAGGGAAACGGGCTATGCCATTGCGTTCGTCTCGGAAAAATACGCAAAATAGAGTCCGAGTTTTCGAAAATCGGAGTCCGTATGACCCGGTTAAGGCCCAACGACGTTTTCAGAAAATTTCGAAGTAAAAACAGATTTCGAATTCAAATCTGAATTGGGAAATTAGGGTTATTGGGCCAGGCGGGAAAATTCCCGCCAGAACACCCCAAGTCGACAGCCCTATCGACTTGGGAGTCGACTTGGTTAGACCAAGTCGACAGCCCTGTCGACTGGGCTGTCGACTTGGCTCAGACGGGCTGTTTAGCCTGGTGCACCATTTTGGGTTTGTGTTGAGCTTGGGGGCCAGATTCGGTTTTAAGGGCTGAGATTGCAACTAGAGTTTAATCCTATGGCCTAAAACACTTGCCTAATCTATAAATAAGACCCTAACCTACCCTAAATCATCATTATTCATTCTAGCAACTAAACTATGGCAAAATCAATCCTCTCATGGCCTCCACTCTCTTCATAAAATTCCTAAACAAATTCTTATGAGATTTTCCATGCATACAAGTGTTTTTAAACTTGTATGAGCCTCTTTAGCTTGCATTCAAGTCAAGTCTCTATATTTGCACCATAAAGAAAGAGTTTTGATCAATTTTGCTTGCATTTTTGGGGTTTAATTGGTTGCATAAGGGTTTTCTTACATTTGCTATACTCATTTGAGTCCTCATAAGCATTGTAAGCCCTATTCTACTTTCATACTTAAACTCTAAAGTTAAATGTATGATATGCAAGTTTACTATGATGTGTTATGCAAGTTTACTATGATGTGATATGCAAGTTCATCAAGTTATGTTATGCAAGTTTGATATGCAAGTTGTTATATGATATGCAAGTTATGTTATGCAAGTTTGATATGCAAGTTGCCATATGATATGCAAGTTATGTTATGCAAGTTTGGGTTGATCATTTGGCTCATGTTATCATGTTATGCAAGCTTATCTTGGGCTTATGAACATAAAGCTTCAAGCTTTATGCTAAAGGTTGCATTTTGGCAACATGTAAGTTATCATATCCCTTATGATAACTTGCATGTGAGGCTAAATGCGAACTTATGGTCATTTCTACATGTCATTTAGCACCATGTATCACCAATATGCCAAGTTTGGTTTTATGCATGCTTTTGAGGCCTAAAAATGTAATATGCAAGTGTATGAACATATGAACATTTCATATGCCACCATGTCAAACTTGTGGCTTTAACACTTTATGTCATGATTATGCCAAGTTCCCTCTTTCTATCCTTTATGCGCTATTGCGATATGTAAGCGATGGGATTGCGTTTGGGGTTGGGTAAACTTAAAAGACATAAAAACATAAGCTTGGGAATTTACCTATTAAGTTAGGTCTACCCATTGGGAATTTACCTATTAAGTTAGGTCTACCCAATTGCTTGAAAACTTGTAATGTGTTTTGGAAACATGATGGACATGACACTTAGAAAAGATAAGTGTGACCAACTCGAGGTTGGGTTGAGTTTGTAGCGTAAACCTACCCGGAACCGACCGGCTTAACTAGTTGCTACAAACAATAGGACCCAATGTGAGAAGTTGGTCATGTGGTACCTTGGACCCGAGGTTAGACCAAGTTGTGGTGTAAAGCTACCCGGAACCGACCGGCTTAACTAGTAACCGCAACAAGGTCTAATGTGAGAGGTTAAGGCGCATTAAATTAATTAATGCCTCATGATTAGGGTTAAGTCATGGTCCATTTAATACTTAACCAATTTGGGCTTGGTAGATTAATCGGGGTTAAGTCGTGAACTCATCGTTACACTTAACCAAGTTAATCCATGATTAGTCAAGGGGTTAAACCGTACTTAACCCACTAGAGAAATCCTAGCAATGGGGGTCCACTCCAGCAGTAATCCCTAGTTTGTATCATCATGACCCTAGGGACTAGGCTAGGGTGGGGGCACGATTACTGGGCTGGAGGTAAGCGACCAAAAACGACGGCAGGGTGGTACGCCGGTGTAGTTCCGGGCGGACTCTGGTCGTGCACACAGTCCGTAGCCGGAGAAGACATGCACGGGTACCAATAGATCGAGACTGTGCACTCATGTTTATGGTGTCCAGGGGTTGACACCCTAGGGCTTGATACACCCGAAGGGTGGACCCGGCACAGTTCGACTACAATCATGTTTGGGCCGTATTGACACCAACACGTGACGAGTTAGGCTTAGGGAGCCGATCGACTAGACCGTTTGGGTTGGACCTCGTGTTAGGGTCACTTCATGTTATTGGACCTCGTGTTAGGGTCACTTCATGTTATGGGACCTCGTATGAGGGTCCCTTCATGTTATTGGGCCAAAGCTTGGGCCAAGGGATCAATACTTGTTTATTCAAGTCATGTTAGTTTGCTAGTACACCTGTGGTGCAAAAACCTTAATCCTGATTATGCGATGACACCTTTATCTACCTTGTCAGTTAATCACCATGCTAGTATGTTGTTATCCTTATGATCATACCTGCTGCTCATGCCAGTTAACTTTATCAGTTTACATTGATTGTAGTAGGACTTACTCAGTCTTTTTGACTGACCTGTTTTCTTTCGCCCCTTTTCTTCCGTTCCCCCCCCCCCCCAGGTTCTCAGGGAGGGAATATTGGAGCTTAGCTAGATTTCTGATCGCCTGCTTGTGGGATTAGCTCATGTACAGTCTTGACATGAAGTTAGCTATGGTTATCATTTATTTTGGGGATAGCACTTATGTATTTCAGTTTTCAGATGATGTTGTTTTATCTAGACTTGTTTATTTGGAAAGTTTATATTATGTTGTACCAGACTTGTTTTGAAATGGTTTAAATATTCCGTTGTTCTATCTATGTTATTTACTCTGTTTACATATATACATATGTTCTTGTTCTGCCTTGATATATCATTATGCATGTTTACCTGATTCAAACGCCCCTCCAAAGTCAGAGTGCTTGCAAGAGTCACCCTGGCGGAGGTGGGGTGTTACATTTGGTATCAGAGCATATGGTTTACGAGAAGGAACAAAAAGGTTTTTAGAAAACTTTTGGAAAACTATTTTCAAAACAAAGTATAAAGTATTTTCCAAAGAAAAGTCTAGTTTATTTTAAAGGCTATTCCCCAAAAAGCCATTAGCAAAATTCCTTCGTTTTTCTCCATTCTGAATCTGTCTTTTTTCTTCATTTTCAGTATGGCCAATAACTTTGCTATTCCGGAGGGAGTACACGTACCTGTTTGGTATAGGAGACTTTTGGAGGCTAGGGCGACCGAAGCCGGCCCCGCAGATGTCCCTCCTCCTCCTCCAGTAGTTAATGTTCCTCCTCCTCCAGTGGCTAATGTTCCTCCTCCTGTCGCTAATGTTCCTCCTCCTGTCGCTGAGGTTCCTCTTCCTCCTCCCCCTCAGCATCCTCAACCTGACTTCGCAAAGACTTGCAAAGATTTCAAAGCAATGGGTGGCAAGAACTTTCAAGGCACTGAGACTTTTGTAGAGGCCAGAAATTGGTTGAAAGAAACCGAGGATTTATTTGCTATCTTTGGGTTAGACGATCAGAGGAAGGTCTTGTTGGCGGTTTGGCTTATGAAGGGTGAAGCCGCTTATTGGTGGGAAGTCACCAATGGTACTAGGCCTGTTGAGACTTGGGCCGATTTCAGGGCAAGGTTCATGCTTAAGTTTCTATCTTCTGCTGAGGAGAATCTGCAAATGGAGAGGTTCATAACTTTGAAGCAAGGAGATATGTCTGTCAAAGAATATGTGAACAAGTTCAATCAGTTAGCTCGTTTTGGCTTGGATATGGTGAATACTCCTCAGAAGAAGGCTCTTCGTTTTGCTAGAGGATTGAATGAGCCGTTGCAGGGATTGGCTATGTCACATATTCCCCATGGGGCCACGTTTGAGAGCTTGGTTGATATGGCGTTACTTCAGGGAGATGTCAAGAAAGAGATCAAGGTGAATGATACTCAAGCCAAGAAGACTGATTCCCAGGGGAAAGGAAATCAGGGTAATCCAAGTGGTCAGAGCAGTCAAGGCAATCAGAACAAGAACAAGAACAAGAGTCAAGGCAACAAGGGGAACAACAACAAGGGCAAGAACATCAAGGGGAAGTGCCATTATTGCGGTTCTATTGGGCATCTTATTAAGGATTGTAAGAAGAGGAAAAGGAAGAATGGTGAATGCTTTTTCTGCGGTGAGACTGGACATTTCAGTAAGGATTGCCCGAGGAAGCAAGGGCAAGGCCAGGGTCAGACTCAGCGTGCTGGACCTTCAGGAGGGCAAGTTCATGCTCTCAATACCGCTCCAGTTCCCGATCGAGGTAGTATTTCTGTTGAGAGCCTTGTATATATTTCTGATTTTCCAGTTCGTACCTTGTTTGATTCTGGTGCATCGCATAGCTTTATCTCATCTGATCTTGTTGATAGTTTGCACCTTAGTACTAGCTTGGTAGATGATCCCGTCTGTGTCTCAAATCCTATTGGGGGTTCCGCCCATTTGTCTATGATATGTGGGGATTTGAGGATCTCTATACTGAGTGTAGAGTTCTTGTGCAGTGCTTATGTTCTTGGTTTCAGGGGATACGGATTGATATTGGGCATGGATTGGCTGTCCAGATATGGAGCCATTCTTGATTGTGAGCATAGGGTTGTGAGGCTTGTGACTCGCCTCGGAAACACCCTAGAGATTTCTTGTGATCCGAGAGGTCTCGTCATGTTGTGCTATCTTGAATCACTCGACTCGTCAATGGAAACTCTTCAGTCTGTGAGAGTGGTTCGAGAGTATCCGGATGTTTTCGATGAAGTTAGGGGGTTGCCCCCTAAGCGAGAGATTGATTTCCGCATTTATCTGGTGGATAATGCAAAGCCGGTTTCTTTGCCCGTTCGGCACATGGCTCCGCGTGAAAGGCGGGAGCTAAGTAAGCAAGTGAAGGAGTTGCTTGAGAAGAACTTCATTAGACGAAGTATATCTGAATGGGGAGCGCCTGTGGTATTTTCTACCAAGGCAGACGGTTCTCTCCGACTTTGTGTTGACTATCGAGAGTTGAATAAGCTGACTAAGAAGAACAGACACCCGTTACCGAGGATTGATGATCTCTTTGACCAGCTTGTCGGTGCTTCTGTTTTCTCTCAGCTTGATCTTGCTACTGGATTCCATCAGCTTAGGGTAGCTGAGGATAGTATAGACAAGACTGTGTTCAGAACTCCAGATGGATTCTTCGAATGGCTTGTCATGTCGTTCGGCTTGACGAATGCACCCGCATATTTCGTGGACTTGATGAGTAGGGTGTTCCGGGAGTTCTTGAACAAGTTTGTCGTGGTCTACGTAGATGATATTCTGATCTTCTCTAAGGATGAGGAAGAGCACGCAAGGCATCTCGTGGAGGTGATGGATACGCTTAGAGCGCATCAGTTGAAGGCCAAGTTCTCCAAGTGTCACTTTTGGAGAAGGGAAGTTAGATTCCTTGGGCATATAGTATCTAAGCAAGGCTTAGCGGTGGATCCCGCTAAGGTAGTTGCAGTTCAGGATTGGAAGACTCCAAGGAATGCAACCGAAGTGAGAAGTTTTCTAGGTCTTGCGGGCTTTTACCAGAAGTTCATCAAGGACTTCGCGAAGATTTCCGCTCCTCTCACTAAATTAACGAAGAAGAATTTAGTTTTTGCTTGGAGCATAGAATGCGAGCTTGCTTTTCAGAAGCTCAAGAGAGCCCTCACATCAGCACCTGTTCTAGCTTTGCCCGATGGAGGGAAGTTATTTACAGTATACACCGATGCATGTGGCACGGGGTTAAGAGCTGTTCTGATGCAAGAAGGAAGAGTGATATGCTTTGGCGGTAGACAACTCAAAGTGCATGAGAAGAATTTTCCCACTCATGACTTAGAGTTGGCAGCAATAGTATATGCACTCAAGGCTTGGCGCCATTATCTTCTGGGAGAAAGATTTGAGCTTTATACCGATCACAAGTCATTGAAGTATCTCTTTTCTCAGAAGGATCTGAATCTGAGGCAACAAAGATGGATGGAATTCTTGGCGTCCTATGATTTTGAGATAGCTTATACCCCTGGCAAGGGGAATGTGGTAGCAGATGCATTGAGTAGAAGAAGGTTGACCCTAAGTCCTCTATTCGTTGATATGAAGAATTTAGAGTATGTGCAACCTTTGATTTCTCTTTGGCGGTTGAGTCGATGACCGGTTCTTTAGCACCTCTGGAACTTAGACCTACCCTTCTTGATCAAGTTGGGGCTTCGCAGAGAGAAGACCCTCAGATAGTTGAGATTATGGATAAGCTGATTTGAGGAGAGGCGTCTGGTCATCTCGCTCGATATTCTATTGATGACAAGGGTTGGCTTAGGAGAGACGGAAGGTTATGTGTTCCAATGGTAGAAGATTTAGTAAGAAAAGTTCTGGAGGAAGCGCATCGCTCTAAGTTGACTATACATCCGGGCGGAGATAAGATGTATAAAGATATGAAGCGTATTTTCTTTTGGCCTGGGATGAAGAAGGATGTGGCAGAGTTTGTCTCTAGATGTATCATTTGCCAGCAAGTTAAGGCCGAGTCGAAGAAGCCCGGTGGGCTATTGCATCCTCTAGACGTTCCACTATGGAAGTGGGAGAGTATCTCCATGGATTTTATCAATGGGCTACCAAGGTCAAGGAAAGGGAATACGAGCATTTGGGTTATTGTGGATAGACTTACGAAGAGTGATCATTTCATTCCGGTGAAGAGCAAGAGGACCGCATCTTGGTTAGCGTCTGTATATCTTCGTGAGATTGTGAGACTTCATGGAGTCCCTTCTAGTATTGTCAGTGACCGTGACCCAATCTTTAGAAGTCAATTCTGGAATAGCTTGCAAGAAGCTATGGGCACGAGGTTGAATCTAAGTACTGCTTATCACCCACAGACGGACGGTCAAACCGAAAGGGTGAATAGGGTACTCGAGGATCTATTGAGGCTTTGTATTCTGGATTTTGGTGGTACTTGGGAAGACCATCTTCCTCTTGTTGAGTTTGCATATAATAACAGTTATCAGGCAAGCATAGGGATGGCACCATTTGAAGCTTTATATGGGAGGCCGTGCAAGTCCCCTACATGTTGGTGGGAGACTACAGATAAGCTTATACTTGGGCCTGATATGATCAGAGATACATCCGAGAAGATCGAGTTGATTCGGAGACGGATGAAAGCGGCCCAAGACCGACAGAAATCCTATGCTGATAAGCGAAGAACTGATTTGGAGTTTGATGTTGGGGATATGGTTTTCGTGAAGGTTTCTCCTTTGCGGAATGTGGTCCGATTTGGAGCCGTTGGGAAGTTAGCACCGAGGTTTGTTGGACCATTCCCTATTATAGAGAGGATCGGGCAGATGGCTTATAGAGTGAAGTTGCCCGAGAAGCTTGCCGGAGTACACGATGTTTTTCATGTCTCGCATCTCCGGAAGTGTTTACATGAATCAGCAGAGGTTGTTGAGCCAAGTGTTCTGAAAGATGTGGAAGTGGAGAAAGAAGCTACCTTGAGGAGAGCTCCGATTCGTATCTTGGGGACGGAGACCAAGAAGCTAAGGAATCGAGAGGTCAAGTTGGTGAAGGTTCAATGGGGTGAAGCCAAAGAAGACGCAACTTGGGAAACCGAGGAGAAGATGCGTGGGCTTTATCCATTCCTTTTTGAGGGTACACTCTCAATCTCTTTTCTTTGTTAGCATATCTTTCTCTTTGTTATCCATGTTTATCTAGTTTATCGTGTTAATCTTGTCATGAGAACCTTAGGTAGAAACCCTTTGGATGAAACATGTGTTTGAAACATGTTATGCTTGATGGTTGCAAGTGGTTGCAAGTGTTTGCAAGTGGTTACTCGTGGATGCATTATACACGATTAGGCACTAGATCGGCTCACACACTCCTCATATTACATATGCATGAGTGTTTATGCTTATTCATGGATGAAAATTTTTGTGTTATCACATGGATGTTGCATATGGATGTATGTTATGTGCACACATATAGATGTTATACATTATGTTAGGAATTGCATACATATGGATTCATTTCACTAACATAATTTGCATTGATGATATTTGCATTAGATAAGTACATATACACACACCTTTGCATATGTTCATACAACATTTAGAATCTTGTAAGGACAATGATTGCTCGTGGATGATGTTTTGAGTAGATGGATGATTGGATGGTAGGATACGTTCTTCCTAACTTGAAGATTTCGGGGACGAAATCCTTTAAGGAGGGGAGAATGTAACAACCCGTATTTTCAATAACCTGTAATAATGTAAATCGAGGCAGAATTTAATTTTAAAATCTGAATCAAGGGAAACGAGCTATGCCATTGCGTTCGTCTCGGAAAAATACGCGAAATAGAGTCCGAGTTTTCGAAAATCGGAGTCCGTATGACCCGGTTAAGGCCCAACGAAGTTTTCAGAAAATTTCGAAGTAAAAACAGATTTCGAATTCAAATCTGAATTGGGAAATTAGGGTTATTGGGCCAGGCGGGAAAATTCCCCCCAGAACACCCCAAGTCGACAGCCCTGTCGACTTGGGAGTCGACTTGGTTAGACCAAGTCGACAGCCCTGTCGACTGGGCTGTCGACTTGGCTCAGACGGGCTGTTTAGCCTGGTGCACCATTTTGGGTTTGTGTTGAGCTTGGGGGCCAGATTCGGTTTTAAGGGCTGAGATTGCAACTAGGGTTTAATCCTATGGCCTAAAACACTTGCCTAATCTATAAATAAGACCCTAACCTACCCTAAATCATCATTATTCATTCTAGCAACTAAACTATGGCAAAATCAATCCTCTCATGGCCTCCACTCTCTTCATAAAATTCCTAAACAAATTCTTATGAGATTTTCCATGCATACAAGTGTTTTTAAACTTGTATGAGCCTCTTTAGCTTGCATTCAAGTCAAGTCTCTATATTTGCACCATAAAGAAAGAGTTTTGATCAATTTTGCTTGCATTTTTGGGGTTTAATTGGTTGCATAAGGGTTTTCTTACATTTGCTATACTCATTTGAGTCCTCATAAGCATTGTAAGCCCTATTCTACTTTCATACTTAAACTCTAAAGTTAAATGTATGATATGCAAGTTTACTATGATGTGTTATGCAAGTTTACTATGATGTGATATGCAAGTTCATCAAGTTATGTTATGCAAGTTTGATATGCAAGTTGTCATATGATATGCAAGTTATGTTATGCAAGTTTGATATGCAAGTTGCCATATGATATGCAAGTTATGTTATGCAAGTTTGGGTTGATCATTTGGCTCATGTTATCATGTTATGCAAGCTTATCTTGGGCTTATGAACATAAAGCTTCAAGCTTTATGCTAAAGGTTGCATTTTGGCAACATGTAAGTTATCATATCCCTTATGATAACTTGCATGTGAGGCTAAATGCGAACTTATGGTCATTTCTACATGTCACTTAGCACCATGTATCACCAATATGCCAAGTTTGGTTTTATGCATGCTTTTGAGGCCTAAAAATGTAATATGCAAGTGTATGAACATATGAACATTTCATATGCCACCATGTCAAACTTGTGGCTTTAACACTTTATGTCATGATTATGCCAAGTTCCCTCTTTCTATCCTTTATGCGCTATTGCGATATGTAAGCGATGGGATTGCGTTTGGGGTTGGGTAAACTTAAAAGACATAAAAACATAAGCTTGGGAATTTACCTATTAAGTTAGGTCTACCCATTGGGAATTTACCTATTAAGTTAGGTCTACCCAATTGCTTGAAAACTTGTAATGTGTTTTGGAAACATGATGGACATGACACTTAGAAAAGATAAGTGTGACCAACTCGAGGTTGGGTTGAGTTTGTAGCGTAAACCTACCCGGAACCGACCGGCTTAACTAGTTGCTACAAACAATAGGACCCAATGTGAGAAGTTGGTCATGTGGTACCTTGGACCCGAGGTTAGACCAAGTTGTGGTGTAAAGCTACCCGGAACCGACCGGCTTAACTAGTAACCGCAACAAGGTCTAATGTGAGAGGTTAAGGCGCATTAAATTAATTATTGCCTCATGATTAGGGTTAAGTCATGGTCCATTTAATACTTAAGCAATTTGGGCTTGGTAGATTAATCGGGGTTAAGTCGTGAACTCATCGTTACACTTAACCAAGTTAATCCATGATTAGTCAAGGGGTTAAACCGTACTTAACCCACTAGAGAAATCCTAGCAATGGGGGTCCACTCCAGCAGTAATCCCTAGTTTGTATCATCATGACCCTAGGGACTAGGCTAGGGTGGGGGCACGATTACTGGGCTGGAGGTAAGCGACCAAAAACGACGGCAGGGTGGTACGCCGGTGTAGTTCCGGGCGGACTCTGGTCGTGCACACAGTCCGTAGCCGGAGAAGACATGCACGGGTACCAATAGATCGAGACTGTGCACTCATGTTTATGGTGTCCAGGGGTTGACACCCTAGGGCTTGATACACCCGAAGGGTGGACCCGGCACAGTTCGACTACAATCATGTTTGGGCCGTATTGACACCAACACGTGACGAGTTAGGCTTAGGGAGCCGATCGACTAGACCGTTTGGGTTGGACCTCGTGTTAGGGTCACTTCATGTTATTGGACCTCGTGTTAGGGTCACTTCATGTTATGGGACCTCGTATGAGGGTCCCTTCATGTTATTGGGCCAAAGCTTGGGCCAAGGGATCAATACTTGTTTATTCAAGTCATGTTAGTTTGCTAGTACACCTGTGGTGCAAAAACCTTAATCCTGATTATGCGATGACACCTTTATCTACCTTGTCAGTTAATCACCATGCTAGTATGTTGTTATCCTTATGATCATACCTGCTGCTCATGCCAGTTAACTTTATTAGTTTACATTGATTGTAGTAGGACTTACTCAGTCTTTTTGACTGACCTGTTTTCTTTCGCCCCTTTTCTTCCGTTCCCCCCCCCCCCCCCACCCCCAGGTTCTCAGGGAGGGAATATTGGAGCTTAGCTGGATTTCTGATCGCCTGCTTGTGGGATTAGCTCATGTACAGTCTTGACATGAAGCTAGCTATGGTTATCATTTATTTTGGGGATAGCACTTATGTATTTCAGTTTTCAGATGATGTTGTTTTATCTAGACTTGTTTATTTGGAAAGTTGATATTATGTTGTACCAGACTTGTTTTGAAATGGTTTAAATCTTCCGCTGTTCTATCTATGTTATTTACTCTGTTTACATATATACATATGTTCTTGTTCTGCCTTGATATATCATTATGCATGTTTACCTGATTCAAACGCCCCTCCAAAGTCAGAGTGCTTGCAAGAGTCACCCTGGCGGAGGTGGGGTGTTACAAAACTGCAGGTTCTAAATTTACCCTTTTTTTAAACAAAAATTACTTTTGCATTCACTTTAGGTGTGCTAAATCAATATCAATATCTAGATCTTAACTTAATATGATCTTCAAGATGCATATTTTCTTTATAATATAATTTTCTAAGAAACAATAAAATATTTCTTCTGGAAACGTAATGAACCGACTAATTCCCGATCTTGATCATCGATAAATACCATATCGACTAACCAAGCATCTGAAATTAGTGGACCATTAATAGAAAGATGTTAGAGGGTGATAAATAGAAAGGATGAAAGATGTTAGTGAACCACTCGGACCTTATTTGAACAACATTCTCAACTTCGAAATAGTCAAAGCTCATAACTTGAAACAAAACATCGCTTACGCGACTCTGGATTCAATTTAAGAATCCACTTCTTTTACCGAAAATATTGATTATAACGATAACATTATAATCTCTATTTCCGAAATATTTTATTTTAAAAGATAACTTGTAATCATTAATTTAGATAAATAAATAAATAGGTGAATGAATAGTTAAATCTTAATCAAAACAAAACGTAAGAACACTTTCCTGAATTCGATATAGTCGAATTTCAACAAATAACTCACTTTCGAATAATCTATATTCGATTAACATTGTGAATTTCGGAATAAATCTACTATTTCAGGTTTACTCAAATTTCACTTTATAAATATTTTCATTTCCAAAATATCTGCTTTCAGATCGTTATTCACTTTCAATCATGAATAATATTTCTTTTTATATACTCAAATCCATTTGATTTTATTATATCAAATCCAAATTCCACTTATAACTTCTATTTACAATTATTAATAGAAAATTTCATTTTTATTCCAACATATATAATCTTGTTTATAATTTTCTTTATAACTGCTAACTTCAAATTCAATCACAAATATCAATTCCAAAACCGATTTCCATTTCTCTATGTAAATTTAAACTTGAACTTATATTTCAATTTATCAATGACAAATAATTCACTTAATTTATAAACTCATTTATAATCAACTTCTTGTTTTATACATTTAACAAGTTTCTAGTTTCAAGTCTTTTCGAAATTTAATTTCTATTTTTGGAAATAAATTTTCTTTTAAAATCTCAAATTTCTTTTTTATATTCGAAAATATTTTACGGTATTTAAATATCAAAATTCTAGGGCCAAGGTAATTAAACACAACATAATTAGTCATTGATTATATATCACAATCAATGGACAACAATAATATAAATGATGAGGAATCCAGTTGGATCCCTTCAACCTGTTTCCCTGCATTCACAGATGTTAATCAACGTAAATAACATCGATTCCACTTCAATATGTGATAATATGCTAAATAGAATCAACATTCAATCAATGATTTATATATATATATATCAGCTGTTTCAACCAATTTTTCAGCCATTCATCCAAACAACCATCACACAGTATAAAATTATATATATATATATATAACTCGTTTATATACAAATATAAACAAGCCAGGGTTAGTGATTTTACTCACATCGTTTTGCAGTTGGCGAATATGCTCTTGTTTTATTTAAAATGAACAGGCATTTAATTTTTCTTCAAATTCCAGTAGCTCCATTCTTAGCCACACTAGTTCCAGAACGTAGATCTCTTCGCTACGATTCCAACATGACTGGTTTGGTCTACGCATGCCAATGGGGCGAGGCGGGAACGGGTAGTCACCCCCCATCACCCGCCCCGTTAGGTAATTTTTTGCACCGTGCCTGCCTCATACCTGCATGGGTACCCATTAAACGGGTTTTAAACAAGTTGTGGGTATTCGGGAGTATTCCTATTCAATTTATTTTTTAACCACCTATTGAAATTGTTTAAAAATACATACATTTGGTAAAAAAAAAAATATACCAGGTGTGAACTTTGTCAATGCGTTGCTTGGATTTGCCAACGTATTGATATAAACCAGTGAGAAGGAGCGAAGCAAGAACTTTGGCATGATGTGTTGAATTTACTAAAGAGAGAAGAAGGTTTGGGAGAAGAAAAGACGCGTTGCTTGCTGGATTGGAATTTGAAACATTTAATGACAAATTTGAGAATTTCTAACTAGGTATATATAGGGTTTTAATTAGCAACATGCACAGTTATTACAAATATCAACAACCTCTTATAAATTGTTTATAAAAGCATGCGTACAAATACCCATTAGCCAACAACAATGATTTTTGCATTAGCAATAAATCACTCTCAATAGGGGCATGGGTACCCACAGACATGGGTATCGTAATATATGTACCCGTCCTATTAATTAACGGATATTAAAAAACACCCATATTTTACCCATGTGTAACCATTTAGCTATTCGTTTCATGCCCATGGCATATTTTATCCGTAGGTAACAACAGGTACTGATTTTGTTGCCATCCGTAGTTTGGTCTGATTCTGTTGACGTATGTAAAAGATATCGTTATTACAAGCTTTGTCTTAAATTAGAATAATATAAATCTAATAATTATCATAATTACTGTTTTATTACTGTCATTTGTGTCTTAACACATATTAGCACCAAAAATAAGGATTAAGCTCACGACTTTCTTCCAGGAACTTGTAAAAATCTTATAACCCAATTATGTCTCTCACGTGAACGTCAAACAAATCGCCCAGTGTAACTTCACCCATTGCCATCGCCTGATCATCAGAGCCAACACCTACCACTGTGCATCTCGCCCATCACACCAGCTTCAGTTGACCAGGAACACGAGGCCCCAGTCCTCTTCCTCGTACCAAAAATCAGATTTTAGCCAATACCATTCATCTCTGCCTTCATTTCACCACAGATAACCAAACTTGACTGAACTGCCACCAGCCGACCGCACTTCGAACGCAACATCATGCGCCTCTCTAATCCACTGGTCTGGTCCTTGAATTTCTCCTCGTTCATCAGTAAACACCCAAAAAAAACCACGTTGTTTTTCAACACTTCACTGGCTGACTCCTACCATTTCAGATGACTTTTACCCCACCAATCGGAAGCTACAAGCGAGCTTCACCCATGGTCAGAACCTTGGCGACTCCAGTTGCTTCTCCCAACATCGGTGTCGAAGTTTTCAGTTTCCACAGTGAAACTCGAATATTAAAATGGTGATCGAGTCATATAAAATTGGTATAGGGAAGAAGCCCTCGATTCAAGAAATTAAATGGATCCAAGGTCGAATTTTATTATTGAGTATTTGATTGTTAATTGTGGTTTAAAGATCACGATTTTTTTTATTATTGGAGGAATTCGAAACAGGAATGGAAACGGGAAAGAGGATTTGAGGATTAGGGATTCACGGTGGGTTATTATATAGGTGTGAGATATAATATTTTATTTGAATATTTTATTAATTTTTATAACTTCGTGTCTGTCACCCATAATTGTTCAATGTTTTAATTTCGTATGCACACGTATGAACCCCGTTTGCAATAACATTGGACATATAACTATAGCTTGACATTTCGGTCCCAACGAAACTTGTTTCGTTGAAATTGGAGTTCGTTTGGAAAAATAGAAAAAATAAATAAATATTAAATTTGTTAATTGATTCACGCTTGTTTTTCGCATGCTCACAAAATAATTCCAATTAGCTCGAAACTTGAAATCTTACAATAGTTAAATATTCCGGACATAAGGGAACTAGTTTCGTCAAATTCTGAGATCCTTTGATAAAACTCTCTTTTTAATACACAACGTAAGTCAATGTGCGTTTATATCGCGCATGATAATCAAAATAACTCCAATTGACTCCAAACTGGAGATCTTACAATAATTACTCACTACAAATTTAATAAAATTAGTTTCGTTGGATTCGGAGATCGCTTGAAAATTGGTTATTCTTATAATTCCAAATTAAATCGAAAAACAATTAAATAAAAATCTAGGCATTTATATTTACCGTGGTCATATATAACATCGAATTGCAATGAAATAAATTGAAACGAGCCAAACTCGCCCTTACGGGAAAGCCCAGATTGAGTTGAGAACACGACAAATTAGAACACAAACAGAAGAACATTTCATTGCTCATTACAACAATTTCCATCAGAGTACAAGATAATAACAGAGTATGAATAAATATTACACATTATAAAATATTAGAGATTAAAATACATTACATAGCAGCAGAAAAATAATACATAACACAACTGTAAGAAATACACAGATACAGATCGTTTTGAATATAGCTCCAGCTATAAACTAGGATCTTGTAAATAAAATATCTGCACGACCAAAACTACTAGCTGCCCGTGTGGAAAATATGGGCACCCATGGGTTAGGTTAAAACAATAAATTCCAGGTCAGTCATATGACTGGTGTGAGAACTAAAACAGTTACTTGAAACTTTACTTTAAAATAAAGTAAATCAAGGGACCACGCCGTATAACACGGAACGGGCTTCCTCCCAAGAATACCAGTGCATAAACAGTTATAAACAGCGCAATGCTTTTTGGAAAAATGAAGCTATTATAAGACTCAGGTCCCAACACACAATGCAACGCAAGCCGAAGGATAGAGTTTTCCCTTATAATAGCCCAATATGCTTGGTATGTTTAAAACAAATCATTTGATACCATTATAAGTGCATAGTGTATAAAACAACTTCAAATATAAATTTATCAATCATAGACGGCATGGGTACCATATATCATGTCGTCATACTAGGCTCTACAATCAAAACCGAAATGTCACGTATTGGAAATTGGATTTACGTCATGATTCGAAGCAAGGGATGTACTCCTCGCCGACATCGAGACACTCTAGCAAATGTGTAGCGTCTCGAAAATTTTGACTCTTGAATTCAGACACTAATACATCCCGTGTCCAGATTCAAGTATCGAAAACCCAGAAAACTAATTGAAAGAAATTAGTGGATGAGCAAAAGATAAGAAAGAAAGATTGGAGTAGAAGAAAAGAAAGAATAACAACTAACCACAATATCAGAGTCTCACATCGCAACAGAATAAAATATAATACAGAGATAAATCTTTATTGAAAACTTGAAATAATACTTACATTTATCAGAGTACAGCGGACATTTAATTCATCTGGACAGTTATAATAGCCTGTCCATATTTACAGCACACAGCGGAATAATAATATATATATATATATCTGATCTCGTCCAGCTCATCTCCTGGATTTCATAACATCTTATCCTGAACCTGTAACTTGGACTAGCCCAAGTATTACAAACACCATAGGTCAGTCTGGTGAACCAGCGTGAGAAAAACTCATTAAATTATTGGTATCATCCATCTTGATTTTAAAGTTAAAAATCATTTCCAAAGAAAAGGATAATCGTAAGACCATCCACACATAAACACGGACGGTTTTTACCTTACGATAACCCAAACCATTTATTTGAAATCATAATTATTTTTATATTATGATAGTGTCTAAATCAAATAAATAATCATCTAGCAGAACGTTTGCATCTCACGCTCTACATATATAACATAAAAATTAAAACCGCGGGCGCTTATTGGAGATTGGATTTCCAATTATGACAAGGTATGGAACTACCTTCCGATCAATGTACTCTAAATGGGATACACAGGAGTTCCACAAGAACATCTTACAACTCAGCCACATATGACTAACCACTCATTTTGATTGAGTGTATCGAATGTATATCACCAACGGTTGGGCTCAAACCACCGTTTCCCGAAAGGGACAGCACCGTCTTTAATCCATATTTTCTACAGTCTTCATTGCTCCATCTTTAATCCGTATTTTCTACATTTTCGTATTTGTTGGTTCGGAATGGTTTTCGAATATAAATTCGATCTCGATCTTTTCGTACCAACAATCGTATTAGGCCAGATTTGATAGTCGGTTATTTAACTATCAAATAAAACAACCATTCATCCATCAAAGGAAAGTGAATTCACTGTTTTAATATAAATTACCATTTTAGAATCTTTTGATTAACCATTCGTTAATTCAAAACTTCTCTAATTTCCAATGTTTAAAATACTCATTTCTTCTTCTTATTTTACTATATAAGAATATTCAAAAACTCTATCATCTTAAAATACTTTTAAGAACGTATTCCTCATTTCGGTCATTAGTACCTAACTATAACTAGTAAGGGAATAATTCCCTCAGTGTCAACCCCGAAGGCCAAAACCAACATCAGATCGTTACTCATAAAACTGTTCAACTCACTAATCTCCAGTCAAATTCTAATTTCCTTAATTTCATTCTTATCTTCTAATGAATAAAAAATTTCAATTATTCATTATCACTTCAAACAAGATATTTATTTCGAATTCAAATATTTTACTTAAATATGATTTACAAAACCATTATTGAATATCCTCATAAATATTATTTATAAACACCTTTATAGTTTTATTACAACTTAACCCAGTTTATTTTAATAACTTCATTCCATAAAAATATTCATATATAAATATCATTTACCAATTCTTACTATTCAAAAAAATTATTTATAAATCTTATATAAAATTCTTAATATAGTTTATATTATATTATTCCAATTTGTTTGACTTAAATTCAATTAGAATTTATAAATTAAAACAATCTTTACCAACTTTTCTTCTACGTATTCCCATTTGCAAAATATTTACTCTGTCCCTTATATATTCATCTTAACTGTGAATAATACCCCTTAATACCAGTTCATATTTGACTTAATAATTCATACTTGCAACTTCAAATCAAAACTCTATTTCTTTTATAACTTCTGTTTACTATATAATCTTGTTTATATTTTCCTTTGCAAATTGGGAAGATTTCAATCTATTTTAAAATAACGGTTTATTTTTCGATTTCCATTTCTTCTCCCAATTCGCACATACTTCACATCTTCTATAAATTCCCCAATAATAATTTCATTTATTAGAATGTCGCTTATAAAATCATTTCATCGCGATATTTGTTTAAACAAATATCTACAATTAAATTCTATTTAATTTGGATTTCTAAATTATCATTTTTATTTGGAAATAAATATTTCTTTTTTTTTAAGTTCTTATTTTATTTCAATTTCTACTTTGAAATCTATATATCATTATTTAGGATATTTAAAATACCTAAAATCAACAACAGGGTCACCAACACATCCACGTATACTATAGACTGTCACAGGTTATAAACACATTATATGTCAGCATATATGTGAAAATAAATAATTTAAATGTGAGAATTCTGGCTGGATTCCTCCAACCTGTTTTTCCTGCATCCACAGATGTTAGTCAACAATAATAATACCCATCCTGCTTCGAGGCAGGATATCGCGGTATAGAAGGTCATTCACTATATATATTGTGGGGCGAATAGGGAAATCATTCGCTAATGGTACCGCGGGCATCCGCTAATGGTACTGCGGGAAATCCAACCACCAATCACCAATATTATTATTATATAATATTATTATATAATATTATCACTTTATAGCATTCTATTTTATCAACTAACAAACAATAAATAAATTTTGAACTATTAAAAATAGTTCCCAACAATTTAATGAGTGAGTTTAACTCACCTCGATTTTCTCTAATGAATATCTGTTTAAAATTCCATATCGTCTCAGCACCACATTTACTTGAATGGTCTTGAATAAATTTATTCCTTGCTATAACTGCCAATTACTTGACAAAACTATGAAGCAATCCACCAAACATCCCCAAACTGCATCTAACTCCAATACGGTATTTCATCGAGCTTAACCTTGACAAACTACATCTTCTAACATCACACACCACTACTGTAACCTCTTATTCAACTCAACCTCACTGTACATTACTGCCAAACTCCCAAATTTACGTTCAACTAAGTTCTTCATCAAACTCCACTCAACAGTCCATTTTTGGCACCCAAAATCAATACGGTCCTCCCATTTCAACACTTAAAAGCTCCATAATCCCTACCATACAGACTGCACTCCCTTGAGTAACACCCTATCGGACTCCAATTCAACCCAGAAAAATTGAAATTGCCCTGTTATTGTCGTTCCTCAGTTCTTCCCATCGCACCGTTAATTTGAACCAAAATACCAACATCGGCCTTCACTGCTCACTTCAGATCGGATTCCAAATCCCCATTGTTCAGCACTCAAAGACAAAAACAAACTCTAGACCAATTCGCACTAGTTCAAGATATCAGATCGATAATAGATTAAATGAGCTCTTGTTCGCACACCCTCATCACGTTCATCGGCTTTCCCTGACATCGCAACCTCACCATTGGAACTCTTCCAATCACCACGTTAGACTGCATTACTCCCCCCTCAAACATCACACTTCCCAAATGTCTACAGTCGAACGCTTATCACCCCCAAACCATTCTCAGATCGCATCCCAGTTCGTCCACTCCAGTATACCGCAATCGAACATCGCTCCTTTACATCATTACTTCACCGCGACTACTGCTTCACATCCAATAACTCCAACCCCAAATTAAAACACCGGTTGCCACCTTCCCTCACTCAATTCGCTAGTGTTGATGTCGAGCCTTCGGAGTTTGAGGCCTTTGTTTGCGATGGTGATTCCCTGATTTGATTTCGATTTCATCTTCTTTTTTTATTTGTGGATTTGGTTCTCGCGATTTCCTGGAATGAAGAAACAAGTGAAATGGAAAAAGAATTGGTCTTCTGGTTAGAGAAGGAACGAACGAGAGAGGGTTTATATAGGCGCTAAGATATACAGATAAGGATAATGTCGAACTCAAGTAGGATATAGGGTTGCAGTGAAGCGTCATGGAGATGGATTGGAATTCGGATGTGAGTGAAAAGAGAAGATACTACATTTACACAAAGTAGCCTGTGCTAGTGAAGAAAAAGATATCCCCTAATTTTTATTTATTACAATTTAATTTATTTATTTAACTGGTGTGATTCAAATTAAAGGATACTACGGTTCAGAACGCTTACTTGAACGCAACAAAAGATGTTCTTAGGGTTATACCCCTATTATGAACACACTGGAATAGTTTCCACGGTCCAATTCGACCATATACAGAAGATATTAAATTAAATAACGTTTTTACATTAAATCCAATTTAATATAAATTGACCTAATAATAATAAATAAATTATTATTATCATATATTTATACAAACCGAATTTATAGAACATCCAGAATGAAATAATATGAATTTAAATCTTGATATTATATTTTCAAGTTAAATTAATATCCAACTGATTTAAAATCGATTTATTTATTTAATTAATTAGTTACGATTTATAAACGATTTCACAGCGACTATTCGAAAATTTGATTTTGCCATAACTCTCGGTATAAAACACAAAATATTGATTTTTCTCTTCTGTTACAAAATTATAATTCAATAGATTTGAATATTTCTTGTTTCAGCGAATTCCGACTTATAACGGATTATGTACGATTAATTGAAGTTCAAATTAAATATTACGAACTACCATGCCATTTCGAGCTCGTTTATATTTAATATATATTTACGTTTCAAAATTCGTTTTAATTAATATAAAAATTCACTTATATTACAAATTCAATATTTAAACTTATTTAAATATCCAAACATATATCAATGAAAATGCGGGACGTTACATTCTTTTCCCCTTAAAAGAATTTCGTCCCCGAAATTACTATGTAGGAAAAATAGCTATACCTTATCAACTTCTCCTGATCCACTCATACAACTCAACGCTCACTTCAACATCGTTACTACTCAACCAACTCACTAGTTTCCAATCTGTCATTAATCCTTAACTTCGATTAACTTTTTGTTAACAAATTTTTTTCAAAATGTTGAAAAAATTTCTAACGCCCTAAATTTTCAAAAAAATTCGCCAACGCCTCCTTTGTACGGGCAGATCGGTACAACTACAAAATACCTCTCTGGGCCTTCCCCAATAAAAAAGAAAATTAAAAAGCCAAGCGGCTTGCCAAATAGGCTCCAAAAATCCCATATTAAATTAAACATGTACCTTTTGCCGGGCATCTCATATTTATTCTCTACACTTGCTTCTATCCAATAAACCTGTCCAATCACATTCAAAATGTATGTGTCGAGCTCTTTTTATATTATCGACATTCAATATATTTAAACTTCAATTCAATAAATCCTTATTTTGGTTTAATACTTCATTTTAGTTCAATATGGTTTCAATCCAAATCCAATCTATTTAACTTACTTTCAATCATGTTTCAACCAAGTTTTAATCCATACAATTCATTATACTGGAATTTTTTTAGCTTTCCGTTTTGATTTTTATTTCAAAATCATTTATTACATCTTCTGGTTATACTTAGCCATTTCAGTTTCATAATACCATTTGAATTATATTCAAATCAAACAATCAAATACCAACAATAATTTGATAAAAATTATTTCATTTCTATAAAAATATAATTTGGGCAAAATTATTTCATTTACCGACTTTTCAAAACAAAATTGCATCAGTTTCCAATTCAAAATTGAACCGATCAAGTGACACAATACAAAACAATTTTTGTAAAATATACAAATACGCACTCCTATATATATATACACACACTCAACTCAATCTAGGGTATTACTAACCTCATATCTATCGAGTTACACCACAGAGCTAAGGTTATTCCTAAACCATTGCTCTGATACCAACTGTAGCGTCCCGGAAATTTCAAACTCTTGAATTCATACACTAATACATCCCGTGTCCAGATTCAAGTATCGAAAACCCAGAAAACTAATTGAAAGAAATTAGAGGACGAGCAAAAGATAAGAAAGAAAGATTAGAGTAGAAGAAAAGGAAGAAGAACAACTAACCACAATATCAGAGTCTCACATCGCTGTGGAATAAAATATAATACAAAAATAAATCTTTATTGAAAACTTGAAATAATACTTACAGTTATCAGAGTACAGCGAACATTTAATTCATCGGATAGTTATAACAGCGTGTCCATATTTATAGCACATAGCGGAATAATAATTATATACATATATATCTGATCTTGTCCAGCTCGTCTCCTGGATTTCATAACATCTTATCCTGAACCTGCAACTCGAACTGGCCCGAGTATTACAAACACCACAGGTCAATCTGGTGAACCAGCGTGAGAAAAACTCATTAAATTATTGGTATCATCCATCTTTATTTTAAAGTTAAAAATCATTTCCAAAGAAAAGGATAATCATAAGACCAATCCACACATAAACACTTAAGGTTTTTACCTTATGATAACCCAAACCATTTATTTGAAATCATAATTATTCTGATATTATGATAATGTCTGAATCAAATAAATAATCATCTAGCAGAACATTTGCATCTCACGCTCTACATATATAATATAAAACTTAAAACCGTGGGCACTTATTGGAGATTGGATTTCCAACTATGACAAGGTATGGAACCACCTTCCGATCAGTGTACTCTATATGGGATACACTGGAGTTCAACAAGAACATCTTGCAACTCAGCCACATATGACCGACCACTCATTTTGCTTGAGTGTATTGAATGTATATCACCAACGGTTGGGCTCAAACCACCGTTTCCCAAAAGGGACAGCATCGAATAGAATAAAGAAGGAAATTAATTTTATCTAGATAGATGATTATACACCCTAATGGGGGCGACCCACTTAGCCATGATGCCTGCCCGATTTCTGTCATTTCCCAACTGATGAGGCTTGAGGTTATAATTCACTTTTGAAACATCTGGCCACCATTTACATCGTTCATACAAGTCATCCAGGAACAGGATGAACCAAAGGCACCCTCCCACCACATCCTAGGATTCTCCCTATAGATCAGTAGCGAGTAGTCCTTGCAATCCGTCGATTTCAACCACGATCGGATCACCATTAGAATATCTCCAGAGAATTCGACAAGTAGCCCTTTCGCTTATGAAGATCTATGGTCTTCATTGCTCCATCTTTAATCCGTATTTTCTACATTTTCGTATTTGTTGGTTCGGAATGGTTTTCGAATATAAATTCGATCCCGGTCTTTCCGTACCAACAATCATATTAGGCCAGATTTGATAGTCGGTTATTTAACTATCAAATAAAACAACAATTCATCCATCAAAGAAAATTGAATTCAGTGTTTTAATATCCATTACCATTTTAGAATCTTTTGATTAACCATTCGTTAATTTAAAACTTCTCTAATTTCCAATGTTTAAAATACTCATTTCTTCTTCTTATTTTAATATATAAGAATATTCAAAACCTCTATCATCTTAAAATACTTTTAAGAACGTATTCCTCATTTCGGTCATTAGTACCTAACCGTAACTAGTAAGGGAATTATTCCCTATGTATCAACCATGAAGGCTGAAACTAACATCAGATCGTTACTTTGAAAACTTTTCAGCTCACTAATCTCCAGTCAAATTCTAATTTCCTTAATTTCATTATTATCTTCTAACGAATAAAAATTTCAAATTATTCATTATCACTTCAAATGAGATATTTATCTCCAATTCAAATATTTTACTTAAATATGATTTACAATACCATTATTGAATATTCCCATAAATATTATTTATAAACACCTTTATAGTTTTATTACAACTTAACTCATTTTATTTTAATAGCTTCATTCCATAAAAATATTCATATATAAATATCTTTTACCAATTCTTACTATTCAAAAATATTATTTATAAATCTTATATAAAATTCTTAATATAATTTATATTATATTATTCCAATTTGTTTGACTTAAATTCAATTAGAATTTATAAATTAAAACAACCTTTCCCAACCTTTCTTCTATGCATTCCCATTTGCAAAATATTTACTCTATCCCTTATATATTCATCTTAACTGTGAATAATACTCATTAATACCCGTTCATATTTGACTTAATAATTCATACTTGCAACTTCAAGTCAAAACTCTATTTCTTTTATAACTTCTATTTGTTATAAAATCTTCTTTATATTTTCCTTTGCAAATTGGGAAGATTTCAATCTATTATAAAATAACGGTTTATTTCTCGGTTTCCATTTCTTTTCCAAATTCGCACATACTTCACATCTTCCACAAATTCCCCAATGATAATTTCATTTATTATAATATCGCTTATAAAATCATTTCTTCACGATATTGGTTTAAACAAATATCTACAATTAAATTCTATTTAATTTGGATTTCTAAATTATCATTTTTATTTGGAAATAAATATTTCTTTTTTTTGAAGTTCTTATTTTATTTCAATTTCCACTTTGAAATCTATATATCATTATTAAGGATATTTAAAATATCCAAAATCAACAAGCAGGGTCACCAACACATCCATGTATACTATAGACTGTCACAGGTTATAAACACGTCATATATCAACATATATGTGAAAACAAATAATTTAAATGTGAGGAATCCGGTTGGATTCCTCCTACCTGTTTTTCCTACATCCACAAATGTTAGTCAGCAATAATAATACCCATCATGCTTCGAGGCATGATATCGCGGTATAAAAGGTCATCTACTATATATATTGTGGGGCGCATATGGAAATCATCCGCTAATGGTACTGCGGGAAATCCAACCACCAATCACCAGTATTATTATTATATAATATTATCACTTTATAGCAATCTATTTTATCAACTAACAAACAATAAATAAATTTTGAACTATTAAAAATAGTTCCCAACAATTTACTGAGTGAGTTTGACTCACCTCGATTTTCTCGGACGAATATCTGTTTAAAATTCCATATCGTCTCAGCAACACATTTACTTGAATGGTCTTGAATAAATTTAGTCCTTGCTATAACTGCCAATTACTTGACAAAACTATGAAGCAATCCACCGAACATCCCCAAACTGCATCTAGCTCCAATGCGGCATTTCATCGAGCTTCACCTTGACAAACTCTATCTTCTAACATCACACACCACTACTGTATCCTCTTATTCAACTCAACCTCACTGTACATTACTGCCAAACTCCCAAATTTACGTTCAACTAAGTTCTTCATCAAACTCCACTCAACGGTCCATTTTCGGCATCCAAAATCAATACAGTCCTCCCATTTCAACACATAAAAGCTCCACAATCCCTACCATACAGACCGCACTCCCTTGAGTAACACCCTATCGAACTCCAATTCAACCCAGAAAAATTGAACATACTGCCTTGTTATTGTCGTTCCTCAGTTCTTCCCATCGCACCCTTCATTTGAACCAAAATACCAACATCGGCCTTCACTGCCCATTTCAGATCGGATTCCAAATCCCCATTGTTCAATACTCAAAGATAAAAAGAAACTCTAGACCAGTTCGCACCAGTTCAAGATTTCAGATCGATAATAGATTAAATGATTTCTAGTTCGCATACCCTTATCACGTTCATCGACTTTCCCTGACATCGCAACCTCACTGTTGAACTCTTCCAATCACCACGTCAGACTGCATTACTCCCCCCTCAAACATCGCACTTCCCAAATGTCTACAGTTGAACGCTTATCACCTCCAAACCATTCACAGATCGCATCCCAGTTCGTCCACTCCAGTATACTGCAATCGAACATCGCTCCTTTACATCATCACTTCACCGCGACTACTGCTTCGCATCCAATAACTCCAACCCCAAATTAAAACGCCGGTTGCCCCCTTCCCTCATTCAATTCGTGAGTGTTGATGTCGAGCCTTCGGAGTTTGAGGACTTCGTTCGCGATTGTGATTCCCTGATTTGATTTCGATTTCATCTTTTTTTATTTGTGGATTTGGTTCTCGCAATTCCTGGAATGAAGAAACAAGTGAAATGGAAAAAGAATTGGTCTTCTGGTTTGAGAAGGAACAAACGCGAGAGGGTTTATATAGGCGCTAAGATATACAGATAAGGATAACGTCGAACTCAAGTAGGATATAGGTTTGTAACACTCCACCTCCGTTAAGGTCACTCACAAAGGGAATGCCTTAACTTCGATGGAGCGATTTAGGTAAAAGATGCAGATTAATTACAAGACAGACAAATAAAGCAACGGAAAATAAAGTCATTTTATAAACAATGTGGTTCAGTCAAGCTTTTACAACAATTTTCTCAATTATACTTAAAAGTAATACATAGAACTTCTGTCTTGATTCAAAAACTTCCAAGTATAAAAGAAGCATAAAAATAACAATGATATTCCCCAATAAAGCATGAACCAGCCATAGCAGTGGAAGAGAGAGTCCAAAGTAATACATCGACTATCTTCGAGCTTGGAAAGAAAACTGAGCTAAGTGGTAACATTTCCTCCCTATGAACCTGGGGGGAACGGAAGAAAAGAGGCAAAACAAACTAGGTCAGACATAAGCCTGGTAAGTCCAGTGACTTTCAGCATGTAAATAGGCAAAAGCATCATGACATGAATAAACTGAATATAACACAATACCGTGATAACAAGGATAGCAAGATAACATACAATTAGCATAGATATGATAAGGCGAGATAAAACTAAATGCACTTCTACTCTTTCTCTGCTTCGCTACTTCCCCGTTATTCTGATTTCTATATCTCTGCACCACCTAACTAGTGTCCCAACTAGAAATCTGCATAAAATGATCATATGATTATGTGATCTCAATTCTCGCAATTGTGGTAGCCTTCAGGTGTACATCTATTGTGAGGATTCCACCACAATCTGCCTAATTGCCATGAATATGTTAGATGTACCCTTATTACCCTATCGATTGGATCCTTACTCGTATTAATTTTCCTTGTGTCTGTGTCAATCGGCCCTCTCTTGCGTGTAGACACCCTGTGCTGGTCCCACCATAAGGTGTATCAATCCTTATGATAGCAACTCGACATGATTCAAGATGCACAGTGTATAACTACTGGTACCCAGTGCCTGCTTTTTCCCACTTCGGAGTACGTGCACGCCTGTAATCCGTCGAAACCTACACTGATGTACCCCCTGCCGCTATTTTGACCGCTTATAATCATCCCAGTAATCGTGCCCCACCCTGCCTAGTTTCAGGGTACCTTGATACATCTATGTGGATTACTGCTGAAATGGGTCCCCGTTACTAGGGTTTCTTACTGATTAAGTTTGTGGGCCTATATTTACTAATATTACCCACCAACCCGATATGTACTTAACCCTCCCACTGATTCAAACATGTTTACTTAATGGTTAATTTTGCGGGTCTATATTTACTAATATTACCCACCAACCCGATATGTACTTAACCCTTCCACACATTATGTCATATTGGTTATGTGTTGTCCATTCATGTTAACTTAACCCACCCACTCATCATGCCATGTTGGTTAAGTGTTTCTTATTAACCCTTCTCACTCGTCATGTTGGATTAGTTAAGTGTTTCCCATTAACTTAACCCCGTTCATTCATCATGCTATATTGGTTAAGTATTTCCCGTTAACTTAACCCCATTCTTCATCAAGTTACATTGGTTAAGTGTATCTTACTAACTTAACCCCACGCGTTCATCATGCTGTATTGGTTAAGTGTCATTAATCAATTCAAGTTAACTTAACAACGTTCGTTCATCAAGTTACATTGGTTAAGTGTATCTTATTAACTTAACCCCATGTGTTCATCATGTTGTATTGGTTAAGTGTCATCAATCAATTCAAGTTAACTTAACCCACCCACTTGTCGTGTTGCATTGGTTAAGTGTTGCCTTCTTATGTTAACTTAACTCTTCCCATTCATCATGTTATATTGGTTAAGTGTTGCTCTCTTGTTTTAACTTAACCCTTCCACGCACCATGTTATATTGGTTATGTAACACCCCGTAATTTGAACATAAAAATTCACAAATTAAAGTATACTTAATTAAGTGAAATGGGTTGCACAGAGAAATATATGTATATTGATATATATATATATATATAATTGAAAATTAAATAAATAAATAAGCAAAAATGTTCAAAAAAGCGAATTGGGAGAGGGGAATAACCAAACCGGCCGATTTTTGAGGTCGACCCGAGCTCGCTGGGTCGACTAGGGGTTAATCCAGGGTGTTTGGCTGTCAACCCGTGGGCCGATTCGCTCAAATGCAGATTTTGCATTTGAATGGTTCTCATGGTTCATCTTTAATCTAAAGGCCCTAGATGGTTCCTACACTTGACTTCTTCCCCAAGACATGCTTTGATGGCTAGGATCTAAACTAAGGTTTATCCTATGGCTAAAACTATCCTAGTCTTCTATAAAAAGACCCCTAACCTAAACCTAAATGCTCATTATTCAATCCTATAGCTAAACTATGCCAAAATTTTCTCTCATGGCCTCCACCCTCATCCTCTTGTCATAATCTCCATCTCTAATCATATGAGAGAGTTTCTAAAGAAGTATAAGAGTTCCTAAGCTTGCTTAAGTGTTTCTAAGTTTGATTCAAGGCTTTTCTTCATCAAAGCTAGGATCTTTATTATTGATTTGGCTCAAGGGTTTTCATTTGGAGCATTCTTATTTGGAGTTTTTGAGTTGATAGCTTAGTGGTTTCATCTCAATCTTTTAATATATTCATAAGAAGGCTAATCAACAAGTTGTGAGTTTTCTATAGCCTTAATGACCAATTATTGAAATGATTATGATAGGATATAATGAGGTTATGGCTATGAATGTGGATCAATGCAAGTTATGCAAATTGTATGCTATGTGTTAATGATGCTATGCATGTTATGCAAGTTATGTGCTATGTGTTAATGATGTTATGCATGTCATGCAAGTTATATGCTATGTGTTTGTGATATTATGCAAGTTATGCAAGTAATATGCTACAAGTTTGAGATGTTATGCAAGTTATGCAAGCCATATGTTACATGTTCATGATGTTATGCAAGTTATTCAAGTCACAAGTTACATGTTCATGATGTTATGCAAGTTATGCAAGCTGTATGCTATATGATCATGATGTTATGCAAGATTATGCAAGTGTTCATGATGCTAGTTGCTATGATAAACATTGATCCACTATGACACCATGATTATGCAAGTTGGGTGTATGATGATATGCAAGTTCATGTATGATATGTATGCAAGTTTGGTGTATGATAATATGCAAGTTCACATATGACATGTTATGCAAGTATGATGTTTGATTATATGCAAGTGACATGTGCAAGTTTACACCTTAGTATGATATGCATACATATGCAAGTTAACCCCTTTACATGTCATACATACATATGCAAGTTTACCCCTTTGTATGACATGAGAAACTTATGCAAGTTAACCTCTTTATGACATATGTGATTCATGCAATTTTGGGTTGATTATTTATGTTAGTTGGGTTTGATGCTATATGCATCAAACACCTTTAAACCCATGTTGATGCTAATGTGTTATGCAAGTTGAACCCATTGTATTTGTGATGAATCTTCCCATTTATGTCATGTTAGCGAGTTACGTGGCGAACGATGGGGTTAATAAACATGCTAATGAAATTGTGTGAGGTTGGTATGATTATGCATACCACAAAGTGATGGACATAATTGAGTCAATTATGTACATCGTTAAAATTGGAATTAATTAGGGAAAATTAATTCGGGGGTGATTAATTAGGTGTAATTAATCGACTAAGACACGAGGTTGGACCCTTTTGTAGAGTAAGACTGCCCGGAACCGACCGGCAAATCCAGCGGCTACAAATGATTGGCCCAATGTGAGAGGTCTTAGGCACAAACTATATATGTGACAAGTGTAAAGACACGAGGTTAGACTCGGTTATGGCGTAAGGCTGCCCGGACCCAACCGGCAAATCCAGCTGCCATAAAAGATAGTCTAATGTGAGAGGTCTTTACAACGGTTACGTTCTTAATCAATTAAGAAACACTTAACCAGATAAGCATGTAGTGGGCATGAGGGGTTAAGTGGGTGCCTTGGGTGGCATGTGGAAATCAAGTAAGTGCCTTGGGTGGCATGAGGAAATTTAGTGGGTTGCCTTGGGTGGCAATAGAAAATACGATTAGAATACTTAACCGAAGTGGAACATGTAATTAAACATGATTAAAGGGTTAAGTAAGTGCCTTGGGTGGCATGAGAAAATCTAGTGGTTGCCTTAGGTGGCAATAGAAGATAAGATTAGAATACTTAACCAAAGGGGAACATGTAACTAAACATGATTAAAGGGTTAAGTGGGTGCCTTGGGTGGCATGTAAAAATCTAGTGGGTGCCTTGAGTGGCAATTGAAATATGATTAGATGACTTAACCAAACCTTAACATGTAGGTGGGCATGATTATGAAAAAGGGGTTAAGTGGGATGCACTAGATTAAATGACAAGCTTAAGTAGTAGCTTGTGGGGGCCTTGAGTGGCAATTGAAATAAGATTAAATGACAAGCTTAAGTAGTAGCTTGTGGGGGCCTTGAGTGGAAATTGAAATAAGATTAAATGACAAGCTTAAGTAGTAGCTTGTGGGGGCCTTGAGTGGCAATTAAAATATGATTAGATGACTTAACCAAACCTTAACATGTAAGTGGGCATGATTATAAAAAGGGGTTAAGTGGGATGCACTAGATAAAATGACAAGCTTAAGTAGTAGCTTGTGGGGGCCCATTTCAACCAGTAACCCATATGTATCTTATTGGGCTCGACCCAAGTCGAGGACGGGACACGCGCACTGGGCTTGACTGTAAGAGGCCAAAACGGGGTAGCGGTGGCAACGCGAGTCCAACGGGTTTCATATGCGTGTGTGGACCCGGGCTGGTAGGTAAGACGTTGTTGCATCGTGTAGGTATAAGCCGTGCACCATTGATTATCGGGTTGCCACTTTGGGGAGTGATACACCCCACTATGGGGCCATCACGGGTATCTACGGTAGGGAGACGATCGCTTGGGAGTAGTGGGTACACCAAGTGGAGATAGGGGCAGACGGCACCTATGCAGTCAGCTAGGGGTACACGAAACTACTGGGAAAATTTTCTAAGTCCTTGAGAGGGATCAACCTTAAGTAGGAATGACTGGTGTGGTGCAGTTAGTAATTATCCTTGGGTGGGTAGATGCGTCTTTACCGTTATCTTCGTTATCCTATGTCTAGTTGGTTACTTAGTGTAGTCATTTATCCCCAGTCATCCCGTGCCAAGTTTATATCATACCCTAATTATTTTAATGATTGTGTGGTTAAAGTTATAGGGCTCACTCAGACTTATGTCTGACCCCGTTGTTTTTATCTTTTTCCCCCTCAGGTCCTCAGGTTGGGCCTAGCACTAGTGGGCTTTGATCAGACATCTTTATCTATCTTCTGGAGCTTGGACCGTGATGTAAAGCCCAGCTTATCTTTTCTTTTACGGCAATTGTTTATGTAGTGGGATTATGTACTCATGTTTTTATCAGGATGGATATTTAGTACTTGACTCTTTATGGTGTTGTAAGTAAACATGTTTACCTTCTGCTGCTATGAAAGAATGTTTTAGATTTTCAAGTATTTATATCTGTCTTGTTGTAATTTTTCTGTTCTATACTCACTTAAAATGCTCCACCGAAGTTAAGGCATTCCCTTAGTGAGTGACCTTAGCGGGTGTGGGGTGTTACACGTTGTATTAGAGCTCAAGGTTACCAGAACAGATAAAATTTTTAGAAAACTATTTTTCTAAAAACATTTTTGGAAGAAGTATTTTCAAAAACATGTCTTTTAAGAGAAAAGTTTTTGAAAGAAAAGCATAATCCCCAAGTAGCCATATCTTTATCCTTCGGATTCTCCATTTTGAATCTCTTCCTTTTTCTCTTTTTGAATTTCCCCTCCGCGTATAGATGTCTTTTTAAGATAAATAAGGACTTCCGTATGAAGGACGGAAGAACCACTTCAAGGGACTAAGTCGTTTGCCGGGCTAAGAAGTTAGTCCAAGGAGGTGGAGGGCTTATGGGTACCTTTAAGATGGACGAGAGAGGAAGGTTCAAATAGCTATTAGGTAAATAAAGGACGAAACCTCATCGTGGTAAGAAGGCCACGAAAGGAGAATGTGAAGGGGAAGGCTAGTTGTTTTGGAAATAGGACACCTTGGGGTTGTCCAAAGAGGTAAGGACGAAGTACAGGATCTTCTGGAGGGTAGATGTATTCCCTCACGACGGGTATACCTGATGGGGGTAGGACCGTCTAAGTTGAAATTTGGTTCTCTCGATCATCCTGTTCGAACTTTATTCGACTCTGGCGCACCACATTCGTTTATCTCATCATCATTAGTTGAGTCACTGCACCTAGACACCAGTTTGGTAGATGATCCCGTGGTTGTTTCAAACCCAATTGGGAGGGCTCCACTTGTTTGTCCATGATATGTTTGGGTTTGAAGATTTCCATACTTAGCGTTGAGTGTAGAGGTGATGCTTTTGTTTGGGCTTTAGGGGCTATGGGTTGATTTTGGGCATGGATTGGTTATCCAGTAATGGTGTCGTTCTTGATTGCGAAAGGAGAGTTGTTAGGCCCATGACCCGCTTGGGTAACACTCTTGAGATCTTGTGAAATCCCATAGATTCTGTTATGCTAAGTTATCTTGAATCGCTTGACGCTTCGGTCGAGAGTTTGCAATCTGCTAGAGTGGTCCGGGAATACTCGGATGTGTTTGAGGAGGCGAAGGGCTTACCTCCGAAGCAGGAGATAGACCTCTGAATATATCTGGAAGATGATGCTAAACTAGTATCTTTGTCAGTGTGCCACATGGCTCCTCGTGAGAGGAGGGAACTCCATAAGTAAGTAGGGGGGTTGTTTGAGAAGGGGTTCATAAGACGAGGTATATCGGAGTGGGGTGCTCCAGTGGTTTTAGCCACGAAGGCGGATGGGTCCCTCAGACTTTGTGTAGACTATAGAGAACTTAACAAGCTCACAAAGAAGAATAGACACCCATTGCCAAGGGTTGATGATCTTTTTGATCGGTTGGTTGGCGCCTCAGTGTTTCGCAGTGGGACTTGGCCACGGAGTTTCATCAGTTGGGAGTGACTGAGGATAGTATAGAGAAGACCGCCTTTAGGACTCCGGATGGTTTCTATGAGTGGCTGGTGATGCCATTTGGTTTGACGAACGCCCCCGCATATTTTGTTGATTTGATGAGTAGGGTGTTCAGGGAGTACGTAAACAACTTCGTAGTGGTCTTTGTGGATGACATCTTAGTATTTTCTAAGAGTGAAGAAGAGTGAAATAAGTTTTCACGTGCGCTTAATGGGTTAAGCAAAGCCAGTTATTTGATCAATGGTGGTTCTGGAGTGAGACTGGCAAGGACATCCAGAGTTGGACAAGGGCTTAATTATTTAGCCGTTTTTACTAGTATCATCTCACGTAGGTCGTCTGAATTCGAAGGAGGTGTCCCTTGGGTGTTTGTCTGATATTGGTTTAGGCCTTTGGGGCTTGCACTTGGGGGATGTCGAGTTCGACTAGGATGGTCTGCGTGAGAGATGGATAGTTGTGACGATTTTGTATGAGAGAATATCCTGGTTTTCTCCAGAAGTGGAGAAAAGCATGCCCTACATCTTAGGGATGTGTTGGAGACTCTTCGAGCGCATAGTCTTGAGACAGCAAAGGTGGATGGAGTTCTTAGCATCCTATGATTTCGAGATAGCGTGGTGGCGGACGCCTTGAGTGGAAAAAGGTTGTCCTTGAGTCCATTGTTCGTGGAACGACGAAGCTTGGAATCTATCTCGATGTTTGATTTCAGACCTTCCGTTGACTATATACCCGGTTTGTTAGCATCCTTGGAGGTTAGACCTACTCTTTTGGGGCGGATTGGAGAAGCACAGAGGGACGACCCATAGTTGGTTGAGTCGGTAGAGAGGCTCATAAGGGGGGAGTCGTCCAGCCATTTGAGTAGGTACACCATAGACGATAGGGGGTGCTTGCGTAGAGACGGTAGACTTTGTGTACCGCAAGACGAAGGTTTAAGGAAGACTATTCTTGATGATGCGCATCGTTCTAGGATAACCATTTATCCCGGTGGGGACAGGAGGTACCAAAACATGAAGCGAGTTTTCATTTGGGCCGGTATGAAGAAAGATGTGGCCGAGTATGTCGCCAGATGCTTGGTGTGTCAATAGGTGAAAGCGGAGCAAAAGAAACCCGGTGGGTTTTTCACCCATTGGAAGTTCCGCAATGGAAGTGGGGTAGCGTCTCGATGGATTTTATTGATGGGTTACCTAGATCGAGGAAGGGTAATACGGGAATTTGGGTTGTGGTAGATAGACTTACTAAGAGTGCCCATTTCATACCGTGAAGAGCAAGAGGACTGTTCCATGTCTAGCTTTAGTTTATATTCGAGAGATAGTTCGGTTGCATAGGGAACAGGACGTATTCCATGGGTCACATTTCAGGAAGTGCCTACATGAGACCGCAGAGGCGGTAGAGCCGAGCTTGCTTAAAGAAGTAAAGGTAGAGCGTGATGCGATTATTCGACGAGCTCCTACCCGCATCCTTGGGTCAGAGATTAGGAAGTTGAGAAACAGCGAGGTTCGACTAGTCAAAGTGAAAAGGGGAGAAGGTGAGAGTAATGCTACTTGGGAGACAGAAGCGAAGATGCGTTCGTTATACCCATTCCTTTTTGAGGGTATGTCCTTTAAACGTCTCCTTTATCGTTTGTCTAGTGCTTATCTTATCTTTAGTATGTCCTCTCATTAGTACCTTTGACCTTTAGATAGGGTAAACCTATGGTTGAAACATGTGTTTGAGACATGTTATGTTTGATGGATGTGTGTGGATGCAAGTGGTTGCTAGTGGTTGCTCGTGGATGCATATATACACACTCTAGGCACTAGATCGGCTCAATCACTTCATATTGCAAATTGCATAAAATTGTGTGTAGGTAGCTATATTAATGGATGTATAATGGTTGTGTTATCACATGGATGATGCATTTTGGTGAATGCTTGTGCACTCATGTAGAAATAGTATGTGTCGATAGGGATCTTTCGCATACATATTGGATGCATGGCACTATCATGGTTTGCATTAAGGAGGTCAATTAAATCAGTAGACCGCCTGATTTTGCATTAGACATGGAACATATACACACACTCTTTGCATATGTTCATACAGCATTAGAAACTCTAAGGACAATGGATGTCAGTGGTTGATGGTTTGAGTAGATGGTTGTTTGGATGGTAGGATACGTTCTTCTTGACTTAGAGATTTCGGGGACGAAATCCTTTAAGGAGGGGAGAATGTAACACCCCGTAATTTGAACATAAAAATTCACAAATTAAAGTATACTTAATTAAGTGAAATGGGTTGCGCAGAGAAATATATGTATATTGATATATATATATATATATATAATTGAAAATTAAATAAATAAATATGCAAAAATGTTCAAAACAGCAAATTGGGAGAGGGGAATAACCGAACCGGCCGATTTTTGAGGTCGACCCGAGCTCGCTGGGTCGACTAGGGGTTAATCCAGGGTGTTTGGCTGTCAACCCATGGGCCGATTCGCTCAAATGCAGATTTTGCATTTGAATGGTTCTCATGGTACAGCTTTAATCTAAAGGCCCTAGATGGTTCCTACACTTGACTTCTTCCCCAAGACATGCTTTGATGGCTAGGATCTAAACTAAGGTTTATCCTATAGCTAAAACTATCCTAGTCTTCTATAAAAAGACCCCTAACCTAAACCTAAATGCTCATTATTCAATCCTATAGCTAAACTATGCCAAAATGTTCTCTCATGGCCTCCACCCTCATCCTCTTGTCATAATCTCCATCTCTAATCATATGAGAGAGTTTCTAAAGAAGTATAAGAGTTCCTAAGCTTGCTTAAGTGTTTCTAAGTTTGATTCAAGGCTTTTCTTCATCAAAGCTAGGATCTTTATTATTGATTTGGCTCAAGGGTTTTCATTTGGAGCATTCTTATTTGGAGTTTTTGAGTTGATAGCTTAGTGGCTTCGTCTCAATCTTTTAATATATTCATAAGAAGGCTAATCAACAAGTTGTGAGTTTTCTATAGCCTTAATGACCAATTATTGAAATGATTATGATAGGATATAATGAGGTTATGGCTATGAATGTGGATCAATGCAAGTTATGCAAGTTGTATGCTATGTGTTAATGATGTTATGCATGTTATGCAAGTTATGTGCTATGTGTTAATGATGTTATGCATGTCATGCAAGTTATATGCTATGTGTTTGTGATATTATGCAAGTTATGCAAGTAATATGCTACATGTTTGAGATGCTATGCAAGTTATGCAAGCCATATGTTACATGTTCATGATGTTATGCAAGTTATGCAAGTCACAAGTTACATGTTCATGATGTTATGCAAGTTATGCAAGCTGTATGCTATATGATCATGGTGTTATGCAAGATTATGCAAGTGTTCATGATGCTAGTTGCTATGATAAACATTGATCCACTATGACACCATGATTATGCAAGTTGGGTGTATGATGATATGCAAGTTCATGTATGATATGTATGCAAGTTTGGTGTATGATAATATGCAAGTTCACATATGACATGTTATGCAAGTATGATGTTTGATTATATGCAAGTGACATGTGCAAGTTTACACCTTAGTATGATATGCATACATATGCAAGTTAACCCCTTTACATGTCATACATACATATGCAAGTTTACCCCTTTGTATGACATGAGAAACTTATGCAAGTTAACCTCTTTATGACATATGTGATTCATGCAAGTTTGGGTTGATTATTTATTCTAGTTGGGTTTGATGCTATATGCATGTTGACACCTTTAAACCCATGTTGATGCTAATGTGTTATGCAAGTTGAACCCATTGTATTAGTGATGAATCTTCCCTTTTATGCCATGTTAGCGAGTTACGTGGGGAACGATGGGGTTAATAAACATGCTAATGAAATTGTGTGAGGTTGGTATGATTATGCATACCACAAAGTGATGGACATAATTGAGTCAATTATGTACATCGTTAAAATTGGAATTAATTAGGGAAAATTAATTCGGGGGTGATTAATTAGGTGTAATTAATCGACTAAGACACGAGGTTGGACCCTTTTGTAGCGTAAGACTGCCCGGAACCGACCGGCAAATCCAGCGGCTACAAATGATTGGCCCAATGTGAGAGGTCTTAGGCACAAACTATATACGTGACAAGTGTAAAGACACGAGGTTAGACTCGGTTATGGCGTAAGGCTGCCCGGACCCAACCGGCAAATCCAGCTGCCATAAAAGATAGTCTAATGTGAGAGGTCTTTACAACGGTTACGTACTTAATCAATTAAGAAACACTTAACCAGATAAGCATGTAGTGGGCATGAAGGGTTAAGTGGGTGCCTTGGGTGGCATGTGGAAATCAAGTGCCTTGGGTGGCATGAGGAAATTTAGTGGGTTGCCTTGGGTGGAAATAGAAAATATGATTAGAATACTTAACCGAAGTGGAACATGTAATTAAACATGATTAAAGGGTTAAGTAAGTGCCTTGGGTGGCATGGGAAAATCTAGTGGTTGCCTTAGGTGGCAATAGAAGATAAGATTAGAATACTTAACCAAAGGGGAACATGTAACTAAACATGATTAAAGGGTTAAGTGGGTGCCTTGGGTGGCATGTAAAAATCTAGTGGGTGCCTTGAGTGGCAATTGAAATATGATTAGATGACTTAACCAAACCTTAACATGTAGGTGGGCATGATTATGAAAAAGGGGTTAAGTGGGATGCACTAGATTAAATGACAAGCTTAAGTAGTAGCTTGTGGGGGCCTTGAGTGGCAATTGAAATAAGATTAAATGACAAGCTTAAGTAGTAGCTTGTGGGGGCCTTGAGTGGCAATTGAAATAAGATTAAATGACAAGCTTAAGTAGTAGCTTGTGGGGGCCTTGAGTGGCAATTAAAATATGATTAGATGACTTAACCAAACCTTAACATGTAAGTGGGCATGATTATAAAAAGGGGTTAAGTGGGATGCACTAGATAAAATGACAAGCTTAAGTAGTAGCTTGTGGGGGCCCATTTCAACCAGTAACCCATATGTATCTTATTGGGCTCGACCCAAGTCGAGGACGGGACACGCGTACTGGGCTTGACTGTAAGAGGCCAAAACGGGGTAGCGGTGGCAACGCGAGTCCAACGGGTTTCATATGCGTGTGTGGACCCGGGCTGGTAGGTAAGACGTTGTTGCATCGTGTAGGTATAATCCGTGAACCATTGATTATCGGGTTGCCACTTTGGGGAGTGATACACCCCACTGTGGGGCCAGCACGGGTATCTACGGTAGGGAGCCGATCGTTTGGGAGTAGTGGGTACACCTAGTGGAGATAGGGGCAGACGGCACCTATGCAGTCAGCTAGGGGTACACGAAACTACTGGGAAAATTTTCTAAGTCCTAGAGAGGGATCAACCTTTAAGTAGGAATGACTGGTGTGGTGCAGTTAGTAATTATCCTTGGGTGGGTAGATGCGTCTTTACCGTTATCTTAGTTATCCTATGTCTAGTTGGCTACTTAGTGTAGTCATTTATCCCCAGTCATCCCGTGCCAAGTTTATATCATACCCTAATTATTTTAATGATTGTGTGGTTAAAGTTATAGGGCTCACTCAGACTTATGTCTGACCCCGTTGTTTTTATCTTTTTCCCCCTCAGGTCCTCAGGTTGGGCCTAGCACTAGTGGGCTTTGATCAGACATCTTTATCTATCTTCTGGAGCTTGGACCGTGATGTAAAGCCCGGCTTATCTTTTCTTTTATGGCTATTGTTTATGTATTGGGATTATGTACTCATGTTTTTATCAGGATGGATATTTAGTACTTGACTCTTTATGGTGTTGTAACTAAACATGTTTACCTTCTGCCGCTATGAAAGAATGTTTTAGATTTTCAAGTATTTATATCTGCCTTGTTGTAATTTTTCTGTTCTATACTCACTTAAAATGCTCCATCGAAGTTAAGGCATTCCCTTAGTGAGTGACCTTAGCGGGTGTGGGGTGTTACAGGTTAAGTGTTGCTCTCTTGTTTTAACTTAACCCTACCCATTCATCATGTCATATTGGTTAAGTGTTTCTTATTAACTTAACCCTACTCACCTGTTTAATTAACATGTTGTATTGGTTAAGTGTTGCCTAAATTAACTTAACCCAACCATTCAGTTATTAGAATGTCCTGCTTATTAGCATTAATTCATTCGTTAACGCCTTAGCCTCTCACATTAGAACTGTTGTTTGCGGTTGCTGGATGTACTGGGCGGTTCCGGGCAGATTTCTACTGCAAACTCATTCTAACCTCGGGTTTTTGGGCTAAATGCGCTAACCTCTCACATTAGATCTGTGTTGTTGTAGTTACTGGATGTGTCGGGCGGTTCCGGGCAGTTTTACACCGCAACTCAATCTAACCTCGGGTTAGGCATGTTTATCTTTTTAGCATATTTACCATACATGTCCAAGTCTAAATTTTATATGCTAATTATCTCAAATTCACAAAGTTAGTCATGTTCCAATTCTCAAGTTATACCTCAACAAAGCTAATTGCAAGTTATGTCCCACAAATTTCAAATTCAAGTTATTACTCAACATAGGTTCCACCCAGTCTTCCCAAATTTGCAATAATAGTCAAGCCCCAAAATCACAATATACATTATGATTGGCGTCCCAACCAATAGTTATGCCCAATCTAGATTAATATTCCAATCTACAATTTTCGCCCAATCTAGATTTAATATTTTAATTTACCCCAAGTTCGCAATAATAACAATTATGCCCCAAAACTTGATTTATATGTCAATTAACCCAAACTTGTAGTTATAATGATAATAATGCCCAACATCACTTACAAGTTATACCCAAATCTCAATTACAAGTTACGCCCAATGGTACATAAAATAGATTAGGCCCAATTCCCCCGTATTCCAATCGTATATATGTATAACAAGATTTCGTCTAGGTTCAGGACAACCTAGATCCATAATAAAAGGGGAAGAAGAGGAAACATAAAAGATTAGGCGTAAAATAGCCATACGACACTAGATTTGATAATAGTAATATCAGGAACATAAAAGAAATATAGATCTGAATTACATCGCAGGCATAAATCTGATAGATTACATTTGAATAGCATCACAGGCACTATTCTGATAAAATAGATTTGAATAGCATCGCAGGCACAAATCTGATAAAATAAATTTGAATAACAGCGCAGGCACAAATCTGATAAAGTAGATAGGATAAATCTAAAAAGGATTATCTCAAAATCAGGTATAACTTGGATTTAGATGATTACATGCCAAGAAATTCAATTAAGAATTCACATTTGAAAGTAACTTGAACTTACAAAACAAAGAACAAATCTTGTTTTCTGGGATCTGTTTTCTGAAATTGAAAAGCTATCCTTTGATGTAGACTTTGATTGTTAACTTGAAAAATCTAATTTGATTGATTAAGGTGGAAGCTAGGTCACTTCAGGTTTTAACAGCATATAAACGCCTATGAATTCATGTGGAGAAAACAATAGGTTTAGGGGTCTTTTTATAGGTGTATAGGGAGATTTAGAGCCTTCAGATCAGTCTAGAAGTCATCAAAATCGTCCAGAGCAGAATACCAAGTCACCCAGTGAATTAGAAAGCGACACGTGGCGAAACACGTCATTGACTAGATCTGGGCCAACAGGGGTCGACTCCCCTATAGGGGGGTCGACACCTATGTCGACACCCTTATAGGGGGGTCGACACCTATGTCGACTCCCCTTGGGGGTCGACACCTCTGAGCGGGAAATTTCCCGCTCAGCCTGCTTTGACCTAAATTCGAGATTTGAACCCTGCTTTGACTTCTGGAATTATTTTATATGTATATATATATACTTCCTTGGGCGTATTCAAACTTCTAAGGCTTATAAATTCTTCATACGGTGTTCGATTTACGCAAACTCGGACTCTATCCCATGCAGAATTCAGAGACGAACGCAATAGCGTAACCCGTTTCCCTTAATTCCTACTTTTAAAATTAAGTATTCTTTAATTCGTTACTTTAATATCCATAGGAAATATGGGGTGTTACAGGGTTGCAGTGAAGCGTCATGGAGATGGATTGGAATTCGGATGTGAGTGAAAAGAGAAGACACTGCATTTACACAGAGTAGCCTGTGCTAGTGAAGAAAATCCGTCCCCTAATTTTGATTTATTATAATTTAATTTAATTTATTTATTTAACTGGTGTGATTCAAATTAAAGGATACTATGGTTCAGAACGCCTATTTGAACGCAACAAAAGACGTTCCTAGGGTTCTACCCCTATTCTGAACACATTGGAATAGTTTCCACGGTCCAATTCAACCATATATATAAAATATTAAATTAAATGACGATTTGACATTAAATTCAATTTAATATAAATTGACCCAATAATAATAAATAAATTAGTATTATCATATATTTTTACAAACCGAATTTATACAACTTCCACGATGAAATAATACGAATTTAAATCTCGATATTATATTTTCAAGTTAAAATAATATCAAACTAATTTAAAATCGATTTATTTAATTAATTAATTAGTTATGTTTTATAAACGATTTCACAGCGACTATTCGAAAATTTGATTTGGCCATAACTCTCAGTATAAAACACGAAATCTTGATTTTTCTCTTCTGTTACAAAATTATAATTTCAACAGATTCGAATGTTTCTTGTTTCAACTAATTCCGACTTATAACGGATTCTGTACGATCAATTGAAATTCAATTTAAATATTATGAACTACCGTGCCATTTCGAGCTCGTTTATATTTAATATATATTTACGTTTCAAAATTCGTTTTAATTAATATAAAATTTCATTTATATTACAAATTCAATATTTAAACTTATTTAAATATCCAAACATATATCGATGAAAATGTGGGACGTTACAAAATGTCTAAGGATTCCCCATAGAGAACCCTTGGATCTTGCAGGGCTGGTCCTCTCTTACGGCAATTCCTGAACTCATGTTTCTTAGTCCTATAGGACCTATATCCATCGGCTCTGTGGTAACCAATATATCTGAGGCGCCTCGCAATCCATCATCAACATAGGTAAAAATAAATAAATGTTTGGTCTCCATACCATGACACCACCTATAGCTAGAAAGAAACGTCATCCACTTCCAGTTGTCCCTTATGCCGTTTTTGACTCATACCGAGGTGTGAGGTCCGCGAATTAACGCTATCCACAAAGCTATGCTATATTAAAGCCATGCTTTGATCATCAACCACATGACTCTGTTTTTCAACAGACGCCTTGATCATTTGCATCTCAGCATGTCACATAGGCAATTTATGTCATGCGACTGATGTCTATCGATATATACTTTGAGCTCGTATGTCTCAGAGAAGGATGTTAAGCAAGAGAATAAATTCTCCGCCGCAAAACAGATATATATTTAATAGAGATCAATCAACATAGAATAAAACCCAATGTTGGACACACATTCATTTACTAGTTCATTCTGGGTCTAAACAAAACCGGAGGCACCTTATTCCTCGTCCCATATGTCCACTACAGGAGAGATGTCCTCGCATATCCGGTCAATCTCCAAGTACGTCCAGACGATCACCACTTATTACCTCGTCTTAGGTGTACAACCTAATCAAGACATCAGTAATCATCCAAACAATGTGAAGACCTCCGGTCTTCAACCACTGTTTTCATCGTCGAATCAGTTATTCAGAATGGGTATAAACCTGGCCTTTCCGAATAATTCACATATATAATAAACAAGTGCTATAAAAACACAACATACGCCTCATTCCAATCAAGAATATTTGTGACGACCGGGAATCTCGCTCGATCCGAATCAGTCGCTAAACCGATCTAGACCGTTCGAAACGCCTGATTGTTTTGAGAACACGACAAAATAGAATGCAGACGGAAGAACATTTCATTGTATATTACAACAATTCCATCAGATTACTAGAATATACAGAGTATAAATGAATATTATACAGAAATATTAGAGATTTAAATTACATTTAAATGCATAGCAGCGGAAAATAATACAATACACAACTAGAAGAGATATACGGATACAAAACTTTCCGGATATCATTCCAGCTGTAAACCAGGTTCCTGTGAATATAAATCTGCAAAACCAAAACTACTAGCTGCCCGTGTCAAAATAAGGGCACCCATAGTTTAGGTTAAAACAATAAACTCCAGGTCAGTCATGTGACTGGTGTGAGAACTAAAACAGTTATTATTCTTTATTTTAAAGTTCGGTAAGTCAAGGGACCACGCCGTATAACACGGAACGGGTTTCCTCCCAAGAAAACCAGTGCATAAAACAAAACAACGCAATGCTTAATAAAGAAAAATGAAGCTATTATAAGACCTAGGTCCTATCACACAATGCAGCGCAAGCCGGGGGATAGGGTTTTCCCTTATAATAGCCAACATGCTTAGTAAGTTTTAACAAATCATTTGATAGGGTTTTTCTTCGCTATTCAATATATAAAAATCGAATTTTTACTTCGCTATTCACTATATAAAAATCGAATTTTTACTTCGCTATTCAATATATAAAAATCGAATTTTTACTTCGCTATTCAATATATAAAAATCGAATTTTTACTTCGCTATTCAATATATAAAAATCGAATTTTTACTTCGCTATTCAATATATAAAAATCGAATTTTTACTTGGCTATTCACTATATAAAAATCGAATTTTTACTTCGCTATTCACTATATAAAAATCGAATTTTTACTTCGCTATTCACTATATAAAAATCGATTTTTTTACTTCGCTATTCAATATATAAAAATCGAATTTTTACTTCGCTATTCAATATATAAAAATCGGATTTTTATTTCGTTACATATATAAAGATGATATTTTTACTATCTTACCTATATAAAAATTATATTTTTATACTTCAACAATATAAAAGAATATATTTTTATTATCTATACAATATGAAAATTATATTTTCACCCTTCCTATAATATAAAAATTATATTTTTAACCTTCCTATATAATAAAAATTATATTTTTACTAAGCAAAGATCATATTTTTGATTTCATACTTTTCGCTATTTATAGTTATAACCTTTCGCTATTCAAAAATATATAAATCTCGCCTTTGCCATCTAAAAAAAATCTGGTTTTATACGATTTAAAAATCATATCTTCTTCTGCTTTAAAAACTGAAAATGAAAAATAAAAACAAATGGAAATAAAATAAGCACTTACAGCGAATAGGGAGGGGGTTTTGCTGAGGGGGAGGGCGTCGGCTAGGCGGGGGCTTCAACGAAGGAGGAGGGGTGGTGCGCACGCCAGGCCAGGCGGTGGCGGGTAGCTGGAGCGGTGCAACGTCGATCTCGAGGGGATGGGGGATCTTTGATTGAGGAGGGGGTCGCGTCGAGCGGAAGGAGGAAGTGGAGAAGAAGAAGAGGAGGCGTGGCAGAGGAGGGTGCGGGGATGGATCGCCGGCGGTGGGTGATGACGCGTGGCTTGGGCGGTGGTGCGTTGGCGATTTTGGGGGGGCCAGCGGGTTTCCCTTTTTTTCAATTTAGAAATGAATCGGGGGAACTGAAGTAAAAAGGGGGAGGAGAGAGGTATGAGTATATTTTTTTATTTTATTAATTTCTAAAAAGTTGACTTTTTATTTCGACCTCGAAACGAGGCCCACCGCCTGTCGTCAATAGCTAATTACCCCCATTTCGAACACAATGGGATATGTATCGTAAGCCAATTCGGCCGTTTCGATCAGTTTTCATCAGATTTACATTTAAATCATTATATTGAATTTTAAACGTACATTTCAATTTACCGGGGTCACATACTGACTCGAAAAATTCCAGAAAAATATTTTCTAGCTTCGTATTGACGATACGGTCCTAACAAAACTAATTTCGTCAAATTCCGAGACCATTTGAAAAATGGCCATTTTCCAGTCGATTAAAATCAACTGAAACTGGTCAAACGCGTTTTCCTTTGCCACGCTCACATATTGATTCGAAAAATTATGAAATTTGAAACCTAGCAATAACTTTACATCTCGGATCCAACAAAAGTAGTTTCGTCGAAATCCGAGGTCGTTTGCAAAATTTCCATTTTTAAGGGCCAGAATTCCATAGCGACTATTCAGAATTTTCAACTGGACATATCTTTTGATTCCCGCTATGAAATTTTGATTTTTCGAATTCGTTGGAAAGATATTCCCAAATAGATCCTATTATTTTTGGTTTCACTAAAATCCGGTTTATTTTGCACCCGGTACATTCATTTGAAGTTTGAAATCGAATTATCGAACTACCGCGCCATTTTCAATTCCTTTTATAATTTAAAATAATTATTTATATTATAACGACGATCTATATAATATATACGTTCAAATTCTATTCAAAATAAATTTCTCGTCGTTATTATTTAAAATAATCCATTTTAAATAATCAAAAGTCGCAAAAATTGCCAAAATAAAAATTTTAAACTGGCCCAGATTTCCGGGTTATTACAATATTCCTTTATTCAAATATTCTTATACTTTGAGAAAGGTTCCCATTAATCTTATCAAAAATAAATTCTTTTAAATTTATATTTTAATCTTCATTTGAATATTAATTTTAAACCAAATTAAGATTTATCAACTAGTCGGGATTAGCGAACCTTATTGAAGTAATCATTTGTTATATTTCCCAATCCCAACATGTTCATCCCATGGAGCAAAACTGGTAATACTCCATATCTAACACCACGGTGTTATCGGTAAATTTAATTACCATTTCACGTTTAAATCTAATTAAAGATTTAACTATTGCTTGGAGCAAAACTGGTGATACTCCATTCTTGATCATTTCCCAAATTTGATAATTTAAATTATCACATTCATATTCCAATCTAATTAAAGATCCAATAAAACTTCACTTAGTTTTAATCTTCCCAAAAGTCAATATTAATAATTATTTAACTTTGGGAAATCAAACATGCCGCATCGATAATCTACACTGTACCATTGATTTCTGCCTATATATAACCTCTAAGCTCGTACGTCTTAGAGAAGGGTGTTAAGCAAGAGAATAAATTCTCTTCCACCAAACAGATATATATATTTAGCAAAGATCAACGAATACGGCATAAAGGAATCAATGTCAGACATGTAATCCTGTCTTTTAACTGGGTTAAAGAACCAATTTCATTTAAAACACGGTTCACAACAAACCCAAATCCTCTTCCATAAAAATGGAATTTTCACGGAAAAACAAATCAATATATAATCGATATCAATTTCTGTATCCGACCAATAATATAAACGGAATAACGACAAAGCCCTTTAAATTCCATATATATTAACAGTCTTCCTCCACAGAAGCTCACTTCGAATATTACCAATCGAATTCCATTCAATTCCAATTTAATATATTAAATTGGAAAACTTTCATTTGGGAAATCCCATTAAATCTTAATAAAAGATTTATATATTCCAAATCACATTTCACTGCAAATTGGGTTAAAGAAAGAATGTCGTTAAAACACAGTTCACAATAAACCCAATTCACATTCCATTTTATTCCAATTAAATGTTAATTAACTGGAAACACTAATAATCTTAATTAAAAGATTTATTCTTTTCATTTGGGGTTTAAGAACAGTGTTATTTAAGACACCATTTACGACAAACCCAAAATCCAAATTCTTTTATTTAATTCCAATGAAATATTAATTAATTGAAAATTTTCACTAAATCTTAATTAAAAGATTTATTCTTTTCTCAACTGGGCTTAAGAACAGTGTTATTTAAGACACCATTCACGATAAACCCAAAATCCAATTTAATATTAAATACAAGGCTCTGAATAGAAATTATATCGGCATATATTCAATATCAAATTCTAAATCAACAAATATCGTATTGGGAATAACGATATATATACCTTCCAAATTCCTCCACAATATCCGTATAATCACGGAATCCAATATCGAAATATTCCAAAGATAATTTCAATTCAAATCCATTCCAATTCATATATTGGAAATTCTGGTTATTTTTAAAACCATTTCAAATCCAATTTATTTATTTAAAAATATTGGATTATAATTCTAGTTCATAACTAGTTCATTTTGATAAAAAAAAAAAAAAAATTATCTTTGCAAACGTGGTATTTTTCATCCAAATTCTTTCCAAATCATTTATTATGATTTTACACAATAATTTTATCAAGGCCTGTTCAGTTGATTTCCATAAACGGTCATCGAACTGCACTTACGGCAACCTTTTCCAAATTTGATTTGGACATAATTCCAAATCCAACTGTTAGATTTAAAGTCTCTTATATTCGTTGGAAAGCTCTTTTCGATACGAACCCAATGGTCCGGTTTTAGGAGAATCCGACGGTCGGATCTCTCGTAAAGTCCATTCGAAGTCAATGGTCAAAATTCACGAACTGCCGCTGCGCGGCGCGTTCTATTCAGGCCATTATATATGTATATATATATATATATATATATATATATATATATATATATATATCGTCGATTTCCATTTAAAACGTATTTTATAAATCGTTTATAAATTCGTTTTAAAACGATTCCAACTTCATTTTCAATTTTAAATCAAAATTGAATTTTCCTTATCATTATAATATATAAATGATAATATTTTCAAAATATCAGATTTTGAAATCATTTCCTTTTCGATATTCATTATAAAAATGAATAAAATCGATATAAATATGATTCACATCAAAATGGCATTAATCTAATCAACATGGCTTTATATATTTTAATATTTTCGTGTCCATCCCAAATCGGACATCAAAATCAGCTTTTAATCCTTTACAGAATATTATGTTAAAATATTCATTATTTTAAAATATTCTTTTTTTTTAATATTCATTTTTTCTGAATTCGAATCAGACACAGTCAATTACCATACTATGTTAGTTATATGGATTTCATACAACACATGTATATAACTACAATGATAAACAATCAACCATCATCCAGAGTGCACTACACAACTGCATAAGCATTAAATATAATTAATTAATGCTTACAATAGTCTGTCAAGCAATCGATTGACATACAACTAAATAATTGGGATTAGTGTACGTCAAATATCATCCCAATACCCGTGTAGGGTTTCAACCAACAAATACCGAATGTTATTTGTGCAGTTGGGCGATGTGTAAAATTTATCATCCCAATCAATATCAGTTAAATGTGCATACATAAACAAATCGTCCGATTTGTAAATGAATATTTATTTTATTTATATACACGTTAAAAAATATATTTTTAATGATAAAATATTTCATTCAACACATGAATATTTATACGGTTCATTTGTACAATAAAAATGATATTTTTATTGTTCTAACATATTTTAGAAAATTTTGTCAACATAACGGCGCGATACTAGAACATGAATAAGGTCAAGCCTTATCCCTCGCCTAATACTGGCTCGTGCCATACACATACCAATTCTAATCAATTCAATTTACATCCCAAATCAAATTCAACCAATTTATCAATCAAAACAAACAACCAAACATACATGGTTTCAATCAAAGGTGTCGGTGCTTCTAAGCACTATCTGCATCCTAATATATATATTTAACTAGAAAATAAAATTAGAGTGAAAAGTTCTCACCTTGGGTTTCCACTCCTCCATTCTTTATTTCTTAACGGTTTAGATTTGGATTTGGATTTGTTTCCCGCGCATTGTGTCCTTCACCGTGTTTTCAATGAAATCTGTTTCATACAGTTTATATTAAAAATCATATTTTTAATTCGCTACATATAATCACATTTTTATATTGCTGCTATGTATATAAAAATCACATTTTTATATTGTTATTCATATAATAAAAATCATATTTTTATCTTGTTATTATAAAAACATATTTTTATAACGCTACTGTATATATAAAAATCATATTTTTATAACGATGTTCATATCATAAAAATCAAAACTTTAACCTTATGTTATACATATAAAAATCACATTTTTATGATAATGTTATATGTATAAAAATCGCATTTTTATGATGCTAATTATACAATAAAAATCACATTTTTATATCGCTATACATATAATAAAAATCATATTTTTATCTCGTTATTATATATATATATAAATCACATTTTTATGCCGCTACTTAATATATAAATATCACATTTTTATATCGCTATACATATAATAAAAATCATATTTTTTTCTCGTTATTATATATATAAAAATCACATCATTATCTCGTTGTTATATATAATAAAAATCACTTCTTTATTCGAACGTTATGTATGAATTAAAAATCATCTTTTATTCTATTCTAAAGCTATATATAAAAATCATATTTTCATACCATGTTATATACATTATAAATCAAAATTTTATTTTAAAACAAGGTTGCTTCATTTAAATGATCATATTTTTAGTTACATAATTAAATAAAAATTGAAATAAGAACTCACATGGGCATTTGGGGGTGCTGGAGGGGCGCGTCGGGGTGTTGATGGCCTGGGGGTGGCGCAGATGGTCGCTGGTGGGCCACAGGCGGTTGGAGCAGTGGAGGAGGGCTTCAAGTGGCCAAGGGGCGGCTCCGTGGGCCCTGCGACAGTCGGAGGTGGTCATTTGGGGAATTTAGCTTGGGGGCGCGGTTTCAAGGGTTGGGGGTTTTCGAGATGGAGAGAGGAGAGAAAAGAAGAAGGGGGGTTGCCAGAGGGCCGACTGTGCACGGTGGAGGCGGTGGGTCCACCTGGAAGGCGACGCGGTGGTGGATTCCTCCCTCCCCCCCCCCCCCGCATTGAGCGGTTTTTTTATTTATTCTTTTATCTGATCGGGAATGAGGAAGGAGAGAATAGGGGTTAGGGGATTATATAATATATATATATTTATTTATTTATTTAATAATTTTAAATTCCAAAAAGGAGTTTTTCATTTGAACCCAACGACTGTCGCCCCTAGCTAATTACCCCCATTCCGAACGAAATGGGATATGTTTCGTAAGCCAATTCGACTATTACGGTCAGTCTTCGTCAAAATTACAATATAAATCAATATATATTTAATTTGAACGCATATTATAATTTACCGGAGCTACATACAGACTACGAAAATTCCAGAAAAATAAATCCAGCTATGTTTTGACGATACGGTCCTAGCAAAACTAATTTCGTCGAATTGGGAGACCGTTTGAAAAACGTTCATTTTCAGTCGATCCAATTTGATTGAAATTGACAAAACACGTTTTCTTTTACCATGCTCACGTATTAATTGTGAAAATTGGAATCTAGTAATAATTTGACATTCCGGATCCAACAAAACTGGTTTCATCGAAAACGGAGGTCATTTGCAAAATGGCTATTTTTTTAAGGGTTTTACATATAATAAAAAATATATAAATTCCACAGCAACTATTCTAAATTTTAAACTGGACATAACTTACAATTTATATTATGAAATCTCAGTTTATTACATCCGTTAAAAAGATATTGTTAATCAGATTCAAATATTTCTTGTTTCGTCCAATTCTGACTTATATTGAATTATGTATATTCATTTGAAATTAGAAATCGAATTTTCAAACTACATGCCATTTCAGGCTCGTTTTATAATTAAAATAAATTTATTGGTTCTAACTTCGATTAAAATAAACTTTTCATCGTTATTATTTAAAATAATCATTTTAAATAATCAAAATCCATAAAAATCAAAATCCATTAAAATAACTAAAATAAAAAAATTAAAGTGGTTCTGATTTTCCGGGTTGTTACATATATTTTCATATAATAATTTAACATTACGGACCCGATGAATCTGATTTCATCAAAAACGGAGGACGTTTGTAAAAAGGCTATTTTTAAGGGCTTAAATAAATCGATAAAATATGAATAAATTCAGAAACAATTCAATTGAATAATAATAAATTATTATTATCGCATGTATCCAAATAAAACATCATATAACTCCAAAATAAACATATTTGGATTTTAAACTCGATATTTCAAATCAAGATGACGTTCGAATCATTTAAAATCGATTTATTTATATAACAAATCGTTATAATTAACAAACGATTCCATGGTGACTTTTTGAAATTTTGATTTGGACATTACTCACAATCTACAAGACGAAATCTCGATTTTTCCCTTTTATTAGAAAAATAAAGTCAAATAGATCTGAATGTTTTTTGTTTCAAAGAAATCCAATTTATATTGGATCCTGAATATCCAGTTAAAGTTCAAAAAGTTAAATTACGAACTACTATGACGTTACAACTCGTTTTAAATTATATTATAATTTATACGTTCAAACTTCATTTTTTAATAAATATATTCCTAATGAATATCCTTTATATTTCTAATACAACATTTAAAACCAATTTAAATGTTTTAAAATTATTGACTAAAAATTCAGGTCGTTGCATTCCTTCGCCCTTAAAAGAATTTCGTCCTTGAAATTGCTAAGGTAGGAAAAGATGATACAAACCCTATTAACTAGGTTAAAAATCATTTGTTTTACTTCTTAACTTCAGTTTCAACTGAACTAATTAATTTCAATTAAAATATTAATTAATTCCTACTAACGAAAATTCTCAAAAATTCTGAAAATTTTCTAACACCTTAAATTTTCGAAATTTTTTGGCAGGGTCTCCACTGTACGGAGGAACTTCTGTGATATCGCAGGAACAACAACTACATATACATCGACTTACATGGTCGGAAAACAAAATTCAAAACCCATTTTCTGTATTTTGTGTAGGTGTACCATATATGAACGTTATGAAATAAACTCACCACATATTTATGCAACTTATGCAAGCAAACCGAGCCACACAACTCCGTGTACCCGTATTTACTCAATTTAAACAAGTAAGTTTCAATAATTGACGTTTTATAAATCATTCATTTCTTTAATTTACACCTTTTCACTTGGTTTCCAATGATTTTCAATCCATATTTTTACATCAAATCCATAATCCACTTACAAACATTTACATTCATCCAAATTGATTTTAAATCAATTTATTCACTTCCAACTTATGAGCTACCCAATTTAATTTCCAATCCAATATAATTCTATTTAACTTAACTTAAGTTAAATTTTTAATTCATTTGGTTCACTTTTATAATTTCAACCCATTTAACTTACAAGTTAAATAAAAATTCAGAATTCAAATTCCTGACTTTTATTTCCAAATCGGCTTGGAATCATATAACTATACACATATATTTATAATCATCTGCAAATTCAAAACATTTTATTTTAAAAAAAACTTGTTCTTTTCAAACAAATTTTCCATTAACGAACTATCATGGTAGCAATCCATCACTCAAAAACTTGAAAATGAATACCGATAATGTCGCGATTAATTATCAGAATTATTTTCTTGCCACTGAAGTGATTTCAGTGCTTAATCACTTTCAAAATTTATTTAAGACCATTCTTATTCAAAAATCCTACAAAGTAATGTTATATTACTTTTAAAAATACTTCAGAAAATATTTCTAAACATCCGGGATTTAAGTTCTCAAATTCTAGTTTGAACTTGATCTTAGTTTATCTCAGTTGTATACATTATCCATATATAAATTATATTTGGTTATATATAACCATTTCAGATTCATTTAATCGTAATAACAATCAAAACATCCATACTCTATAATAATTCAGAAATCATCCCTTTTTATATCAAAATAATTTTTGGGCAAAATTATTTCATTTACCCATTTTAAAATAATACTGTATCAAATTGCTTTGTTCGAAAGTTTAGAAATACCGATCGATACAGTTGTACATTCTGTATCGACCAGAATTCATAAACCACTCATTAAAACAGTCAACACAATATAAAACATTTTTTTACACATTTTACAAATATGCGCTAATATATAAACTCTTAAACTCAATTTAGGTATTACTAACCCCATCTCTATTGAGTTACGCCACAGAGCCAAGGTAACTACTTAACCTTCAGCTCTGATATCACTGTAACCAACCGACCAATTCCTGATCCTGATCATCGACACAAATACCATATCGACTAACCAAGCATCAGAAATTAGTGGATCATTAATAGAAAGAAGTTAGAGGGTGAGAAATAGAAAGGATGAAAAATTATAATAGAAGAATATGAAGAACATAAATCTCATAGTGGAACGAATAAAATATATTAAATAACATAACCTTTGAATTACAAATTAGTAATTGTATATACATATCATCATCAGAGCACAACAACTATTTATGGAATAGTTTAAATACCTGTTTCCAGGTACAAACATAGTACACAGCGGAAAATATGTTAGTCTGTAGCTAACTGATCAAGCCTCCTTCGAACTCCTCCAAGTGAATCTGTAAAATCCTAACTACTTGACTGTCCGTACAAATTTAGGCACCCAAGAATTTAGGGTAAAACTAAACAAACTCTGGATCAGTCATGGAACTGGTGTGAGTAAACTCCAACCATTTGATTTAACTTTCAAAAATCCTTTTCAAAAGAAAAGATAATTGTAAGACCAATCCATACATAAATACGGATGGTTTTTACCTTACAATAACCCAAAATATTCTTTTCATCAAATCTAGTAATATTATAATAGTGTATAAATCAAATAAATAGTAATCTAGCGGAACGCTTGCATCTCATGCTTCACATACATAATATACAATCAAAAACTGTAGGGTGCTTATTGGAGAATGGATTTCCAACTACGACAAGGTATGGGACCACCTTCTGATAGTGTATCTCTAGAGAGGAATACACTAGGTTCAACAAGGACATCTTGCATCCTAGCCACACACGGCCACTCATTCAATTTGAGTGTACCGAGCATATTATCACCCACGGTTGTGATCAGGAACCGTTACCGAAAGCATACGGCAGCGAAAAGAATAAGAAGCAAATGAATTTTCTCTAGATCATGTGATAATACTGCTAATGGTAATGACCCACTTAGCCATGTTGCCTGCCCGATTTCTATTATTTCCCGGTTGATAAGGCTTGAGGTCACGATTACCTTTCAAAACAACTCATTCAAACTTTGAATGTCACATCGTCGGATCCGTCAAATCACTATTTGATGTCCACAAATATACTCAGGGTGTTAATCTAAGAGAATAAATTCCCCATCACATAATTGGTATATTTGTAAAAATCAAAACGTACGTGAGTTTTCAGGAGCTACTCTGTCAGACATCCGTTCATATACGTTGTCCTAGGACTAGACAAACCGAAGGCACCATTCTATTAATCCATCGTGTGCAATTTCTACATAGGATTAACAGAACGTCCCTTGCATTTTACTCCGCCTTCAATCATCTTCAGCATAAGTTGATTCGTAACACTTGTACCCATACGGAGTGGTTTTCAGATAATAACCTAATCCCGGTCTCTCCGTATTGACAACGGAAGTATAAATTAAACTAAAACCATGATAGTCGGTTATTTAACTATCAAAAGGATCATCCATACAACCAACCATCCTATTTCCAAATGGAAACTCTACTAATCAACCATAAGCAACACTAGGCCCTTTTTTAAATTAGTTTCTTATTAAAATATTATTTCCCAATTTCCAGTTATCCATTTTCCATAGCCATTCCCAGTTATTTCTCAAAACCTGTTTTCTTCTCACTATTTTTGGAAAACATTTCCAAGTATTATAAACTCTTTATTTTTCATATTTTAGAAAATATACGTTATTAACGTCGGAAAATATTTCCATATATATCCATATTTCTTATTTTCTATATTTAGAAAACATCCTTGATTATATTTGGAAAATGTTTCCAAAATCTTTTTATTGGATTAAACCGATGTTATATAAAATGTCGTTATTATAACTTAACACATTAATCGTTCATTAACTAACCATATCACTGACCAATTCTTGTTATTGAACCTTAACCATTCCTCAGTCAATCAAGTTGGGGTATAGTTACCTCTCAGACCTTAACTGAAAAATATTTTCAACTTTGAAATAGTCAAAGCTCACAACTTCAAACAAAACATCGCTTACGCGACTCTCGAATTCAATTTAAGAATCCACTTCTTTTACGGAAAACATTGATTAATATATAATTTTAAAATATAACTTGTAGTCATTAATTTGAATAAAAAAATTAATAGGTTAATAAATAGTTAAATCTTGATTAAAACGGAAAGTAAGAACACTTTCCTGAATTCAATATAGTCGATTTTCAATAAATAACTCTCTTTCAAATAATCTATATTCAATTAACATTCCGAATTTTGGAATAAATCTACTATTTCATGTTTACTCAAATTTTCCTTTATAAATATTTTCATTTGCAAAATATTTGCTTTCAAATCGTTATTCACTTTCAATCGTGAATAAAAATTCTTTTTGTATACTCAAATCCATTTGATTTTATTATCACAAACCCAGATTCCACATATAATTTCTATTTAAAATTATTCATAGAAAATCCCATTTGTATTCCAACATTTATAATCTCATTTATAATTTTCTTTATAGCTGCTGACTTCAGATTCAATCACAAATATAGATTCCAAAACCGATTTCTATATTTATATGTAAATTCAAACTTAAATTATATTTCAATTTATCCAACGATAAATAATTAACTTATTTTATAAACTCGTTTATAATCAACTTCTTGTTTTATCCATTTAACAAGTTTCTATTTTCAAGTCCTTTCGAATTTAATTTCTATTTTTGGAAAAAAAATCCTTTTAAAATCTCAGATTTCTTTCCTATATTCGAAAATATTTTATGGTATTTAAATACCAAAATTCTAGAGCCAAGGTGATTAAACACAACGTAATCAGTCACTGGTTATATATCACATCATATATGACAATCAATGGACAACAGTTATATAAATGCTGAGGAATCCAGTTGGATCCCTCCAACTTATTTCCCTGTATCCACAGATGTTAATCAACGTAAATAACATCAATTCCACTTCAATATGCGATAATATGGTAAACAGAATCAACATTCAATCAATGACTTATATATATATATATATCAACCATTTCAACTAATTTGTCAACCATCCATCCAAATGACCATCACACGGTATAAAATTATATATATATTAATTTAAAACTCGTTTATATAAAGATACAAACGAGCCAGAGTTAGTGAGTTTGCTCACATTGTTTTTCAGTTAGCGAATCTGCTCTTGTTTCATTTAAAATGAACACGCATTAAATTTTTATATGAAATTCCAGTAGCTCCATTCTTAGCCACATTAGTTCCACAATGTAGATCTCTTCGCTACGATTCCAACATGACTGGTTTGGTCCTATTTTGTTAACGTATGTAAAAGATGTCGTTAATACAAGCTTTAACTTAAATTAGAAGAATATAAATCTGATAATTATCATTATTACTGTTTTATTACTGCCATTTGTGTCTTAACAAGTCATTAGCAACAGAAATAGGGATTAAGCTCACGACTTTCTTCCAGGAACTCGTAATAATCTCGTAACCCAATTATGCCTCTTAGGTGAACATCGAACAAATCACCCACTTTAACTTCACCCACTGCCAACGCCTGATCGTCGGAGCTGACACCAACCACTGTGCATCTCAGCCATCACACCAGATTTACTTGACTAGAAACACGAGGCCCCAGTCCTCTTCCTCGTACCGAAATTGGGTTTTAGCCGATACCGTTCATCTCCACCTCCAGTTCGCCACAAATCAGCAGACTTGACTGAACCACCACAAGCCGACCCCACTTCGAACGCCCCATCATGCGCCACCCTATGCCATCAGCCCGGTCCTTGAATTTCTCCTCGTTCGTCTGAAAACACCTAAAAAACACGTTGTTTTTCAGCACTTCACTTGCCAACTCCTTCCATTTCAGACGGCTTTGACTCCACCAATCGGAAGCTCAAGGCGAGCTTCACCTATGGTCAGAGCCTCGGCGACTCTGGTTGCTTCTCCCAACATTGGCGTCGAAAATTTCAATATCCACAGCGAAACTCGAATACTGAAATGGCGATCGAGACATATAAAATTGGTATGGGGAAGAAGCCCTCGATTCAGGAAATTAAATGGATCGAAGATAAAAATTTATTGTTCAGTATTTGATTTTTAATTGTTGTTTAAAGATCATGATTTTTTTTATTACTGGAAGATTTCGAAATAGGAATGGAAACAAGAAAGAGGACTTGGGGATTAGGGATACACGGTGGGTTATTATATAGGTGTGAGATATAATATTTTATTTGAATGATTTATTAATTTTTATAACTTCGTGCCTATCGCCAATTGTCGTTCAACGTTTCAATTTTATATGCTCACGTATGAACCTCGTTTGCAATAACAATGGACATACAACAATAGTTTGACATTTCGATCCCAAAGAAACTTGTTTCGTTGAAATCGGAGTCCGTTCGGAAAAATAATGAAATTTTAAATATTAAATTCGTTAATTGATTCATGTTTTTTTTTTTGCACGCTCACAAAATAATTCCAACTAGCTCGAAACATGAAATCTTACAATAATTAAATATTTCAGACACAATGGAACTGGTTTCGTCAAATTTCGAGATCGTCTGGTATAACTCCAATTGACTTCAAACTGGAGATCTTACAATAATTAATGACTATGGATTTAATAAAATTAGTTTCGTTGAACTTGGAGATTGTTTGAAAATTGGTTATTCTTAAAATTCCAAATTAAATCGAATAAACGATTAAATAAAAATCTAGGCGTTTATGGTTACTACGGTCACATATGACATCGAATTGCCACGAAATTTATTTTCATACAATAATTTAACCTTACAGATCCAATGAAACTAATTTCACTGAAAACGGAGACTGTTTGTAAAAAGGCTTTTTTTAAGGGATCAAATAGACCGATAAAATATGAATAAATTCAGAAACAATTCAATTGAATAATAATAAATTATTATTATTATCGTATATATCTGAATAAAACATCATATAGCTCCATAATAAACATATTTGGATTTTAAACTCGATATTTCAAATTAAAACGACGTTCAAATTATTTAAAATCAATTTATTTATATAGTAAATCGTTATAATTAATAAACGATTCCATAGAGACTTTATGAAATTTTGATTTGGACACAACTCGCAATCTACAAGATGAAATCACGATTTTTAACTTTCATTAGAAAAATCAAATCAAATAGATTCGAGCGTTTCTTGTTTCAAAAAAATCCGATCTAATTTAAGTTCAAAACGTTAAATTACGAACTACCGCGACATTATGAGCTCGTTCTAAATTATATTATAATTAATACGTTCAAACTTTGTTTTTTAATAAATAAATTCCTTATGAATATCCTTTTATATTTCTAATACAACGTTTAAAACCAATTTAAATGTTTTAAAATTATCGGCTAAAATTTCGGGTCGTTACGGGATATATGATATGTTCTAAAATTACTGTAATAAAACTTTAGGTTTTATTATAATTTACATATTATTATTGTATATTTTAAATTGAAGCAATTTCTCTAGATTGTGCTTTTATTCACATATGAGTCATTTTACTTTTTTTCTTCAAGAAAATAGTTTTTTTTTTTTTAACGATTTCTTCTAACAATAAATTTCTTCAAGAAATTATGTGTGGCACAAAATTGGAATATATGTCTTTTGCCTTTAATTGAAAACTTTCCTTTCATTGATTTTTCAAATCCTTTTCTATTATAGGTAATTTGCTATAAGCAAATATTAAATGCAATCATATGCTTTGAGGCTTTATTTCATGTTTCTCATTTGCATAAGAACTTTAGGTTCCTCATTTGCATATGAACTTCTGGTTCCTCATTTGAAAGAATTTGTATATGAACTTCAGGTCATTTGCATATGAACTTCAGGTTCCTCATTTGAAAGGATTTGTTTACATCATGAGTTTTCAATTCTTCCGGTAATAAATCAATATTGCTACCGAGTTTAAATTATACGTCATTATATTTATACCCATAATTCTATTGGATATACATTAAAAAATCATTTTTTTTCTTTTCAAGAGATATTTTATCTTCGATTTTTACAAAAGAATTTCATATGAAAAGTAATAGTGGATCGGGAAAGATAAAACTAAATCTACCTTTACATCACGAATAATGTAAACAATACATATATAATCAAATCTCCATCAAATTGGATTGGGAAAACTCAAAATAGATCCGTAAAGAATTGAAAGAATAGTTCTAGACACAAATTTAGGATCAATAAAAATAATTAGATCTAAAAAATTAGATCCATTAGAACCTGACCTAGATCTACAATTTTTTTTTAGAAAAAGAGATCTAGAAGTTTGAATCAAATCTAAAAGAACAAAAGATATAACAAATTCATAGATCCATTAATCAAAGATTCTCAAACAGAAAATAACTGTAGAACAAAACTAGAAATCAATTAAATTACAATCCTCAAATAAAAATTACTTACATGACAAATTCACAAATGTATATTAAGAAGATTTCAACAAATAGGTATGACAGAATCTTGTGTTGATAACATGTTATAAAATAAAACAAAACAAATATAAAATGAGAAGCCAAAAGAGAGAACAAAAGAGATAAAAGGAAAGACTTTTCGTTTCTATAAATTCGGGTGTACAAACAATGTAAACAATCATCTATTTATATAGTCTACATTTCATATAAATTGCAATAAAATCCCTTAGCATATTCACCCTTATTACTTATACATATTACAACAATATATATATATATATATATACACACACACACACACACACACAGAGCCGGCCCAGGGGACAGCCCACCAAGCCCATGGGCTGGAGCAACCCGCTGGGCCAAGGCAACATGTTATGCTACCTTAGTTCAATCCAATTAGGATTTAAATATCTGGACATCTAAGCTAAAGCAAAGAACGGAATGGTCCAGTGGTAAATGTAGCATGTGTTCCATGAAATGAGAGAGGTTTGATTCCTACCTCATACACAACACTTTTGTACAAATTTATGCTCTGTTTTGAAAAATGTTTCTGCCCCAGCATGTTGTTCGTGCCTCGGACACTTAACTTTCGTTCAAAAACGTGCTTTGTTTTGAAAAGAAAATTGCCCCACATCAACACGCTAGGCTAGGGCAATACATTACAGTTTTGCACAAAATACGCCCTATTTTGAAACATCAACATGCTGGGCTGGGACATGAAATTCCTTGGGTCGGCACTATATGTATATATACATATATATGTATATGTATATACATATATATATATATGTATATGTATATACATATATATATATATATATATATATGTATATACATATATATAGAGAGAGAGGATGGTTTCGCTAGACCTCTTATGTTGCACGTAAACTCTCCCCTTGATCTCTACCACTCATTTCCCCACTAATTCTCTCTCTTCCCATTTCAATGTTATTTCTTAGTAGGAAGAAAGAGAATGAATGGGAAAATAGATGGTAAAGATTAAGGGGGAGAGTTCACGTGCAATATAAAAGATGTAGCGGAACCCTCCTTATATATATATATATATATATATATATATATATATATATATATATATATATATATATATATATATATATATATATAAAAAGAGCGCGCACGACCATTGAGACAAAATTAAACACAGAATTGGAAACACAAACTTTGGACCGCAGTATTGTGCATACAATCAGTTGGTTACTTGGATTAAAGAACCGTTCAGCCTGCCACTAATGTACATGTTGGACTCACCACTGTCCATGCACACGGGGTAGCTTATCCACCATAACTGAGGGTTAAGCGAGGCTCAGTTGAATCTATTAGCATGTTACTGAATTAAGACGCATTACTATTAGAAAGAGATCGTACGCAATTTACTGACATAAAAATGCAATTAATACAAAAAGCCTTTTAATGATGATTCTTACTGTTCAACGATTAAAAATTAAAATTCAGCTTCAAAGTTCATATTCTTCTGTGTTTGCCAACAATCTCTGCAATGATCTTCCCTAGTTCTTCTCCTGAATCCTCCTGCACATGATGTCCTGCCTGCAGTAATCCAGTATATGCATTTACATCTTAGTCTATGAGGATATGAAAATAAATAAAAAGCAAAAATAAATAACAAAAAGGTCAAAAGATTTTCAACATTCTAAATGCTTTGAATTCAACTAAAATTCGTTCTTCAACTCCAATAATCCCACTTCGGCAACATAATTGTATGCATAATACTAATTGTATGCATAATACTTCCCAACCCAACCTTAGGCCATGTCAGCAAAAGCATGTCTATTCTTTACTCTGCATACATAAGATGGACCGAGCGTCCTATAATTGAATGGTGCTTTGAATTCTTAAAGCATTAATCATTCGAGAGATCTACTTGACCCTATGAACTGCATCCATAATATAGTAGGATCGAGTGAAGATAAAATTCTGGATGTTTAATGGTAATCGATGTGCAATGTAATGTTTAAACTGTATTTCATATATTGAATTTGTGAAGTCTGCTGCACAGTCACGTGCACTTTTAAGTGGGGTTTTGTGGGCCTCTTACTTATTGAGTCCATGTTATATATATTGTCTCATTGAGTGAGGGTTTGTAACAAGAGAGCAGCCGCCACAGAAAATGAAGACCTGAGAGAGCGAGCTGAGTGTTTTGAGAAAGCTTTGTATGAACTCTTGTGTATTCTCAATTGTATTCTCCATTGTGAGGTAATAAAATCACTCTCTTTGTCCGAGAACGTAGGTTTTGCAGCTGAACCTCGTTAAACCATTGTGTTCTCTTTATTTTTGCTATCATTGTTCATTCTCTGCATTAAACTGGGCTGTTATGTATTGAGCTTGGCTTCCGCTGCCACTAATATCGACAATTGGTATCGGGGCTTGCGGTTTCAGTCTTTGGGTTCGTGAGTTCAGTTTAGTGCACAGAAGGTGTTCGACGAAATTCCTATGAAGGAAGATTTTTCCATTTGTGTTTGTTTCTCGTGTAAGTTGCTTGTGTTGCGAAAATAGGTGAATCTAGTCAATCTGAAAAAAATAGTATATCACAAAGCAAGGTTAGATGTAGAGAAATTTAATGAAAACAATAACTTCGGTTTGTGGAAAACTGATGTGCCTGATGCTCTTGAGCATTTGGATTTGGAAGTTTGTCTACGAATAGAGAAACCAGAAGAATTGTCAGACAAACAGTGGGAAAAGAATCAAAGGCTTTGTTTAGCTACGATCAGGGGTTGCTTGGAAACGGATATCAGAGTGAACTATCAACATGAGACATCGCCGAAAGAATTATGGGAAAAACTTGAAGCGAAGTACCTTGTGAAGAATATGGCAAACCGAATTCATCTAAAAAGAAATTTGTATCGGTTCAATATGAAGAAGAGTGCAACTCTGACTGAGCATATGGATTCTTTTAACTCCTTACCGAGTTGGTTAATTATGATGAGATCATTCCAGATGAGGAGAAAGCTTTGTGCTTAGTAAATTCTCTTCCGAAGAAATATGAACCCGTGATTAAGTCGCTAATTCATGGTAAAGACAAGCTGATTTATGATGAAGTCGCTACGTCATTACGCAGTGAAGAATTCTGAAAGATGGATAGAGATGATATCACCGGAGAAGATGGTGGTGATGCTCTTGTAGTGAGAGGCAGAAAATCAGACCATAAGAAAAATGTTGGCCAACATCCTAATAAGAGTAAAGGATACTCGAAAGCAAAAGAGCGTTTGACTAAGGATGAATGTGCTTGGTGTCATGAAAAAGACCATTGGGCTAAGGATTGTCCTAAGGTCAAGGAGCGGAACAAGAAAGGCAAAAGTGCAGCAAATGTCGTCCAGTCCAGCAAAGACACAGGGAATGAGTCAGATTTCTCTTTAACCATACTACCTTCTAACTCTAAGGCAAAAGATGATGAGTGGATACTTGATTCGGGTGCTACCTTTCATGTGACTCCAAATAGAGAATGATTTTCAAATTTTACGAAGTTTGAGGGCGAAGTATTGATGGGAAATCACAATTCTTATAGCATTGTGGGAAGTGGTAGTATTCGCCTGAAACTGTATGATGGCATGGTTAAAGAACTGAAAAATGTGAGATGTGTGCCAAGTATGAAAAAGAATTTGATTTCTTTTTCATACTTGAATCCAAAGGATTAAGACTTGATGACCAAAATGGAGTTATGAAGATGATTTCTGGAGCTATGGTTGTTATGAAAGGTACACGTCATCACAGCTTGTACTACTTAAATGGGAGAACAGTGACTGGGGATGTAGCTACAGCTGAACAGAGTGAAGTTGCTGCTAAGGAATCTGCAATGCTATGGCACATGAAACTTGCACATCCAGGTGAGAAATCTTTGAATGCTTTGATTCAGCAAAATCTATTGAAAGAGGTTGTTGTTTGTAAGTTATATTTTTGTGAACATTGTGTAAAAGGCAAGAAGACAAGATCTCGCTTTGGTAAGAGAATCCATAAATCTAGTGGAATCCTAGATTATGTTCATTCGGATGTATGGGGTCCTTCCAAAAATGCTTCTTTGGGAGGTAAGCATTGGCTTGTCTCATTTATCGATGACTATTCTAGGCATGTATGGGTGTATGTCATGAGACAGAAAAGTGATGTTCTGGAAATATTTGTGAGATGGAAGAAAACAGTTAAACTCAAATGGGTAGAAAACTCAAAGTGTTTCGTTCAGACAACGGCGGAGAGTACCCAAGTGATCCTTTTCACAAAGTAAGTCAAGATGAGGGAATCAAAAGACATTTTACAGTTAGAGAAACACCACAACAGAATGGAGTTGCAGAAAGGATGAATCGTACACTGCTAGAGAGAGTACGATGTATGTTGTCTAATTCTGGATTAGGCAAGCATTCTGGGCAGAAGCTATTACTTATGCATGTTTTCTCATCAATCGGTTGCCTTCATCTGCATTAGGAGGCAAAACACCAATGGAAATCTGGTATGGTAAGCCTGCTTATGACTATGAATTGATTCATGTATTTGGTTATCCTGCCTGGTATCATGTGAAGGACAGTAAGCTTGTAGTTCGTGCTGTTGAAGCAATATTTGTTGGCATGAAGACTGGAGTCAAAGGGTTCAAACTCTGGAATCCGATTACCAAGAAAATGATTATAAGCGGGGATGTTACATTTAATGAAGCTGGTATGTTAAAGCCTAAGGGTTCTCATCAAGTGGAGAATGAGAGTAGTGATTGTGAGAATCTACAGCGTGTGAAGTTTGATATTGTTACACAAGTCCCAGATGAAAATGTACCAATGGGACATGCTTCTGAATAGGTGACAGATTCAGTTGTTGAAACAGATGAAGTTATGGTTGACTGAGGCAGTGCTGATGATTCCGAAGCTGGGTTAGAAATAGAAACAGGCTGAGAGGAGTGTTCCAGAGTCAATTGCTTCTAGTAGACCGAAAAGGGATATCAAGAAACCATGTTGGTTTCGAGATTGTGTAACTTATGTTTTACCAGTTACTGATGAAAGCATTCCTGAGACGTACACACAAGCTCTTAATAGCGTTGAGTGTGAAGAATGGAAAGAGGCTATGGGTGAAGAAATGACATCTCTTCACAAGAATGACACCTGGATTCTTGCCAAGCTCCCAAATGGCAAGAGAGCAATTGGATGTAAGTGGATATATGCTAAGAAAGGAGTGAAGAAAAATGAGATTCACTACAAGGCAAGGCTAGTTGCAAAAGGCTATGCCCAGAAGGAGGGAATTGACTACAATGAAGTATGCTCTCCAGTTGTGAAGCACTCCTCTATTCATATTTTGTTAGCCTTGGTAGCGCAGTATGACTTGAATCTGGTTCAGATGGATGTAAAAACAACGTTTTTACATGGAGATCTAGATGAGGAGATCTATACGACTCAGCCAAGTGGATTCAAAGCTCCCGGTGAAGACAATCTGGTGTGTACGTTGAAAAGATCGTTGTATGGACTGAAACAGTCTCTGAGAAAGTGGTATAAACGATTTGACTGTTTTATGTTAGGCCAAGCATACACAAGAAGCCACCATGATCACCGTGTATATCTGAAAAAGCTGAGTGATGGTTCTTTTGTTTATTTGCTTTTGTATGTAGATGATATGCTGATTGCATCTACTTGCAAGTCTAAGATTGAAAAGCTAATGTAAATTGTCAGCTGAATTTGAAATGAAAGATCTTGGAGATGCTAAGAAAATTCTTGACTGGAGATTCTGAGAAATAGAATGAAGGGCAAGGTATGTTTGTCACAAAAGGCATATTTGAAGAAGGTATTAAGAAAATTTGGCATTTCTAAAAAAACCAAATCAGTAAGTACTCCTCTTGTTGCTCATTTTAAAATGAATGCAACTATGTGTCCTTCCTCTGATGATGAGATTCAGTTTATGGCACATGTGCCTTATGTTAATGCTGTTGAGAATCTTATGTATGCAATGGTTTGTACACGACCGGATATTTCACATGCTGTGAATATGGGCAATCGTTATATGCATGCTCCTGGAAAAGAGCATTGGAACGCTGTCAAATGGATTTTGAGATATCTTTTGAGAACTATTGATGCTGGTGTAGAATTTGTGAAGGATATGAACAACAGTCACATATCTGTTGGCTATGTACACTCAGATTATGCCGGTGATTTGGATAAGAGATGCTCTACTACAGGGTATGTGTTTACCTTGGCATGAGGTCCTATATGTTGGAGGTCTATTCTGCAGTCGACAGTGGCTCTATCTACTACAGAGGCAGAGTATATGGCAGTGACTGAAGCTTTCAAGGAAGCTATATGGCTACAAGGTTGGTTGGATGATTTGGGAGTAGTGCAAGACCAACTTCTTGTGTATTGTGATAGTATGAGTGTCATCCACCTAACAAAGAATCAAGTTCATCATGCCCGAACAAAGCACATTGATGTGCATTATCATTTCATTAGAGAAGTATTAGCTGAGGGTCGTATTCTCTTGGTGAAGATTGATACAAAAGAGAATCCTGCAGACATGTTGACTAAAGTGGCTCATAGTGTCAAGTTCAAGCATTGTCTTGACTTGATTAATGTTTTGTATGTTTGATGTATGATACCCCAGTGGAAGTTCTTCGGAACACTGTAAAGTCTCGTTTGCGAGACACCATGATGAACTACGGCAGTTTGATCCCGCTTGGGTACGTAGACAACTACTTTGGTGGTGCAGCTGGATATGTGGCAATCGGAGTATTTTGTGTGTGATCGTCTCGTGCTTTTTTAGCATGATCCGAGGTGCAGAATTGTGAAGTCTGATGCACTTTATGTGCAGTCACGTGCATTTTCGGTGCACTTTTAAGTGGGGTTTTGTGGGCCTCTTACTTGTTGAGTCCATGCTATATATATTGTCTCATTGAGTGAGGGTTTGTAACAAGAGAACAGCCGCCGCAGAAAATGAAAACTTGAGAGAGCGAGCTGAGTGTTTTGAGAAAGCTGTGTATGAACTCGTGTATTCTCCATTGTGAGGTAATAAAATCACTCTCTTGTTCGAGGACGTAGACTTTACAGCTGAACATCGTTAAACCATTGTGTTCTCTTTATTTTTGTTGTCATTGTTCATTCTCTGCATTAAACTGGGTTGTTATGTGTTGAGCTTGGCTTCCGCTGCCACTAATCTCGACAGAATTGTAAATTGCTACTTAAGAACTTTTGGTTGATTTGAAACTGGACTCCTCTCCAGGCTTGTTAACGTTTATCATATCCCTCTTCTTTGGTAACCCTGTCATATATATCTTTACTTACACCGAGGCAGATACATACTGGCAAAACCAAATTATACATCTAAACTAATTAATAATCATACTGAAATCTGACACCAAATATGAGAGAACTTGTTTTCCCCGCTCTCCACTGCCAACAGTGAGATAAAAATGTCTCATGGTTGCACAACGATGTAGAGGCCGATTTCTTTTCAGTAATACACATACAATTTTTAGTTCAAAATTCTTAAGATTTAGGTTCAGTTCATTAACTTTTTTTTGCACAATTACCACCAATTTGATGGAAAAACGAACAAGTTCACACATATAATTCATGCTTCTACTGTGTTACAAAACTGTCCCTATAAAAAAATAATGCAGTTGAAAATAATGCTAGAAGAAAAAAGTAATAAATCTTAACTGAAGGTAGAACGGAAAGTTGGAAAATTCAAATCATTCCAACAAAAAGAAGGAAAAGGAAAAAAATATAATTTTTGATATTTCCCTTAAGACGGAAAAAGAAAAATCATTTTTAATTATATATGTTAGAATCATTTACCAGGTAGACTGTTTCTTGCTCTTTCATCTTCTATGCTACATTTTAAAGTACACATTTAAATCAAACGCTACCTTAAATTTTAACAAAAGTTCAATATAAATGTTACCTAAATCTTGCAACATCGTTGAACCACTCCACTGTATAGACTCTCGTATTTACAACAAGCTGGGAAAGAATATGTGTGTGCATGCGCATTCTTGGCATCCATAACAGTAACACACCAATTGCTCCATGATTTACACTACAAGCTCCGATTTAAATAACAGTGGTAGCGTGAAGAGAGAGAAGCAATTGTTAATTAAATCAGAACTTGTGGTGGAAATCAAAAGGCACTCGGGGTGTGTTGTACTAATTGACGCATCATCTTATACACACATATTTGGGGATGATCCCAAAAAGAGTAACGACGATATAATTATAAAATTCACACACTCCAATAAGAAAACCCAAGATGTAGAATACTTAAGCTATTTAAAACCCAAATTCTCAACTGGTCTTTACCATGGTACCTTAAGGATTCTTAAATGGCTTCTTCAATCTATGGTGCTAGTGTTAGAAAATGTTAATCAAACTCAAAGCTCAAACTTAATTGATGTCACCAATTTGGTCATTGTAATCGTGGAATTCCATACAGTATTGATACCTTGAAGTAATAATACTCTTTCACAAGGTTTTCAAAATGAGATTCAAATCGTAAATCATAATATTCAAACTATGAATCAAAACGGAATTTAAATCGTAAATCGTAAATTCAAAAAACATGCTTTGTAATTTGTAATCAACATTGTAAGAGCATACTGTTACAATTATCCATAACTGTGGATGGTTATGTAGTTGATGTTGCAACTGTAAGAACTCTATTTTCAGAGTTGCTATAAGTACTATCTATTTTGAATCTAATATATTATATTTCATCAATTGAGCATAGTTTTGTGTTGTTATGAGTTTTATTTTATTTTTATTTCGTCCAAACGATCTTACATGCAGACATTTAAGTGCCGACACACAGTGCAGTAGATGATATTAAGTTTTGATCTTGAATATCAAAATGGAAGGCTATTATGTTGTTGTTTGCAAAACACATGCAATGATCATGTAAACTTTTTAGTGTATGGTGTACCATCGCAACATAAATTTGCATCGACCAACATAATGAGGTTCTGTATGCAAACCAATTTCTTTTCACCGACCACCATAAAATTTTCTAAATGAGACACAGATTTCCTCCTTCAGGTCAATATAGAAATGCAGTATAATCCATTATGCTACCAAGATCAACATGATTCCAGTGGAAGAATGCTTCACGATGAGATAAAATAGCTTAGTATGGCCACCCACTCCTTCCTTTCCCCCCTTTTGAGTTTTGACTGTAGCCTTTAGTTACCAACTTTTCCTTGTAGTGAACACCATCTTTGTAGGTCCTCCTTTCTCGTATATACAGATTTTCACTCTGTTTGTCTTTTGCCTTCGAGAAGTTTTGCTAATTGCTATACATTATTCTTTTTAGTGGACTGCATTTTTACATCCATGGTTTTTCTCCATTTTCCAACTTCAATATGTTTAAATTATTTCCAGTTCCAGCTGACATTTCTGTTATGACAGGTATACAAATGGGTCATAAGAAGACTATCAAAAGAGTTGTAGCGAAGAAGAAAGATAAGGTTGTGAATCCTCTGTTCGAGAAGAGACCAAAGCAGTTTGGAATTGATGAAGTCTTACCACCAAAGAAGGATCTTCATATATTCTTGAAATGGTTAAAGATGATAAGAATTCAAGGGCAGAAGAGAATTCTCAAGCAACAATTGAAGATTCATCCCGCCTTGAATCAAATCACCTACACCTTAAACAACAATCTGACCTCGAGCATGTTCAAAATGCTTCTCAAATTTATCTGCCTGATGACACTGTTGGAAAGAAAGGAAGGGCTCCTGAAGAGAGCACAACCTAAGGTCAAAGGCAAAATATTGAAACTGAAAAAAAAAAAAAAAAAAAAAAAAAAAAAAAACCTAATTGTGGTCAAATACGGTCTTAATCGTGTCATTTATCTCATTGAGTGAACAGAAAACATCTTGCGGTTATCACACATGATGTTGACCCAACTGAGTGGGTTGCATGGCTCCCTGCCCTCTACCGTAAGACGTAAACCCATACTGTGTTGTCAAATGGAAAAGCACGCTTAGAAGCTATTGTGCACAAAAGGCAATACTCTTTGGTTGACAACTGCAAAAGATGAAGACAACTGGAATTCAACAAGAATTTTTAAGGCCATTAATGCCAACTTTCGTGACAAATTTGAGATCCACAAGGTGGAGTGCTCAAGGGCCAAGGCCAAAGAGATACTTCTTTCTAGGGAAGCTGTTCAAAGGGCCAACTAGAAGCTGTCATCTTCAAACGTTTTAAGTGGCTTTGTAATATTGCTATTTGTTGTAGGCACTATCAACTATTTATTTTGCCCATGTTTGCTCTAATCTTTCTACGTTTATTAAACAAAAAAATCATTTCTTTTTTTATAAATGAAAGGAACATCATCATATGCAAATGCAACTTAAAGAGCATGGACCATCTTATTCTTAAACTGAGTAAGTTCGGTTTTCATATCTGCATACCAGGTAAGCATTTTGATATTTTGTTGTCATGGCATATCCACGGTTATTATTTTATTGCAGAGGTTCTTGGATTGAGGCTTTGTTTGTTTAAAATGTAAAATCTGAATTCTGAATTCTGATTGCTGAATTCTTAAGTTTAGTTGCTGAAATCTGATTGCTGAATTCTGAATAATCACATAATTGTTTGTTTAATTAAGCATTCAGAACAAAATTAATATATTCAGCATTCAGAACTAGAAATAAGAAGGAAAAAAACTCTGAATGAAAAGATCTGAATGCTCAATTTATTCTGAACATTAACAAAAAAACAAACAACATACAAACTTCTGATTAATTATTCAGAAGTCAGATCCAGAACAAACCGAGGAAAACAAACGCAGCCTTAAACCTCTTCGTCATTTGACTCATCTTCGACCAACGAAAAAGCAGCACTGGTTTATCCTCGTCAGCTGAATCAATGATTCTGATTTCAAACTTCACCCAGTTTGAAATGGCTGCTTCTAGGGCAAACCTCTTGGCTGCCTTTGCAACCCTACCTACTTTATCAATAAGTGGTCATTTAGCAGCTAGCTGATGATCCGGATTGTTTACCTCTCGATAACCACCATCTTCTCAGTGGTCGACTTTGGCCCCTGTAATTTTGGGATCATGCTCTACCTACTGTGGGACATCATCAGTTTTTTCAGCTATCTTTCTTGATAGCATACACGTTAAAGACAACGTTGTTATTTTAGATCATAGACGATATCCCTCAATATAGAAGACAACAAACATAAATAAGCTTTTTTTTAGCTCTTGGATCCAACTTCTGTTCCAAGGCATTATATTACGTCACTGAACTTGACACATGTAAGAAATTATAATCCCTGACAAGTTTCTTAAACCACATCTCCATGTGTTTTGCTTCCTAATGCAGATGATAGTAGACAGCTGATGTGACACACATACGTCACAACCTCAGTCCAAAATGCTTTTTACCAGTGATTGAAAAATCTACACTGAACCTAATCCAACAAAATCTGGTCATATGTTTCACTGCTCCGTTCTTTTGTGGTGTTTTCCAGATCATGAAGTATCACACAGTGCCTTCATTTTTACAAACTCTCATATATGAATCGTTTGACTGCTCAGTCCCGTAATCAAACCAAAGCCGCTTTACCTTTCAATTCATGTGAGTCTCAGTCATCTTCTTCCACTTGAGATAATTTTCCGACACTTCATTCGTCTTCTTCATAAGGTAAACCAAACCTATTCTCGAAAATTCATCAACTAAAGTGGCATAATAATGTTTGCCACAATACAAATAATCGCAAAATTGAATTTGTCAATTTTTGTGCTGTTCAATAAGACTTGCTTCACTAGAATCTACAAACCTTTCACCAGCATGTCCTATATGCATATGCCATAGCATCAATTCCAACCCTGGCGGTTTGGAGGTCCAAGGCAGATTTTTTTTAATAAGCAACTAAATCTGAATACATGGTTGTTAATTTATAAAGATGAACAAAACAACTTACCTATTACCAGAATCAAATGAGACTCTTGCTGCACAAAAACTATACAACTTATCACTACAGTCTACACCATGTATCATTGTTTACGATCCACTTTGTTAGGTAAATATACAACATCTGAAGAATTATAAGGCGCTAAGCCAGGTACGTTTGTAATGTCAGAACAGTTCTACTCCTCAAATAGTGTTGTTAATGCTGCCTCAACAATTATGCCAACAAGATGGTAGTACAAGCTCTCAAATGTCTTTCATGGCCACAAGTGGCCTAGAAGTAACCTTTAATGTCCCATTTTGTATAGTCACAATGAAGTATTTTGATTCCAAGATTTCCAAAGATATAGAATATTCTTTATTTCTGGCATGTAACAAATGTCCGTGAAGACTCTGATTTAGGCACCTTAATTTCTTGAACAAATTTCACCAATCCTCAAAATTTTGCACGCACAATCACTGCTCATGAAAACACCTTGACAGTTTAATTATTCAAAGGGAGTTTTTTAGCCTCAAGGACAAAATGAACAAAAAATTGTTCCATAAGGACAAGGGTTAAAAATTTATCCATAAGGACATATTTTAGTGTAAAGAGAGGAATTCAATGGTCCACTATAATTCCTCATTTTACACTAAAATTTGTCCTTATGAATAAAATTTTAGCTCTTTGTTCTTATGGAACAATTTTTTGTTTATTTTGTCCGTTATACTATTTTCCTATATTCAAAGTTAAAAATTCAAGTCCTGTTAGGAGATCGATGAAAAGTACAGGCTGGATCCAACATCCCGAATGAGTTGTTGAACTAACCAGTCCAAAATCTGAATCCATATTATTTTCAAATACGCAGGTATCGGTCAATGTGATGTTTCCTTTCTTATGCAGCTTTGGACAATTTTCTTTCAATGGGTTTTTTCATGATAAAAGGCACATCTGCCTCTATCAAGCGTTGCTTTTGAACAAGTAGCATCTCCCCTTCCATTTTGTTGTGTTTGTGGAGGGCCTCTTACTGCCTCAGCTGCTTCATATCTGTTTAATGTTTATTAAATCTTCTTTTCCTAATTACCTGGCTATTATATAATGAAGTAGAAATTTCATCAAAAGACATTTTACCATTCCCAACCACATCTGCTACTAACATATTGAAAATAAGAGTGGGTGTTTGGTTGGTTTGATTGGTCTGATGATAAATAAAAAGTCAAATAGAACCGAAGTTGAACAATTAAAAGTGTGAACCAAACCTATCGAATTAAGTTTGATTATGCGGTCGGTTCTTCATTTATTTACCAAACGAAAAAATTCACATCTTTTTCGTTTGGAATATTCAATTTACATAAAAATAAGACATAAATTTATAATTAAAGTTCTTTTATTTGATTTTCTTATGTCTTTTTAGTAATTTAGGATATTTATTATAGGGAAAATCTACTTAAACACAAAAAATTGATACAAACTGGAGGACACAAATTCTCAACCATTTGATTGCCCTTGATTTCCACCTCTCGTATAAAGACAAATTGATCCAACAGTTGAGATTTTGTGTCCCCTGATTTGTGTCAAATATTTGTGTTCAAAACTTCAAATAGCCAATCCCTTTATTATATGTAAAAATATTTGTATTACTAAAATGATTTAAAAAATTGTTCAAATGCTACTGATTTTGACAATATGAAAACAGTTCCGGTAATTCTGCTAATTTGATAACCTAACCAAATTATGTAGGGATCACTTGTAAACCAATTTAATTGTAATATTGAACTAAACAGACTGAAATGAGCCAGTTTAGTACCCGAAACAAAACGAACTAAACCAACCAATATTGCTGATCTCTAACTGAAAGCGCTAATGCAGTCATTTATTGCGGCACCTGAAAGACAATCAAACTGGAACAGCTTCTTCAAACAGAGGTAATCCTGATCAATCTTCACCATTAACTTATTCCCAAACGCATTCACAATTATTTGCAGATGCCTTGTTCACAATCGCATGCTTTTGCTCCCTTGAAGACACATGAATTGTGTCATATTTCAAATGACTGATATTTTTTCACTCAGATTTTTCTACTTCATCTGGTTTTTCTTCTTCAATGGCGATGTCCAGACCTCGGCGAAATAGAATATTTTGAACTTCGCCTTACCCCCAAGTCAAAATAATTGGTTCCATCAAAATTTTCTCCTTAAACCTTGCATTCATCGCAGTTGTCGTGCCTAATATGGATGGCTGAGAGAACGGATGACCTCTGGATAAGATGATCTTTTTGTTCCTTTTCTTACAAACTAGAACAACTTGGAACTATATTCCAATAGCAAACAAACCAAATACAAAAGAAATGCCTAAGTGGAAACTTTCAACTTTGGCACTAACTGTTGGAAAAAACCGGTTATATTTTCCCTATTCGAAGTAGTTTATTCACAAATACTATGAACAGAAATCTACTGACCTAACAAAATAAAGTTACTGAAAACAAGTTACTTAAATGCTAAAGCGAAAAGGTAAGAAAGCCAAAAATTAACATGATGCAATGAAATGTTGCATACATCCGTGGTCGTTGCTGACCTCTTTCACAATATCAAAATGGATGAACTGGATAATTAACAACAAATTACATAACACTGAGCAAGTCAATCATACACAGAAGCAAGAAGAAATCAGAAATAAGAGGGAGAAGCGTACACAATGATCTCAAATGGAGGAGATAGTCTTTATTTATAGCTTTCACATATATACTCCTATGATAGAACCCACGATTTTGGATATTTAAGCTTACTAAGAGCCAAATTCGACAGCATTTACACTTGTTGAGTGAGCTTTACAACTAATTTTGACATGTAACAATAGTCATGATGTTTATGAACATACGGACAACCCATTTTTTTACGAGGAAAGACAATGGAGAATAAAACTAATAACATTGAAAGTGGTATTAAACATGAATGTGCATACTCCTATGATAGAACAAGGGATGAAAATAGCAAGGGTGAAAACGAGTGTATATTTACAGGGTTTACTACATTACATACCAAGTTGATCTTGTCCCTAGCAAATAAACATATTGTCTCAGCTAATAAACACTAGTTTCTAAGAATACATTGCATTGTGCAAATGAATACTTTAGGCACATAAAGACACTTAGAAGTTAGGGTTTTTATATAGACACTAGTAGGTATATACATACGCATGTATGCATGTATATATGTATGTATGTATGTGTGCATGTCTGTTTGTACGTACATGTGTGTACGACATTGGTCATTTCAAAATTCAGTGAAAGTTTATATTTATTAATATGTCATCAACTAGTTTATTTGTGGTTGTATTTCATGACATTCTATAATAAATAGGATATAATGATAATTTAAGTATACAATGAATTGATGAATGGAAATGTTAATTTGATTAAAACTGCAATATGGTTATTCAATTTGTATAGCAGGTGCAGGCAGATCATCAAACAGTTGAAGAGGAAAAAACAAAAAATTATTAGCAATGATATAAAAATCATTATAAGATAGGATGGAGAACAAACCATTGGTAGTTCCACAAATTTATGGTTCATAGACTTGCAGAAGTCTTCAACGCCATCATAGCTCAACCATCGATCTCTCAAGCCCCAACATATTGTTGTCCTTGTTTTCCAATCTTTGCTTGCTAGCGTCGTCTTCATTGATTCAACATATGACTGAGGAATATAATTTTATTACAGATAAACAAGTATAGACTTGAACAAGAATTCAATATATTATTTTTATTAAACAGCAAGCCAACATAGTGAAGATAGCATATGAAAGGAAATACAAAGCTAAAGTTCAGTAGTTTATTGAACAAATGGTCATGCTTTTGTTACACCTCAAAAATTGCAGTGTAAAAGTAAGTACCGATATGTTGCTGAATTCAAAGGACAATTACTAATTTTTGGAGCACAATTGCCAAAAAAAATGATATGTACAATCAACAAATTAAAGTTTAGCACGTCACAGTAACAGTTGATCATTCATATTATCCAACTTGTAATATGTAAAGCACACCAATAAAACACTAACTACTAAATTTTCATTTTTCCATTTAAAATTTATGAAATGATGTATTCATCCAACAAATATACAATTTAGTGATACATTGACATAAATAGTGTGGTTTCACCCAAAATCAAGTTGATACTATATATATTTGCAAGAATGATGATGTTTAGGTATGGCACATAGAGACACAAATAAGGACATGAAATTCAAGCCAAGCTAATCCGAAATGTCTTAGTTTGAACTGTAGATAACCAGTAAAAACAACAAACAGAAAATGGTACACTAGATATTTCATGGATTCTTTGATAAACTACCATGCAAAAGCAAAAACAAAAAAAACAAAAAAAAAATGCAAGCGGTTAGAAATGTTACCAACAGTCATAACTTTTATGCTTACACCTATTATATAAACTATGTAACTTATTGACACAGTAATATTGCAAAAAAGAATATAAAAAGATGTTTGCACTTTAAACATAAAAGAAATTTGAGCTCGACGTGCAATGCATGGTGAATTTGTTGAAATCAGTTATAATTTGTAACTTGTTATTTTTTGTCATGTTACTTTACATTTTTAGTATATGTCCATGTCACATAACAAAAATTCCTTACAATTTTTTTTCCATTCAAATAAAAAATAGTTGTTTTTGTTCACATAAATAAATTATATAACAGATCTATTATCTCCTTATAATTCAATATATCTTAAGCAAATAGATGAATATTGGTTGCTTCTAAATTTCATTGCTAATTTTTGAACATTTACTTCAGTAAATTTTCTATTCGAATTTGACATTTGATGATGCATTTGGTTAGCTAGATGATATACAGATTGACAAATGTATCATGGAATGCTGATGGAATTATTTAAAACTAAAGGTGTAATAACAAGAAGTCGGTATGCTTCAATGCAAATACGCAATAAATATCAGAATATTCATCTACAATGAACACGTGATATTATGGAATTCGTTAAGATTAAAAATGGAAAGTGGAAACAAACCCAGGAATGAAAGAAATTGTTTTACCGTTTTAATTTTCTCAAAAATATATCTGATCTTTTAGCATTATTTCATATTTCAATAATTTTCTTTTTTGATAAAATTTCTGAAACAACAATCAAGCATCTATCTCAAAATAATAGATAGCAAGGGTAATTTTATTGATTCTGCTATTAGTATTATTTTACCAAAAATTGAAAATTTAAAATGGCAAGAGTAAATATATGAATATGATCTTATTTTTACGATTCACAAGTAAAAGAAGTTACCTTTGACGTTTAAAAAAAAAAAAAATCAAAACAACAAAGTAATTTAACAAAGAACAGGATGAATGACAATTTCAAATCATGAGGGATTTTAGTGAGGGGATAACTGGAGAGAATCAAGAAGAGCAAAAGAAATGTTTCCATTTAATATTATTTAATAGATAGATATGACAACAGGCGCTCTATATTACACCTTAATGTTGGCAAACTATGCTAGCATATCCATTTCAAGCGTACATACAATATACACAGTAACAAGTCATCCACACAAAAAAAATGGACATGGACATTGTTGAGGAAATGATTAGATGATAAAGCAAAACCTCAGGAACAAAGAGAGATGGCATTGCCAGAAAGAATGGAGTGAAACTGAACAAATTGACAACAACAAAAGCAATAAATTTGAACATGTAAATCATTCCATCTTTTTACCAATATCTTGGTTATTTATCAATTTATTATTTGACGAAATAAATTATCATCATCTTATGATGCTGATTTAAGTTAATTGTACAACGACGGTAAAAAGAAAATTATATATTTTGTAATTTGTATGGAAATGTTACCTTCAACTCCTTGTTCATAGCTCTGCTAATTGCATTTAATGCAAAACCAGATGATCCAGATGTCAAATATGGCCTTCGATAAACCATTGCATCATCTTCTTTCATCTTATATGGCCCAGAACTAGTCAGTGCCTTATCACTAGCTCTGAGAGGATCCTGAAAAGCATCAATAGCTAAAACCGTTATTGAATTTTTACAGGCAATGGTAATGCAAACAACATGAATAAACTTAAACATGATTTCGGAGTTTAAGACGCAATCTGTTGCAACAAAAGCCATAAGGTGATGAAGTTTGCTGACCTGAGAGAATATCTCACCCAACAAGAAGTTGCTGAATATGGATAAAGTTGAGGGTAACTTGGCATGCTTTTCCAGTAGCTTTTGAACAACAGAGTTTCACAATTTTAGTACAACGAGAAAAAATTGTTCTGAACTTGTAATTATGTACAAAAGCATGTCATCCTCCGTGAATTGAAATTTTTAGGAAAAGAAAAGAGAGTAAGTATTCACATTTACTTGATCATGAAAAGTAAATTCATAGCTATGATGTTATTTTCTTACAGGGGGGTTGATGAGTATGAGGTTTTCCAGTTTGTTTTGATGAGTGCTGGCATATTTGATTACTACTGGAGCAAAAAATCCCTGCATGATAGCGTGTCATCAAGCCATGCTTGCATGAAAGATTACTGCATTAAGTACAGGAAAGATTACTTCGATCAAACAAACCTGGACAACAAGAGAAATCTTATTTGTTGGAGAAACTGCTTCGATAATAGATTCCAAAGCTGAAACAAACTCTGTGACAACGGATTTGTCAAAGTAGAAACTTCCCAAAGTGCTTGTTCAACTTACCCAAAGTGTGTGTGTGTGTGTGTGTGTGTGTGTGTGTGTGTGTGTGTGTATACATATATATGAAGATGATGGTAAAATTGAACCCTCAGATTTGGTCCTAAATATAACATTCTTAAAAATTGGGCTCAAAACTTTCCATAATCCAAAACAGATTGCCTCTTTTTTTCCTAATGATCATACATTAAACTCTCTTACCAAGGACAATGCAGAAATCATGTTAATAAGGTGTTTTCTGTAAATTCACTTCATGAAATTTCAGTATTTTGTGGTCAAACCTGATGGGGCCATTTTGTGATTATTACATAGCATAAATAAATAAAAGATTATTTACCATCCAATGTGTAATCGAAACCATACTTTGGCTGAGGCTTATCTGAGAACCCAAAACCTATCATGAAAATGCATGCATTATCAGGTTATGATAAGTATATAATAATATGTATGAGTTCGATAAGAGTAGTCTCAATGTTCGCAAATTTTGAAGGAAAACTACCATAGATCGTTTGCATCTTTTATTTCTTCTTTAATCATCTATTAATGTAGAAAACTGCAACGGGTCTTTTACATTGAACAATTTTCAAATATTTTTCCTTTTTACCAGTGAGAAAGAAAAAAAAAATGTCTGTAATAGGTTAAAAAATAGTGTGTTCATCACACTTCATATCGTAAGCTTTGTAGTTTGTACAAACCTCCACACCCCCTACTTTGGAACATGAAATTAAAAGGTTATAAAACTTGACTACACATATAGAGAGAACGCCATTTTAGTATTTGGTTATTTCCTCTGATGACACCCTGTGTCCAAATTTTGAGGATGTTTTTAGCTGCTTCTGAATCTGGGAACACGCTCTGCTTCTTTGTAAAGGAAATTCGATGTTTTCTTTGTAGAGGAAATTCTCTTCTCTATCTTAATGTTCTATGAACCGAGGTTTTCAAAATGAGATTTAAATCATTAACCACAAACTTTAAATTGAAACAAGATTTAACTTGTCTATCATAGATTCAAAATACCAATATTTTAACGTTTGTATGCACTATGAAATTGATTTTGATGTTTGTAACTTTACAATTAAAACTAAAACATATTTTTCTGTCTAATTCCGTTTTAATTTTGTTTTAGAAACATTATAATCAGAGTTGAAAACCTAATATTATATATGTTAGTATGAGTTGAATGTGTATTTTATCGTGATTTTAACATGAGATGCATAGAGAAGCCACAGAACATATAATAACCCTGGTACAAAATCTCAAGAAAGCCTATGACAAAGTGAAAATTTAACAAACATGGAGTACTAATTTTTACTCCAAATGGCCAATGAAATTATTTGAAAAAAAAAAAAAAAAAAAAAAAATCTAATGCCACTTAAACAGATACTAATACCTAGCCAATCAAAAGCCACAGTATGGCAATCTTCAGAAAGAAGAGGTAGGACTTTCCGGAATGAATATGCCTGTCATTATAAAAAATAAATTAAAAAAAAATCTAATAGTAAGAAAAATAAGCTTATATGCCATTTAGGTTTACAAGAAAAGGAATGGAGACATTCTCTTTTTTACTTCTCCAAAAAAAAAAAAGGCAAAAGGTCTGAACAGATATATAAACAGGGAATTGGTGCTAGCAGAACAAGGATATGGTAAAGTTCAAAAACGAAATATGGTGGACATTGGTTAAGGATATCATTATGTCTTAGGAACATGGATTGCTGAAGTACAAATAAGTCTCTGCCTTTTAAAATGTTTTCTGTACAGAATACAGATAATGATCCCTAAGCTCATAAAATAATAGTATAAGCATCTAAAGATGTTAAACATGGCACCATATGATCATCACATACCCTGACAACTAACAGGCTTACAGGCTATGTATTATTACAAAATAGATACAGCAAGACAACTATACTACATAGTAGCTAACTAATCGATTTTGCGGAATTACCTACTACGAAAAGAAAAAAAATTCCCATGACAGTAACTCATATCAACATCAATAAGAAGTATGCATACAAAAACATATTATATCATGCTCTAAACACAATTCAAAACGAATAATGATGTCCACCTGAGATGGAAAACCATGAATCAATATAACTGAATGATCGGAGGACTTTCCAGATTCAACACAAAACCATCTACATGCACAAGATTGCGTTCAAATGAGAGACTAAAAACAAATATTATGTCAATTATAAGTCAGTCGGACGAAAAACTTGTAGCTTGCAAATACCAGCCTGAAAACATCATCTGATGATTGTGAACTAGCTCCCATAGTCAGACCGAATAATGGGTCTTTTGCCTTCCCTTTGTTGCTATAAACAGGATGAGCCTTTACCTGATATCACAATTTTCATGAACGGTAGGATGAATGTTATAAGAAGAGTGTGGAATTAACGCACGTCATAAAAAGAAAGGCCGGCAGGTAGGGGGAACATGGATAGGTGTGTGTGCCCAATACACTTTTTTTTTCTTACATCTCTATGTTTTTCAATCTATACTATGAACATCATGTCCGTAAAATATGATATCATTTTGATGCTCGTAACATGTTCAAAATGTAGTCGAACATCACCCGCTAAAATATTTACTTCAACCTTGAATCGAAACATGATAGAATTATTCAAATTAAGCCAATCTATAGAGATGATCTCGAGTTATTACAGAACAAAATTACAAATTTTTGTTCCATTCCGAACTGTGCAGGTCAAAAAACAAGAGAGGCATGGATGCATGTATCTAGCTAGAATCAATAACCCCTTTCATTTAGCATCATTTGTAGCTCCATAACATCATCCACAATTTCATACTTAAATATTTGGTCCATGTGACATAAGAGAAAGAAAATTATATTTAATGGTGCAAAATAAAGGGGTTATTGATCCTCCGTTGGTGTATACACATATACATATACATAGATACATACACACACGTACATATTTATTTATATGCATAAACAATCAAATGTGCATATATAAGTTGAAAGTGGTACAATACCATCTTCCCCTTTGCAAACCACTCATCAGAAGGATTTGGCCCATCTGAATATTTTCCTGTTTCGTTTTCATAGTTCATTGAATCATAATAAATTAACAGCGAAAACCTCAAAATGATAATTAAATTCAAAAATCAGACCATACCTCCGCTAAAAGAAAACCCATCACCTGCTGAGACAGGCGCATCAATCAAATAGTCCTAAAAGCTACGTAATCGTAAGAAAAACAAATTCAAACAGTTAAGAAAAAAAAATTAAAGGATATCTTTACCCCTTCTCCATTCAGGCTTGATCGAATTTTGAACCCAGACTTCTTCCGATGATATTGGAAGTTGGGGATCGCCTGAAAACGGTAGACTGCTAAAGAGCAGTTAACATGCATTGCCGCCATAAAGGACGATTTGATTATAGGTGGGTATCATCGCTAGGGTGTATACTTTTTGGTTTGGAGAGATAGGGTTTCTTTGGTTTGAATTAATTTTGGAATTTGAACGGTAGGATTAGGGATTTATTTTCCCGGCAAATTTGATCAAAAATGCAACTCGTTAAATTTCCCAGCCGCTCAAACTAGCGCGTACGGCGCCGCTGGCACTTCAAACCACAGCATATTTAAAACTTCGCGGTTGGACCAAACCACACCGAAGTGACAAAATTAATTTTTAGTTAAAAGGGCAGAATAGTGTAATTATTTGGTAATTTAATACGTGCTCCCTTCTAAAATTATGTCTTTTAATGTATTATTTGACAAAAACTTTTTTGTTATAGAAGCATTATTGAACCACAACTATTAATAAAGTGGCAATGGGGTGGGTTGAAGCGGGTTTTTTTGTGCCCCAGCCCCACCCGAGGTTTTCAAACTTTGTCCTAGATCCGGCCAGTAGACCCAGTGAGGGTCTACAGTTTTGTCTCGTACCCGGAACTTATACGACTCAGGGTAGATCCGACGCGTCCAAGACGCTGTAAAATTGTGTACCAATATATATAATTTTATTTATTTATATTTTTTTTATCACTAAAGGTAAACAAATACAACTAATAATGTGTTTGTAATGATAAGAGAATATAACAAAACGAATTGTACGATAATAGTTCAGAATGTATGCGTTTGTTATTGTATAATTATTGTTGATGCAACTAAATACTATTAAAAAAAATTATAGTTTAGTTATTGAAAATGTATAATATTCATGTTATAACCACATATACGTAAAAAGATTGACAAGTAATCATTATAGTTATAAAACAGTTTAATGATGCTTCACTAATGCGGGTCGAGTTGGGGCGGGTTAGTTGTGCCCTAGACCCAGACTCTCAACCCGGATTGCGGGTCTGACCGCCCTAAATACCCAATGGGGTTGGTCTAACAGATCAAAACAGAGGCGGATCAACTAGGTTTAGACCCCCAGACCCGCCTCACTGCCATCCATAGGCATATAACCTTAGTCAGTTGCAATTTTGGGTAAATCAACCAAACCAATTTATTTTGTTTGATTTTATTTTGAAACAAGATTAGTTTATAATCAGTTCATAAAATAAATTAGTTCGGCTGTCGATTCAACCAAATTAACCGAACTATTGTTATTTTTTGAAATTACTACTATTAAAAAAAGGCTAATTTAGTAATCTGAAAACAGCTTATTATTAATGTGTCAGAATTACCATAAGAGAGTGTAAGAATAATAAATAATGATAGTTGTAACCATATATTTATGTTTATTTCAAGTTACAATGTATATTCTAAGCATAAAACGTGAACCTTTTTTTATTCTATTAAATCAGGTAAACCAACCTAACCGACTTACTTAATTTAGCCGGTTTGTTTTGATTTTCATTTTTACTGAGTTTAGTTTGGTTTTATAGTTTTCGTTATTGGATATAAACCAAATCTACTAAAAGCTCACCCATAATCTAGGCCAAATATACCGGTTTCGAATCCAGGTCCAAAATATAATACATAAAATAAAATACAGGGTCAACCTTGGTAGTGAGATTTTGTGTTAAGATCAACTCGATTAAGCTGGATAGTTGCCTTATGTAGGAAATTTAATTATGCTTAACGATTAGGATTTATAGTCGTGGATACGAATTTGTCAGCAATGGTTATTATTTGTTATGGTTGAGGATATGACTTACGAAAAAGTAAGTGATATGAGTTGCGTTGCAGACGATATCACTGCCTTAAAAGCAAAATTCAGCATGGATGTGATGCAACTGATAATTTTCGTCTACTGCTCAAGGTTAACACAATGATTTTTTGAATTCGTGCACTTAAGATTGAATGATTCGTGCATTTGTAGAAGTCTCCAACAAGAATTTTAAGTATTTCTAGAATAAGATTTTATTATGGATGAATTTGTGAAAAGAACGAGATGAGCAAGATAAATATTTGTTTACTATATGTTGTCCAATTGAGAAAGTGAAAAAGAGGAAGAAACGGAATAACATTTTTCTTCTATGTCCCAAACAAGTATCAATGACTAAACAGTAAACAAACTTGTCCGTTAGTGGAAAATAAAAAATCAAGTAAATTAAGCAACAACGTTTTATTGTGGTATCCAATATCTCATGTTAACTATAAAAACCCAAATAAAACATCCAAGACAAAGGAAATTTTCATATGTAAGTACAAATGCATTTTGATTAAATTCCTAAGTATTAATGTCTCTTACTCTAATTAATACACAAAGACATGAGTTGAAAACTCAATTCAAGCAGTGAGTTTCCTTTTAAACTACAAAGATCTCAGTGTAGATATCACAACACATATTATATTTTAATTAATATAAGTTTCGCGTTAAATATGCACTTTTAATAATCATGCACTCACGAATAGACTCATCGGTGCTTCAGAAAATCTAGGTGTCTTAGAGAATGTGATCAACATACACCCCCAAGTAAGCGAGTTCATCTAATATTCCACTTTAACTCCACCACTTTATGATATGAACTCATTAAGAGTAAAAAACACTCGATCTCGCAGTTCATCAGATGCATTTTAAAGGCACCACCAATAACAACTATGAATTATATCTAAGTAATAAGGAACAACCTAAAATAAAATTATGAAAATCATTTAGTGCATCACAAAAGCAACATCAATGGTAGTTATGAATCTAGAAAACAAACTGACTCAAACTAGGATAAATCAATACATGATTATACATCCATCAATTTTGTCTCAAAAGCATCACTAAAAATGGCTATGATATATATAAACATAAAGAATCTAAAACTCACATCGAACATTATAATCATTTAAATGTATCTTAAAATCACTACAAACTTGGTTATAGGCAATATAAAAAAAGAGGTGCAAACTTATATCAAATAAAAGAATCCATCAAATGCATGTTAAAGCACCATTAAAACTCATTATGAAATAAATAAGATAAAGAAACCCAAACTAATGTCAAACATTAAAATCCACAAAGAGCATCTCAGAAGTATCAAAAAAAATAGTTATGGATGATATAGAAACTGTAACACCCCGTATGTTGAATAACTTGTTATAATATAAATCAGGGCAGAATTAAATTTTAAGATCTGAATCAGGGGAAACGGGCTATGCCATTGCGTTCGTCTCGGAAAAATACGCGAAATAGAGTCCGAGTTTTCGAAAATCGGAGTCCGTATGACCCAGTTAAGGCCCGAAGAAGTTTTCAGAAAAATCAAATTTTGAAAAACAGATTTCAAATGCAAAAATGGAGCTAGGCGGGAAAATTCCCGCCAGCCGCCCCAAGTCGACTGGGGAGTCGACTTGGGAGTCGACACAGCTAGACCCAAGTCGACTGCCCTGTCGACTTGGGAGTCGACACAGGTGGCCGGGCAGTTTTGCCTGGTGCACCATTTGACTGAGATTGGTCAGGTTTGGGTTGTGTTTGGTGGCTTGTGACGAGATCTGATGGCTCTAAACTATACTAGGGTTAATCCTATGGCCTAAAACACTTAACTAATCTATAAATACACCCTAAGACTACCCTAATCCATACTAAAAATAGATACAATGTCATCATGCCGTCAAAATGCAACTTGAAGGAGCCTCCAACAAATTAAAGAGGAAGATAGCTTCTCAAATCAACTTCTAATCAACTCTAGCAACTAAATCTTCTTCATAGGAGTGCTAATCAACAAGTTGTGAGTTTTTATGCCTTTAGCAAGCAATTGCTAAACTAATTATGATAGGATATAATGAGGTTATGGTTATGTATGTGGATCAATGCAAGTTATGTTATCATATGCTATGTGTTCATGATGCTAGTTATGCAAGTTTTATGTTATATGTTCATGATGCTAGTTATGCAAGTTTTATGCTATATGTTCATGATGCTAGTTATGCAAATCACTATGATAAACATTGATCCATTATGACACCATGTTATGCAAGTTCATATATGACATGTTATGCAAGTTTGGTGTTTGATTATATGCAAGTTCATATATGACATGTTATGCAAGTTTGGTGTTTGATTATATGCAAGTTCATATATGACATGTTATGCAAGTTTGGTGTTTGATTATATGCAAGTAACATGTGCAAGTTTACACCTTTGTATGATATGCATACATATGCAAGTTTACCCTTTGTATGATATGCATACATATGCATGTCTACCCCTTTTTATGATATGAGTAACATATGCAAGTTCATCCCTTGTTAGACCTATGACATGTATGCAAGTTTATCCCTTTATGATAGGTCTATGACATGAACATCTATGCAAGTTACCCTCTTTATGACATATGTGATTCATGCAAGTTTGGGTTGATTATTTATGCTAGTTGGGTTTGATGCTATGGTCATATATGCAAGTTGACACCTTTAAAACCCATGTTGATGCTAATGTTATGCTAAGTAGAACCCATTGTGTTTGTGATGAATCTTCCCTTTTAAGTATGTCATGTTAGCGTATTATGTGGGGAACGATGGGGTTAATATTCATGTTAACAAAATTGTGGTATGAAGTTGCATACCATAAGTGGATGGACATAATTGAGTCAATTATGTACATCATTGAATTGGAATTAATTAGGGAAAATTAATTCAAAATATGGGGGTGATTAATTAGGTGTAATTAATCGACTAAGACACGAGGTTGGACCCTTTTGTAGCATAAGACTGCCCGGACCCGACCGGCAAATCCAGCGGCTACAAATGATTGGCCCAATGTGAGAGGTCTTAGGCATAAACTAAATACGTGACAAGTGTAAAGACACGAGGTTAGACTCTGTTATGGCGTAAGGCTGCCCGGACCCGACCGGCAAATCCAGCTGCCATAAAAGACAGTCTAATGTGAGAGGTCTTTACAAAGGTTACGTTCTTAATCAATTAAGAAACACTTAACCAGATAAGCATGTAGTGGGGCATGAGGGGTTAAGTGGGTGCCTTGGGTGGCATGTGGAAATCTAGTGGGTTGCCTTGGGTGGCAATAGAAAATACGATTAGAATACTTAACCAAGTGGAAACATGTAATTAAACATGATTAAAGGGTTAAGTGGGATGCACTAGAAAAGGGACAAGCTTAGGTGGGTAGCTTGTGGGGGCCCATTTCAACCAGTAACCCAAAACGTATCTTTGTGGGCTCGACCCAAGTCGAGGACGGGACACGCATACTGGGTTTGACTATAAGAGGCCAAAACGGGTTAGCGGTGGCAACGCAAGTCCAACGGGTTTCATATGCGTGTGTGGGCCCGGGCTAGTAGGTAAGACGTTGTTGCATCGTGTAGGTATAAGCCGTGCACCGTTGGTTGTATCAGGTTGTCACTTCGGGGAGTGATACACCCCACTGTGGGGCCAGCACGGGTATCTACGTTAGGGAGCCGATCGCTTGGGGAGTAGTGGGTACACCTAGTGGAGTTAGGGGCAGACGGCACCTATGTGGTCAGCTAGGGGTACACGAAACTACTAGTTATATTTTCTAAGTCCTTGGGTGGGATCAACCTTTAAGTAGGAATGACTGGTGTGGTGCAGTGTAGTAATTACCCTTGGGTGGGTAGATGCGTCTTTACCGATATCTTAGTTCATCCTATGTCTAGTTGGCTGCTTAGTGTAGTCATTTATCCCCAGTCATTACCGTACCAAGTTTATATCGTACCCTAATTACTTTAATGATTGTATTGTTAAAGTTATAGGACTCGCTCAGACTTATGTCTGACCCCGTTATTTTATCTTTTTTTCCAACCCTCAGGTTCTCGGAGTGGGCCTAGCACTAGTGGGCTTTGATCAGATTGCTTTATCTATCTCTTGGAGCTTGGACCGTTGATGTAAAGCTCAGCTTATCTTTTCTATTATGGCTATTAGTTATGTAGTGAGATTATGTACTTATGTTTTTATCAGGATGGATATTTAGTACTTGACTCTTTTATGGTGTTGTAACCAAACATGTTTACCTTCTGCTGCAATGAAATGATGTTTTAGATTTTCAAGTATTATTTATATCTGTCTTGTTGTAATTTTTCTGTTCTATATTCACTTAAAATACTCCACCGAAGTTAAGGCATTCCCTTAGTGAGTGACCTTAGCGGGTGTGGGGTGTTACACGTGGTATCAGAGCTGAAGGTTACCAGAACAGATAAATTTTTTAGAAAAACTATTTTTCTAAAAACATTTTCGAAGGAGTATTTTCAAAAACATGTCTTTTAAGAGAAAAGTTTTTGAAAGAAAAGCATAATCCCCAATAGCCATATCTTTATTTTTCGAATTCTCCATTTTGAATCTTTCCTTTTTCGTTTCAGCATGGCTGAAGATCTTAACTTTCCGGAGGGTGTAGCGATACCAGTATGGTATAGGAGGTTGATGGAGGCTAGGGCCGCCACTGCGGGTCCAGCAGATGTTCCTCCACCACCAGTTGCACCCGATCTTCCTCCCCCTCCTCCTCCTCGCGTGGATACTTTTGCTAAGACTTGCAAGGAATTTAAGGTTATGGGAGGGAAACCTTTTCAAGGATCGGAAACTTTTGTGAAAGCTAGGGATTGGCTTAAGGAGACGGAAGAGTTGATAGACATCTTTGAGATGGAAGAAGGAAAGAAAGTCAAGTTAGCTGCTTGGTTAATGAAGGGAGAGGCCTCGTTCTGGTGGGAGGTCACTAATGGAGAGCGCCCTGTTGACTCTTGGGCGGATTTCAGACAAAGGTTTGTGGCAAAGTTTCTCTCAAGGGCGGAAGAAAACCTGTATATGGAAAGGTTCTTGACTCTAAAGCAAGGAAACCTATCAGTGAAGGAATATGTCAACAAGTTTAATCAGTTGGCAAGGTTTGGCATAGACATGGTGAATACACCGGAGAAGAAGCCTTTGAGGTTCGTTAAAGGCTTGAATGAACCGATGCATGGATTGGCTATGACTCACATCCCTATGGGGGCCACCTTTGAGAAGCTAGTAGATATGGCACTTATGCATGAGGAAGAGAAGGGTCCCAATGCTAATAAGGAACCCGAGAAGAAAGGAGATCAGAAGAGACCTCAATAGCAACAGCAAAACAAGGGTGGGAAAGGCAACGGTGGCAAGGGAAAGAAGAAGTGCTTCAGTTGCGGGACACCAGGCCACCTAAGCAAAGATTGTCGGAAGAAGAAGAAGACTGGCTGCTTCCACTGTGGCGAAGCAGGGCATCTAGTGAAAGACTGCCCTAAGAAGGGGCAGAGGACGGGATCTACCTCAGGAGGACATGTGCAAGCTCTTATGGCACCAGGTCAGGCAAGGGGGCAAGTTCAGGCTCTCGCGGTTCCACCGATTCAGGAAAGAGGTAGAACTATTTCCGTTGAAAGTCTGGTTTTTCTGTTTAATCATCCTGTCCGTACTTTATTCGACTCTGGCGCATCGCATTCGTTTATCTCATCATCATTAGTTGAGTCACTGCACTTAGACACCAGTCTAGTAGATGATCCCTTGGTTGTTTCAAACCCAATTGGGGGCTCCACTTATTTGTCCATGATATGTTTGGGTTTGAAGATTTCTATACTTAGCGTTGAGTTTAGATGTGATGCTTTTGTTTTGGGCTTCACGGGCTATGGGTTGATTTTGGGCATGGACTGGTTATCCAGTAATGGTGCCATTCTTGATTGTGAAAGGAGAGTGGTTAGGCTCATGACCCGCTTGGGTAACACTCTCGAGATCTATTGTAATCCCATGGATTCTGTTATGCTAAGTTATCTTGAATCGCTTGACGCTTCGGTCGAGAGTTTGCGATATGTGAGAGTGGTCCGGGAATACTCGGATGTGTTTGAGGAGGTGAAGGGCTTACCTCCGAAGCGGGAGATAGACTTCCGAATATATCTGGTGGACAATGCTAAGCCAGTATCTTTGCCAGTGCGCCACATGGCTCCTCGTGAGAGGAGGGAACTTCATAAGAAAGTAGGGGAGTTGCTTGAGAAGGGGTTCATAAGACGAAGTATATCGGAGTGGGGTGCTCCAGTGGTTTTTGCCACGAAGGCGGATGGGTCCCTCAGACTTTGTGTAGACTATAGAGAAATCAACAAGCTTACAAAGAAGAATAGACACCCATTGCCGAGGATTGATGATCTCTTTGATCAGTTGGTTGGCGCCTCAGTGTTTTCGCAGTTGGACTTAGCCACGGGGTTTCATCAGTTGAGAGTGGCTGAGGATAGTATAGAGAAGACTGCCTTTAGGACTCCGGATGGTTTCTATGAGTGGCTTGTGATGCCATTTGGTTTGACGAACGCCCCTGCATACTTTGTTGATTTAATGAGTAGGGTGTTCAGGGAGTACCTTAATAAGTTCGTGGTGGTCTTTGTGGATGATATCTTAGTCTTTTCTAAGAGTGAAGAAGAGCATGCCCTATATCTTAGGGAAGTGTTGGAGACTCTTCGAGCGCATAGCCTTAAGGCTAAATTATCTAAGTGTCACTTTTGGAGGAAGGAAGTGCGGTTCTTAGGGCATGTGGTCTCTAAAGAAGGGATAGCTGTGGATCCCGCGAAGGTAGTGTCCATCCAAGATTGGAAGGTTTCGAAGAATGCTACCGAGGTGAGGAGTTTCTTGGGGTTGGCTGGCTACTATAGGAAGTTTATCAAGGACTTCGCGAAGATATCAGCCCCATTAACTCGCTTGACAAAGAAGAATCTAGTCTTCACATGGGACGTAGATTATGATGATGCGTTCCAACGGTTAAAGAGAGCTTTAACCACAGCTCCAGTCTTAGTGTTGCCAGATGGGAGTAAGCCATTTGTTGTTTATACCGATGCTTGTGGGACAGGACTAGGCGCAGTCTTAATGCAAGAGGGAAGGGTAATAGCCTATGGGGGAAGGAAGTTGAGAGTGCATGAGAAAAATTACCCTACACATGATCTAGAGTTGGCCGCTATTGTTTTTGCGCTTAAGACTTGGCGCCATTATCTTCTTGGCGAGAGGTTCGAATTGTTCACTGACCACAAATCATTGAAGTACTTGTTTTCTCAGAAGGATTTGAACTTGAGACAGCAAAGGTGGATGGAGTTCTTAGCATCCTATGATTTTGAGATAGCATATACCCCTGGCAAGGGTAACGTGGTGGCAGACGCCTTAAGCATAAAAAGGTTGTCCTTGAGTCCATTGTTCGTGGAACGACGAAGCTTGGAATTTATCGATGTTTGATTTCAGACCTTCCGTTGACTTTGTACCCGGTTTGCTAGCATCCTTAGAGGTCAGACCTACTCTTTTAGGACGGATTGGCGAGGCACAGCGGGACGACCCACAGTTGGTTGAGTTAGTAGAGAGGCTGATAAGGGGGGAGTCGTCCAGCCATTTGAGTAGGTACACCCTAGACGATAGGGGGTGCTTGCGTAGAGACGGTAGACTTTGTGTACCGCAAGACGAGGGTTTGAGGAAGGCTATTCTTGATGATGCGCATCGTTCGAAGATGACCATTCATCCCGGTGGGGACAAGATGTACCAAGACATGAAGCGAGTTTTCTTTTGGGCCGGTATGAAGAAAGATGTGGCCGAGTATGTCGCTAGATGCTTGGTGTGCCAACAAGTGAAAGCGGAGCAAAAGAAACCTGGTGGGTTGCTTCACCCATTGGAAGTTCCGCAGTGGAAGTGGGATAGCGTCTCGATGAATTTTATTGATGGGTTACCGAGATCGAGGAAGGGTAATACGGGAATTTGGGTTGTGGTAGACAGACTTACTAAGAGCGCCCATTTCATACCCGTGAAGAGTAAGAGGACTGCTCCGTGGCTAGCTTCAGTTTACCTTCGAGAGATAGTTCGATTGCATGGTGTACCTTCTAGCATAGTGAGTGATCGAGATCCCATCTTCACTAGCGAGTTTTGGAAGAGTTTGCAAGAGGCGGTAGGGACTCAGTTGTGTTTGAGCACCGCATATCATCCTCAGACGGATGGCCAGACCGAGAGGGTGAACCGTATTCTAGAAGACCTTTTGAGACTATGTATCTTAGATTTTGGGGGTACATGGGAAGAGCATCTTCCATTGGTGGAGTTCGCGTATAATAACAGCTTTCAGTCTAGTATTGGCATGGCTCCTTTTGAAGCTCTTTATGGAAGGCCTTATCGATCACCTACATGTTGGTGGGAGTCTACGGATAAGATCTTGCTTGGGCCTGATATGGTTAGAGAGACTTCAGAAAAAATTGATTTGATTCGAAGAAGGATGAAAGTGGCGCAAGACAAACAGAAATCTTACGCGGATAAGAGGAGGACGGATCTTGAGTTTGATGTTGGGGACATGGTCTTTGTTAAAGTATCTCCATTACGGAATGTTGTTCGCTTTGGGTCCGTTGGGAAGTTAGCACCAAGGTTTGTAGGATCGTTTCCTATTAAGGAAAGGATTGGACATATGGCATATAAAGTGGATTTACCCGAGAGACTTAGTGGGGTACATGACGTATTCCATGTGTCACATTTGAGGAAGTGCCTACATGAGACCGCAGAGGTGGTAGAGCCGAGCTTGCTTAGAGAAGTGGAGGTAGAGCGTGATGCGACTATTCGACGAGCTCCTACTCGCATCCTTGGGTCAGAGATTAGGAAGTTGAGAAACAGAGAGGTTCAACTAGTCAAAATGCAATGGGGAGATGATGAGAGCAATGCTACTTGGGAGACAGAAGCGAAGATGCGTTCACTGTACCCATTCCTTTTTGAGGGTATGTCTTTTAACTTCTCCTTTATCTTTTGTCTAGTGCTTATCTTCTCTTTAGTATGTTCTCTCATTAGTACCTTTGACCTTTAGATAGGGTAAACCTATGGTTGAAACATGTGTTTAAGACATGTTATGATTGATGGATGCATGTGGATGCTAGTGTTTGCTAGTGGTTGCTCGTGGATGCATATACACACACTTTAGACACTAGATCGGCTCAATCACTTCATGTTGCATATTGCATATAACTGTGTGTAGGTAGCTATATTAATGGATGTATAATGGTTGCGTTATCATATGAATGATGCATTTTGGTGTATGGTTGTACACATGTAGAAATAGTATGTGTCGATGGGGTTCTTTCGCATACATATTGGATGCATGGCACTATCATGGTTTGCATTAAGGAGGTCAACTGAATCAGTAGACCGCCTGATTTTGCATTAGACATGGAACATATACACACACTTTTTGCATATGTTCATACGTCATTAGAAATTTTAAGGACAATGGATGCCAGTGTTTGATGGTTTAGTAGATGGTTGTTTGGTTGGTAGGATACGTTCTTCTTGACTTAGAGATTTCGGGGACGAAATCCTTTAAGTAGGGGAGAATGTAACACCCCGTATGTTGAATAACTTGTTATAATATAAATCAGGGCAGAAATAAATTTTTAAGATCTGAATCAGGGGAAATGGGCTATGCCATTGCGTTCGTCTCGGAAAAATACGCGAAATAGAGTCCGAGTTTTCGAAAATCGGAGTCCGTATGACCCAGTTAAGGCCCGAAGAAGTTTTCAGAAAAATCAAATTTTGAAAAACAGATTTCAAATGCAGAAATGGAGCTAGGCGGGAAAATTCCCGCCAGCCGCCCCAAGTCGACTGGGGAGTCGACTTGGGAGTCGACACAGCTAGACCCAAGTCGACTGCCCTGTTGACTTGGGAGTCGACACAGGTGGTCGGGCAGTTTTGCCTGGTGCACCATTTGACTGAGATTGGTCAGGTTTGGGCTGTGTTTGGTGGCTTGTGACGAGATCTGATGGCTCTAAACTATCCTAGGGTTAATCCTATGGCCTAAAACACTTAACTAATCTATAAATACACCCTAAGACTACCCTAATCCATACTAAAAATAGATACAACGTCATCATGCCGTCAAAATGCAACTTGAAGGAGCCTCCAACAAATTAAAGAGGAAGATAGCTTCTCAAATCAACTTCTAATCAACTCTAGCAACTAAATCTTCTTCGTAGGAGTGCTAATCAACAAGTTGTGAGTTTTTATGCCTTTAGCAAGCAATTGCTAAACTAATTATGATAGGATATAATGAGGTTATGGTTATGTATGTGGATCAATGCAAGTTATGTTATCATATGCTATGTGTTCATGATGCTAGTTATGCAAGTTTTATGCTATATGTTCATGATGCTAGTTATGCAAGTTTTATGCTATATGTTCATGATGCTAGTTATGCAAATCACTATGATAAACATTGATCCATTATGACACCATGTTATGCAAGTTCATATATGACATGTTATGCAAGTTTGGTGTTTGATTATATGCAAGTTCATATATGACATGTTATGCAAGTTTGGTGTTTGATTATATGCAAGTTCATATATGACATGTTATGCAAGTTTGGTGTTTGATTATATGCAAGTAACATGTGCAAGTTTACACCTTTGTATGATATGCATACATATGCAAGTTTACCCTTTGTATGATATGCATACATATGCATGTCTACCCCTTTTTATGATATGAGTAACATATGCAAGTTCATCCCTTGTTAGACCTATGACATGTATGCAAGTTTATCCCTTTATGATAGGTCTATGACATGAACATCTATGCAAGTTACCCTCTTTATGACATATGTGATTCATGCAAGTTTGGGTTGATTATTTATGCTAGTTGGGTTTGATGCCATGGTCATATATGCAAGTTGACACCTTTAAAACCCATGTTGATGCTAATGTTATGCTAAGTAGAACCCATTGTGTTTGTGATGAATCTTCCCTTTTAAGTATGTCATGTTAGCGTATTACGTGGGGAACGATGGGGTTAATATTCATGTTAACAAAATTGTGGTATGAAGTTGCATACCATAAGTGGATGGACATAATTGAGTCAATTATGTACATCATTGAATTGGAATTAATTAGGGAAAATTAATTCAAAATACGGGGGTGATTAATTAGGTGTAATTAATCGATTAAGACACGAGGTTGGACCCTTTTGTAGCATAAGACTGCCCGGACCCGACCGGCAAATCCAGCGGCTACAAATGATTGGCCCAATGTGAGAGGTCTTAGGCATAAACTAAATACGTGACAAGTGTAAAGACACGAGGTTAGACTCTGTTATGGCGTAAGGCTGCCCGGACCCGACCGGCAAATTCAACTGCCATAAAAGACAGTCTAATGTGAGAGGTCTTTACAAAGGTTACGTTCTTAATCAATTAAGAAACACTTAACCAGATAAGCATGTAGTGGGGCATGAGGGGTTAAGTGGGTGCCTTGGGTGGCATGTGGAAATCTAGTGGGTTGCCTTGGGTGGCAATAGAAAATACGATTAGAATACTTAACCAAGTGGAAACATGTAATTAAACATGATTAAAGGGTTAAGTGGGATGCACTATAAAAGGGACAAGCTTAGGTGGGTAGCTTGTGGGGGCCCATTTCAACCAGTAACCCAAAACGTATCTTTGTGGGCTCGACCCAAGTCGAGGACGGGACACGCATACTGGGTTTGACTATAAGAGGCCAAAACGGGTTAGCGGTGGCAACGCAAGTCCAACGGGTTTCATATGCGTGTGTGGGCCCGGGCTGGTAGGTAAGACGTTGTTGCATCGAGTAGGTATAAGCCGTGCACCGTTGGTTGTATCAGGTTTTCACTTCGGGGAGTGATACACCCCACTGTGGGTCCAGCACGGGTATCTACGTTAGGGAGTCGATCGCTTGGGGAGTAGTGGGTACACCTAGTGGAGATAGGGGCAGACGGCACCTATGTGGTCAGCTAGGGGTACACGAAACTACTAGTTATATTTTCTAAGTCCTTGGGTGGGATCAACCTTTAAGTAGGAATGACTGGTGTGGTGCAGTGTAGTAATTACCTTTGGGTGGGTAGATGCGTCTTTACCGATATCTTAGTTCATCCTATGTCTAGTTGGCTGCTTAGTGTAGTCATTTATTCCCAGTCATTACCGTACCAAGTTTATATCATACCCTAATTACTTTAATGATTGTATTGTTAAAGTTATAGGACTCGCTCAGACTTATGTCTGACCCCGTTGTTTTTATCTTTTTTTCCAACCCTCAGGTTCTCGGAGTGGGCCTAGCACTAGTGGGCTTTGATCAGATTGCTTTATCTATCTTTTGGAGCTTGGACCGTTGATGTAAAGTTTAGCTTATCTTTTCTATTATGGCTATTAGTTATGTAGTGGGATTATGTACTTATGTTTTTATCAGGATGGATATTTAGTACTTGACTCTTTTATGGTGTTGTAATCAAACATGTTTACCTTCTGCTGCAATGAAATGATGTTTTAGATTTTCAAGTATTATTTATATCTGTCTTGTTGTAATTTTTCTGTTCTATATTCACTTAAAGTACTCCACCGAAGTTAAGGCATTCCCTTAGTGAGTGACCTTAGCGGGTGTGGGGTGTTACAGAAACAAAGAAGCTCAACTCATATCAAATAGAAAAATCCATCAAATGCATCTGAAAAGCACCATAAAAAACTAAATATAGATCATGTGAAAATAAAGAAGCCAACTCTCATATTAAATTGAATGATCCATTAGGTTTATCTTGAAAGCATTAAAAAAAAGTTGGTTATAGTCCGCAGGTGTGGTTCAATGGAAAATGGGTGCTTAGGTCTGGTAATATATCTAAGTTCGAATTATTTGCTGCATGCATTTCTCTTAAAAAAACAATACCATAGGGCTACAAGTGTCATGAGTTGAAGCGGACAAGCACAATTAAATAACCTCTTGGAGTTGGTTGGTTCGCCAACTCTTACGCAGGTCCATTGTATTGGGCAGTCTCTAAAAAGAATTAGTTATAAATTATATAAAAGTTCAAAATGCTTAAAATCATATCAAACAGTATAATCTATCAAGTGTGAATCAAAAGCACTGCCAAAAATTGGTTATGTGTTATGTAAATAAAAGTAAACTCAAACTCTTATCAAGCTTTTCTCCACTTTAGGTCTGGGGCTCACTCCTTTTAAAGATTAAAAAACTAATTTCCTTTGAAAATTATTTAAAAAGCAAATCCATGAAATTCTCTTTTATTTTGTTCATTTTAATGAGATCACTCATCCCATCGATTTCTTATTTTCTTTAGGTATGAAATAGATGCGTCTTCGCTTTGCATTATACGGTATAGAAATTTCAATGTTCATTAATAGGATGTTATGTATCTCTTAACATCACAAATAACGATGAGACGACCTGCTATACACCACTAGTGCTCATAATTGAAATTATGCATTGTACAGGCACCTGATCGATGTAAAGCAATTGTCAAGAGAAATAAATAGTAGAAAACAAGAGAAAAGGGAAAGAAAAGTAGTAACTATAAGAGAAGAGAAAGAAGGGAACAAAAAACCCAATCACATAACCTGCTGCATATCTCACAGCGCATCAGATAACATATAATAAGTAATCATAGATATAAAACAGGCGAGACAGTAACAATTATATAAACCATATAATCATAGTAAACAGGCTCATACCGTTATACATAATAGTGAAAGAGTTTATACAAGAGATAAATAAACTCGACTAATAAACATATCTCTAATAAGAATACATAACACTGTCAATGCTCCACAATGTCACATAGCGGAATAAATAATAAGGATGTAGGTATAACTAAGAAAGGTGACACCTCCTGCTAATCCACCTGCGCAGCTCCAAGTAATGCTCATACATGTCACCTGGTGTGCTCATCAGCATTATCGATGAGCACCCGAGGCAATAAGAAAGAAATAAAATATTGGGTCAGACAATAGTCTAGTGTAAGTGATAAACAAATCTTAAATTACTGTACAAGTCGTAATAGTATATATAACACGGAGGGTATGGAGAATCATACATGTCATGCCCTTACATCCACAAAGTTAATACATATAAAACATACACTACTTATGCAGATGATAGTAAGTGTATCCCACATCGGAATACTTAGGGTGTTCGAATATCCGAATTAACGAAAGCCACATCATAAAACACCCCAAAAGTGATAAATGATTATGAAAACAATGTGTTACACTATCTTTTGGCAAAGATCGTCTCAACACGAATTTCTATCATCTGGAACGACTCAGAACTTGGATTTTAGAGATGGTGGCACCCCTGGTCGGATCGCCTCCTTGGACTCGCCCCCTGAACCACGACCCGATCGTGGTAGGCACCTGGACCACGATCCGTTCGTGGTCTCACCACTCCAGCTCGTCACCCTATTCATGGTGCATAGGGGGACCACGATCTGATCCCCGCACCTGCTCCTACGCAGCTTGTTCTGACTTATTCTCAAGGCTATTTTCACTCCAACTTGCATTGATCTTATTACACATGTCATATGATGATTTGGAGATGATTTCTGGACGTTTTCCACCTCTTTTCGAGATTTTTGGAATGCGTGCCACGTGTCCCGCGATCCGCCTGCTGTAAACGACTATAAATACACCATTCGGAGGGTTTTTCAAGGATCTTTTGGCCATTCTTCTTCACTGCTTCCACCATTACTGAAGTGCAAGGACTTTGCACTTTCCTACAGTCAAATTCTTCTCTTTTCTACACAATTAACACGTGGATTACGTGTATAAACCCTTGTAATCTCAATTAACACATGGATTGTGTGCCTGCATGTAACTGATTCTTGTAATCTGTCAGTATAACAATAAGATTATAAAGTGGACGTAGGCTGCATCTACAGCCGAACCACTATAAAAACCTCGTGTGTCTCCTCTTTTTTTATTGTTTTCTGCATTCTATGATATGCGATCTGCATTTGGGTGTTAGTGCCATTTTATGGTCTAACATTTTGGCGCGCAAGGTAGGCGGGCACACGACAACTTCAACTTCTGTTTGGATTTTTTGGCTATTGGATCAATGGCGAACAAAAGGAAGAAGACTGGAACTTCCACTCATGCTGATGATGCTGATGCTGAAGGCACAAGGAACGAAGCAAGCTAGGAAGCTTGCTCTCATGGAGATCCTTCTGCATACTTGACCAGAGACGAGATGGATGGAGTTCTCGCTGAACCGAGAGATCAGATGGCACGGCAAGACGATCTCCTCCAAAAACAACAGGAAATGATCAACCAATTCTTCGATCGGATGGATGGAAGGCCGAGCAACGCTCAAGCCATTGGAGACGGAGCCACTGAACCGGCTCGCACAGGCCACCACGATCAGATCGGGTCGGGCCCAGCGACCCGCGACCCGCCAGCACCAGTGCTTGGGGGCAACCCACTCCTTATTGCAAATGCACAGCAATCTACTTCAACTCAGGTTCATATAGACACCGGATTGCGAGCTCCAGCTCCTCAACAACATCAAACGGTTCGTGATCTACCTCCAGGACCCAGTCGGATTGCCCCCCTGCTTCACGATCCGGCCTCACGAGCTGGACTTCACGAACCTACCTCACGAACCTACCTCACGAACCATCCCCCTCGAACCGGGTCGGGTCGCCCCCCTCGATCCACGATCCGCGATCCCCAGGCGACAGCTCCCCAACTTCCATCTTTTCCTGCACTCAATGCTGGGGGCACCGGCTCTGATCCTGGCAACTTGCAACAACTTTTTGAGGGCGATCGGCTCGCCAATCTCATTCAACGCCTCTCGAGAGGCCGCACTTACCAAAACGACGTGGATGATGTCAATCACAACCCGTTCACTTGGGAAATCAGGAATTCCCGCAATCCCCCGGATTTCAAACTTCCACAACTGGAGCCTTACAACGGCAGGACAGATCCTACCGTGCATCTCATGCGTTACAAATGACATATGGAAGTTCAAATGGCATCGGAAAACGTCACGGATAAATGTTTTCCCCTCTTTCTGACTGATATAGCAGCCATGTGGATTTGGCAGCTGGAAGCTGAATCGATCAGCAGTTGGAACATGTTGGTCGCACGCTTCATTGAACAATTTCGTGTCCACGTCGCACGACCCAAGAATGTCATGTCACTCACTACAATAAAGTAGAGGCCCAGAGAAACTCTGCGTTCATTCCTGGAAAGATTCAACGTTGCAGCAGCATCAGTTGATCGCCCTGAACCATCGATGGTACTGATGGCAGCAGTATCAGGCATTCTAGATAACTCGGAGTTCAAAAAGTTTTTGTACAGAGATCCACCGTGAAACCTTAGCGAATTCTACCTTGAAGCAGATAGGTTCCTGCGGGAAGAAGATGCAACTTCAGAGAAAAGCACTCTCGACGTCAACATGCTCGGAGATACAAAACCGCCCAATCCTGGAAAAGACAATGACAAGGGTAAAGGAAAGACCCCTGCAACAAATGATCGTAATGCTCCACCCCAGAGAGGGTCCAGTTACGACAAATACACTGAACTGAATGACACCCTGAGCAATATCTACGTGGATACAGGTGGTGCCGCCTCATATCCAAAGCCTCCCATGAGGGAGCCAACATTAGCACAACGCAACTCTGGCAGACATTGCATATTTCATGACATGGACGGTCATAACACCGATGACTGCAGACATTTGCGAGACCTTATCGAGGATCGGGTCAGGCGAGGAGAACTACCCGAGTACATCATTCAACGAACAACGCCCACACCTGCGCTGCCTCCACCAAGTCCTCGGAGAGGGAACGATCCCGGATCAAGCAATCGCGGGCTTATCATTAACTGATCCCACTCAGCGGATCTCTCCAGTTTGACGAACTCCGGTTCGTATTTTGTGTTTTTAGGCTTTTAGGCGACCTCTCGCCCTTTTTTGTTTTCCCTGCATGTAATAAAAACAGTCACGTCAGCCCACACGCATGAAACAGGCTTGTGGTCTCCAGTCGTATCCGGCCAACGACTGCTGCATTTTCATGAATTAGCAATAAGCATTGAGCTCCGGCTCCCAACTGGATCCGTCCAGTATAAACAAATCCTCATGTGTTTTTCCTTGGTCGTCTTACTCCGGTAAGGCCGTCTTGGAACCTCCTGTGCTTTTCCTTGGTCGTCTTACTCCGGTAAGGTCGTCTTACTCCGGTAAGGCCGTCTTGGAACTCCTGCACTTTTCCTTGGTCGTCTTACTCCGGTGAGGCCGCCTTGTAACCTTCATTGCTTTTCCTCGGTCGTCTTACTCCGGTAAGGCCGTCTCGGAGCCCCTCTAACATCCCCTCAGATGGTTTACTCCAGTAAGGCCATCTAGGAAATATTCTTGCATTGTTTGTTTATCTTATTGCAGGTACAAACCCCTGGTCTTCTTGGATTTCTCTGGCCTTAATACGATCCGGCGTGATCGTCGCATTCTGAATTTGGATTTCTTAGATTATCCAGAACACATCTTCCTTCAATCAGCAAGATATGTTATAGGGGGCAACTTGTTACACTATCTTTTGGCAAAGATCGTCTCAACACGAATTTCTATCATCTAGAACGACTCAGAACTTGGATTTTAGAGATGGTGGCACCCCTGGTCGGATCGCCCCCTTGGACTCGCCCCCTGAACCACGACCCGATCGTGGTAGGAACCTGGACCACGATCTGTTTGTGATCTCACCATTCCAGCTCATCACCCTATTCGTAGTGCATAGGGGGGCTACGATCCGATCCCCGCACCTGCTCCTGCGCGTCTTGTTCTGACCTATTCTCAAGGCTATTTTCACTCCAACTTGCATGGATCTTATTACACATGTCATATGACGATTTGGAAATGATTTCTGGATGTTTTCCACCTCTTTTCGAGATTTTTGGGATGCGTGCCACGTGTCCCGCGATCCGCCTGCTGTAAACGGCTATAAATACACCATTCGGAGGGTTTTTCATGGATCTTTTGGCCATTCTTCTTCACTGCTTCCATCATTACTGAAGTGCAAGGACTTCACACTTTCCTACAGTCAAATTCTTCTCTTTTCTACACAATTAACACGTGGATTACATATATAAACCCTTATAATCTCAATTAACACATGGATTGTGTGCCTGCATGTAACTGATTCTTGTAATCTGTCAGTATAACAATAAGATTATAAAGTGGACGTAGGCTACATCTACATCCGAACCACTATAAAAACCTCGTGTGTCTCCTCTTTATTTATTGTTTTCTGCATTCTATGATCTGCGATCTGCATTTGGGTGTTAGTGCCATTTTATGGTCTAACACAATGCATCATCCATTCTTACATTCACTTACTCGGTGCATTAGATATAAGATAACATTCGATTTCCATGATACTTGAATCCATGCCACTCGGTCGGCCAAGACCTAGTTAGGTTGTACCGACGTGTACAAGGTAAGGACCCACTCGGTCTAGGTGAATGCCATAAATCTTCCGACATGAAGATAAGGAACCTGATGTGGTACCAAATGGACATCACACCGCTACCCCATGTTCTCGAGTAACCGCTAAAACCGTGCGTATTGATAATCCATTTGCACGGGTCACCTGCAACAGAGTCTGTTCTCAGAACTACTCTTATGACCCGAACTTGTAGTCTTCTTGGTTGGGACTAAATATAGAGGACCAACTTATTATCAAGCCTAATCGGCTGTCCCCAACCCTCTCTGGTAGATTCCACTTAATCGTCATCATTACTTTGCATTTCAGAACACCACCATCCATCGTCCAAGTCACCTCTTCCCGTAATAGAATCACCGTCATCGAGTGATGAACCACTGCATCGAAGCACCACATCATTGCCTCATGCAAAAGCCACTGATCGGGGAGCCATCATGTCAAGACCACTGTCGGATGAACCATCATATCCTGCTCCTCGAAATCGCATCGTCATCGATGTCAAATTGACGAATGGCTAATAGAATAGTAACGATATCGACCACTTCATGGTAATCGATAACGACTACTTGGACTACATATTTACAAAAATTAGTTAAATACACATCAACAGAAAGCGTCCGACATTCGTTGCGAAATTCAGCTTGTCGCCAAGTCCATCCTTCATCTTAAGATCAGCTACCAAGCTCCAGTGTCGCTCCATCCTCAAATTTACTACCAAGCTCCAAAGCTACTCTGTCACTGAATTCATCCATGCACCCTGAATCTCCTTCGAGAATTTATCTCATCTGTTCGAGTTTATCATCCTTGTGCATTCAATCAAAATACGCCGACGTGTGTATTTGACCGATAAGCACCCCAAACTCTAATAAACGAAATATTTCCTAATACTAGATCGACTACAAATGACATTTTAAGTTAAACTAGGCAAACAATACAACCATGCAACCAATAGTCGTACAAATTCCTGAAGTACCATACAAAGATCCATAATAACAATAATAAATCAAATAAAACATATCTATAGCAGTTAAAGTGAAATAAGTGGCCAAATAACCTATATCTAACAATGTGGTCAAAATAACACGTAATAGGGAACAATTAGGTAAACATGTGACAATCAGGTTAAAACTGCTTAAATCACTTATTATGCATACTACCATGTATAGACAATCAAGTTGTAAGACTCCTATACCTTGAGGCCCAAAACTAAATGCTACAGAAGTTACAGTCATCCACAGTACTAATCTCTTACGACCAAACATGGGATGTTATATACATATAGTCTAACTGAGGCCTCGATACGGTAAGTCATGATCAGAAGGGAAAATTAATTATCCCGAGCCCTAATATTCGTTCCATCTACCAAGCCATGAGATCAGATAGAATGATGAAACTTCGACATCAAAATAAAACATGTGTGGAAACTTGGGAAGCATATCTTAAGTGGTGATGTCATCTCCCTCCTCTCTCATCGAGGGAGCACTAGACGAAATGTGAATCATATTCAGTGTATATTCCTCCATGGTTTATCCCCTAAACAACAAGATAACTCTTAATACTAGATATAAGCTCGAACATCATGAGCAATCCTCATCAACTCTTCAAGGTCATCCCTCTTCCATTGAATGAAATTAATCGCCTTCTATGTTGATCACTCAACCTAGTCGTAACTTCCATCCATCCTATGACAAACTCCTCATTCAACACTGATTTCCACGAAGCCAAGACAATTCTTCTTCGAAGTGAATTATGAACTGATCTTGAGTGAACCGATATTTAGATAATTGAAGCTATAAGGACTCTTCACTAATTCAGATTTAACCTTGGAGTCTACTAGAAGTAAACATTTACTTTGCCTTACCATCTGATTCCAAATCATTGAAGAACTCCTCCAAGAAACCAAATGGCTCTTGCATCTTGATAGTCGAATCAATTCTAAGGAAGAGTTTTCCTTATAGGCACCTAAGCATCTATAGTACTCGACATCGTCGACTCCTTGTACTTGAGTATCATTCTTAACTAAAGAGATCTAGGCATTCCAGATAATGGTTAGTTACGTTATTGGAAGCTTATCTTGTAAATCGAGACTAGTGGTTCTCGATCTTGCATATTCCTTAACTCCAAATATGGAATAAATAATAGTATTCCCCAATTTCCCGATTGTCTCAGATTATCGGTTAAAACAACCAGTTCTAATAGAGAAAACTATTTCAATGGCACTCATGTGCAAAATTACTTATACTATACTAATATTTAGCTTTGAAAACCAAAATATATACAAATATGTATCCTCTTGTATATACTAACTTTGATTTCAATATCGTTTAGGTTAAACAATGCAACCTAAGACTTGATACCAAATGTGATGATCGCCCTATACCATGAATGCTCATATAACTCGATAATGCATTATATAGACGCCCGACCAATGCAGAATGGCTGTTAAGGGAAAGAAATAGAAGAAAATAAGAGAAATAGAAAGGAAGAGAGTGAAAAAGAAGAGAAGAAGAAAGAAACTCGAGACACAACCACCAAATTTGTCGTATATCTCATAGTGCATTAGATAAAATATATACTACTCTTTGATAATAATCATGGGAATACCCCATATCAGAATACGAGGGATGTCTTGATATCTAAATTAGTGATATCTACATCATATGATCCCCCAAAGATGATAGATGATTAAACAAGCGTAATATCCATCATCTACATTCACTTAATGCGTCAAGCATATGGCATCCAGTACTACCACCATCTAATCCATCTAGGCACCTGTAGGTTCTAATGTCAACGAACTCTACCAGACTACTGTTATGTCCTACATCGATTGACTGCAGCAAATAACAATACCTAGTCCAAAACTTCAGCAGGCTTCGAGATCAGGAAGGCCAGGTTCTACATCGATGAAGTCTAATATATCCTTGTGTTACTCCCTTAAAATTATACCAAAGTCACCAACACCAATAGCCCCTTTGTGTATATTCTCCATAGTAGAATCCATCTCAAGACTGCCCACAAGATTCCTATTGAAGTCGTCATGCTCTAGGCACCATTCTAGACAACCACCATTTATCGTAGGATCTCATCATGTGTTTTCATGCTCCTCCGACAGTCACCTCCATACGACCTTGTGTCGTCCTCTTTGCATCATAGAGAGAAGTCATCCAACGTAGAGGCCTCACATTCAATCATGGAATCACCATAGTCGAATGACGAAATTACTTTGTCAAAGCATCACATTCCTGCCTTACACCGAGACCACTAGTCGAAGAGTCATTGTGTCGAACTCTCTATTGAACGAACCATAATATCCTGCTCCTTGAAACCGCATCATCGTCCACGTCAAATCGACCAAAACGATCAACATCAATAATAGTCGATATCGACCACTCTATAGTAATCGATAATGACCACTCTAGTCGTGTATTTAACCAGAACTGGTTAGATACACATCAAGTGAAACATCCAACATTCGTCGTGAAATCCAACTTGTTGCCAAGTCTGACTCCGTTTTCAGATCCGTCATCAAGCTCCAATATTACGCTGTCGTCGAATCAGTCAGTGTGCTTGGATATTCCTCAGTCTTCAAATCAGCCTACACACTTGACACTTCTTCATGAACCTATATCATCTGTTCGAGTCCGTCATCCTTATGCGCTCAATCAATATGCATTTCTTATGTGTTTGATCAGTAAGCACCAAACTCTAGCAAATGTGAATTTCTTAGTCTTATGTTGCTTACAAACGGCGTTTTTAACCAAAATATGAAAACAAGCAATCATACAATCAATAATCCTATTAATATCTAAAATAACATAGAGTCATCCATAAAACATCTACAATCTATCTAAGATGATTAGTGCGGATTTAATTTCATAATAGTCCAAATCTAGTGGTAGTGTCAAAGTAGTGCGCAATAGCGTGTAAACGAGTAAAATGTGATATTTCATTTGAAACTATTCAAATCGATTTTTAATTCTTTTATTTATGAATAACTACGTTCATCTATCTTATAAATCATTTTTTATTATTAGAAATCACTTAAAAACATCAATTTTATACTTTAGAAATAATTATAATTTAGTGAGAGACAATATTACTCAACTTGGCCAAATTAGTCCAAACCTATATCAAAATGTATTGCTCTCTAATACGAGTTCAATGGAAGAAAACCGCGTCCATGCGAAAGTTATGCTAAGTAGAAGATTAGAAATTAGAATTGAAATAAAATAAATTAACACAGACGCTGACCTATAAGATCATGCCACGCCAGCAATTCAAGGTCATGCATCTTCTCACCTGCGCGCATTTTCTTTCCACCTAGCACCTGTTCAACATGTCCTCCCCCATTTTCGTCCACCGTCGTTTTCTTCGTCTGCCTCTTCTCAAAACTTTTCTTGTGTCATCGGCTAATTCTCGATGATGTATGCTGTGCCAACCAAAACAGAATACCGTCCAGTTTTCGTTTTTCTTGATCTGGCCACATCGATGGCTTGATAAACGGATAAAGACCTTGTTTGAGTTCATATCGATAGTATAAAAAGCTTTCATGTTGGAAGTTTTGGCTGAATGTGGACGAATTGAGAGGAGAAACATGAACCATTGAATGTAGAATTATCATGGCGGCTAGGTTTCCAAAGTAGAATAATATTATTTTCGAAGTACATATCCATATTTATAGCGAATAATCCAAAATAGATCGAATTGACACGAACTCTGACTTAGACGTGCTATCAGATGATTTGGACATAACAAGGCCTTCTTAACGCAATGTAATATGTTTCAACGTCTAATTTCATCGCATGTAGTGCTTTAGTATTTTTCCAAACATTCATTTTCCATAATTGAAATCGATACACGTTTAGAATTCGCGATCAAGCATTCATCCGATCGACACAAAACTCGTCTGCGTAGATCACCTCACGGTTCCAATAATATAACTTTCATCATAGTCTGGCAATGTGCTCTTTAACGACGATTTTTAGCGTGTATTGAGACTGTTTTGCTCTTAGAATGTCCAATCCTGAAATATAGCAAATTCTTATGTTATTTTTGTTCACCTAACAAACTATTCAAACTCAGCATAAGTGTTTTTAAGTTTTGATTCTATCGTACGTGAAAAGTCACACTTTAGAATCATCAATTAATTAACAATAAACATTTAAATATTCAATCGTTAAAATACGAATCATTACATTTGATGTTGTTAAATTTTTAAGTGCCAATAGTAAGCTTTCAAGATGGTTAAAAAGATCGAAAGCTATAGTGGAACCCAACAAATAAAAGTTGTGAATTGTGCATTATACAATTAAATTGTTGAAATTGGAGGGTGTATTATTATTCAATGATCCACATGTTTTCGAGCTAAACCTTGACCTAGTTTTCGGGCCATTAAGAATTGTTGGAAAAGAGCACTATCCAACTTAAAAAAGAATTTTAAGTGGGATTGTGATCCTTTTTTTATATGCACGATAGTAACGCCGGACAAAGAAACGGTCATGATCTGAAATGAACATCCCCCCGCCTCAATTGCAGACAAGTGTAAAATGACCTACTACTATCCAACATGCAAAGGCCTCTCCTTTTATTTCTCCCTCGTAAATGAGAAAGTGTGAGAGAAGAAGATGGCAAATTCTCAAGCTTTCATTTTGGTCTTCCTTGCAATAAGCTCGATCGGTATTCAATAACACTCAATTTTATTTATTTCTATAATAATTTGTTAAGTTGCAAAAGCACTGATGATTGGTAGGAACTATTACCGATTTCAATGCTTCTCTTTTTCGATTTATAGTCTGCGCCGATGATTCGGATGATGTATCAGAACTCCAGATTGGTGTAAAGGTGACATTTTTACTCGCCATTGTTGATGCAAATGCAAATATATTATTTGATATTTATTATTTGGTGTTTCATTATTTGTAATTTATAAATTGGATCGAAAATATTTGGATTTAACCTATGCAATTGTCTGTTTCAAAGATTTGAGTAGGTCATCACTCATCAGAACAGTCACATTCTTAGGTGGGAAAATACGCTAACTTCAATGACGGGAAATATTCACTCTTTAATCTTAGTATAAATGTGTAATTTGCTCCTGATGGGAAAACAATTATTTTTTGTTATCGATTTGTAGTGGGTTGCACTTTCAATTATTGTACATTGGAATATTGGATGAGATAATTGAACACTGCAAAGTTAATTTTAAACAATTGACTGGTTATTTCTTTCAGATTCCTTCATATCAGCTAAATGATTAGATTTTTGATAGCTTTTCTTTTATGCATCCAAAACCATCTCCGCTATGATCCTAAGCGTTCAGATTACAAGATTAATACTGTTCTTTGTGTTGGATGTTTTTTAAAATAAAATTATCTAAATTGATTGTCACTGCGAAGGACGATTCAAGGGATGACAAACCCCATAAGTGGGGGTGCGGCCAAAGCCGCTACCGACGGCGAACAAACAGTTATGACTGTTAAGATCAAAAGGTGTCTCGCGTTTCAAATAGTCAACACTAGCAGAAGACTTCTTCCTATATACACACGACAATACTACATAATCATAACATAACATTTTTTTCTCTTTCTGTTTACAGGAATCAAGAAATTATACAAGCATCATTTGACCATTTCGAGTATCTTTTTTTTATTTATGCAAGTGATCACAACCTGTAGAAGTTCGTTCTACATCATCCTGAAAGAGAGTTTTATGATAACCCTTTGTAATTTGAGATAGGGAAAAACATTCTTGAAAGAAAGCAATTGAATCATGTCTTTGAGTGATGTGCCTACACCATTTTATAACACCTTATACATTGTAACAGCCTATGATAAGGAACCGTGGAGTAAATAATTATGCTATATAATGATTATATGTATGTATGTAGTGTGTGTGTATATGTATGTATGTATGTATGCATGTGTACACTTAGTCTTGTTTCACATTGAACATTTTATGTTATGTTTCCTGTATATATACTATGAGACCGCTGTTCATATTACCAATTGTTTTTAGGAACACTTATTTGGTTCCCTAGTATTCTACATGGTATCAGAGCTTGATTTTGGCTCGTGTGGCTTGAGCATGTCTTGGCACGTGATATCACACGTGCAGGGGTGATGTTAGTCTTGTCCCACATTTAGCAATTTGTGTCATGTTTCCTATATATATACTATGAGACCGTTGTATATACATACATATACATACATATATATATGTGTATGTATATATATATATATATATATATATATAGGGCGACTATTTGAACACAAAATTAGACACAAAGAGAGAGACACAGAGTCTCAACCGTTGGATCTTTTTGTCTTTATATGGAGAGGTGTAATTCATGGGGTGATCCAATGATGCAAATCAATTGTATCACCATTTGTGTCAAAATTTCGTGTCCCTATAGACTTTCCCATATATATATATATATATATATATATATATATATATATATATATATATATATATAGGACCGTTGTATATGTGTGTGTGTGTCTATGTGGCAATGATTGGCTACATTTTTATCCCTTATGCTTTCTTCTATGCATTCTGATTTTCTTTTCTTTTCCCAATGCTAATGGTGCCTTTATCCTCATTCTTTACCATTACTACAGTTACTCACAAAGTCGGTATTTTGTAGTGAAAATCATCATGAACAATAGCATCTTGAAATCATAGTGTAATCTGTAGATGTTTCTAATTTATTTGCAGTTCAAGCCAAGCACTTGTGAGATTAAGGCTCAGGTTGGCGACAAAATCAAAGTTCACTATGATGTAAGAATGCTTACTAGACTTACTAAATTAATTTTACATGTTATCCGTATTAGTATGTTACTTTAAAGAGCTATTTCGAAGATCAAGCAGTATGGAAATTAATCTATATTTCAACTCTGATTTCATTTTGTTTAATTATGTATATGGTTGATGTCAAGTTGTCAACTTTTGGCTGTGTAGTCAACTAATAATGTCTTGAATCAGGATATTAATTTTTTATATACATTGTTGTCAAAAATTTAAAATCCTATGATTTGAATTCCATTTCAAATTGAATCTTTCCGTTTACAATTTAATTTATATTTTGATTCAAATCCAACTAATACTACAGGTTAGAAAAATTGTTCAATCCAAAATGATATAGTCACTATACTTATTTGAAACTTCATTCCCAATTCTAATCATTTCCAAACGACATAAAATCCAAATAAGGGAGAAAATGAAGTTTTAGGTTTAGACATGTAAGTTCAGATATCAAATAAATTTCAAACAGTGTGTTAACCTTGAAATATGGATTTTTGAATGTACGATTTACGATTTAAACCCCGTTTCGATTTAAAGTTTGAATTTTGTGATTTACAATTTGAAACTTATTTTGAAAACTTTGTTTATACATTCTACTAGGCATAATATCTACTTTAAACTTTATTATGAATCATCATATTTTGTGATCGCTCTCAATGTCTCCCAAAATTGTTATGTCATCAATACAGACATGAACGTACACTGAAACTACTAGCAAGCACTGAACATTAAGAATTTTGCATCAAGCACAAAGCTTTTGTTGTAATCTAACCTTTCATTGAGAAGATATGGAATATTTACCAATCGTATCTATAGCATTGGGTTGGTCTCTTGCGTATGTAAGAACACTAGTTGTCGATGTTTTGTTTTTCTGGAAGCTTTACATTTTGTTTAAGGCAACTACTTTTCCATATATATTAACAGAGACCCCAAAAAGCTAAACTGTCATTGCAAATTGCAGTACCTCCATCAGTTTATATGATACTATATGGAGTTCATATGCATATTATGTATTAATTGTTAATTTCAGGGGATGCTCACAGATGGAACAATTTTTAGTTCCACCTATGATACAGATAAGCCAGTGAAATTTACTCTTGGTCGTGGTCGGGCAATCAAAGGTACAATGTTGTTTGCTTTCATAAACCTATCACTAACTTAGGCATTATATTTTCTGATTTTCATTGCTGGTGTAAGTATTGAATAGGAAACCCTATATAATGATGGAAAAGTTAAAGGTGTTTTTTTTTTTGGTAAGAATAAGTTGACAAATTGGACATATCTTCTTTGTTAATAAGTTGAATAACAATTAAGGTATAATGCCCGATTTTCATATAAGAATTTTTGTGCAGAAACCAATCAATGGCCACAATTACATCCAAAATTTCAAATCAGCGGCTCTCTTACAATTTAACTAATCCCACCCTGATTTGTTTGGAGCCATCTTGGTCTGACAGTGAATTCCAAAGATACTCTTATGCGCAAATTATTATTATTTTAACGTGTCACGAGCTCGATACTCAGATTGATTCTTCTTAGAATTAATGAATCACATTAAAACAACAACTATTTTTCAAATGGAAACTACTACTACTACTTTTCAAATGGAACATTTAGTATATAAATAAAGTTACGATAAGCCTTAATATCAACAAAAAATTCATAATCTTTTTGCTATCTTTCTTATTTATTGAAATTCGCCGTAAATTAAAAAAAATTCACTTCAAACTGTGATATAAGGATATTTATATATGGACATGCAACACATGTGAATATTATTTTTTATATACATATGATAGCAAATAGATTGTATCATTTGTCAAAAATTAAGTCCACCAAAGAATATTCTTTAATACATTGTTCAAAAAAGTCCTTGAGAAATATATTATAATGCCTTGATCAAATCTTCAATTCATAAAATCCTTTTTAGCCGAAAAAAGGGTTTCTGTGAAACCACCACCCATCCATCGATTTCAAAATTCATTTACGAAGAAAATAAAATAACTTGACAATTGCAATTTCACTAAAAAGTAAAACTTCAAGCTTTGTGTAGGATGGGATCAAGGACTTGTTGGCATGTGCCTAGGCGAAAAGAGAAGGCTAAAAATCCCCCCACATCTCGGATTTGGAGAACGTGGAGTTCGCAATATTCCTGGTCATCGATCATATTTGTTACTTTGAATTTCTTTATAACAAAATATTTTATAAATTAGCTAAATTATTGTGAATTTTTAACAGGTGGAGCAACATTAATAGTTGATACAGAGCTTATCTATGTGAATGGGAGATATGCTGATGATGGTGATTTTGATGATGACTGAGGAACGATCATAGAACATTTACTTATGTTAATTTTCCATTATTTTCATCTTGATTGTGATCGATTTATGCATCCATAACAAATAGTCACTCAGTTTTGTAGTCTTTTTTAAAGGGGTTAATGTCGAGAAATTTGAGGCTTTGGGCGAAATTAGAAACAAACAGGGATCATGTTTTTCTTCTACATTTGTTAAAAAACTACTCCATTTCCAATTTTGTTGTTGTAAAATCACTAGTCATATCTGTTTATTATGCTAACCATTACCTCTATTGTCTACAGAAAACTATGGTCTCACTATATTTGTATATACTAATAAATCCAAATTGCTTTTAATGGTTTTGATTTGGAAAACTTTATTTTGCTAAAGCTAAATAAACGTTTTGAGGAGGATATGTTTTAGTGAAACCAAAGCAGATCAGTTTAAAAATTAGATGTCAGATGAATTAATTTATGTCTTAGGCTTGAAGTTTTTTATTCTATAGAAGAAATTAGGACTAATTCTGAAATGAGACTACTAATCCGAAAAATATATTTTGTTAAAATAAAAATAGCAAGAAAAAAAAAACAATGCTTGGAAAAATTTAAACATCCCTCAGTTTCAATTTTTTGCCTTAAAATCATGAAAATTTCGATTGTTTTTTATGTCAAAGTCTCAAGCTTGCTATCGGAGATCACAGTTTGATGGAAAGCGCTGAAGGTTGGTTGTGGCAACTTGATCCCTAAGTTTGTTCGACGACTATGGTTCCAAATCGTCTCCTCGTTATATATAATTTTTCTACAATTTATGGTATGGGATACCTGGCAAGTTTGGGTGACAATGAAATGAGATTCGATTTTTTGTTTTTCTTTTCTGGGCCTTTCAATATTGGAAGACAAACCTTTTTACTTGTTTGTTACTTGGAGTTGTAATCGACAGGGGTGGCCTTATAGGCAGCCCACGGGCTAGAGCAACCCCACATATGTTAGGGTAATAAAAATTATAACATATTTTGTACAATTTTTTTAGTTATTTATGTGATATGCATAAAAAACAAAGAGTTTGTTTAGTACAATGAAATGGTGGCCAAGAGATTTAGAGTATAATTCACGTCTTTATAGTTTCTATACTTGTATGTTCTAATTGGTATTTTAAGGGAGAATTTGATTTTGGTCCCTATATATATTGTTTCATACTATAATAACAATATGACATTACATTACATTTTTCTTTTTAATCATCATAGAATCAGCAGAAGTTGATAGACCATGTTCATTAAACTCGGTGTTCATACATTGTTGATCACAAGGACAATATATGCTCAATGCATATTTTATTTCAAACTTATAATAATCTGAGACTTTAGCTTTAGAAATATTAATTACAACAGTTATACAAAATCTTCATATGAAATTACATTGCACTTTATAAAAATTTAAAACGAAAAGTGCTCATATCTAATACCATTCGAAAAATTATGAAGAAGAAAATTATGTTTGACAAACTAGAATATATCGTAAAATTACAATAAATTATTTTTATTTTTGTTAGTGTTTCAATGGAAGTAAACTCCTGAGGAGGGTACAGTAAAGCCGTCCGCTAATCCAAGCCCCCATATCCCCGGGTAAATTTATGTAGGATGGGGAAGCGCATGGTAGGAATCGAACCATCGACCTTTCATCAGGAAGTTAGGCCTCCTTTCCACTGCGCCGCATCCGCGGACATACATACATACATACATACATACATATACATATATATATATATATATATATATATATATATGAGGAAATTTTTACATCTGTTTTACATCAAAAATGGCGGATCCCGCCAACAAGTATTCTCAAAATTCAAATTTCTAATCAAGTAATTCATCTGCATCTGTTAATCCTTCATCCTCTTCAAATTTTTCCGCAAATCTCAATGTTAAGGATCCTTGCAATCAAAGTCAAGGAGCATCACATAACCGAAGTCTGAAATTTGTAAAACCTGCATCGGATCATGTTTTCATTCCTTAGAAAACATATAACAAATCTGAATCAGCTTGGATCAATACAGTAGCTCTAATTCCAATTTATTTCAGATTATCAACAGTTAAACTGAAAGATTACATTAATAAAGTGTGGAAGCCATCAGGTAACTACAATATTCATGTTTCATCGACCTATAATTTTGCAATCCAGTTTGAGAATTAGAGTGATTATTTACGAATTATTGAAAGTTCGACATACTCTTATTATGGTCGATTGCTAATGGTAGAACCATGGTATCCTGATTTTGACTATAGTAACAAACAGTGTGATGTAGTCCAGATCTGGATCTGTTTACACAATCTTCCTATGGAAATATGGGCTAAAGAGGCTATCCGGATGGTGGCAAGTTTTATTGCTAATCCTATTTTAATTGATGAAAATTCAGATATGAGAAAGTTCACAAAATATGCTAGAGTACTTTTATCCATTAACACGCAAGATGTCCTCAAAACTTCTATTCCAGTTCAATTTCATAATGGTCAAAAGATTGAAATAACAGTGGAATATGAATTTGTCCCATTCAAATGTGATAAATGTATGATGTTTGGTCATGAAGAAAGTGATCATGAAGAGTCCAATTTACCTAAATGGAATGCCGAGTCTTCAAATGATAATGAAGCAGATCCTATTGAGATAAATAATGTAGAAACAACTAATGCAAAGTGTTCCCCAGATCCTCAGCTTGATTCTTTTTTTTGCCAACTGATATCATACCTGATGATTTACAGAACATAGCAGATACTATCTTTTGATATCATACCTGATGATTTACAGAACATAGCAGATACTATCTTTTGATATCATACCTGATGATTTACAGAACATAGCAGATACTATTAAAGATGATAGCAATCAAACAATTCCAGACAAAGGAAAACAGGTTGATGTGTCTGAATTTGTTGACAATAATACCAACTATTTGCAGGGTGATTCAAATGCAAGTTCTCAGTCCTCTTTTTTTGCTCCTCCTAAAAGATCAATTAGGAGCTCATCTTCAATTAAATGACAATAATTTCTTGGAACATTAGGGGTATGAATTCTCTTTTACGTATGAAAGAGATTTTCAAACTCCTAACACATGCTAAATCAACTATTGTTGGTTTAGTTGAAAATAAATTGTCTGCATCAAATCTAGCTCTATTCATTTCAATGTTGCCTAGTAATTGGAAGCACATGACTAATAATTCTGATATATCTAGAGGCCGTATCCTTTTGATTTGGGAGTCAAATGTATGGGATCTAGCTTGTCTACTTTCATCTTTTCAACATATAATTGTGGCTGCAAACAATATGGGAGGATTTTCCATGGTTTTATATATGATTTGTGCTAGCAATTTCTTTTATGATAGAGTAAATCTATGGCAAACTCTGTTTAATGAATCTTCCTCTACAGCAATTTCCTGGATCTTGATGGGGGGTTTTAATAATATTCTGTCTCCTAATGATAAGTGTGGTGGTGTGTCTGTGCCATTTCATCAAATCAGAGAAATTCAGAGATTCATTTTGCAATCTGATTTAACTGAAATAAAACCTTTGGGATTCCAATTTACATGGATAAGAAAGGGAATTGCTACGCATATTGATAAAATTCTTGTAAATAATTGTTGTTTACAAGTATTTTTAGGTCTAAAAGCTTTACCTCTATCACAAAATTCAAGTGATCACAACCCCATCCTTTTAGAATTAATTCCTACTCCGGAAATGAAGGGATATCCATTTAGATTAAAAAATGAATGGCCAAATTTTTCTGGATATAAAGAGGCTATGGCAAAAGGATTAAGTCGTGTCACTTGGGGTTTCATGAGTTACCAGTTTCTCCAGAAGTTAAAAAGTTGCAAAGTGGAACTTAAACATTGGAATAAAGTTAGAGAAAAGAATAATTCAAACCTGAAACTTGCTGAAGAGTCTCTTCGTAATTTTGAAGTAGCAGCTGATCAATTTCCTGATGATCTCCTCATTTATGAAAATTACCTGGAAGCAAAGAAAGAATATCAAAGATTGCAAAAGATTTATTTAGATTGCAATGACCCGGAAAAATGCGATCTTGGTTATCCGATATACAACACATATCGAACATTCAAGGATCGAAAATAACCGAATAGTTAATGAAAGAAGACAGAGGGTGAGGAAAGATAAGATAGAAAATTAGAATAGAAGAAGAAGAAGAACACAACATCAGAGTAACACGAATCTCACAGCGGAACGAATAAATATATTTCATAACATAACTTTGAAATACAAATCTGTACTTGAATATACATATCATTATCAAAGTACATCACTTGTAACACAGCGGAAATAACTATAGCTATATGATCCTGAAGCCTCCTGCTCCAGCTCTTCAACTATATCTGTAAATCCTGACTACTTGACTGCCCATACAAATTTAGGCACCCAAGAGTTTAGGGAAGACAACAAAATAAACTCCGGATCAGTCATGGGACTGGTATGAGTAAACAATTTAAAAACAGTTCGAACAAGTAAACGATATCTCATAAGACCATACCGCATAACGGAACGAGTTTTTCCCTTATGAGAATCCAAGATAACTTTATATCAAAAACCTTTTGATATTATAATAATGTCTATCAACCACAGTATAGATAATCATCTAGCAGAAACGCTTTCATCTTACGTTCTACATATTTAGTATACAACTCAAAACCGCAAGCACGTATTGGGTAATGGATTTTCAACTATGACAAGGTGTGGAACCACCTTTCGCTAGTGTACCTCTAGAGAGGAATACACTGGGATCAACAAGAACATCTTGCAACCTGACCACACATGACCGACCACTCATTTCGCTTGAGTGTATCGAATGTATATCACCAACGGTTGGGATCAGCAACCGTTTCCCGAATGGGACAGCATCAACAATAGATTTTTAGAAGTAAATGAAACTCTAGATCAGGTGATTATACACCCTACTTCGGTGCGACCGACTTAGCCATGCTGCCTGCTCGATTTATGTCATTTACCGGATGATGAGGCTAGAAGATACGCTTTATCATCACACCAGATTCACTTTGAATGCCACATCATCAAATCCATCAAATCACCGATTGACGTCCTCAACCATACATTATGTGTTAGCTAAAGAAGTTTCCTTCTCCGCTTCCACTCTTGGTACGGTTGGAGAAATCAATATACGTGATCGTCTGGAAATACTCTGTCAGACATCCATCCATACAAGTCATCCAGGAACAAGATGAACCGAAGGCACTATTCTGTAAACATGATAGCCCTTGCATAACTTCGTCTTCAATTTCCTTTGGCATATATGATTCACAACGCTTATGCCAATACAGAGTGGTTCTTTGGATAATAATACAACCGGTCTCTCCATATTAACAACGTTAAAATGGTCAAAACTTCGATAGTCTGTGATTTAACTATCGAATAAAAACAGGTGTGCAAACAACGATATTATTCCCAAATGGAAATTATATCGATCAAACATCATTTAACATTCATCTCCTAGTTCATTAATTTACTTATCTCCTGTTTCCCTATATTCAATATTTCTTATTTTCTAAATTTGGAAAATATACGTTATTAACAATGGAAAATGTAACGACCCGGATTTTTAGCGGCTTTGGTTATCGACGTAAGCCCGACGTCGATAACCAAAACATCGAAAAATCCCGGTAGTTAATGAAAGAAATTAGAAGGTGAGAATAGATAAGATAGAAACTTAGAATAGAAGAAGAAGAAGAACACAACATCAGAGTAACTCGAACCTCACAGCGGAACGAATAACATATAATAGATAACATAACTTTGAAATATAACAGTTATGTATACAATAGCACTTATCAGAGTACAACACTTACAACACAGCGGAAATAACTATAGCTAAATGATCTTGAAGCCTCCTGCTCCACGCTCTTCCAGTATATCTGTAAATCCCGACTACTTGACTGCCCGTACAAATTTAGGCACCCAAGAGTTTAGGGAAAACAACAAAGTAAACTCCGGGTCAGTCATGGGACTGGTATGAGTAAACAATTTGAACATGTATATGAACAAGTAAACGATATCTCATAAGACCACGCCGCATAACGGAACGGGTTTTTCCCTTATGAGAATCCAAAATATCTTTATATCAAAAACCTTTTGATATTATAATAATGTCTATGTACAAATAGATATCAACTAGCAGAAACGCTTTCATCTCACGTTCTACATATATAGTATACAATCAAAATCGCAAGCACGTATTGGATAATGGATTTCCAACTATGACAAGGTATGGAACCACCTTCCGATCAGTGTACTCTAGGAACAATACACTGGAGTTCAACAAGAACATCTTGTAACTCAGCCACACATGACCGACCACTCATTTCGCTTGAGTGTATCGAATGTACATCACCAACGGTTGGGATCAGCAACCGTTCCCGTATATATATATGGGACGACATTGATAGATTTAAGAAACAAATGAATATTCACTAGATAGGTGATTATACACCCTACTTCGGTGCGACCGACTTAGCCATGCTGCCTGCCCGATTTCTGTCATTTAGCGGATGATGAGGCTAGAAGCTACGCTTTATCATCGCATCAGATTCACTTCGAATGCCACATTGTCAGATCCATCAGAATCACTAATTGACGTCTACAACCATACATTACGCGTCAGCTAAAAGAAGTTTCCTTCTCCGCTTCCACTCTTGGTATAGTTGAAGAAATCAATGAACGTGACCGTCTGGAAATACTATGTCAGACATCCATCTTCGTTCACTTAGAAATGTCACATCGTCATACCCGCCAAATCACAAATTGACTTGTCCAAAAATAACACGGGTATACAGCTAAGAGAAACGAATTCCTCCGCCACCAAACGTGAATACGTTTGAACAGATCAACTTACGCGATCCATTGGATATACTCTGTCAGATCTTCGTCCATACAAGTTGTCCTGAGACTGGACAAACCGAAGGCACTATTCTGTAAACAGGATAGCCCTTGCATTTTACTCCGTCTTCAATTATCTTTGGCATATATGATTCGCAACGCTTATGCCAATACAGAGTGGTTCTATGGATAATAATCCAACCGGTCTCTCCATATTAACAACGTTAAAATGGTCAAAAACTTCGATAGTCTGTGAGTTAACTATCGAAGAAAACAAGTGTGCAAACAACGATCTAAATTCCAAATGGAATGTCAATCGATCAATCATCATGTATATCTATACATATTTCCTTATTTTCTATATTTAGAAAATATTTGTTATCAACGTTGGAAAACATTTCCATTGTTTATTTACGTATCACTATCCTTCCACAACTATCAGACTCTAACTATAAACTAACAAGAGAACAACTTCCTAAGTATAAACCCCGAAGGCCGAAACCAACATCAGTTCGATACCCAGGAAATCATTCAACTTATTAATCTCTAGTCAGATTCTAATTTTGCTTAACTCTATATTCTTTAACTCCATTCGCTCAACTCTAGATCGCAGCGATCACAATGGTTACGCCTGATTCCCTCAGGAAACATCCGAACGCCGTAGGCTATTTACAGCCCTGCGAATTACGCTAGCAGTCGTGCTAAAGGGCAACTCATCCTGAATAACTATGTTTGTTTTAACTCTAACTGTTAAACTCTAACTGGTTAACTCTAACTGGTTAACTCTAACTGGTTTTACTTGGTTTGACTAACTCAATTTATTTACTCGACTGACTAATTCAACTCGATTACCCTAACTTGATTTACTTATCTCGATTAACTAAATTAATCACTTTGATTAACTCGACTAATTCACTTTGGTTAACTTAACCAATTCACTTAGTTTAACCTAACTATTCACTTAACTCATGTCGAATAAACTATATTCGATAACTCCTCTAACTCTATTCGAATAAACTATATTCGATTTACTCCTTTACTCTATTCGAATAAACTATATTCGATTAACTCCTTTCGATGAAACTAACATCGATTAACTCCTTTCGATTTACTTTATTCACTTTATAAAGATTTCCTTTTTAACAACGTTTTATTCATTTGAAAAGATTTACTTTTAAATAACGGTTCTACACTTTAAAAATGATTTCCCTTTTATAACGTTTCCTTTTCAATTCTATTTGTAAATGGTTTACAAATATTCCCTTTTCAAATTTATTCTTGAAATATTCTAACTCCTTAAATTCCCGGGAAAATTCGCCATAACCTCCTTTGTATCGGGAGCATTGGGAAAATCCCCAAACCCGCCACATAGGCCTTTCCATTCAAAAGAAAATGTTTTGAAATTATTTTCTTTTTCAAAATAACTCCTATTTATAAATATCCCAATTTATAAATATTCCTTATTTAAAAATATTCGAATTTTTAAATATCTCTTATTCAATATCACTTTGAAAAATCTCCTTTATCTACATTCCGGTATGTCATGGTATTCAATCATATCAAATCACGATGTTCAATATCGTCCATACACACACAATCAACAACAGGTTATAATTCACATCATATATCAAAATATATGAAAAACAATAAAATAACTGTTGAGGAATCCAGTCGGATTCCTCCAACCTGTTTCCCTGCATCACAGATGTTAGACCGTATAGATAACATCACTTTCAGTTCCATATGATATATTCTGTTAAACAGAATCAATATAGAAATTTAACTAACTGACTAGCAGTTCAATCAAACAATCAACACATAGTAAATCAGACAATTTCTAACAGTTCTAAAGATACAACATGAAATTATAAACTGTTTAGAGTTGGTGAGATTTACTCACATTGGACTGTTATCGTTAAAACAATTAACTGTCTTTTGTTTTAGATGGACAATTTATTTCACCGTAAATTGTAACGAGCTTGGATTCACTCCCAGTCAGTCTCATTGTGTTGCCCCCGTCCATACGATCCCAACGCAACTTACGGTTTGTGATTCTGATTTCATATGAATAAGTTACGGTCACTCGAAGTTTTGTATATATTTTTGAATACTTAAACAAATAAAAACATGGGTTTTTATTTAAATGGGCCTCACCTCAATTTACACCGTCCCAGCTCCACTACAAAACTGATCCACCCAACGTTAAAGCCCACACATTATTAAATTCCCTTCTTCCCCAGTCTAAATCCGATCCCTGCTAACATAATTCCCCCGTTGACCTTCCAGTTGACCCCCCGCTTTCATCCGCCTCGGCCACCAGTTTCCGGCGCAACCACCACCATCGAACTCTGCTCCGAATCCTCTTCCATTTCCGATCCCACCGATACCAAAATGACCCACCTCGTGTTCGCTTCCTGTCGCGACTCTCTTCAGTGACCCCGTCACTTTTGTCAACCGGATCGAACCCAACTTCACCAAGGGACTCGGCTTTCCACACTCGACGCCACCAATACCTCGATTCCACCTCCTACCTCGCTTATCACCATTACACTCCAACCCTAGTTCACAAACCAAAAACCAGCGTCGACAAAGTGGAATCGCACATGACAGAATGGGTACCAGATCGAAGAGCAACCCACCATGATCTCTAATCTATACAAGTTTCGATTTATAGGAATTTAATTCATTTGATTTTGATTTTTCTTGCTCACCAAATGTTTGCTGTGAATGGGTTTCTACGGTTATATATATGAGGTTTGGGGTTGTTGCCATTTGTGGCTGAGAATGGTTGTTGCGTGGACTTGTTGTGATCATAGAAAAATGGGGAGGATATTTTAAATTGATTTTATATTTTATTTAAATGATTTTCTCGTCGTATCCACCTTCTAAAAATCACAGTGGTTACATACAATACCTAAAAATCACCAAACTGGACATGTAGCTAGAGTTCGACATTACGGTCCCAACGAAACTGGTTTCGTCGAATTCCGACTCCGTCTGCTCATACAGCGTATTTTTAACCGTCGAAATACTGACTGTTTTACACTCTAAAAATTCGTACGGCCACACAGTGACTCTAAAAATCACGAAACTGGAAATCTAACAATAATTTGATGTTGCGGATCCAACAAAATTAGTTCCGTCGAATTCCGACTTCGTTTGCAAAAGTGGCTATTTTTAAAGCTCTAAATAGCCCATTTAAATATATAAATATATTTAAATATAATTAAATTAAATATAAATAAATTTATATTATTGTATATATTCACAGTGGAATACCATACAGCTTCAGAAAAATTATATACTTGATATTCCAAGTCCGGGTTGAATCGATATTCAAATTATATTGAAAATCCATTTATAACGTAAATAAAGCGTTACGAATTATAAAGGAATTTCACAGCGACTTTTCTGAAATTTGATTTGGACATAAATCAAAATCTACACGACGAAATCCTGATTTTTCTCTTCCACTAGAAAGATATACTCCACCAGCTCCACACGTTTCTCGTTTCACAGAAATCCGGCTTAAAACGAATCCTGTACATTCAGTTGAAGTTCGAATCGCCAATTCACGAACTGCAGCGCCATTTCGAGCTCGATTTTAATTATAATATAATTATACGTTCAAACTGTCGTCGATTGAATATATTCGTCAATATAATTCAACTTTAAGCTGAATTAAATCCAAGGGACGACCTCGTTCATAGAATATTGTGATTTCCAATATTCTTGATTATTTCTGAATTAAATATATTATTTAATTATTTAATTTAATTAAATATTCCCTATTATTAAATTAAACCTCTATTTAATTCACCACATCACGATATATATAATTAAATAAATTAACTATAATACCCCTGACAGTGCGGGTCATTACATTCTTCCCCACTTAAAATAATTTCGTCCTCGAAATTGCTAAGTTAGAGGACGACCCTATTTATTGGAACTCCTAAGATTTGTTTACCCCTTATTTCTCATTTCAACAGAACCAATTAATATCGACTAAAATACTAATTCTTCCGACTAACTAAAATTTTCAAAAATGCTGAAAATTTTCTAACACTTTAAATTCCCAGAAAATTTTGCCATAACCTCCTTTGTACAGTCCTATCGGTAAAACTACAACTCGCCTCTCTAGGCCATCTCCAACCCAAAATAAAATCAAACTATTTCCCAGCTTACGCTTATTTGGATTAAAACGGATGTTGTGTAAAACATCGTTACGACAACCCAAATACTATATTCAACTAACTCTTATCCAACATTGATCTTCGAGCCTGAAATCTTACTATTTATTTGTTAATAATGAAACCAATCAAGTTGGGGTATAACTACCTCTCAGACCTTGACTGAATAACATTTATAACGTCAAAACATATAAGACTGCTTACTCAAATAATCAATACCATACAACTAATTATTCACTTTTAGGCACGTATACTCTTTCTCTTTTTAAGTTCGTTTTAACTCTAATCCCTTAATTCTAACTGATTAACACTAACTGGTTAACTCTACCTGGTTAACTCTACCGGTTAACTCTACCTGGTTAACTCGACTTGATTAACTCGACTTACTTAACCCAACTGGTAAACTCGACTTACTTAACTTAACCGGTAAACTCGACTTACTTAACTCAACTGGTTAACTCTACTGAACTGGTTAGCTCTACTGAACTGGTTAACTCTACTGAACTGGTTAACTCTACTGGTTATTCATTAAGTTCCTTTTAACAACGTTTATCCATTTTTTTAAAGATTTACTTTTGGTAACGGTTCTTCACTTTAAAAAATGATTTTTCCTTTTCAATTTACCTATATTTATTTCATATAAATATTTCCTTTATATTTGGTTTTCACAAATATTTCCCTTATATTTGGTTTTCACAAATATTCCTTTTATATATTCTAACTCCTTAAATTTTCGGGAAAATTCTCCATAACCTCCTTTGTACTGGGAGCATCGGGATATTTCACACAGCCTCCCATGGCCCTCACCAATCCCAAAAGAAAAAAGAAAAGCCAAGCGGCTAGCCGATTCGGCTCACAAATCTAATGCTTATATCAAATATAAACTTGTACCTTTTGTCGGCATATTAACTTTATAACCTTCACCTGTTATCAACCCAACTTATACCAAAGGTCATCTCAACAAATTTTCAATCAGTCCTCATCCACAAATTCAATCATTCGTTTATATCCAAGCCAAATACCCTTTCAACCTTGAGTTTGATTCTCTATTTCGAACTCTTAACTTGGTTACCAAATCATACTTCAAATTCGAATATCCCAAATCCAATTCATCTCGATATCATTCGATTTCGATTATCACTTAACTGGATTTATTTAAATTCCAATTTGTTTTCACAAATTTTAATTCCAATTTGGCTTTAAATTCAACAGTCTTTTCCTGGGAGATTTTTTTTTAAATTGCTTCACCTTTCAAAAATCAAATATTCCTTTTTGAAATTCAACACTACTTGTTTTTCCCAAAACAAATTCAAAAACAATCTCTTTGGTAGTAATCCGTCACTTACCACTCGAAGATGAACACTGATGATGCTGCAGTCATCATCAGAGTTTATTTTCCAGCTACAGAAGTGAGTTCACTACTATAAAACCATTTCTAACCATTTCCACTTTGAAATTCATTTCAAAAAATATAATTCACACTGCTTGTAAAACAATTTAAAATCTCCCAGGATCTTAAATTTTCGTTATACTTAAATCCAGATTTATTTACAAACTTCTTTCCAATTTCTGGGATTTTAATTCCAACTCTGATTTAAATTTCCGATTTAACTCATCTGATTCCACGTATTTTACTTATATGAATTCTGGTTGGTTATTTACATAACCATTTCAACTAAAATCTTACTCGATTATAATTACAACCAATATATCCACTATATTATAATTTTGATATATATATATATATCTTCTCTATATCAAGATATACCTTGGGCAAACTTATTTTAATTTACCCTCTTTTCAAAACATATCGTGACGACCCATCGTATTCAAGTGTTTAGTAACTCCTACCGATACAGTGGATCAAACTGATCGACCAGAACTCATAAACAACTCAGCCAATGAATCTTCACAATAAAAAACCATTTTTATATCAAATACAAATACGCACTCGTATATATACACTCAAACTCAATCTAGGGTATTACTAACCCTATCTCTACCGAGTCACGCCACAGAGCCAAGTAATTCTTAACTTAAGCTCTGATACCAACTGTAACGACCCGGATTTTTAGCGGCTTTGGTTATCGACGTAAGCCCGACGTCGATAACCAAAACATCGAAAAATCCCGGTAGTTAATGAAAGAAATTAGAAGGTGAGAATAGATAAGATAGAAACTTAGAATAGAAGAAGAAGAAGAACACAACATCAGAGTAACTCGAACCTCACAGCGGAACGAATAACATATAATAGATAACATAACTTTGAAATATAACAGTTATGTATACAATAGCACTTATCAGAGTACAACACTTACAACACAGCGGAAATAACTATAGCTAAATGATCTTGAAGCCTCCTGCTCCACGCTCTTCCAGTATATCTGTAAATCCCGACTACTTGACTGCCCGTACAAATTTAGGCACCCAAGAGTTTAGGGAAAACAACAAAGTAAACTCCGGGTCAGTCATGGGACTGGTATGAGTAAACAATTTGAACATGTATATGAACAAGTAAACGATATCTCATAAGACCACGCCGCATAACGGAACGGGTTTTTCCCTTATGAGAATCCAAAATATCTTTATATCAAAAACCTTTTGATATTATAATAATGTCTATGTACAAATAGATATCAACTAGCAGAAACGCTTTCATCTCACGTTCTACATATATAGTATACAATCAAAATCGCAAGCACGTATTGGATAATGGATTTCCAACTATGACAAGGTATGGAACCACCTTCCGATCAGTGTACTCTAGGAACAATACACTGGAGTTCAACAAGAACATCTTGTAACTCAGCCACACATGACCGACCACTCATTTCGCTTGAGTGTATCGAATGTACATCACCAACGGTTGGGATCAGCAACCGTTCCCATATATATATGGGACAGCATTGATAGATTTAAGAAACAAATGAATATTCACTAGATAGGTGATTATACACCCTACTTCGATGAGACCGACTTAGCCATGCTGCCTGCCCGATTTATGTCATTTAGCGGATGATGAGGCTAGAAGCTACGCTTTATCATCGCATCAGATTCACTTCGAATGCCACATTGTCAGATCCATCAGAATCACTAATTGACGTCTACAACCATACATTACGCGTCAGCTAAAAGAAGTTTCCTTCTCCGCTTCCACTCTTGGTATAGTTGAAGAAATCAATGTACGTGACCGTCTGGAAATACTATGTCAGACATCCATCTTCGTTCACTTAGAAATGTCACATCGTCATACCCGCCAAATCACAAATTGACTTGTCCAAAAATAACACGGGTATACAGCTAAGAGAAACGAATTCCTCCGCCACCAAACGTGAATACGTTTGAACAGATCAACTTACGCGATCCATTGGATATACTCTGTCAGATCTTCGTCCATACAAGTTGTCCTGGGACTGGACAAACCGAAGGCACTATTCTGTAAACAGGATAGCCCTTGCATTTTACTCCGTCTTCAATTATCTTTGGCATATATGATTCGCAACGCTTATGCCAATACAGAGTGGTTCTATGGATAATAATCCAACCGGTCTCTCCATATTAACAACGTTAAAATGGTCAAAAACTTCGATAGTCTGTGAGTTAACTATCGAAGAAAACAAGTGTGCAAACAACGATCTAAATTCCAAATGGAATGTCAATCGATCAATCATCATGTATATCTATACATATTTCCTTATTTTCTATATTTAGAAAATATTTGTTATCAACGTTGGAAAACATTTCCATTGTTTATTTACGTATCACTATCCTTCCACAACTATCAGACTCTAACTATAAACTAACAAGAGAACAACTTCCTAAGTATAAACCCCGAAGGCCGAAACCAACATCAGATCGATACCCAGGAAATCATTCAACTTATTAATCTCTAGTCAGATTCTAATTTTGCTTAACTCTATATTCTTTAACTCCATTCGCTCAACTCTAGATCGCAGCGATCACAATGGTTACGCCTGATTCCCTCAGGAAACATCCGAACGCCGTAGGCTATTTACAGCCCTGCGAATTACGCTAGCAGTCGTGCTAAAGGGCAACTCATCCTGAATAACTATGTTTGTTTTAACTCTAACTGTTAAACTCTAACTGTTTAACTCTAACTGGTTAACTCTAACTGGTTAACTCTATCTGGTTTTACTTGGTTTGACTAACTCCATTTATTTACTCGACTGACTAATTCAACTCGATTACCCTAACTTGATTTACTTATCTTGATTAACTAAATTAATCACTTTGATTAACTCGACTAATTCACTTTGGTTAACTTAACCAATTCACTTAGTTTAACCTAACTATTCACTTAACTCATGTCGAATAAACTATATTCGATAACTCCTCTAACTCTATTCGAATAAACTATATTCGATTTACTCCTTTACTCTATTCGAATAAACTATATTCAATTAACTCCATTCGATGAAACTAACATCGATTAACTCCTTTCGATTACCATGTTCGATTTACTTTATTCACTTTATAAAGATTTCCTTTTTAACAACGTTTTATTCATTTGAAAAGATTTACTTTTAAATAACGGTTCTACACTTTAAAAATGATTTCCATTTTATAACGTTTCCTTTTCAATTCTATTTGTAAATGGTTTACAAATATTCCCTTTTCAAATTTATTCTTGAAATATTCTAACTCCTTAAATTCCCGGGAAAATTCGCCATAACCTCCTTTGTATCGGGAGCATCGGGAAAATCCCCAAACCCGCCACATAGGCCTTTCCATTCAAAAGAAAATGTTTTGAAATTATTTTCTTTTTCAAAATAACTCCTATTTATAAATATCCCAATTTATAAATATTCCTTATTTAAAAATATTCGAATTTTTAAATATCTCTTATTCAATATCACTTTGAAAAATCTCCTTTATCTACATTCCGGTATGTCATGGTATTCAATCATATCAAATCACGATGTTCAATATCGTCCATACACACACAATCAACAACAGGTTATAATTCACATCATATATCAAAATATATGAAAAACAATAAAATAACTGTTGAGGAATCCAGTCGGATTCCTCCAACCTGTTTCCCTGCATCACAGATGTTAGACCGTATAGATAACATCAGTTTCAGTTCCATATGATATATTCTGTTAAACAGAATCAATATAGAAATTTAACTAACTGACTAGCAGTTCAATCAAACAATCAACACATAGTAAATCAGACAATTTCTAACAGTTCTAAAGATACAACATGAAATTATAAACTGTTTAGAATTGGTGAGATTTACTCACATTAGACTGTTATCGTTAAAACGATTAACTGTCTTTTGTTTTAGATGGACAATTTATTTCACCATAAATTGTAACGAGCTTGGATTCACTCCCAGTCAGTCTCATTGTGTTGCCCCCGTCCATACGATCCCAACGCAACTTACGGTTCGTGATTCTGATTTCATATGAATAAGTTACGGTCACTCGAAGTTTTGTATATATTTTTGAATACTTAAACAAATAAAAACATGGGTTTTTATTTAAATGGGCCTCACCTCAATTTACACCGTCCCAGCTCCACTACAAAACTGATCCACCCAACGTTAAAGCCCACACATTATTAAATCCCCTTCTTCCCCAGTCTAAATCCGATCCCTGCTAACATAATTCCCCCGTTGACCTTCCAGTTGACCCCCCGCTTTCATCCGCCTCGGCCACCAGTTTCCGGCGCAACCACCACCATCGAACTCTGCTCCGAATCCTCTTCCATTTCCGATCCCACCGATACCAAAATGACCCACCTCGTGTTCGCTTCCTGTCGCGACTCTCTTCAGTGACCCCGTCACTTTTGTCAACCGGATCGAACCCAACTTCACCAAGGGACTCGGCTTTCCACACTCGACGCCACCAATACCTCGATTCCACCTCCTACCTCGCTTATCACCATTACACTCCAACCCTAGTTCAAAAACCAAAAACCAGCGTCGACAAAGTGGAATCGCACATGACAGAATGGGTACCAGATCGAAGAGCAACCCACCATGATCTCTAATCTATACAAGTTTCGATTTATAGGAATTTAATTCATTTGATTTTGATTTTTCTTGCTCACCAAATGTTTGCTGTGAATGGGTTTCTACGGTTATATATATGAGGTTTGGGGTTGTTGCCATTTGTGGCTGAGAATGGTTGTTGCGTGGACTTGTTGTGATCATAGAAAAATGGGGAGGATATTTTAAATTGATTTTATATTTTATTTAAATGATTTTCTCGTCGTATCCTCCTTCTAAAAATCACAGTGGTTACATACGATACCTAAAAATCACCAAACTGGACATGTAGCTAGAGTTCGACATTACGGTCCCAACGAAACTGGTTTCGTCGAATTCCGACTCCGTCTGCTCATACAGCGTATTTTTAACCGTCGAAATACTGACTGTTTTACACTCTAAAAATTCGTACGGCCACACAGTGACTCTAAAAATCACGAAACTGGAAATCTAATAATAATTTGATGTTGCGGATCCAATAAAATTAGTTCCGTCGAATTCCGACTTCGTTTGCAAAAGTGGCTATTTTTAAAGCTCTAAATAGCCCATTTAAATATATAAATATATTTAAATATAATTAAATTAAATATAAATAAATTTATATTATTGTATATATTCACAGTGGAAAACCATACAGCTTCAGAAAAATTATATACTTGATATTCCAAGTCCGGGTTGAATCGATATTCAAATTATATTGAAAATCCATTTATAACGTAAATAAAGCGTTACGAATTATAAAGGAATTTCACAGCGACTTTTCTGAAATTTGATTTGGACATAAATCAAAATCTACACGACGAAATCCTGTTTTTTCTCTTCCACTAGAAAGATATACTCCACCAGCTCCACACGTTTCTCGTTTCACAGAAATCCGGCTTAAAACGAATCCTGTACATTCAGTTGAAGTTCGAATCGCCAATTCACGAACTGCAGCGCCATTTCGAGCTCGATTTTAATTATAATATAATTATATGTTCAAACTGTCGTCGATTGAATATATTCGTCAATATAATTCAACTTTAAGCTGAATTAAATCCAAGGGACGACCTCGTTCATAGAATATTGTGATTTCCAATATTCTTGATTATTTCTGAATTAAATATATTATTTAATTATTTAATTTAATTAAATATTCCCTATTATTAAATTAAACCTCTATTTAATTCACCACATTACAGAAAACATTTCCGTTTCTTGTTTTCTTTATTAGAAAACATTTCTGGTTTCTTATTTGGAAAACATTTCCAAAGCTTCTTCATTGGACTTAGACAGATGTTTTAAACAAACCATCGCGATGCCAACTCAAACCATTTCCTTTACCGCCGAACCTTAACTATTCCTTAGTTAAAAACGAAGCCAATCAAGTTGGGGTAGAACTACCTCTCAGACCTTAACTGAGCAACATTTCTAACTTTGAAATAGACAAAGTTCATTTTATATCCCTTTACTAACTTCCTTACTTAACCCTCCTTCGAATAGCTATATTCGATTGACTCTTTCACTTAACTCTATTCGATTAACCCTTATCAATTAACTCTATTGGACTAACACTATTGGATTAACTCTATTTGACTAACGCTATTGATTTACTCATTTCACTTAACTCCTTTCGAATAAACTATATTCGATAACTCCTTTTACTTTCTTCGAATAAACTATATTCGATTAACTCATTTGCTTCTACTCTAATCGATTTAAACTAACATCGATTAACTCCTTTGCTTTAACTCTAATCGATTAAACTAACATCGATTAACTCTTTTACTTTAACACTAATCGATTAAACTAACATCGATTAACTACTTTTACATTAACACTGATCGATTAAACTAACATCGATTAACTACTTTTACTTTAACACTAATCGATTAAACTAACATCGATTAACTACTTTTTACTTTATTCTCTAATCGATCAACTAACATCGATTAACTCTATTGCTTTAACTCTAATCGATTAAACTAACATCAATTAGCTCTTTTTACTTTATTCTCTAATCGATTAACTCTATTGCTTTAACTCTAATCGATTAAACTAACATCGATTAACTCCTTTTCGAATAAACTATCCATTTATAAGGATTTACTTTTAGTAACGGTTCTTCACTTTACAAATGATTTCCTTTTATTCTAACTTATCCTTTGATTTTATAAATATTTCTTTTATAAAAATTCTTTTCCTTTTCTATATAAAATCCATCGATTTTATATAAATAATTCATTTTCAAAATACACTTTGAAAATATTCCTTTATCAACATTCGGTATGTTATGGTATTCAACATATCAAATCACGATGATCAGTATCGTCCAAACACATATAATCGACAATAGATTATATATCACATCATATATCACAATATATGAAAAACAGTAAAAATAAATGTTGAGGAATCCAGCGGATTCCTCCAACCTGTTTCCCTGCATCACAGATGTTAAACAATATAGATAACATCACTTTCAGTTCCATATGATATATTCTGTTAAACAGAATCAATATAGAAATTCAACTAACTGACTAGCAGTTCAATCAAACAGTCAACATACAGTAAATCAGCCAATATCTAACAGTTCTAAAAATACAACATGAAATTATAAACTGTTCAGAGTTAGTGAGATTTACTCACATTGGCACGTTAACCGTTAAATAACGGTTTGCGTTATTTGATTCAGTAGGACAATTTATTTCGCCATAAATTGTAACGAGCTCGGATCCACTCTCAGTCAGTTCCATGGTGTAGCCACCGTCCATACGATCCTGTTGGATCTAGTTTCGCCAAATTCCCATTTTCTTCTTCGGCCCGTCAAGACAAAATAACCCGACCCGCCAAAACCTTTCTTCCTCATAACTCAATTCCCTATTTCCTTTGAAAACCCTTACTAAAATTCACTTCACCTCAAGCCTCTTCATCCCTTTATCGATATCAAAGAGAACACCGCCTCGATACTCCTCTATGACTAACTCGTTGCCAGAACATGTATTAAAAACTGAAAACCCAAAAACCATCAGACTTTCCTTGTTAATAGCTAATACCATTTTCATCTAGATCAACTAGTAAACTCATATCCCATCCTTTGTTGAAAATGTGAATGGTACTTCCACTTTCACGGAAGATCAAATATGAATAGCAGGTAAATTAATAATTAACACATCCCTCAACATATAACTAACCAATGATTTACTTTAAATGTCACTGCTACTTACTTTCTTCCACAAGAATTTATAACCGTGACTATATTTCACCAATATACAACCCAAAAAGGCACTGCCTTATCCACGTTTTGAAACTGAACCAGACCCATTTTCACCATGCCGCATCACTGCATCCAACCCCACACTCACCTGACTCCTACATCTGAATCTGACCCCTCATGTACTGCCAACATTAAATCCCATCTTCACTTCATACTCTCCCTTCTCCAAACTTCACCGCAACTCTCCCAGTAACAAACTCCAAACCCTGTCGCTCACCAAGACTGACCACCGGTCCTCCATCCCTCATCGCAGACGGAGCACCGCACTTTTCTCAACTTCCGACCCCAATCCCGCCTCGCCTTGCTCCTCCAATACCGAGTAAAGTCGCCCCAAACGCCACGCCTGTAGCTTCCCTTTCTGGTTAACGTAGGTCTTCAGATCCGATCATGATGGGTCAGTTGACGGATCTCGTTGAGCTTAAGGCTTTGGTAGTTGGGAATATTTGATTTGTTGAGTGAATAAGGAGATCGAGGGGCAGGGATTTTCGAATGATGCTGTTCGTTGAAAATGAATGGCGGCGGAAAGCGCTTGGACAGTTTTGTGCTGAGAAATGATTTTAGGTTTTTAAGAAGTTAAACCATTATATAGGATATAGTGGGAGTTTCTGTCTTGCTATGCACCACGAAATGTTTAAAGGAAAGAGTTAGGCCACGTTCTTTCTTTAGAAACCACAAGTAACGGTTGTTTTAGAAGGGTGGAACGTGGATAGGTTAAGGAATCACATTTATATATACGTTTACTATGGGTACTTCATTTCGTGAAACTCGTTTGTTTACGAACTGCTATAGACAGTAATAACCATACCGTTGTGATCAGCGATGTGCCAGGATTCCAATAATATAACAATATCGGTAGATGGACTCATATTTTGAAACTTCAAAATGTTGATTTCAGGGTGCGAAATACTTCAAATAAAAAGTTGCTTATAAAATTAATTAAAAATTACAGTAAAATTCTAAAAATTAAATTATCACTATTTCCCAAAAGAACCTTGTCTAAATTCAAACCTGATCTCTAGTTATATCGAATAAACCGATACGGTCGATAAACGATTCTATAGCGACTATTTCAGAATTTGATTTGGACATAAATAAAAATCTACATGACGAAATCCAGATTTTTCTCTTCCTCTAAAAAGATATACTCCACCAGCTCCACACGTTTCTTGTTTCACAGGAATCCGATTTAAAACGAACTCCGTATTTTCAGTTGAAGTTCAAATCGCCAAATAGCGAACTGCCGCGCCATTTCAACTCGTTTATAATTATTATAAACTATACGTTCAACTGTCGTTTATATAATATATTCGTTATTTTAATTCAACTTTAAGATGAATTAAATATCATAGATGATCCGGTTCACACCATATCGTCATTTCAGCCAATTCTGATTATTTCAGAATTAAATATATTATTTAATTTATTATTTTAATTAAATATTCATCATTATTTAATTCCACGACCATTTAATTCACCATATCACTATTTATATAATTGAATAAATTAATCAAAATACCTCTGCCAATGCGGGTCATTACAATCTTCCCCACTTAAAATAATTTCGTCCTCGAAATTGCTAAAAGGTAGAGGACGACCCTATCGACTGGTTAGAACATATTTGTTCACTTCTTAACTTCAGTTTCAGCTAAACCAATTTAATTTTAATTAAATTATTAATTAATTCTTATCAACGAAAATTTTCAAAAATCCTGAAAATTTTCTAACGCCTTAACTCTTCGAAAAATTTCGCCAGCACCTCCTTTGTACTAGTCAATCATTAAATTCTAACTCGCCTCTCTGGGCCATCTCCATCCCAAAAGAAAATCAAACAGCCAAGCGGCTTGCCAATTCGGCTTATCAAAATCTCATACCGTATGAAATATAAACTTGTACCTTTTTGTCGGGCATATCAATTCGTCACTTCCATATGCTATCAACTCAGCATATACCAACGTTATCCCAATCAAATTCTAGAATCACTTTTATCTCCAACACAACCATTCGTGTTATATCCAAGCTAAATATCGTTTCAACCTCGAGTTTGATTCTCGATTTCAAACTCTTAACTTGGTTACCAAATTCACTTCAAATTCGAATCTCCCAAATCCCATTTGTCTCGATATCATTCTAATTCAATCTCAATTACCACTTTACTAACTTTACTTTTATTCAAATCTGCTTTCACAAATTTCTGTTAAATTTGTTTTTAATTTAAACAGTCTTTCCCTGGAAGTTCTTAAACAGTTTACTCTTTTCAAAATTCAAATTTTCCTTTTTGAAATTCAACTGAGCCCAAAATCAATATTCCATTAGTTAAATCACTTCTCTATTCCTTTATCAATATTTGTTAACCAAATATTTTCAATAACCATATTGGCCTTTTATGTTATTTGGAAAACATTTCCGAATATTGCCTTCCTTTATTTTCTAAACTTTAGAAAATATATGTTATTTATAATTGGAAAATACTCTAATTATTTATCTCTTTCCGATCTCGTTTATTTCTATACTTAGGAAATATTTATTATTCTATTTCCAAGTTACACTTATTTGGGTTAAAACGGAAGTTGTGTAAAACATCGTTACGACAACCCAAATACTATATTCAACTAACTCTTATTCAACATTGATCTTCGAGCCTGAAATCTTACTATTTATTTGTTAATAATGAAATCAATCAAGTTGGGGTATAACTACCTCTCAGACCTTGACTGAATAACATTTATAACGTCAAAACAGATATGACTACTTACTCGAATAATCAATACCATACAACAACTTATTCACTTCTAAACACGTATACTCTTCCTCTATCTATCCTTACTAGATTTTATTCTAGACTTCCTTTTTGATTATACTATTCTATTTCTAAGTTCATTTCCTTATCGACTTCTATATATATCGATACGTTGATTTCTAACTATCAAATTATCTTAAAAATATTCTAACTCCTTAAATTCCCGAAAAAATTCGCCATAACCTCCTTTGTACTAGGAGCATCAGGATATTTCAAATAGCCTCCCATGGCCCTCACCAATCCAAAAGAAAAAGAAAAAGCCAAGCGGCTAGCCGATACGGCGCATAAAATCTCATATATGAATTAAATACATACCTTTTCGTCGAGCATTCTATTTCTATACCTTCATACCTTATCCTATCTCATGTATATCTATACCTGCCCAATCTATTTTAACTATACCAATCGTTTTAACTAAATTTGTTAATTAAATTTTGTTGATTTACTCTTAAGTCTATTTCACTTTTATATTTGAACATGACATGTTCAAATATATTTTAACTTGCTTATTAACTAATTTGAATCCATATTTCAAATTTTAGTTCTATATTCGATTTCAAATATCTATTTACAATTCCAATCCACCTTTCAAAGTTCAACTTCAAATTCAAAACTCGATTAACTAATTCCTCTTCGACTTAGTTAATTCTATTCAATTTCAGTTCAAATTTTATATCACTTCTATATATTCAAATCTATATATCAAACTCTATTCAAATTCTATTCAAATACTATATATTCAAATCCTATATTTGAATTCCTTTATATTTTCTATATTTGAATTCCATTTGAATTTCTATATTCAAACCCCATTTGAATTTCTATATTCAAATTCCATTTCGAACTATTTGAATTCTATATTCAAATTTCATTATTACTCTATATGAATTCTATATTCAATTTTCCATTATTTAAATCTTCTTTATTCAAATCTCATTTGAATTTCTATATTCAAATCCCCTTTTGAATTTTCTATATTTAAATCCTCTCTGAATTTTCTTATTCAAATTCTATGTTTGAACTTCCTTTATTCAAATCCCCTTTTGAAACTTTCTTTATTCATTCTTTACATAAGTCTCGATTTCAATTCCTTTTGAAATCGATATTTCTACCTTAGGAAAATAGGTTTCCCTTTCAATTTCACACTTGTATTTTTATTTCTGAATTATCCAATGATAATTCTCTTTGCTTCATTTATAAACTTCGTTCATAAAAGAACTATTTATAAACTTCATTTATAAAGGAACTTCTCGTTTTATTTCTTTTAAAACAAGTTAATATTTCAAATCTATTTAAAAATTCAAATTCTATATTTTAAATCCCATTTTGAAATTCAACACAACTTGACTTTCGCAAAACAAATTCAAAACAGTATCTCTGGTAGTAATTCGTCACTTACAACTCGAAAATGAATACTGATGATGCAGCTGTCATCATCAGAATCTATTTTCCAGCGATCGAAGTGAGTTCAATACTATAAAACCATTTCTAAACATTTCCACTTTGAAATTCATTTCAAAATATAATTCACACTGCTTGTAAAACAATTTAAAATCTCCCAGGATCTTAAATTTTCCTTATTTTTAATCCAAATCCATTTACAAACACTTATCCAATTTTCCAGAATTCTAATTCAAATTTCTGGTTTAAATTTCAGATTTAACTCATCTGATTTCACGTATTTCACTTATATGAATTCTGATTGGTTATTCACATAACCATTTAATTTATAATCTTACTCGATTATAATAACAACCAATATATCCAATATATTCAAAATATAATTTGGGTAAAATTATTTTCATTTGCCCCTTTTTTCAAAACATACCATGATGGTTCATCGTATTCAAGTGTTTAGTAACTCCTACCGATACAGTGGATCAAACTGATCGACTAGAATTCACAAACAACTCAACCAATGAATCTCCACAATATAAAACAATTTTTATATCAATAACAAATACGTTCACTCGTATATATACACTCAACTTGTAACACCCCACCTCCGCCAGGGTGGCTCTTGCAAGCACTCTGACTTTGGAGGGGCGTTTGTACCGGGTAAACATGCATAATGATATATCAAGGCAGAACAAGAACATATGTATATATATGTAAACAGAGTAAATAAGATAAGTAAAACAGCGGAAGATTTCAAACTATTTCAAAAAAAGTCTGGTACAACATAATGTCAACTTTCCAAATACACAAGTCTAGATAAAAACAACATCACTGAAAAAACTGAAATACATAAGTACTATCCCCAAAATAAGTGATAACCATAGCTAGCTTCGTGTCAAGACCGTACATGAGCTAAAATCCCACAAGCAAGCGATCAGAAATCCAAGCTAAGCTCCAATATTCCCACCCTGAGAACCTGGGGGGGGGGGGGGGAAACGGAAGAAAAGAGGCGAAAGAAAAACAGGTCAGTCAAAAAGACTGAGTAAGCCCTACTACAATCAATGTAAACTGATAAAGTTAACTGGCATGAGAAGCAGGGATGAACATAAGGATAACAACATACTAGCCTGATGATTAACTAACAAGGTAGATAAAGGTGTCATCGCATAATCAGGTTTAAGGTTTTTGCACCACAGGTGTACTAGCAAGCTAACATGACTTGAATAAACAAGTATTGATCCCTTGGCCCAAGCTTTGGCCCAATAACATGAAGTGACCCTAATACGAGGTCCAATAACATGAAGTGACCCTAATACGAGGTCCAACCAAACGGTCTAGTCGATCGGCTCCCTATAAGCCTAACTCGTCACGTGTTGGTGTCAATACGGCCCAAACATAATTGTAGTCAGACTGTGCTGGGTCTCCCGTCGGGTGTATCAAGCCCTAGGGTGTCAACCCCTGGACACCATAAACATAAGTGCACAGTCTAGATCTACTGGTACCCGTGCTTGATTTTCTCCGGCTACGGACTACGTGCACGACCGTAGTCCGTCCGGAACTACACCGGCGTACCACTCTGCCGTCGTTTTGGTCACTTACCTCAAGTCCAGTAATCGTGCCCCACCCTAGCCTAGTCCCTAGGGTCTTAATGATACAAACTTGGGATTACTGCTGGAGTGGACCCCCATTGCTAGGATTTTCTAGTGGGTTAAGTACGGTTTAACCCTTTTACTAATCATGGATTAACTTGGTTAAGTGTAACGATGGGTTCACGACTTAACCCCGATTAATCCACCAAGCCCAAATTGGTTAAGTATTAAGTGAACCATGACTTAACCCTAATCATGAGGCATTAATTAATTTAATGTGCCTTAACCTCTCACATTAGACCTTGTTGTGGTTACTAGTTAAGCCGGGCGGGTCCGGGTAGCTTTACACCACAACTTGGTCTAACCTCGGGTTCAAAGTACAACATGACCAACTTCTCACATTGGGTCCTATTGTTTGTAGCAACTAGTTAAGCCGGTCGGTTCCGGGTAGTTTTACGCTACAAACTCAACCCAACCTCGAGTTGGTCACACTTATATTTTCTAAGTGTCATGTCCATTATGTTTCCAAAACATATTACAAGTTTTCGAGCATTTGGGTAGACCTAACTTAATAGGTAAATTCCCAATGGGTAGACCTAACTTAATAGGTAAATTCCCAATCTTATGTTTTTATGTCTTTTAAGTTTACCCAACCCCAAACGCAATCCCATCGCTTACATATCGCAATAGCGCATAAAGGATAGAAAGAGGGAACTTGGCATAATCATGACATAAAGGTGTTGAAGCCACAAGTTTAACATGGTGGCATATGAATGTACATATGTTCATATACTTGCATATTACATTTTTAGGCCTCAAAAGCATGCATAAAACCAAACTTAGCATATTGGTGATACATGGTGATAAATGACATGTAGAAATGGCCATAAGTTCGCATTTAGCCTCACATGCAAGTTATCATAAGAGATATGATAACTTACATGTTGCCAAAATGCAACCTTTAGCATAAAGCTTGAAGCTTTATGTTCATATACTCAAGGTAAGCTTGCATAACATGATAACATGAATAAAATGATCCACCCAAACTTGCATATATAACATGACAACTTGCATATCATAACATGGCAAACTTGCATAACATAACATGGCAAACTTGCATATCATAACATATCAAACTTGCATAACATGACATAGTAAACTTGCATATCATGGCAAACTTGCATATCATAATGATCAACCAAACTTGCATCATTCATTTAACTTTAGAGTTTAAATATGAAAGTAGAAAAGGGCTTACAATGCTTGTGAAGACACAAAAATATATATAGATTGAGACAAAGCCCTTATGCAATCAAATAAACCCAAAATGCAAGCTCCAATAGAAAAACCCTTGAGCCAAAATGATCAAAACCCTTGCTTTATGATGTAAATATGGAAACTTGACTTGAATGCAAGCTAATGACACTCATACAAGCTTGAAAACACTTGTATGCATGGAAAATCTCTCATAGAAATAACTTAGAAATTTTATGAAGAGAGTGGAGGCCATGAGAGGAATAATTTTGCCATAGTTTAGTTGTAGGGTTGAATAATGATGATTTAGGGTTAGGTTAGGGGCTTATTTATAGAGATTAGGATTAGTTTCAACCTTTGGATTAAACCCTAATTCCAATCTCAGCCCTTAAAACCGAATCTGGCCCCAAAACCTAACCAAAACCCCAAAATGGTGCACCAGGCAAAACTGCCCGGCTGAACCAAGTCGACACCCAAGTCGACAGGGCTGTCGACTTGGGCCTAACCATGTCGACTGCCCAGTCGACAGGGCTATCGACATGGGTGGTCTGGCGGGAAATTTCCCGCCTGCGCCCAACTGCCCTAATTTCCAAATTCAAACTTGAATTTGAAATCTGTTTTTACTTTGAAATTTTCTGAAAACTTCGTTGGGCCTTATTCGGGTCATACGGACTCCGATTTTCGAAAACTCGGACTCTATTTCGCGTATTTTTCCGAGACGAACGCAATGGCATAGCCCGTTTCCCTTGATTCAGATTTATAAATTAAATTCTGCCTCGATTTATGTTATAACAGGTTATTGAAAATACGGGTTGTTACACAACTCAATCTAGGGCATTACTAACCCTATCTCTACCGAGTCACGCCACAGAGCCAAGGTAATTCTTAACTTAAGCTCTGATACCAACTGTAATGACCCGGAAAAATGCGATCTTGGTTATCCGATATACAACACATATCGAACATTCAAGGATCGAAAATGACCGAATAGTTAATGAAAGAAGACAGAGGGTGAGGAAAGGTAAGATAGAAAATTAGAATAGAAGAAGAAGAACACAACATCATAGTAACACGAATCTCACAGCGGAACGAATAAATATATTTCATAACATAACTTTGAAATACAAATCTGTACTTGAATATACATATCATTATCAAAGTACATCACTTGTAACACAGCGGAAATAACTATAGCTATATGATCTTGAAGCCTCCTGCTCCAGCTCTTCAACTATATATGTAAATCCCGACTACTTGACTGCCCATACAAATTTAGGCACCCAAGAGTTTAGGGAAGACAACAAAATAAACTCCGGGTCAGTCATGGGACTGGTATGAGTAAACAGTTTAAAAACAGTTCGAACAAGTAAACGATATCTCATAAGACCACGCCACATAGCGGAACGGGTTTTTCCCTTATGAGAATCCAAGATAACTTTATATCAAAAACCTTTTGATATTATAATAATGTCTATCAACCACAGTATAGATAAACATTTAGCAGAAACGCTTTCATCTCACGTTCTACATATATAGTATACAACTCAAAACCGCAAGCACGTATTGGGTAATGGATTTCCAACTATGACAAGGTATGGAACCACCTTTCGCTAGTGTACCTCTAGAGAGGAATACACCGGGTTCAACAAGAACATCTTGCCACCCGGCCACACATGACCGACCACTCATTTCGCTTGAGCGTATCGAATGTATATCACCAACAGTTGGGATCAACAACCGTTTCCCGAATGGGACAACATCAACAATAGATTTTTAGAAGTAAATGAAACTCTAGATCAGGTGATTATATACCCAACTTCGGTGCGACCGACTTAGCCATGCTGCCTGCCCGATTTCTGTCATTTACTGGATGATGAGGCTAGAAGCTACGCTTTATCATCACACCAGATTCACTTTGAATGCCACATCATCAAATCCATCAAATCACCGATTGACGTCCTCAACCATACATTATGTGTTAGCTAAAGAAGTTTCCTTCTCCGCTTCCACTCTTGGTACGGTTGGAGAAATCAATATACGTGATCGTCTGGAAATACTCTATCGGACATCCGTCCATACAAGTCATCTAGGAACATGATGAACCGAAGGCACAATTCTATAAACGGGATAGCCCTTGCATAACTCCGTCTTCAATTTCCTTTGGCATATATGATTCGCAACGCTTATGCCAATATAGAGTGGTTCTTTGGATAATAATCCAACCGGTCTCTCCATATTAACAATGTTAAAATGGTCAAAACTTCGATAGTCTGTGATTTAACTATCGAATAAAAACAGGTGTGCAAACAACGATATTATTCCCAAATGGAAATTATATCGATCAAACATCATTTAACATTCATCTCCTTAGTTCATTAATTTACTTATCTCCTGTTTCCCTATATTCAATATTTCTTATTTTCTAAATTTGGAAAATATACGTTATTAACAATGGAAAAACATTTCCATTTCTTGTTTTCTTTATTAGAAAACATTTCTGGTTTCTTATTTCGAAAACATTTCCAAAGCTTCTTCATTGGACTTAGACAGATGTTTTAAACAAACCATCGCGATGCCAACTCAAACCATTTCCTTTGTCGCCGAACCTTAACTATACCTTAGTTAAAAACGAAGCCAATCAAGTTGGGGTAGAACTACCTCTCAGACCTTAACTGAACAACATTTCTAACTTTGAAATAGACAAAGTTCATTTTATATCCCTTTACTAACTTCCTTACTTAACCCTCCTTCGAATAGCTATATTCGATTGACTCTTTCACTTAACTCTATTCAATTAACCCTTATCAATTAACTCTATTGGACTAACACTATTGGAATAACTCTATTTGACTAACGCTATTGATTTACTCATTTCACTTAACTCCTTTCGAATAGACTATATTCGATAACTCCTTTTACTTTCTTCGAATAAACTATATTCGATTAACTCATTTGCTTCTACTCTAATCGATTTAAACTAACATCGATTAACTCCTTTGCTTTAACTCTAATCGATTAAACTAACATCGATTAACTCCTTTTACTTTAACACTAATCGATTAAACTAACATCGATTAACTACTTTTACTTTAACACTAATCGATTAAACTAACATCGATTAACTACTTTTTACTTTATTCTCTAATCGATCAACTAACATCGATTAACTCTATTGCTTTAACTCTAATCGATTAAACTAACATCGATTAGCTCTTTTTACTTTATTCTCTAATCGATTAACTAACATCGATTAACTCTATTGCTTTAACTCTAATCGATTAAACTAACATCGATTAACTCCTTTTCGAATAAACTATTCATTTATAAAGATTTACTTTTAGTAACGGTTCTTCACTTTACAAATGATTTCCTTTTATTCTAACTTATCCTTTGATTTTATAAATATTTCTTTTATACAAATTCTTTTCCTTTTCTATATAAAATCCATCGATTTTATATAAATAATTCATTTTCAAAATACACTTTGAAAATATTCCTTTATCAACATTCGGTATGTTATGGTATTCAACATATCAAATCATGATGATCAGTATCGTCCAAACACATATAATCGACAACAGATTATATATCACATCATATATCACAATATATGAAAAACAGTAAAAATAAATGTTGAGGAATCCAGTCGGATTCCTCCAACCTGTTTCCCTGCATCACAGATGTTAAACAATATAGATAACATCACTTTCAGTTCCATATGATATATTCTGTTAAACAGAATCAATATAGAAATTCAACTAACTGACTAGCAGTTCAATCAAACAGTCAACATACAGTAAATCAGCCAATATCTAACAGTTCTAAAAATACAACATGAAATTATAAATTGTTCAGAGTTAGTGAGATTTACTCACATTGGCGCGTTAACCGTTAAATAACGGTTTGCGTTATTTGATTCAGCAGGACAATTTATTTCGCCATAAATTGTAACGAGCTCGGATCCACTCTCAGTCAGTTCCATGGTGTAGCCACCGTCCATACGATCCTGTCGGATCTTGTTTCGCCAAATTCCCATTTTCTTCTTCGGCCCGTCAAGACAAAATAACCCGACCCGCCAAAACCTTTCTTCCTCGCAACTCAATTCCCTATTTCCTTTGAAAACCCTTACTAAAATTCACCTCACCTTAAGCCTCTTCATCCCTTTATCGATATCAAAGAGAACACCGCCTCGATACTCCTCTATGACTAACTCGTTGCCAGAACGTGTATTAAAAACTGAAAACCCAAAAACCATCAAACTTTCCTTGTTAATAGCTAATACCATTTTCATATAGATCAACTAGTAAACTCATATCCCATCCTTTGTTGAAAATGTGAATGGTACTTCCACTTTCACGGAAGATCAAATATGAATAGCAGGTAAATTAATAATTAACACATCCCTCAACATATAACTAACCAATGATTTACTTTAAATGTCACTGCTACTTACTTTCTTCCACAAGAATTTATAACCGTGACTATATTTCACCAATATACAACCCAAAAAGGCACTGCCTTATCCACGTTTTGAAACTGAACCAAACCCATTTTCACCATGCCGCATCACTGCATCCAACCCCACACTCACCGAACTCCTGCATCCGAATCTGACCCCTCATGTACTGCCAACATTAAATCCCATCTTCACTTCATACTCTCCCTTCTCCAAACTTCACCGCAACTCCCCTAGTAACAAACTCCAAACCCTGTCGCTCACCAAGACTGACCATCGATCCTCCATCCCTCATCGCAGACGGAGCGCCGCACTTTTCTCAACTTCCGACCCCAATCCTGCCTCGCCTTGCTCCTCCAATACCGAGTAAAGTCGCCCCAAACGCCACGCCTGTAGCTTCCATTTTTGGTTACCATAGGTCTTCAGATCCGATCATGATAGGTCAGTTGACGGATCTCGTTGAGCTTAAGGCTTTGGTAGTTGGGAATATTTGATTTGTTGAGTGAATAAGGAGATCGAGGGGCAGGGATTTTCGAACGATGCTGTTCGTTGAAAATGAATGGCGGCGGAAAGCGCTTGGACGGTTTTGTGCTGAGAAATGATTTTAGGTTTTTAAGAAGTTAAACCATTATATAGGATATAGTGGGAGTTTCTGTCTTTCTATGCACCACGAAATGTTTAAAGGAAAGAGTTAGGCCACGTTCTTTCTTTAGAAACCACAAGTAACGGTTGTTTTAGAAGGGTGGAACGTGGATAGGTTAAGGAATCACATTTATATATACGTTTACTATGGGTACTTCATTTCGTGAAACTCGTTTGTTTACGAGCTGCTATATACAGTAATAACCATACCGTTGTGATCAGCGATGTGCCAGGATTCCAATAATATAACAATATCGGTAGATGGACTCATATTTTGAAACTTCAAAATGTTGATTTCAGGGTGCGAAATACTTCAAATAAAAAGTTGCTTATAAAATTAATTAAAAGTTACAGTAAAATTCTAAAAATTAAATTATCACTATTTCCCAAAGGAACCTTATCTAAATTCAAACCCGATCTCTAGTTATATCGAATAAACCGATACGGTCGATAAACGATTTTATAGCGACTATTTCAGAATTTGATTTGGACATAAATCAAAATCTACATGACGAAATCCAGATTTTTCTCTTCCTCTAAAAAGATATACTCCACCAGCTCCACATGTTTCTTGTTTCACAGGAATCTGATTTAAAACGAACTCCGTATATTCAGTTGAAGTTCAAATCGCCAAATAGCGAACTGCCACGCCATTTCAACTCGTTTATAATTATTATAAACTATACGTTCAACTGTCGTTTATATAATATATTCGTTATCTTAATTCAACTTTAAGATGAATTAAATATCATAGATGATCTGGTTCACACCATATCGTCATTTCAGCCAATTCTGATTATTTTAGAATTAAATATATTATTTAATTTATTATTTTAATTAAATATTCATCATTATTTAATTCCACGACCATTTAATTCACCATATCACTATTTATATAATTAAATAAATTAATCAAAGTACCTCTGCCAATGCGGGTCATTACATAGATAGTTTTAAACAACAATCTAAAGTTTCTTGCTGCACCATGGTGATACAAATTGAAAAAAATTCTATGCACGAATGATAAGCAGAAGATTTTTTAATCATATTAGAGCTTTAATGGATCAAGTTGGTAATCTTATTTTCAAGCCTGATGAAATAGAGACAGAGGCTATTTACTATTTTTCAGAGCTGTTAATGGAGGCTGCACTACTATTATTCCTTCTTTTCAACCCATTGCAACTATAAATAAGCAAGGTCGGAGATTCTTATTAAAAGATGTCGCTATTTCAGAAATTCGAGATGCTTTGTTTTCTATCAAAGATGATACAAGTCCTGGTCCAGATGGCATTAATTCTAAATTTATGAAAACACATTGGAAGGAGCTAAAAGGTGATCTTTTTTTGCTATATCTGACATTTTTAAATCTGGGAAATTGCCAAAGTCTTTGAACCATACATTTATTACAGCGATTCCTAAGAATGATAAACCCACTAGTATCTCCCACTATAGACCTATATCTTGTTGTAATGTGTACTATAAAATTTTTGACAAAGTATTGTGCAACAGACTGAAACCTTTTTTGCCTTTCCTAATATCTGAGAACCAAAGTGCATTTATGAAAGAAAGGTATATAGGAGATAATATTTTGTTAGCTCATGAATTGCTCAGAGACTTGAAAAAAAGAGGTATGCCAAAGTTTTGTGTTAAAATAGATTTGCAAAAGCATATGACAGAGTTAGTAGAGAATGCATTTGCCAAATTATGTATCATATGAAATTTCCAGTGCATTTCATAAATTTAGTATATGAATGTATGTCTACTGCCTTTTTTCTATTTTAATTCAAGGTGTGCCTAAAGGGTTTATCACTTCGACAAGAGGAATCAGACAAGGAGATCATCTCTCTCCATATCTCTTTGTTATTGCAATGCAATATTTCTCATTTTTGATGGATGAAGCTACATGTCTAAGAAGATTTCATCCAAGTAGTAAAGTTCAGCCAATAATTTCACATCTTTTGTACGCAGATGATCTTATGATTTTTGGAAAATCTACTATACAAAATGCTTTGGTTCTACAATCTGTTTTTCTCAAGTTTAAGAACCATGCTGGTTTACTTGTGAATGCCTCTAAAACTAAAGTTTCCTTTAGTAATTCAGTGAACAATTCTGAAGATATTTTGAATGTTCTTGGTTTTGAACAGTGGATACTTCCTATTAATTATTTAGGGGTTCCTCTCTTTTCAAATTATCTACATTATTCAGAGTGAAATTCACTTATTCAGAAGGTTAAGAGTAAATTTCAGGATTGGGAGTCCAAACTATTATCATTCGCTGGAAGAGCTGAACTTATTAATGGTGTGATTACTCCAATTATTTTGTACTGGTTGCTTATATATCAGATTCCTGAGTTTACTTTAGATAATCTACAATCCATGTGTGCTATTTTATTTTGGGTAATTCATCACATAAAGTTTTCCGGAAATCTCTTTGTAAACCAAAGGGAGAGGGAGGAATTGGTTTGAAAAGTTTTTCTGATCTTAAAAAAGCAGCTTGTATAAAACTTTTGTGGAAATTTTTAACTGAAGACTCTTTGTGGTGCAAATGGTTACATAATAAATACTATAGACAGAAGCATTTTTGGACTATGCCTATAGACAATAATGCATCATCGACATGGAAATCTATGCTTAGACTTCGTTCAAAATCAAAGCAATTTTCCAGATCAAAAAGTTAGTACGATATTTAGGAATAATGCTTTGGACCCCAATATCCATCCTGCAACAAGGGAAATTATTAATGAAATCTGTTCTATACAAATTTTTCCAGACAGAAGCAGTGATTCATATGAATGGGGAAATGGAGGCAAATTTACTTTTCATAAAGCATGAGAATCAATTAGAGAACATGATGAAATAGATTCTGCTTTTGAACTAATTTGGCATAAGAAAAACTGTAAAAAATGGCGTTCATTGCATATTTGGCTATTATGGGAAGGCTAAATACAAAAGACAGAATTATTCGGTATGGAAATATATTAAGCGATTTATGTGCATTATGTGATACTCACTCTGAATCAATCCAGCATTTGTTCTTTGACTGTGAGTATTCCTCTTTCATTTGGTTATCATCAAAATCAAAGCTCTCCCTTCCTTTGACCATGTCTTCCATCTTAAAAGATGAAGCAAGGAGTTTGAACTCGATCTTCAAATCTTTTGGCCAAGTTCGTGATATGCGTGTGGTATGTTCACAACAACAAGTTACCTTATTTGGAAAAAAAGTAATCTTAGGATTTTTCAAAACAAGAGGACTTCTGTAACTTCTAAACTGGCACAGATTGAAAGAGAAATCGTTTTTCTGGTTCGTGATAATGGAAGTAGAACCGTGAGGAACTCGATGAATTCTGTGATTCTGGAAAGATGGGGCATTGAGTTGTTGGACGCTGGATAGTAGCCGTCGAACGAGGAAGACTTTTGAAAGAAAGTGAATAATGGGCCTTGTTGGGCTGTGTTTGTGGTTGTAACCTAATATTGATCATTGTTGTTTTTGGGCTTTTGTCTTCGTTTTGTATTTCGTCTGATTTACTTTTCTTTCTTCGTTTGTATACCAAATTCATATGTATTTTTTTTCCTGTAAGGTACTCATTTAGGTTAGGGGGGTTACAGGGTTTTAGCGAGGCATATAAAAGAGGTTTTTATTGGTATAGCAATAAAGAGTATCAATTTTCAATATATATATGTATGTATGTATGTATGTATGTATGTATGAGGAGCGATCGGGGGCACCCCTGCTTGCAGCACCCTTGTTGCACCCCCTATCCGTTCGTGACCTGCAACGATCCAAATCTAACGAGAATTTGTAGATGTTCAATCCACACATATATAACGATTTATCCAAAATTTGAGCTCGTTCCAACATTCGTATAATAATATATTTGATGTTTAAATTTAACGGTTTGAATAAACTTCTGAACAGTGAATAACTGAGCTATTATTTTGAAAATGTTACGAATATCGGAACAAGCTCAAATTTTCAATAGATCATTATATATGTGTGGATTGAACATCTACAAATTTTCGTTGGATTTGGATCGCCATAGCTCACGAACGGATAGGGGGTGCAACAAGGGTGCTGCAAAACAGGGGTGCCCGTGATCGCTCCTCATATATATATATATATATATATATATATATATACACACATATGGAGCGGCTATTAGGACACAAAATTAAACACAGAATTAGAGACACAAAATCTGGACCATAAGATTTGTTTGTCTTTATATGTGATGTGGAATTTAGGAGGAAATCTTGTGGTTGAGATTGCTTGTTTCTAAATTTGTGTCAACATTTTGTGTATAAATAGACTTTCTCATATATATACATATATATACATATATATATATATACATATATATATGTGTGTGTGTGTGCGTATGTATATATATGTATATATATATATATATATATATATAGAGAGAGAGAGAGAGAGAGAGAGGCATGCTTTATGACACTCCAATTTTCTAGCACCCCTTTTGCACCCGAGTTAAGGCAACAGAGGGTGAGAGTTAGTGGAGGGAGAGATAAAATGGTTGTGTGGTGAAAAACATGAAAGCCTAAGAGGTGCTAACAATTTTTTGGATGTCATTGAATGCTCGTATATATACAAAACATAATAAATATAGAAATTGCTCATTAGTAAGATAAAATGGAAAGCAACGTGTCACAGTATCAAATCAATCATATCAAACTGCTACTCCCTCTAGTTCAAAATATAGGACGTTTTGTGAAGTTTTTTGTTTTTTAAAATATAAGACGTATTTACCTATAATAAATTGTACCTACTTTATTGACTTATCATGAAATACTTTTATTAACTCATGTGAGTAGGTGGCTGCTTTGGAAACGACTTATATTTTGAATTGGAGGGAGTATAAATTAGTAATTTTTTGAGTGATTAGGCATAAATGGTTTAATGCATGAAATTAACAACACAACATTTAAATAAGTAAGCCAATAAGACTATTGGTGCGTTCTTAACCAACGCGAGCGGGGCATTTGAGCGGGGTATTTGAGCGTGGTACTGTAGCGAACGGGAATGTGTTTTTAGCGGTGAACGGGGTATTTGAGCGTGGTATTTTTAAAATAAGATATAAATAGATTTGATTAGACAAATACGACTACAAATACAGATACAGTTTCTAATACAAATACAATTACAAATACATTTACAGATACAAAGAAAATTAGCGCAGCCCAGCAGAAACCAACCGATCTCTAATGTTATCTCGAACTAATGCCATTTCTTGGTTTCCATCTGGGTGTACACGTTCAGTGCCTTTATTCATCGTATTTCTCATACTGTAATATTTCGCCATGTAGTGATCGGGGATTAGTTCAGGATTATCATCAAACGCCATAAAACCAGGGTCACCGCTATTATATTTGCGTATGAAATTGTGTAAGGCCATTGTAGATACGACAACTTTCACTTGAGTGTTGAACCGAAACGTAGGCATCTTGTTGAGAATGGTAAATTTCTTTTTCCAAATGTCAAATGTTCTTTCGACGGCCATTCGTAGACTCGAATGGTAGTAATTAAACACTTCATTGGCTGACTTTGGTTGATTCGTGGTATCACGGAAATGCGGAATATGGTACCGCATATTTCGGTATGGCGGTAAATATCCAGTCTGAAGGGGATAGCCCGAATCAACCAAATAATACTGTCCAGTTGGAGGACTAGGAAAGTTAGAGCTTCTATCGTTTGTAACAGCATTAAAAATTCTACTATCATGTGCAGTCCCTTCCCAACCCGCCATAACGTACGTAAACTGTAAATCGAAATCACAAACCGCTAATATATTTTGAGTTGCAAAACCCTTTCATCCGATATAAGGGATAATTTGATCAGCGGGTAAATGTGCAGATACGTGTGTACCATCTATAGCGCCAATACAGTTTCTGAAATACGGATAATACCGGGTTGAATTTCTAATGTGAGGTGGAATAGTAGTAAATTGTTGTTCTCCTGGCTTTATTACATTCGCAGCGAGTATTTGAAAAGCGTTTAGGACATCATGAAAACAAATGGAAATTGTGCTACCTGATCGTTGAAATCTTTCTTGAAGTTGTCTATTTGAAAGCCCAGTAGCCATTGTATAAATGAAAATTCCAACCATTTCGACGACACAAATTTCTGGTTTGAAACGAGACCATGATGTTGCAGTTTTTCACATAATGCGTGAAAGCAAAGTCTTTTCATCCGGAAACTATTTTGACATCGGTTTTGATGACCATTCAAAATTTCATTGATCCAAGATAAGCCATTGAACTCTGAAGTATTAATCCGCGTCATATGATTTCTCGTTTCAGCCCGTATCAGATATACCCCGTAGAGATCAATCATATCGTCGTAATGAGAGGATGAATCGGAGTTAGACATTACTCGAAAAAGTAGAAAGAGTTGAAGAAGTTGTTGAAGGAGTATTGTGAAGGTGTTAAGGGTAGAGGAGGTGATTATAAAGAGGAAGGGGAGTTGAAAATCAAGCCATTGGCGTCCGACGCGTCGGACGCCAACGGCTTGATTTTCAACTTCCACTCAGCGTTCCATGTGGCAGTGTAAATTAGTGCTCGCGTCCGACGCGTCGGACGCGACAAAAATTTCCAGCGTGCCACCAATTGACTGCGAATGCACCCTATATGTTGGTATAGTGCCAGTAATTAGTTTTTTTTCCCATATACCTTCAATTCATATAAAAGTCAAAACCAATATTGAGCAAAACACCAATTAAATCGAAGGTTCATTAATGGTTTAAACGATGGATTTATTAAGCAGTAAAGATTGCCATGTATATCAAACTAAAATATAGTGAATATTTATTGCTATTACGAAAAGCAAGGCATCGTGCAATGGAGTGAAAACAGCCATAGAAAAATGCAGTGAATACATAACATACCAAGTTTCATAGCCCAATCAGTTTACTAAATTAAATTATGGTAGTAAAATATAACTGTGCAGTAGATCATTGACACAAAAATAGTATACAAATTTACAAAGCGGATAAGATATAATTAAGTGAATAAACCAATAGCATCTTCTTTAAAGTGAACATAAATTAATTGAGTAATCAATGGTACCATAGGCGCAAAAATAGCATAAACAATGATTAACAAATTGAGTAAGAAACCATTTAGATTAATAAAGCAATAAAAGACGTAACAAAACAATAAAAAATAAAATTCAGTTGGCATTAGTATAAATGTTGGTCGCCTATTAAGAGCAAATCCGTAGAAAAACACAACTAGATTATTCACATACACGTTATATTTCTAGAATTGCTTATATCATATAATATTGTCGATGCGTTAAATCAAATAACAAAAATAACAAAAACATAAATATAATAGAAATAACAGAAACATAAATGGTACTGTCACAGGAAACAGGATCTATGAAGTGTGTGGGCAAAAAAGGTTACTGCATATAGCAAGTTAATCGAATTAATTTTTGAAAAATACTATAAATACATGGTTTTTTATGTTTTTGTACAGAAATAGGTTACAACTTGAAGTTATGGTGCTGCTGCAAAAGGAGAGGTAATTTTGCAACAAAATCAGATCATCAGTACAATAGTTGCATTCACACGATAAACAAATTATATAAGAAATAACAACAACAACAACAACAACAAAGCCATATATCCCAAACAACTTGGGGTTGGCTAGATATGGAACCCAAACTTAAAATAAAATAAAATAAATAATGATGATAATAATATATATATATAAAAAAAGGGTTTAAAATAACCAATTAAATAAAAAGTCGTCCGATAAAGGTTTTTTTAAATAATAATAAGAAGAAGAAGTAAAAATGTTCAGTAAAAGTGAAATAAAATCTAAAATAGTAAATAAAAAGTAAAAAGGTTCAGTAAACGTGAAATAAAGTCTAAAAAAAAAATAAAAAAAAATAGAGAAACACTATGGTTCTGGTGCATGGATTGCCAATTTCCATGCACTCCTATCAACTACCAGCTCTTCCGATAAACTCCAGTTACTTAAATCTCTCTTTATTATCTCCTCCCATGTCATTTTAGGTCGACCTCTACCTCTCTTTGGGCCTTCGGCGCGACCTAGAATTCCAGCACGTACAGGTGCATCGTATGGTCTACGTTGGATATGTCCAAACCATCTCAAGCGGTATTGGACTAACTTCTCTTCAATAGGTGCAACTCCAAGTTTTTCCCGAATATCCTCATTTCTAATCTGATCTCGTCTGGTATGCCCACAGCTCCAACGCAGCATTCGCATCTCTGCTATATTTATCTTCTGGACGTGTTGCCTCTTAGTAGGCCAACATTCTGCACCATATAACATTGCAGGTCTGATTGCTGTCCTATAGAACTTTCCTTTAAGCTTCTGAGGAATCTTCCGATCACAGAGAATGCCAGATGCTAGACGTCATTTCACCCATCCTGCTTGAATTCTAAAACTAACATCCTTATCAATCTCTCCATCAAACTGCAACATAGATCCTAAGTATCGAAACGATTCCTTCTTGGGTACTACTCTACCGGCCAGGGTAACATCTCCGTCATCTGACCTGACACTGCTAAACTCACACTTCATATACTCTGTTTTAGTTCTGCTAAGCCTGAAACCCTTTGATTCCAAGGTCTCCCCCCACAACTCCAGTTGTCGATTAACCCCTATTCTACTTTCATCAATCAGCACAACATCATCGGCAAAGAGCATACACCAAGGAATCTCCCTTTGTATATCTCTTGTGATTTCATCCATCACTAATGCAAAAATATAGGGGCTTAAAGTCGAACCTTGATGTAACCCTATGTTAATTGGAAAGTCTCTAGTCTCACCATCGCATGTCCTAACACTAGTCACAACCCCCTCGTACATATCCTTAATAAGGGTAATATACTTTGATGGCACTCTCTTCCTTTCTAGCGCCCACCACATAACCCTCCTCGGTACTATGTTATAAGCTTTCTCCAGGTCAATAAAAACCATGTGGAGATCTTTCTTCTGCTCCCTGTATCTCTCCATAAGTTGCCTAACCAAGAAAATCGCCTCAGTGGTTGACCTTCCCGGCATAAAACCAAATTGATTCCTAAAGACACTTGTTAACCTCCTCAAACGCTGCTCGCAAACTCTCTCCCAAAGCTTCATTGTATGACTCATAAGCTTAATTCCTCTATAGTTTGTGCAACTTTGAATATCTCCTTTATTCTTGAAGATTGAAACTAAAATGCTTCTCCTCCACTCATCTGGCATTTTGTTTGATTTGAAAATATTGTTGAACAACTTCGTTAGCCATCTTATCCCTGCATCTCCAAAGTATCTCCACACCTCAATAGGAATATCATCAGGCCCTACCGACTTGCCTGATTTCATACGTTTCAACGCCCCCTTTACCTCAGCTTCTTGAAATCTCCGCACAAAATGTCTATTGTTGCTATCGGCTAAGTCTTCCAACTCAATCGAAGAGCTATCACTTTCTTCGTTGAAAAGCTTATCAAAGTATTCTCTCCACCTATTCTTTATCTCATCTTCCTTCACCAAAAGTCTATCATTCTCATCCTTAATGCATTTAACCTGATTGAAGTCCCTTGTCCTCCTCTCGCGTAGCCTAGCTATTCTGTAAACGTCTTTTTCACCCTCCTTTATACTTAGCCTTTGATACAAATCTTCGTACGCTCGTCCCCTTGCTTCACTCACTGCTCTCTTTGCAGTCTTCTTTGCCACTTTGTACATGTGCATGCTCTCTTCGCTTCTATGACGGTACATGCGTTTGTAGCATTCTTTCTCTTTGACAGCCTTTTGCACCTCGTCATTTCACCACCACGAATCCTTGGGTTCTCGCTTGCTTCCTCTTGTTATCCCAAATACCTCAGTGGCGACTCTCCGAATGCAAGTTGCCATCGCATTCCACATGACATTTGCTTCTCCTTCCACATTCCAAGCTCCTTCTCCCATCACTCTATCTTTAAACACCCGTGAAGCATCTCCTTTGAGTTTCCACCATTTCGTCCTGCTAATCTTCGCTCTCTTATCCTTCACCACCCGAAGACGAAACACGCATACCAACAGCTGGTGTTGTGAGACGACACATTCTCCAGGTATGACCTTGCAATCAACACAATCTCGTTTACTATCTCTTCTAGTTAGGACAAAGTCAATCTGGCTAGCCTGTTGGCCACTACTGAAGGTGATCAGATGTGATTGCCTCTTTCTAAAGAAGGTATTAGCAATCATGAGATCAAAAGAGAGAGCGAAATTCAAAATATCTTCACCCTCTTGGTTCCTACTGCCAAATCCAAAACCACCATGCACTTGCTCAAAACCCCCGCTAGATGAGCCAACATGGCCATTGAAGTCTCCTCCTATAAAAAGTTTCTCGCTACTATGCACATTCCTAACCATGACATCCAAGTCTTCGCAGAACTTCTTTTTGACTTCTTCACTTAGACCTACCTGTGGGGCATATGCGCTAATGACATTCAAAACTGCCTCGCCAACTACTAGCTTAACTAGGATGATCCTATCCTCTCGTCTTCTGACGTCAACCACACTGTTCTGAAGGTTCTTGTCAATCAATATGCCTACCCCATTCTTGTTACGTACTTCTCCCGTGTACCACAATTTGAAGTCAGTGTTCTCCACCTCCTTCGCCTTCTGACCCACCCATTTAGTCTCCTTAACGCACAAGATGTTAACCCATCTTCTAATCATAGTATCCACTATCTCTCTTAATTTTCCTGTTAAGAACTCGACATTCCAACTACCTAACCGAACCGTACTATCGTCGACTAGCTTCCTTGCCCCTCGCATCCGCCGAGAAAAATGCGAGGACCCTTGCTCACTTATCACCACACCGGAGCGTCGGCGTAGCGCGCCACTAAGAGAATGGCGGCCCAACCCTTGCATATTTAACACCATATCCGAGTCTCGATATAGCGCGTCGCTAAGAGGGTTACGCCCCAACGATATATCATAAGGTTCCATATCCATAAGAGTGGCTAAGTTTTTACGTTGGCTCGCCAAGCCTATCACAACCCTCCTCCTTTACCCTGACTTGGAACAGGCTGCATAGAAAACTACACAGGCGGAGTTAAATTATATAAGAAATAATTTTAATAAATAAGCCTGTAAATTAGAAAATGCAACTAGTTAACCGCATAATAATATTTTATTTTTTTGGCTAGTCATCCACACTTTAAATCAGATCGCGTGCACAAAATGGGTATGAAAACTGGAATTATCAATTGTAGAAGGAAATTTGTTACCAAAATTGTAGAAGTCATCCGGTTAAAAAACGAAAAATATTCGTCTATGAAATCAACCGTTAATTTGTACAGATAATTACGACAAGAAGAAGAGAAGAGCCCTAGCATTCAACAAAACGTTGCTCCAATTTGGATCAAAAATGCATTGGAAAATAGCAGCAATCGAAATATGCTAGGAGAACCATTGCAAACCACATCTAAATTATCATGTCCAAAATTCGCACAGAGAATTTTTGTTCAAACTTTACATCAACATACCCTCTTAAAACCAAAATCATAAATAAACGTGACCATTATGCCATACAAGTAATTAAAACTGCAGATCATTTCCCCCTGTTTGATGAAGCATTGCATCGATTTCATCGCCATCTTCCATCTCAAGCTGTAACAATCAAAAAACCAAAAATTAATAATTTCGAACATTGATCTTCCTTTCTGTTCAATACAAAAAATAAAATAAATAACATGTCCATGGATTTGTTAAAGGAACAGTTTGGCTGAAGTTCTTATTAAATTTCAAAATAGACAACATCATTCCAAAAAAAGCATGTAAATTAGGTTTTTAGAATTAAGTCACCAATGATTTTATAAATTTCTGCATTTATTCATCAAAGAAATTGCAGAAATATACACAATTATTCATTGAACTATAATAGACATTTACACAATTATTCATTAAATAAATGCGTAAATGTTTGCAATTATTCACTGAACAATTGCATAATCATGTATTTAATAACTAAATTTTAAATACCTAATTTACAATTTTTTTTTTGGAAAATAACTTTTGTGTATTAAGTTTGATTTTAAAGACCCAAACCTAATATTCACTTTGTAAAGTATCTATCCACAAGCACAAAAAACATTCCCCCATTTTCTTCTTTTATGTTGAAACTTTTGAAGTATAAGAAGGTAAACCTCTAAACTACTATATGGAGCTAAAGGTTCGTAGTCAAATATATAGAGACCATACTTCATCTGAAATGCAAGTTTCACCCAAAATGATAAGTTTAGAGTTTAAAATGGACCATACTTCATCTGGGGTCTGTTCAACACGAAGCCTGCGACCATCAAAAAGAAAAGCAATTGAGTTGAAATCAACCGACTGCCTGTCACAATAAGCACTCATCAGCTTCTTCAGTTGAGTGCTTCGCTTGATTCTGAAAAACACTTCATTCCCATCCTATCACAACAGTAAACAATGCATAAGATCTACATCATAATCTACCAGTTTTGAATAAAAGTTGGACTAATTCCTATTTACAAACCTTATTACCAACTTTTCAATAAATCTATCAGTTGAATAAAAATTGCATACATGAACCAGAAGTTATAAATCATTGTCGGTGTTTGTTAGTGTCTTTTGGTTTTGTTTTTTTAAATGACATAAAACAAGCGTTGAGCATTCAAGCAAACCACCATGCACCATGTGAATGTATATAGTGAAACAACATTCTTGATTAGATAATTACCAGCTAAATCAGTTTTAAGTAACTCACACAAGCAAATCACCCACATATGACAATAACAACATATTACATTGGGTTAGAAAAAAATTATTTGATTGATGAAGATATGAAAACTAAGGGAGAATAAATTAATCGAAATATAAACTTGTCATGCAGGAATTATGGCAGCAATTATTGATTTCCATCCCAAATAAAGAATAATGGAGAAATAAAACTGAGAGTCGTTGATAACATGATGTCAAGCCATGTATTAATGTTATTACATGTACAACTACAGAAGCCTCATAAACTGCAATAGAAAACAGCAGGCCTCAACAAAGTAGTGCCTGTGTAGATTGCACAAAACGTTTTATTGTGCAAGGATCTACGAGGGTCCATAATTGAAAACTAGAATTTCAGGATTTACTTTTTCTTGACTATGAGGCCATATAGTGAAACATCAACCAGTAAAATGCATTGTCTTGCCTTTATAGCGTAAATAAAAAAACCACTGATGACGTCATTACCCTTTGACAAAATGAGAGATACCTAAGGTTTCACACAAGTAAATAAGCTTACTCTTTAACGAGAACATAGCAATCTGGTAAGTATTTCACGCAGATTACAACCCAATGTCAGCAAAGAGAGAACCAAATATTCCAGTATACAAAACTAGACAAATACATCTAGCTGATGCTGCTGTGAATACAAAGAGGTGTAGTATCGAAGAATAATTCATAAATAACAGTAACTGCACTAGGTTGCTAAAATCGTAGAATAAATATTAAAGAAATCGCATAAATGCTAAAGTGTAGCAATTAGCTATGCACTTAGCACCGTAAGGGGTGCCTGGAATGTGGTTTAATTGGAGATAATTCACTAGCTTAGCCCAACTAGTTGTACCAACCCCAATATATATGGTTATTTTTTGCAGTTCATTCCTGGTTATACATCCTAAAAGAAAGCACTAGTGTAGAGATTTCTTGCAGATCATAGTCAAATCAACACAGAAGGCAATTAACATCTTTGCATTAGCGAGAACTTAATATCATAAAGTGCACAAATTTCACAAGGAATGATTTACTCGTATCAAAATAACTCAATTTAACATTAGTTTGTGTTACGTTGTTCTCAACACAACACCTCCAACAAATCTCGTTTTCTGATCAGCATATTTTATTATAACACACATCTCTCAGTAATTAGCATGTTAACTTACTTGATTTGATTTTCACAACATGCATGTGTCGTTCGCACTTTTGTATGGACGAAACCAAAAACTTTAAAAAGTTAAATCAAACACCACCTTAGTGATCCGTATTGGTTGGTCTGATGTATATCATCCTGAATACGTTTACAGTTACATTAGAAATTCAACGATTATTATTGTTATTAAAAAAAAAAATACAACTTTGAACAGGTTCATCGTATTTATGAGTTCATTCACAGTTAATTTACCAAGCGGTGAGTTTATTCTAAAGATATCATTACAAAATTTTTGTTTAGTTGAGATCAGCGAAAAGATCAAATTGAAACACATACTCGTTTACCTTGCGTCTTCCTCATATAATTTCTATTTATCCATAATCAACACAGAATTTTGAAATTGTAAAAACCAAAACCACACAAGACTAAATTTTCAAAAGGTTAAAAAACAAAAAAAAAGACAACTAAAAAACTATGCCTAACTCAATTTAAAGCAACAATCAACACGACATCTATTTCGTGTTATACGCAACCAATTCAAAAACAGTAAGATAAAAACTCAAATGAACAAACAAGGAAATCATACCTGACCCTTCACTTTGAGATTGATGTGCGCCCCTTGATCGGCAGGCTTCTTATCTTCATCAAGCCCAGATCCAGACATTCTCTAAACCTAAAACCTTCGACCTGAATATCTGCTTTTTAATTGGGGGTTATGGAGTGGATTTTTCTCGAGCTGAACGAAGAAGCAGCCTTCGATATGCGGGTTATATAGTTTGATTTCAAAATTGTATTGAATTTATATTTCGGGTACTCAACTTTTTCCAAAGCGACTTGAGATTCGCCGAAGCTGGACGGTTTCGATATTATTAGTGGGAGATTAACGGTTGGCATGTTCTTTCGATTAAACGGTGTGGCATGTAGATTCGCTCTTATCGGCAATTGGGATTTGACCGTGTGAACTTAAATATTTCTTTTTAAATTCGCGTTTTTCGGTTCCCCCGTTTCAGCTAAAAGCAACACGACCCGCCCCTAAAAGATCCGCAAAGAAATTAGATGGAGACATGGTTTTGGAGCATCTCCACCAATATATAAAAAATGTAAAAAAATGGAGTTGGAAAAAAAGAAAAAAACGTCGAAAACAACCACTAAGAAAAAAAAAAAACGAGAGGATACCACGTTTAATCTCCTTTCACGCTTTTGGGAACGAATTGAAAAAACAATTTTCTCCATTTTTCGATTTGCGAAATTGCTCGAGATGCTCTTAGAGGAAAAAGAAATTTTTATAGGTACAGTTATGTTTACTTTCTATCAAGCTTAATTTAATTTTACAGTACTTATAATAATATTTGATGTAACATATTTCCCTTGACAAATATTTATGGATATCATGTTTGAAGTTTGGGAGAATCAAATCAGAAATATAGACAGTTGAATAATCCGTACTAGTTGATTGTCTCTTAATTTACACATTTTATACTAGCATAACTGCAGAACAATGAGAAAACCGACCGTTAAATTGTGTGATATCAAATAAAAAAATTATATTAACTATTTTTTAAAATACAAAATTGTTGACCAGTTTTTTGGCAAAGCAGTCACACGTAAATATTATGCTTAGCGACGCGCTAAGTCTCGAGTACGTCGTCAGAAAACAAAAAACGATTTGATTGAAGTTACGACGTGTTCAGAGAAGGTTGGAAACAACGTCGATTCACGAAACGTCATTAATAAACTTGAAAAAACCGACATGGTAAAAATACGTAATTAACTCGGTCCGATCAGTTCAGAATCCTTGAGTGTGTCGGTTAAATCACGTGGCAAAACTCGTCGTTGAAAAATATATGAATTCCGGCAAATTTCGGTTTCGTGCACTGAAAAACAATTGATCGGCATGGCACGATCACTTAAAATGACTTGCACTACTCACGACATCAAAATCAAGCATTTGACAAAAACTTTGATATGGCACGTTGAAAACAAGTGCTCGACACATGAAAATCATCAATTTCCACATGCACATGCAAGGCCGAGCAGACCTGGGATTTTGGCTCGACTTCAAGGGATTTCGCATTTGTAACACCCCATAATTTAATACACCATAATTATATAATGAAGATAACAAAATGAATATTAATTAATACAATATTTATAACTGAGTAAAACGGACTTTACCTTGCTGTTAACCCGTCAAAAGATCAAGCCTAGGATGGAAATGCGAAACAAGCGCTCGCAGCATCTCGTGTGACCGCGTCTCTAATCAAAGTTGGACATGAATCGTGACCCAGGTGCAAGAGCCAAGGTCGATCGTTCATATTGGGGGGAAACCGCTCAAACATGGAAACAAAACAAGTCTCCCATTCAACGTAGGTGGAAGCGACCTTATGGCACAACCATAGGGACAGACAGCGCCATACAAAAGCAGCAAGAGAACGAGCGCCCTAAAACCAAAAAGGTCGGTCGCACTGGGAACAAAGGAGAGTTGGTTTCAGTCCCACGTTCTGCTCTTATAAAGTCTCTCAAAGCGGTCATGCTCGCCTGGATGCCCGCTCCTACGAGCTCGCACGACTACTCAAGACGCTTGCCCCCTTGAGTCGCTCGCACATGGTAACCAAATACAGCCGCAGACAGCTGGCTACAGCTAGCCGATGGCATGGTTGTAATTAATAAAATGAGCGACCCGTAGCTGGCATAAACAGACTTCAAGTCATTTCCCAAGAGGAGCTCACCTATAAATACACGATGGCTACCAACATAAAGGGGATCCAATCTTTGGATGAAGAAAGGGCTGCCAGATTCTATCCTCAACCACTGATTCGGTCATGGAGTCAAGAACAATTTTATGATCATAGAAGGCGGCGCCACCCTCTTTCTCAATCATCCATCCACTCTCTTTCTCCTCAAATTTTACCATTCTCTTATGTAATCTCAAGGTTGAAGTATATAAACGAGGGTATATTGAATGAATATGAAGATGTATGAAAAGAGAGAGTTGATGTATTTTGTAATCCTCGTTATAAGATTGAAACTCACCTTCACAGTGGACGTAGGCCTAGTTAACGGCTGAACCACTCTAAATCTCGCCTCTACTTTACTTTTCTTGCATTTTTTCATTTTTAATTGCTGATTAAACACGGTCTCATTTAGATCTTACCAAGTTGGTGAAGTACAGCTTAGTACCTTGGGTGTTTAGACCATTTTTGTTGTAAACACTTGCGTTCATTACAAAATTTTGGTTCAAATTGACTCTTGGTTTTCATAAATTGGATTAAGTATGATGATAATTGATCTAAAAACAGTATTATATATATATTGAATAAAACTGAACGCAGAAGCAATGGTTAGTGGGCGACCCAGCCCATAACTGGGCCGATACAGGGGTCGACCTATGTGTCGACCCACCTGCATGGAGGGCAGGTTCCTACTGCTGAATCTGGACTGTTTTGTTTGCTACATACATACGATGACTCAACTTGAGGGGTACGGTTTGATTTGATAACCTTATGTCCTATGGTTTAGGTTTATCTTTACTAATCTATAAATAGGCTAGCTACCTCATTAAATTTTTTGCACACAAACATTCTTCATCTTCGTCCTCCAAACTATGTTCTATAAATAAATATAAGAAGATGCTGAGATGCTTCCAAAACGTAGATTAAAGGGATACTTCTAGTTTTTCTACAACAACTATTTTAAAGAGACATTTTCTGGATCTAAATCAAATCACTATGAGTTCTAGTTATTTTTAGATCTTCTATTTAAAAATTATTTTGATAGTAAATGATATGGATCTGAAACCTAACAGTGTTTATATGTGTATATGTTTTATAGTCAATTATCTATCTCGTTTACAGTTATTATATGTTCATATATACATCTTTCTTCCTTATCCCTTTTCTGTCTTTTATTTATTTTACAATCTTTTATATGTCTATTTATTCAGCTTGAATTTGGATCTGTTTTCTCCTTTTCCTTTTTATTTACGCTGAGACTTGGTCGTCGAGAGCTTAGGCCATTCCGTTAGAATTGCATATAATTGGGATAAATTGGAATAACATGTAATAAGGAGAATTGGGAATATTATAACTTGAGAACCTTTGACTGTAAATTTGGGGGTAATTACAAAAGGAAGAATATGCAAACATGTTAATTTGAGTAGGTTGGACTTAATTTAAGATTAAGTAGAAAATGTTAATGGAAAATATGAGGATCAGATGTAATTAAGTAAAACGAGTTACTGTAATCTATATACATCTGAGTAGGTTTTTGTCTGTTTTTAGGGGAGGGGTTATACACCGAATAACATTTATAGGAAATGTCATTTACAACCATGCTTATTAATGAACTTAAACCTGCTAAGTTAGACTTGTTGATTAATAAGCTAAGAGGTCCCACGTCTTGTTGTTTATATCCGGTTTTGGGACTCTTAAAATCCTAGTTACTTGGGAGCACAAGCCTAGGAGGTGACTTGTGTTAATCTTGTTGTGTGGAACCCGTATCAGTCAGTATCCCTGCTGGTATTATAGAGGGGCCTCGCACTAGGTAGGGGCCAGGGTACACATTATTGATCTAGATTGTAAAAGGTTCAAAGGTGGAGTCGTGAGCAAGCATGGGTCCGATGGGGGAAACTAAGATACTGTAACACCAGCGGGTAGGTTTGTGTCTTATACGTTGACGGGTTAGGGACCGATATCCCCTACTGTCGTGGCTGACGCAGGATATTTGCATAGTAGGGAGCCGATTACATACGTAGTAATTAGGGTAAAAACCTAATCTTGATATTCTAGTAGTTGGTGCAGAAACTTGCTTATGGGATATGAATGAGAAGTTTACTTGATCTTTACCCTGCCTTGTTATCTCGCTTACCTTGTACTTGTATATTTTACTGTATTTTCATATCCAGTTCTATTTATTTGTCTTGATACTTCTTATCCTATGCTTGTGCTAAAAATCACAGGAACTCGTCAGACTATGTGTCTGAACTATTTTATTTTTCCTCCTCTCTCTTCCTTTCCCCCCTCAGGTTCTCAAGGTGGTGGTGTACAACAGTGACCGTGATTCCTTTCAGCTTGGATTTGGATTTCTTCTAACTCGATGTATTGTTTTGACTTTTGTTCTATCTTGTTATGGCATTTGAGGAGGGATATGATTCTATGGTTTTGTATTCTGATGGTTTGTGTCATGAGACAGATGGATATATATTGTTTTTGGCATTTGAAATTATAACGATGTAATGATGATTTAATAATAATAAAAGTTTTTCCGCTATATTTTTATATTCTGTCTTGTGAAATTAGTCTCTGTGTTACTATTGCAATTCACGGAACTTAATGCATTCTCATATGGGTGACATTAAGGGACGTGGGGTGTCACATTTGGTATTAGAGCATAAGGTTACAAGATCAGAGAAAAAAGTTTTTGAAAAAGTGTTTTCAAAGCAAAGTATTTAAGTAAAACCTATTTTTGAAAAACATATCCTCTTAAGTCATTTACAATATTCCTTCAATTTCTTCTCTTCTTCTTTTTCAGCATGTCTGGGGCAACTAACCTTTCCCGAGGGCATTCCACTTCCGACATAGTTCCGTAGATATGGCAAGTTGAAAACAGGTGATCGACACATGAAAATCATCAATTTCCACATGTACATGCAAGGCCGAGCAGACCTGGGATTTTGGTTCGGCTTCAGCAGATTTCGCATTTGTAACACCCCGTAATTTAATACACCATAATTATATAATGAAGATAATAAAATGAATATTAATTAATAAAATATTCAGAACTGAGTAAAATGAACTTTACCTTGCGTTTGTTACGAAATTCTGGTTCAGGTTGACTCTTGGTTTTCATAAATCGGATTAAGTATGAAGAAGATTGAACTAAAAACATTATATATATATATAATAAAACTGAATGCAGAAGCAACAGTTAGTGGGTGACCTAGCCCATAATTGGGCCGATACAGGGGTCGACCCAGGTCTATGGCAGGTCGACCCATGTGTCGACCCAAGTAGTAGGTGGGTCGGCCCATCTACATGCAGGGCAAGTTCCTACAGCTGAATCTGAACTGTTTTGTTTGCTACATACATACGATGACTCAGCTTGAGGTATACGGTTTGATTTGATAATCTTATATCCTATGGTTTAGATTTATCTTTATTAATCCATAAATAGGCTAGCTACCTCACTCATTTTCTTACACACAAACATTCTTCATCTCCTTCCTCCAAGCTATGTTCTATAAATAAAAATAAGAAGATGTTGAGGTGCTGCCAAAACGTATATTAAAGGGATAATTCTAGTTTTTCTACAACAACTATTTTAAAGAGACATTTTCTGGATCTAAATTTAATCAATATGAGTTCTAGTTATTTTTAGATCTTCTATTTAAACATTATTTTGACAGTAAATGATATGGATTTGAAAACTAACAGTGATTATATGTGTATATGTTTTACAGTCAATTATCTATCCCGTTTACAGTTATTATATGTTTGTATATACATCATTCTTCCTTATCCCCTTTTTGTCTTTTATTTATTTACAATCTTTTCTATGCCTATTTGTTCAGTTTGAATTTGGATTTGTTTTCTCCTTTTCCTTTTTATTTACGTTGAGCCTAGGTCATCGAAAGCTTAGGCCATTCCGTTAGAATTGTGTATAATTGGGATAAATTGGAATAGCGTGTAATAAGGAGAATTGGGATTAACTTGAGAACCTTTGACTGTAAATTTGGGGTAATTACAAAAGAAAGAATATGCAAACATGTTAATCTGAATTGGCTGGACTTAATTTAAGATTAAGTAGAACATGTTAATGGAAAATATGAGGATCAGATGTAATTAAATAAAACGAGTTACTGTAATCTATATACATCTGAACAGGTGTTTGTTTGTTTTTAGGGGAGGGGTTGTACACAGAATAAAATTTATAGAAATGTCATTTACAACCATGCTTATTAATGAACTTAAGCCTGCTAAGTTAAACTTTTTAATTAATAAGCTAAGAGGTCACACGTTTTGTTGTTTATATCCGGTTTTGGGATTCACAAAATCCTAATTTCTTGGGAGCACAAGCCTAGGGGGTGACGTGTGCCAATCTTGCTGTGTGGAACCTGTATCAGTCAGTATCCCTGTTGGTATCATAGAGGGGCCTCGCACTAGGTAGGGGCCAGTACATGAATTACTGATCTGGATTGTAAGAGGTTCAAAGGTAGAGGTTAGGTACGGGCGCATTCTGGTGGAATCGTAAGCGTGCATGGGTCCGATGGGGGAAACTAAGACGCTGTAACACCAACAAATAGGTTTGTGTCTTATAAGTTGACGAGTTAGGGACCGATATCCCCTACTGTCGTGGCTAACACATGATATTTGCGTAGTAGGGAGCCGATTACATAGGTAGTAATTAGGGTAAAACCTAATCTTGATATTCTAGTAGTTGGTGCAGAAACTTGTTCTTGGGATATGAATGAGAAGTTTACTTGATCTTTACCTAGCCTTATTATCTGTTTACCTTGTACTTGTATATTTTACTGTATTTTCATATCTGGTTCTATTTATCTTTCTTGATATTTCTTATCCTATACTTGTGCCAAAAATCACTGGAACTCACCAGACTTTGTGTCTGACCTATTTTATTTTTCCTCCTCTCTCTTCCTTTCCCCCTCAGGTTCTCAAGGTGGGGGTGTACAACAGTGACCGCGATTCCTTTCAGCTTGGCTTTGGATTTCTTCAGACTCGATGTATTGTTTTGACTTCTGTTCTATCTTGCTATGGCTTTTGAGGTAGGATATTGTTAGACCAAAAAATGGTCCTAACACCCAAATCATCGTATTTTGAGCATAGGATATGAAGAAATAACTGAAAAATATAGAAAAAGCGAGACAATAAGATTTTTATAGTGGTTCGGCGTTAACGAGCCTACGTCCACTTCATATTTTCTCATTTCATTCATGGATTACAATTACAACGAGTGTTGTCTCCCTCTCACTCGAATTCAATGAATAATTCCCTCTGAATTCATTGATTTTATTGAGGAAGATTGTGGTTGTTCATGGATTAGTGTCGGCCATGGCTGCCATGGATGTTGAGATGCCAAAAGGTCCCCTGAAAATGCCCTCTAGAGGTGTATTTATAGCTGTAGGAAAGCCCATTTGGTGACCAGGTCGTGGTAGGACATATGGCACCCGATCCGGGAAAATAGGAGCGGTCATAGCCTTGAGAATAGGTCAAAATCTACATGTGTAGTAGCAGGTCCTGGTCGCGGTTCGTTGTCATGGTTCATGAGCCGGGGTGGTGCTGGTGATGGTCGTGATGGTGATGGTCACGATCCGAATCGGTTAGCGTACACGGTCACGATCCGAATCGGTTAGCGTACATGATCATGATCCGAATCGGTTAGCGTACATGATCACGATCCGAATCGGTTAGCATATAAGTCCGCGATCCGACCCTAGGGGGTGGTCACGAACCGATCTTCAAAAGTGCCAAAATCCAGATTTTTCCATATTCTGCCACTTCATCCAAACGATTGATGATCAATGCATGCTCATACTCAAATCCTTTGCTTTGGGTGGCCTGGTCACAAAGCAGGCTAACATATATGATTTTATTATTTTGTACTCTGATGTTTCGTGTCATGAGACAAATGGTTATGACTATTGTTTTTTGTATTTGAAATTATAACAATGTAATGGTGATTTAATAATAATAAAAGTTTTTCCACTATATTTTAATATTCTGTCTTATGAAATCAGTCTTTGCATTATTATTTCGCTTTACGGAACTTAATGCATCCTCATATGGGTGACATTAAGGGATGTGGGGTGTCACATTTGGTATCAGAGCATAAGGTTACAAGATCAGAGAAAAAGTTTTTGAAAAAGTGTTTTCAAAGCAAAGTATTTTCAAGTAAAATCTATTTTTGAAAAACATATCCCCTCAAGTTATTTACAATATTCCTTCAATCTCTTCTTGAATCCTTGTTTCTTCTCTTCTTCTTTTTCAGCACGTCTGGGCTCCTAACCTTTCCCAAGGGCATTCCACTTCTGACATGGTTCCGTAGATACATAGAGGCTACGACACATGCCGAAGTACAAGGAGATGCCCTACCCCCAGCTACAGTTGCAGTAGCGCCACCTCCTCCTATATTCAACTTTTCTAAGCTTTGTAAGGACTTCTGCATGATGGGAGGCAAGTCGTTTCGTGGTACTGGGAGTTTCTTGGATGTGTGCAACTGGCTTAGAGAAATAGAGAGAGTGCTCGATTTGTTGGATCTCGACGAGAGAAGAAAGATTTAGTTGGTCACTTGGCAATTGAAGGAAGAAGCTTCATACTGGTGGGAGGAGACTCATACGGGGCAGGCGGTAACCACCTAGAAGGAATTTAGACACAAATTTGAGATGAAATTCCCGTCACAAGCAGAGGAAGGAATGCTGTAATGACCTGCCTTTTTGACCATTCTAAGTCGATAATTAAACTAACTCAGAACGTTCAAAACGACAGCTCGTTATTTTGCTTAGCGGGTTTAAACAGAATATCACACACAGAATCACAGATACAATAATTGCAGCGGAATAAATTTTATACATATATAAGAGTTTTACAAATCATTTTTATACAGCGGAAGGATATAAAACATGTCACACCCCACGTCCGTTAATGTCACTCACTAAGGGAATGCATTAAGTTTCGTGAAGCGCTACAGGTAAACAGATACAGAATAATTACAAGACAGATATAAATAAGACAGCAGCGGAAATTTAAATTTTTATTTCAAACATATAACATAATACCGTGGTCCACAATTCCATAAGTCACAAAAACCATTACAATAAAATAACTTCTGCCTTGCAACATCAGAGTGCATAAGTAAATACAAATCATAATTCCCCAATTAAAAGAGTTAAGCCATAGTAGTGACAAGAACTTGAGCCATGCTTCAAAAGTAGCTCTTAGCAAGATGATATCTGAGTCCTGACTAAGGCTGAGTGTTTCCTCCCTGAGAACCCCAGGGGGGGGGGGGAGAGAACGGAAGAAAGAAGAAGAAACAAAAGGGTTAGACATAAAGTCTGGCGAGTCTAGTTACTTTTAACTAATAAATAAATAAAACTAACGTGATAGGCATATAAAGTGGATAAGAGAGAGATCACTACATAAATGGCAGGTGTGACAAGGTAAGCAAGATAAGGTGTATGTACCTCACTAATGATTACTCTGCACTATTACTAGTATAACTAAAATGAGATGATCCCTTCCACTATAAGTTGGTAGACTTAGGGAATACATCCGAGTGTACCCTAACCACTACCCTAATCGATCGGCTCCCTACCCCGTAGATATCCTGTGCTGGCCCCACAGTAGGAGGTATAATTCCCTAAAGTGGCAACCCTTATTTTCCAAGATGTGCACAACCATATCTAGTGGTGTCACGGTCGTCTTATCTCCTTCTGCCCAGCTCATGCACGCACATGGCCCGACCGGTTTGCGCCGCCCACACCGTCCATTTCGTTTGGATCTCTTATAATCAATCAGTAAGCATTCCCCTTCTCCGCTTAGTACAGAGTTCTTTATTTGATACCTACTCCGGGTTACTGACTGAAATAGGTCCCACACAATATGATACAAACTCCCTCCTTTGTCTTGTATCCCCACTAGGTTTTTCACTAACTATGTATACCCTTAGGTGTCTTTAATTACATTGCCCTAGGTCAGTTATTCTTACCCTAAAGGGTGTCTTTAATTACATAACTTTATTATATTTTCCATCGGTTATGTATACCACTAGGTGTCTTTAATTACATATCCTTATTGGAAGTTCGTGGGCCTATATGCCAATATTACCCATCCCCTCTAATTTACTTAATCCACCCACTACCCATCCAATTTTACTTAACCCTAACTTAAGTTCATAATCATACAATCCTTATGGATTAAATTAGGTTAAGCAGTACGATTCAATATCATGTCCAATTATGGTTATAATGGGCTAGACCTCCCACATTAGGCCTACAACGTGTGGATGCTGGATATGCTGGTCGAGTCCGGGCAGTCTTTTTCCACTATTGGGCCTAACCTTATGTCTTAGCCCGATTCGTATTTGCGCACTTAGAGCTCTCACATTAGGTTCAGCATTAGTGGCTGCTGGATATGCCGGTCGGGTTCGGGCATACTTCCGCCACTAATGTAACCTAACCTCGTGTCATAAGTGCAATTACAATTCCTAATTGTAATTACTAAATATTCCATTTTTATCCAAATCTACATATGTCATTATAGGTAATTATTTCAATGTTTCCCCATTTGAATTAAATGTCCAATTTATATAAATATTACATAAATTATGCCAATTATAAATCTCTTTTCCCTGTTTCCTAACTAACGTATTCACACGTATTTTGGCGGCATCTAGGCTATAAAGCAGCCTAGCTATAATAATGAAAAGGGAATATGAAAAAGGTGATAGTTTCAACATATCTTGGCATAAATTAGCACGATAACAAGGTGAATGGGTAATTAACATTATCACAAGGTGGACATAAAACTAATAACTTATGGCAATTACTATGATATCAAAGCAAGCATTATGAGATCTAAATTAACCCTTTAGTTTTCCAACTATTTAGATCTAGCATAATTAGTGTGACATAGTAACATGTTAAGATCTAAAGGTGGATTCACATGTCAAGTCTACAACATATCTAAATTGATCATAACATGACAGGTGAAGGGTGATTTACATAAAGAACTAGATCTAACCAATGTTACAATTGTCCAACTTAATAGATGTACATTCACCACAATATAGTTACAAGTCAAGATCCCCATAGGCAACTTAATAGAACAACTACAATTGTATTAGATCTAGGGAAATAGATCTATCATGACATAGTACATGATTTAACACTTGCATAGAATCATACTTTACAACATATCCAATTCACAGTCTTTCACAATTTACTTTTATTTATCTAAACCTAAAAGCAACTAGAAACTCACAGCGTTAGGTTTAGAGAATTGAGAAAGAATGGATCTTGAATTTCTGAATTTGATTTGCAAAGTATGTTGTTATAGAAAACGGTTCCGTCTCAGTTCGTATCCCGGCAGCATATGGCCTCCATGATTTCCAATGAAGAAAATAGGAGAATAGAACACATATATATAGCTGCCAGACCCCATGAAACTGAGTGCCACGTCAACCCTAGGGGTGTCGACACCCCTGTGGGTGGGTCGACCCATAGGTCGACATCCCTTAAGAGGGGTCGACCCCCAGGTCGACACCTCTCTAGGGGGGTCGACCCCCTAGAGCGGGAATTTTGCCGCTCTGACGAATTTTTCGAATTTGAATCATTATGGATAAAATTCTGACTCATCTCTGACTCATGCGTATATATATAATTTTTCTACGGTATACAAACTTAAAACCCTCATAACTTCTTCATAAGGTGTCCGTCTTACGCAAACCAAATGTCTTTCTTGACCAGAATTTCGAGACGGACGCAATGGTGCAGTCCGTTTCCTCTATTCAGAATATTAAATTAATTATTATTTAATTTATTCCATTTAATGTCATTAAAAATTCAGGGTGTTACATTCTCCCGTACTCAAAGGATTTCGTCCTGAAATCTCTAAGTTGAGAAGAATGCATATCCTACCATCCATCATCCATCTACTCATCCACCAACCACTGGCATCCATTGTCATTAAAGATTTCTAATGCTTATATGAATATATACGAAGGTGTGTGTATATGTCTCAATACTAATGCGAAGATCAGGCGGTCTACTGATTCAGTTGACCTCCTTAATGCAATGTATGTTAGTGCCATGAATCCAATATGTATGCAAATAAACCCATTGTATCATATAAGTTCTATATATGTGCACACCCATCCATCCAAATGCAACATCCATATGCTAGTTCATCCATTTCCATCCATAAAAGAAAAGAAAATGCACACACATCCATATGTAGTATGAAAGTGATTGAGCCGATCTTAGTGCCTAATGTGTGTGTATGCGTCCACAGGAAACCACTAGCAAACACTTGCATCCACTTGCATCCATCAAATATAACATGTTTCAAACACATGTTTTCATCCATAGGATTCCTATCTAAAGGTCGAAAATACTATGGATAAGATATACTCTATTGACAGAAACAAGCACTGATAAAACTTGGGGAAAGGAGTTAAGAACATACCCTCGAAAAGAAAAGGGTACGAAGCACGAATCTTGTCTTCCGTCTCCCAAGTAGAATCTTCTAGGTTATCTCCCCACTGAACCTTTAGCAACCTGACCTCCTTATTACACAGCTTCTTAACTTCTGACCCAAGAATACGGGTAGGGACTTGTCTGACTGTCGCCTCCCGTTCCACTTCGACTTCTTCCCACATGCTCGGCTCAACAACTTCTGCGGTGTCATGCAGGCACTTCCGCAGATGAAAGACGTGGAAAACGTCATGAACACCGGATAGATTTTCTGGGAGCTTTACTCGGTAGGCCAGTTAGCCAACCCTCTCGGTTATGGGAAATGGTCCCACAAACCTAGTTGCCAACTTCCCTACTGATCCGAAGCGAACCACATTCCTTAAAGGCGATACTTTGATAAAAACTAAGTCTCCCACTTCGAATTCGATGTCATCACTTCTCTTGTATGCATAGGACTTCTGCCTATCTTGAGCTGTCTTCATCCGCCGTCGAACAAGGTCAATCTTTTTGGGTGTTTCCCTAACCATATCTGGTCCAAGTAATAATCTTTCTGTAGATTCCCGCCAACAAGTTGACGATCTACAGGGTCGCCCGTACAATGCTTCGAAGGATGCCATGCCGATGCTAGCTTGATAACTGTTATTACGGGAAAACTCTACTAAAGGAAGATGCTCTTCCCAAGTCCCTCCGAAGTCTAGGATACACAGCCTCAAAAGATCCTCAAGAATCCTGTTCACCCTCTCCGTCTTCCCATCGGTCTGAGGATGACAAGCGGTGCTTAAACACAACTGTGTACCTAATGCTTCTTGCAAACTCCTCCAAAATTCGCTGGTAAAGATGGGGTCACGATCGCTTACGATGCTGGAAGGTACTCCATGAAGACGAACTATCTCACGAACATAAATTGCTGCTAACTATGATGCTGTCCTTTTACTCTTAACTGGAATAAAGTGAGCGCTCTTAGTGAGTCTATCCGTTACCACCCAAATACTGGTGTTACCTTTCTTTGATCTAGGCAAACCATCTATGAAATCCATAGAGACGCTCTCCTATTTCCACTACGGAACCTCCAACGGATGAAGTAATACACTGGGCTTCTTTTGCTCAGCTTTGACTTGCTGGCAAACTAAACATTGAGAAACAAATTCAGCCACATCTTTCTTTATCCCAGCCCAAAAGAAAACACTCTTCATGTCCTGTACATCTTATCACCGCCTGGATGAATGGTCATCATAGAATGGTGGGCTTCTTGTAGGATTGCCTTTATCAAGCTTCCAGTTTGAGGAACACAAAGCCTTCCATCTCGTCGCAACCACCCCTTTTCGTCTATGGCATACCTACTGAGGTGACTGGAAGTCTCCCCTCTTCTGAGCTTATCCATGATGTCAAGAATCTATGGGTTACCTTGTTGCGAAGCTCCTATCTGATCCATAAGAGTTGGTTGTGTCTCCAAGGACCCTCTTCTGAGCTTATCCATGATGTCTAGAATCTATGGGTTACCTTGTTGCGAAGCTCCTATCTGATCCATAAGAGTTGGTTGTGTCTCCAAGGATGCAAACAAATCAGGCAAAACCTCGATGGAGGGTCTAAAATCAAAAGCTAATATGAACTCCAAGCTCTTTCTTTCTACAAACAGAGGAGGGCCACCCTCTGCCTACTTAGTGCGTCTGCCACCACATTACCCTTACCAGGGTTATAAGCAATCTCAAAATCATATGAAGTTAAGAACTCCATCCACCGTTGTTGCCTTAGGTTGAGATCCTTTTGTGATAATAGATACTTGAGAGATTTATGATCGGTGTATAACTCGAACCTTTCTCCAAGTAAATAATGATGCCATGTCTTTAACGTGAATACTATGGCAGCTAGCTCTAGATCATGGGTGAGGTAGTTCTTCTCATGAACTCTTAACTGTCTACCCCTATAACATATTACTTTCCCTTATTGCATCAGAACCGAACCAAGCCCTATACCGCACACATCAGTGTAAATAGTAAACACTTTACTTCCATCAGGCAAGGTCAAGACTGGGGTTGTTGTCAGAGCTCTTTTCAGTCGTTGGAAAGCGACGTCACAGTCTATGTCCTATGAGAATGCCAAATTCTTCTTTTTCAGCCTGGTGAGAGGAGCTGATATCTTCGCAAAGTCCTTAATGAACTTCCTATAATAACCTGCCAACCCAAGAAAGCTTCTCACCTCGGTTGCATTTTTAGGAATCTGCCAATCTTGCACTATAACCACCTTTGCGGGATCTACAACTATCCCTTCTTTGCAGACTACATGCCCCAAGAATCTCACCTCCTTTCTCCAAAAATGGCATTTGGAAAACTTTGCTTTTAGCTGTTGGTCATGGAGAGTTTTCAAAACCTCTCCCAAATGCTGGGTATGCTCTTCTTCACTCTTAATGAAGATCAAAATATCATCAACGAAGACTACGACAAATTTGTTTAGGAACTCCCGAAACACCTTACTCATCAAATCAACAAAATAGGCGGGTGTATTTGTCAACCCAAAAGGCATAAATAGCCATTCAAAGAAACCATTCGGAGTTCTGAAAGCAGTCTTATCTATGCTGTCCTCAGCCACCCTCAGCTGATGGAACCCTATAGCCAAGTCCAACTGAGAAAATACCGAGGCACCAACAGGATGATCAAATAAATCATCAATCCTCGGAAGCGGGTGTCTATTCTTCTTGGTGAGCTTATTCAATTCTCTATAGTCAACACACAAACGAAGTGAACCATCCACTTTAATTGCGAATACTACTGGAGCACCCCATTCTGATATGCTTCATCTGATAAACCCTTTCTCAAGTAGCTCCCCTACTTGCTTACTCAACTCCCTCCTTTCCCTTGGATCCATGTGACACACTGGTAATGCAACAGGGTTTGCATTATCCACCAAATATATGCGGAAGTCGATCTCGCGCCTTGGAGGTAAACCCCGTACCTCATCAAAAACATCGGAATAATCTCGAACCACTGGAACAGATTGCAAATCATCTATGGATACATTTAGAGACTCTAGGAAGCTAAGCATAACAGACCCTCGGGGGTCACAAGAAACTTCGAGGGTCTTCCCATGGCAAGTTAGGAGTCTAACAACCCTCCTCTCACAATCCGGAATGGCCCTATACGTGGTAAGCCAATCCATTCCTAGAATCAACCCATAGCCCGTAAACCCAAGCACATATGCATCGCATTCAAACTCGACGCCTAACAAAAATATTTTCAAACCCCGACAAATCATTGATAAATGAGCCGTACCACCAATGGGGTTTGAAACAACTACGGGATCTACTACCATACTAGTAATTAAGTGCAGAGATTCAACCACAGAACTAGATATAAACGAGTGTGAAGCATCAGAATCAAAAAGTGTTCTAGCTGGATGGTTTGAAAGGGAAACTAAACTTTCTACGGAAATTTTTCTACCTCTTTCAGGAGCACTGATCACGAGAGCATTCACCTGCCCTCCAGAAGTCCCTGCTTTTTGACCTTGTCCCTGCGATCCCTGTTTCTTCGGGCACTCTTTAGTGAAGTGTCTGACCTCTCTGCAATTAAAGCAATTGGCCATCCTTCTCTTACAATCTTTGATCAAGTGACCCTCCTTTCCACAATTGTGACATTTTCTCTTATCCCTGCCTTTGTCATCTTTCCCTCCTTTCTTCTGCTGTTGCTGTTGCTGTTGTGGTTGCTGTTGTTGTTGTCCCTTCTTGGGCCACACCTTCCTATTCTGCGATGTCCCCTTAGTCTTTGCTTCCTTCTTCTCTCCCTTGTCCTCCTCATGCTTTAGGGACATATCAACAAGCTTTTCAAAAGTTGCCCCCATTGGAATATGGGACATGGCTAAACCATGCAGAGGCTCATTCAGCCCTTTAACAAACCGCAAAGCCCCTTTTTGCGGTGTATCCACCAACTCTAACCCGAACCTTGCCAACTGGTTGAACTTGTTCACATACTCCTTCACCGTCAAATTACCTTATTTGAGTGCTAAGAATCTCACCATCTGTATGCTTATCTTAGTTTGGGAAAAAAATTCATTTCGAACCTCTGTCTAAAATCTTCCCAAGTTTCCACCGGATGTCCATCTTGGGTGACTTCCCACTAAAATGAGGCTTCGTCCTTTAACAGCCAAGCAGCTAACTGAATCTTTCTTCGGTCCTCCACTTCAAAGATTACAAATAATTCATCGGTCTCCTTAAGCCAATTCTGAGCTTCTACGAATGTTTCGTTCCCATTGAATGGCCTTCCTCCCATAGCCCGGAAGTCTTTGGAGATCTTGGCAAAGTTATAAGCTCTTAGAGTGGGGGAGGAGGAGGAATGACTGGTGCAGCTGGAGGAGGAACATTTCCTTGGCCTTTGGCAGGCGCTGTAGCCTCTAAAAGCCTACGGAACCATCCGGGTATTGTGACACCCTCTGGGATATTAGGGATGTTTTGTTCCCCAGACATGCTGAAAAAGGAAAAGGAAGAAATTTAGATAAAGGACCGAAGGATACTACATATGGCTTTTTGGGGATTGTTTTTCAAAACAGACTTTTCTTTTGAAAATGCTTTCTTTTAAAACCTTTTTGAAAATAATTTCCAAAAACTTTTACCTAATTTGGTAACCTTCAGCGCTGATACCAAGTGTGACACCCCACGTCCGTTAATGTCACTCACTAAGGGAATGCATTAAGTTTCGTGAAGCGCTATAGGTAAACAGACACAGAATAATTATAAGACAGATATAAATAACACAGCAGCAGAAATTTAATTTTTTATTTCAAACATATAACATAATACTGTGGTCCACAATTCCATATGTCACAAAAACCATTACAATAAAATAAATTCTGCCTTGCACCATCAGAGTACATAAGTAATTAAAAATCATAATTCCCTAATTAAAAGAGTTAAGCCATAGTAGAGACAAGAACTTGAGCCATACTTCATAAGTAGCTCCTAGCAAGATGATATCTGAGTCCTGACTAAGCCTGAGTGTTTCCTCCCCGAGAACCTAGGGGAGAGGGGAACGGAAGAAAGAAGGAGAAACAAAAGGGTCAGACATAAAGTGTAGTGAGTCTAGTTACTTTTAGCCAGTAAACAAATAAAATTAACATTATAGGCATATAAAGTGGATAAGAGAGAGATCACCACATAAATGGCAGTTGTGACAAGGTAAGCAAGATAAGGTGTATGTGCCTCACTAATGATTAATCTGCACTATTACTAGTATAACTAAAATGAGATGATCCCTTACATTATAAGTTGGCAGACTTAGGGAATACGTCCAAGTGTACCCTAACCACTACCCTAATCGATCGGCTACCTACCCCGTAGATTCCTGTGTTGCCCCACAGTAGGAGGTATCATTCCCTAAAGTGGCAACCCTTATTTTCCAAGATGTGCACAACCATATCTACTGGTGTCACGTTTGTCTTATCCCCTTCTGCACGGCTCATGCACGCACATGGCCTGGTCGGTTTGGGCCGCCCACACCATCCGTTTCATTTGGATCTCTTATAATCAATCAGTAAGTGTGTGCCCCTTCTCCGCTTAGTATGGAGTTCTTTATTTGATACCTACTCCGGGTTACCGACTGAAATGGGTCTCACACAATATGATACAAGCTCCCCCTTTGTCTTGTATCCCCATTAGGTTTCTCACTGACTGTGTATATGTGACAAACAAGGAATTTCGCTCGATCCGAATCAGTCGCTAAACCGATCTAGACCGTTCGAAACGCTTGATTGTTTTTGGGAACATGACAAAACAGAATGCAGACGGAAGAACATTTCATTGTTTATTACAATAATTCCATCAGAATACAAGAATATACAGAGTATAAATGAATATTACACAGAAATATCAGAGATTTAAATTACATTTAAATACATAGCAGCGGAAAATAATACAAACACAACTGAAGGAGATATACGGATACAAAGCTTTCCGGATATCGTTCCAGCTGTAAACCAGGATCCTGTGAATATAAATCTGCAAAACCAAAACTACTAGCTGCCCGTGTCAAAATAAGGGCACCCAGAGTTTAGGTTAAAACAATAAACTCCAGGTCAGTCATGGGACTGGTGTGAGAAATAAAACAGTTATTATTCTTTATTTTAAAGCTCGGTAAATCAAGGGACCACGCCGTATAACACGGAACGGGTTTCCTCAAAAGAATACCAGTGCATAAAACAAACAGCGCAATGCTAAATAGAGAAAAATGAAGCTTTTATAAGACCCAGGTCCTATCACACAATGCAACGCAAGCCGGGGGATAGGGTTTTCCCTTATAATAGCCAAACATGCTTAGTACGTTTAAAACAAATCATTTGATACTACTATAAGTGCATAGTGTATAAAACAACTTCAAATCATAAGTATCAATCATAGACGGCATGGGTACCATATATCATGTCACCATACTAGGCTCTACAAATAAAACCGCAAATGCCACGTATTTGGAAATTGGATTTCCGTCTATGAACCGAGGCAAAAGATAGTCCGCAACCGATTCGAGACTCTCTAGCCCGAGCCTCAGGCAAGTACTCAGTCAAGCCTTTGGATCGTCAGGGCCGGTCCACCGATGTGGATTAAAATGCCTGAACAATGCATTTCCCCGCCCTATGGGGCGTAAGTGAGCCAACGAATGACTCCATCAGACCCGGATTGTCTGATCAAACCGAGGCGCCTCGCAACATCAACAACCACATAAGTCAAACTCGTCAGGGCGTGTAAAACCACTAACGCCACTTCTAACTAGAAAGAAACGCATGCCCTCCCTGAGGTCCTTCTCCCGTTTTTGGTTCATACCGGGTGTGAAGCTCGCGAATCAACGTTACACAAAGCTACGCCACACATGCCGTGCTTTGATCATCAATCACAAGACTTTGCTTTTCAACAGAAGCCTTGATCATTTGCCACTTAGGCATGCCACACAGGCAATTCACTCCATGCATTTGATATCCATCAATATATAACCCCTGAGCTCGTACGTCTCAGAGAAGGGCGTTAAGCAAGAGAATAAATTCTCCGCCGCCAAACAGATATATATTTAATAGAAATCAATCACACAGACTGAAATCCAATGTCAGACACACAGTCCATTTACAAGTTCGTTCTGGGTCTGAACGAAACCGGAGGCACCTAGTATCCCGCATATCCATCGATCTCCAAATACGTCTGGACGATCACCAACTGTTTCCATCTTCTTGGGTGTACAGCCCAATCAAGATCATCAGTAATCACCCAAACGACGTGAAGACCTCCGGTCTTCAACCACCGTCTTCATCTTCGACTTATCGTCGTATCAGTTATTCAGAATGGGATAAACCCGGTCTTCCTGAATAACTCGCGTATACTTTAAATAAGTGTTACACAAACACAACATACTCCTCATTCCAATTCATCAGCCACTAACCGTAAATTAATCAAGAGAATAATCCCCCAAATATTAACCCCGAAGGCCGAAACCAACATCAGATCAATACCCAGGAAATCACTCTGCTTAGCCAATCTACAGCTAGTTTCTAAATTTCACATTCTTAGGGAAAGGTTCCCATTAATTTTATCAAAGATAAATTCTTTTAAATTTACTCTTTAATATTCTTTTGAATATCAATTCAAACTAGTTGGGATTAGCGAACCTTACCGAAGTAATCATTTATTTTATTTTCCAAACCCAACCTATTCATCGCATGAAGTAAAACTGGTAATACTTCATATCTAACACCACGGTGTTATCAGTAAATTCAATTACCCTTTCACGTTCAAATCTAATTAAAGATTTAACTATCGCCTGGAGTAAAACAGGTGACACTCCATTCTCGATCCTTTCAATCAAATTAAAAATTCATTAAAACTCCACTTAGTTTTAATCTTTAACTGGATTAAAGAATCAGTGTCATTTAAAACACGGTTCACGATAAACCCAAAATCACATTCCATTAATTATCGGGTTAAAGAACAAGTGTTATTTAAAACACTGTTCACGATAAACCCAAAAATCAATACCAATTCAATTCCAATTAAATATTATTCAATTGGTACACTTCATTAAATCTAAATAAAAATAAAAAGATTTAATCTTTTTCTCAACTGGGTTCAAGAACAGTGTTAATGAAGACACCATTCACGACAAACCCAAATCACATTTGATATTAAATACAAGGCTCTGAATAGAAAATATATCGGCTTATATTCAATATCAAATTCTACGACTAACAAATGTCGTATTGGAAATAACGATATAAATATATATCTTTCAAATTTCCATAACAACATCTGTATAATCACGAAATCCAATCATCGAAATAATCCAAAGGCAATTTCGATTCAAATCCATTCCAGTTCAATTATTGGAAATCCTGGTTACTTCTAAAACCCTTTCAAATCAAATTTATTTATTTAAAAATAAATAGAATTTTAATTCTAGTTCAAAACTAGTTCATTTCGATAAAAATCTATTTTTATCTTTTCAAATATGGAGTTTTTCATCCCGATTCTTCCCAAATCATTTCTTATGATTTTACACAAATTATTGATATTTTTAATAATTTTATCAAGGCCCATACAGTCGATTTCCATCAACGGCCATCGAACTATACTTACAGCGACCTTTTCCAAATTTGATTTGGACATAATTCCAAATCCAACCATTAGATTTCAAATTTCTAATATTCGTTAGAAAGCTCTTTTCGATACGAACCCAATGGTTCCGGTTTCAGGAGAATCCGATGGCCGGATCTCCCGTAATATCCGTTCGAAGTCAATGGTCGAAATTCACGAACTACCGTAGCGTGGCGCGTACTAATCAGGCCATTATATTATATATATATAATATATACTTCGTCGATTTCCTTTCAAAACGTATTTTATAAATCGTTTTAAATTCGTTTTCAAAACGATTTCAACTTCTATTTCAAATCAAAATCGAATTTTTCAACATAAATTCATTTTAATTTCATTTTAATTTCATTCCAAATCGATTTAATTCAAATTGATTTCTAATTCAATTTCAGTTCGTTTTCAATTCAATTCAATTTCAATTCGAATTCATTTCTATTCAATTTCAATTTGAATTCGTTTCTATTCAATTTCAATTCGAATTCATTTCTATTCAATTTCAATTCGAATTTATTTCTATTCAGTTTCAATTCGAATTCATTTCTATTCAGTTTCAATTTGAATTTCAATTCTTTTCAATATATCAGATTTTGAAATCACTTTCGATATTCATTATAAAATGAATAAAATCTATATAAATACCGTTCACGTCAAAATGGCGTTAATCTAATCTACTACACGGCTTCATATATTTCTATTTCTAATGTTTTCCTTTTCAAATATTTCTATTTTCAAATATTCTTTTTCAAATATGGAATGAGGCTCAATCAATTACCATATAATGTTAATTATATGGATTTTCTACCACACGTATCTAACAACAACGATAAATCATCAACCATCATCTAAAGTGCGTTCTACATTGTATAAGCATCAAATATAAATATTTAACGCTTATAACAGTCTGTCAATCAATCGATCGACATACAACTAATTATTGGGATTAGTGTACGTCAAATATCATCCCAATACCCGTGTGGGGTTTCAAACAATCAAACACAGATTTTATTTGTGCAGTTGGGCGATGTGTAAAATTTATCGTCCCAATCAATATCAGTCAAATGTGTGTATATAAACAAATCGTCCGATTTGCTTATTTTTATTTCATTTCATATACACGTTAAAATTCTATTTTCAACTATAAAATATTTTTAACTATATAAATATTTTATTTCGTTTCACATCACATAATCAACTACACATCAAAATCAAACAAACAAGCATACAAGCCGTCCATGGTCTGTGGACGACGGGTGTCGGGTACTACTAAACACCGTCTGCATCCTAGTATATATTATTAACTAGAAAAGGAAAGTTAAAGTGAGAAGTTCTCACAGGTTAGCTAATCCAAACATCTCGACTCTTCAAATGTAGAAGTCTTCGCCGTTTCTTCTTTCGTCATCTTCGTCATCCGTATTCACTACATATATAAAAATCGAATTTTTACTTCGCTATTCAATATATAAAAATCATATTTTTTACTTCGCTATTCAATATATAAAAATCATATTTTTTACTTCGCTATTCAATATGTAAAAATCATATTTTTACTTCGCTATTCAATATATAAAAATCGAATTTTTACTTCGCTATTCAATATATAAAAATTGAATTTTTACTTCGCTATTCAATATATAAAAATCATATTTTCATATCTAAAAATCTCGCCTTTCACTTACTGAAAACCTCGCCTTTCACTTTAACAAAAATATGGTTTTTCGTATAACAAAAATATGGTTTTTCCTTCAACAAAATATGCTTTTTCCTTCACAAAAGTTTCAGTTTTTATCCTACTCATTATATAGAAGATAAGTAATCAAATTAAATTAAAATAGTAAAAACTTACTGGTCATTTTCGTTCGGGTGGTGGATGCTCGGGGGGGGGGGGGGGGGGGGGGGTTTCTTGGCGTCGGAATAGGGTGGAAGAGGCCAAGGCGGAGGAGAAGGGGGAGGCTGAAGGAGGGGGGGTGCGCGGTCGGCAGCAGGAAAGGGGGGGGGGTTTGCGCGGTTGTCGCTCAGGAGGAGGGGGGTTGCGCGGTCGGCAGCAGGAGAGGGGGTGCGCGCGCGTCGCTCAGGAGGAGGGGGTGCGGAATCGCGGCGGCGGCGCTGGGGGGGGGGGTCGCGATCGATTAGGTTTTTTTTTATCTGAGATGAAATGAACGTGGGGGGGGGGGGGGAAGGTATAGGAGAGGGAAAAGGATTTTATTTTTAATTATTTAATTTCTAAAAGTTGACTTTTTCATACGACCTCTAAACGAGGCCCACCGCCTGTCGTCCATAGCTAATTACCCCTATTCCGAACACATTGGGATATGTATCGTAAGCTGATTCGATCGTTTCGATCAGTTTTCGTCAAAATCAACATATAACTCTATATATTGAATTTGAACGCGCATTTCAATTTACTGGGGCCACATACAGACTCTAAAAATTCCCGAAAAATATTTTCTAGATTTTTATTGATGATACGGTCCTAACAAAACCAATTTCATTGAATTCTGAGACCGTTTGTAAAATGGCCATTTTCCAGTTGATTAAATTCAACTGAAATGGTCAAAACACGTTTTCCTTTGCCACGCTCACATATTGATTCGAAAAATTATGAAAATTGGAATCTAGCAATAACTTGACATCACGGATCCAACAAAGTGGTTTTGTCGAAATCCGAGGTCGTTTGCAAAATGGCTATTTTTAAGGGCCGAAATTCCATAGCGACTATTCTGAATTTTCAACTGGGCGTAACTTTTTATCCCCGCTATGAAATTTCAATTTTTCGGATTCGTTGGAAAGATATTCACAGTTAGATTCCATTATTTTTGGTTTCACTAAAATCCGGTTTATTTTGAATCCTGTACATCCATTTGAAGTTTGAAATCGAATTATCGAACTACCGCGCCATTTTCAATTCCTTTTATAAATATAAATAAATATTTATATTCTATCGTCGAGCTACATAAATATATACGTTCAAATTCTATTCAAAATAAATTTCTCGTCGTTATTATTTAAAATAATTCATTTTAAATATTCAAAATTCGCTAAAATTGCCAAAATAAAAATTTTAAATTGGCCCAGATTTCCGGGTTATTACAATCTCCCCCACTTAAAACTTTTCGTCCCCGAAAAGGAACGAAGCCGAAAGTTGTTTTAAATACCAACTCAACTTTCATTGTTTTTATTATGGCTTAAGTTCTTCAACTTTTCAGTTTCTAAGAACTTTTCAAATTTTTCAAAAATTTGGCTAACACCCTATATTTCCGAAAAATTTCGCCATAACCTCCCCTGCACCGGGAAAATCCCGAAATTGCCATACAGGCCTTCTGATCTCAAAAAGAAAAAGAAAAAGCCAAGCGGCTAGCCAATCGGCTCATAAAATCATCATCACCCAAACAAAACAGTAAATTATGATAAACATGTACCTATTTGTCGGGCAAACAAATTTTATTCTCTGCTCTAGCCTCCTTGCTATGACATGTTCAATGTAAGTTCATGTATATGCATGCAAATGCGACTAATTTTCAATACAATTCACTATTTGGTTCAAATTGGCTATATGGTTCAAATTTTAATTAATCAACCAATAATCAACAACACAACCATCAATCAATTAGTTGATTAGCTTTTGAAATTCATAACTTTGATATATAGTCAAATATCACATTTTTGATGCCAAATCACAACAATAAGCCCTATCTAGTTTCGGTTCTCACACCAGTCAATGGAAATATATATAGAAATCTCACTTTCGAAACTCGAAAATAAATACTGGCGATGGTGCCCCATCACCAGAATTATCCCCGGGCACTAGAGGGATTCTATATCTACCCAGTATATCAAAACTTCAAACACACGTTTGCAAGACATATATGCAAAATCTTTATATATTGGATTGTCCAAATCAATACATAATGAATAATCAAATACGAATAAGTGATTTAAATTTCAAAACAAAAATTGTTTTCATTTCAAAAATATACTCTTCACACTCGATCTAGGATACTACTGATCCCATCTCTAACGAGTCATTCCCATTGGATATTTCTAATCCAATTTCTGATGAATTCTTTCGTTTGGTTCTAATGTGCCTTGTTCTCTGAGCTTTGTAAACCAAAGCTCTGATACCAAATGTGACAAACAAGGAATTTCGCTCGATCCGAATCAGTCGCTAAACCGATCTAGACCGTTCGAAACGCCTGATTGTTTTTGAGAAAACGACAAAACAGAACGTAGACGGAAGAACATTTCATTGTTTATTACAACAATTCCATCAGAATACAAGAATATACAGAGTATAAATGAATATTACACAGAAATATCAGAGATTTAAATTACATTTAAATACATAGCAGCGGAAAATAATACAAACACAACTGAAGGAGATATACGGATACAAAGCTTTCCGGATATCGTTCCAGCTGTAAACCAGGATCATGTGAATATAAATCTGCAAAACCAAAACTACTAGCTGTCCGTGTCAAAATAAGGGCACCCAGAGTTTAGGTTAAAACAATAAACTCCAGGTCAGTCATGGGACTGGTGTGAGAACTAAAACAGTTATTATTCTTTATTTTAAAGCTCAGTAAATCAAGGGACCACGCCGTATAACGCAGAACGGGTTTCCTCCCAAGAATACCAGTGCATAAAACAAACAGCGCAATGCTAAATAGAGAAAAATGAAGCTATTATAAGACCCAGGTCCTATCACACAACACAACGCAAGCCGGGGGATAGGGTTTTCCCTTATAATAGCCAAACATGCTTAGTACGTTTAAAACAAATCATTTAATACTACTATAAGTGCATAGTGTATAAAACAACTTCAAATCATAAGTATCAATCATAGACGGCATGGGTACCATATATCATGTCGCCATACTAGGCTCTACAAATAAAACCGCAAATGTCACGTATTTGGAAATTGGATTTCCGTCTATGAACCAAGGCAAAAGATAGTCCTCAACCGATTCGAGACTCTCTAGCCCGAGCCTCAGGCAAGTACTCAGTCAAGCCTTTGGATCGTCAGGGCCGGTCCACCGATGTGGATTAAAATGCCTGAACAATGTGTTTTCCCGCCCTATGGGGCGTAAGTGAGCCAAAGAATGACTCCATCGGACCCGGATCGTCCGATCAAACCGAGGCGCCTCGCAACAGCAACAACCACATAAGTCAAACTCGTCAGGGCGTGTAAAACCACTGACGCCACTTCTAAATAGAAAGAAACGCATGCCCTCCCTGAGGTCCTTCTCCCGTTTTTGGTTCATACCGGGTGTGAAGCTCGCGAATCAACGTTACACAAAGCTACGCCACACAGGCCGTGCTTTGATCATCAATCACAAGACTTTGCTTTTCAACAGAAACCTTGATCATTTGCCACTTAGGCATGCCATACAGGCAATTCACTCCATGCATTTGATATCCATCAATATATAACCCCTGAGCTCGTACGTCTCAGAGAAGGGCGTTAAGCAAGAGAATAAATTCTCCGCCGCCAAACAGATATATATTTAATAGAAATCAATCACACAGATTGAAATCCAATGTCAGACACACAGTCCATTTACAAGTTCGTTCTGGGTCTGAACGAAACCGGAGGCACCTAGTACCCCGCATATCCATCGATCTCCAAATACGTCTGGACGATCACCAACTGTTTCCATCTTCTTGGGTGTACAGCCCAATCAAGATCATCAGTAATCACCCAAACGACGTGAAGACCTCCGGTCTTCAACCACCGTCTTCATCTTCGACTTATCGTCGTATCAGTTATTTAGAATGGGATAAACCCGGTCTTCCCGAATAACTCGCGTATACTTTAAATAAGTGTTACACAAACACAACATACGCCTCATTCCAATTCATCAGTCACTAACCGTAAATTAATCAAGAGAATAATCCCCCAAATATTAACCCCGAAGGCCGAAACCAACATCAGATCAATACCCAGGAAATCACTCAGCTTAGCCAATCTACAGCTAGTTTCTAAATTTCACATTCTAAGGGAAAGGTTCCCATTAATTTTATCAAAGATAAATTCTTTTAAATTTACTCTTTAATCTTCTTTTGAATATCAATTCAAACTAGTCGGGATTAGCGAACCTTACCAAAGTAATCATTTATTTTATTTCCCAAACCCAACCTATTCATCCCATGAAGTAAAACTGGTAATACTTCATATCTAACACCACAGTGTTATCGGTAAATTCAATTACCCTTTCACGTTCAAATCTAATTAAAGATTTAACTATCGCCTAGAGTAAAACTGGTGACACTCCATTCTCGATCCTTTCAATCAAATTAAAGATTCATTAAAACTCCACTTAGTTTTAATCTTTAACTGGGTTAAAGAATCAGTGTCATTTAAAACACGGTTCACGATAAACCCAAAATCACATTCCATTAATTATCGGGTTAAACAACAAGTGTTATTTAAAACACTATTCACGATAAACCCGAAAATCAATACCAATTCAATTCCAATTAAATATTATTCAATTGGTACACTTCATTAAATCTAAATAAAAATAAAAAGATTTAATCTTTTTCTCAACTGGGTTCAAGAACAGTGTTAATGAAGACACCATTCACGACAAACCCAAATCACATTTGATATTAAATACAAGGCTCTGAATAGAAAATAGATCGGCTTATATTCTATATCAAATTCTACGACTAACAAATGTCGTATTGGAAATAATGATATAAATATATATCTTTCAAATTTCCATAACAACATCTGTATAATCACGAAATCCAATCATCGAAATAATCCAAAGGCAATTTCGATTCAAATCCATTCCAGTTCAATTATTGGAAACCCTGGTTACTTCTAAAACCTTTTCAAATCAAATTTATTTATTTAAAAATAAATAGAATTTTAATTCTAGTTCAAAACTAGTTCATTTCGATAAAAATCTATTTTTATCTTTTCAAATATGGAGTTTTTCATCCCGATTCTTCCCAAATCATTTCTTATGATTTTACACAAATTATTGATATTTTTAATAATTTTATCAAGGCCCGTACAGTCGATTTCCATCAACGGCCATCAAACTGTACTTACAGCGACCTTTTCCAAATTTGATTTGGACATAATTCCAAATCCAACCATTAGATTTCAAATTTCTAATATTCGTTAGAAAGCTCTTTTCGATACGAACCAACAGTTCCGGTTTCAGGAGAATCCGACGGTCGGATCTCCCGTAATATCCGTTCGAAGTCAATGGTCGAAATTCACGAACTACCGCAGCGCGACGCATTCTATTCAGGCCATTATATTATATATATAATATATATAATATATACTTCATCGATTTACTTTCAAAACGTATTTTATAAATCATTTTAAATTCGTTTTCAAAACGATTTCAACTTCTATTTCAAATTCAAATCAAAATCGAAATTTTCCACATAAATTCATTTTAATTTCATTCCAAATCGATTTAATTCAAATTGATTTCTAATTCAATTTCAGTTCGTTTTCAATTCAATTCGAATTCATTTCTATTCAATTTGAATTCATTTCTATTCAATTTCAATTCGAATTCATTTCTATTCAATTTCAATTCGAATTTATTTCTATTCAGTTTCAATTCGAATTCATTTCTATTCAGTTTCAATTTGAATTTCAATTCTTTTCAATATATCAGATTTTGAAATCACTTTCGATATTCATTATAAAATGAATAAAATCGATATAAATACCGTTCACGTCAAAATGGCGTCAATCTAATCTACACGGCTTCATATATTTCTATTTCAAATGTTTTCCTTTTCAAATATTTCTATTTTCAAATAATCTTTTTCAAATATGGAGTGAGGCTCAATCAATTACCATATAATGTTAATTATATGGATTTTCTACCACACGTATCTAACAACAACGATAAATCATCAACCATCATCCAAAGTGCGTTCTACATTGTATAAGCATCAAATATAAATATTTAACGCTTATAACAGTCTGTCAATCAATCGATCGACATACAACTAATTATTGGGATTAGTGTACGTCAAATATCATCCCAATACCCGTGTGGGGTTTCAAACAATCAAACACAGATTTTATTTGTGCAGTTGGGCGATGTGTAAAATTTATCGTCCCATTCAATATCAGTCAAATGTGTGTATATAAACAAATCGTACGATTTGTTTATTTTTATTTTATTTCATATACACGTTAAAATTCTATTTTCAACTATAAAATATTTTTAACTATATAAATATTTTATTTCGTTTCACATCACATCACACAATCAACTACACATCAAAATCAAACAAACAAGCATACAAGCCGTCCATGGTCTGTGGACGACGGGTGTCGGGTACTACTAAACACCGTCTGCATCCTAGTATATATTATTAACTAGAAAAGGAAAGTTAAAGTGAGAAGTTCTCCCAGGTTAGCTAATCCAAACATCTTGACTCTTCAAATGTAGAAGTCTTCGCCGTTTCTTCTTTCGTCATCTTCGTCATCCGTATTCACTACATATATAAAAATCGAATTTTTACTTCGCTATTCAATATATAAAAATCATATTTTTTACTTCGCTATTAAATATATAAAAATCATATTTTTTACTTCGCTATTCAATATATAAAAATTATATTTTTACTTCGCTATTCAATATATGAAAATCGAATTTTTACTTCGCTATTCAATATATAAAAATTGAATTTTTACTTCGCTATTCAATATATAAAAATCATATTTTCATATCTAAAAATCTCGCCTTTCACTTACAGAAAAGCTCGCCTTTCACTTTAACAAAAATATGGTTTTTCGTATAACAAAAATATGGTTTTTCCTTCAACAAAATATGGTTTTTCCTTCAACAAAAATATGGATCTTTCCTTCACAAAAGTTTCAGTTTTTTTCCTACTCATTATATAGAAGATAAGTAATCAAATTAAATTAAAATAGTAAAAACTTACTGGTCATTTTCGTTCGGGTAGTGGATGCTCGCCGGGGGGGGGGGGGGGTTCTTGGCGTCGGAATAGGGTGGAAGCGGCCAAGGCGGAGGAGCAGGGGGAGGCTGAAGGAGGGGGGTGCGCGGTCGACAGCAGGAAAGGGGGGGTTGCGCGGTCGTTGCTCAGGAGGAGGGGGGTTGCGCGGTCGTCAGCAGGAGGGGGGGTTGCGTGGTCGTCGCTCAGGAGGGGGGGTTGCGCAGTCGGCAGCAGGAGGGGGTGCGCGCGCGTCGCTCAGGAGGAGGGGGTGCGGAATCGCGGCGGCGCCGCCTGGGGGGGTCGCGATCGATTAGGTTTTTTTTCTTATCTGAGATGAAATGAACGTGGGGGGGGGGGGGGCAAGGTAAAGGAGAGGGAAAGGGATTTTATTTTTAATTATTTAATTTCTGAAAGTTGACTTTGTCATACGACCTCTAAACGAGGCCCACCGCCTGTCGTCCATAGCTAATTACCCCCATTCCGAACATAATGGGATATGTATCGTAAGCTGATTCGATCGTTTCGATCAGTTTTCGTCAAAATCCACATATAACTCTATATATTGAATTTGAATGTGCATTTCAATTTACTAGGGCCACATACAGACTCTAAAAATTCCCGAAAAATATTTTCTAGATTTGTATTGACGATACGGTCCTAACAAAACCAATTTCATCGAATTCTGAGACCGTTTGAAAAATGGCCATTTTCCAGTCGATTAAATTCAACTGAAATGGTCAAAACACGTTTTCCTTTGCCACACTCACATATTGATTCGAAAAATTATGAAAATTGGAATATAGCAATAACTTGACATCACGGATCCAACAAAAGTGGTTTCATTGAAATCCGAGGTCGTTTGCAAAATGGCTATTTTTAAGGGCCGAAATTCCATAGCGACTATTCTGAATTTTCAACTGGGCATAACTTTTTATCCCCGCTATGAAATTTCAATTTTTCGGATTCGTTGGAAAGATATTCACAATTAGATTCCATTATTTTTGGTTTCACTAAAATCCGGTTTATTTTGAATCCTGTACATCCATTTGAAGTTTGAAATCGAATTATCGAACTACCGCGCCATTTTCAATTCCTTTTATAAATATAAATAAATATTTATATTCTATCGTCGAGCTACATAAATATATACGTTCGAATTCTATTCAAAATAAATTTCTCGTCGTTATTATTTAAAATAATTCATTTTAAATATTCAAAATTCGCTAAAATTGCCAAAATAAAAATTTTAAATTGGCCCAGATTTCCGGGTTATTACAGTATACCCTTAGGTGTCTTTAATTACATAGCCCTAGGTTAACTTTATTATATTTTCCACCGGTTACGTATACCACTAGGTGTCTTTAATTACATAACCTTATTAGGTTAAGTTCGTGGGCCTATATGCAAATATTACCCACCCCCTCTGCTTTACTTAACCCTCCCACTACCCATCCAATTTTACTTAAGCCTAACTTAAGTTCATAATCATACAATCCTTATGGATTAAGTTAGCTTAAGTAGTCCAATTCAATACTATGTCCAGTTATGGTTATAATAGGCTAGACCTCCCACATTAGGGCTACAACGTATGGATGCTGGATATGCCGGTCCGGTCCGGGAAGTCTTATTCCACTGTTGGGCCTAACCTCGTGTCTTAGCCCGATTCGTATTTGCGCACTTAGAGCTCTCACATTAATGCTAAGCAACAAAGTTTTATTTTGGAGAAACACCAGGTTCAGCATTAGTGGCTGCTGGATATGCCGGTCGGGTCCGGGCATACTTCCGCCACTAATGCAACCTAACCTCGTGTCATAAGTGCAATTACAATTCCTAATTGTAATTACTAAATATTCCATTTTTATCCAAATGTACCTATGTCATTATAGGTAATTATTTCTATGTTTCCCCATTTGAATTAAATGTCCAATTTATATAAATATTACATAAATTATGCCAATTATAAAACACTTTTCCCCATTTCCTAACTAACGTATTCACACGTATTTTGGCGGCATCTAGGCTATAAAGCAGCCTAGCCATAACAATGAAAAGGGAATATGACATAGGTGATAGTTTCAACATATCTTGGCATAAATTAGCATGATAACAAGGTGAATGGATGTGTAATTAACATCATCACAAGGTGGACATAAAACTGATAACTTGTGGCAATTACTATGATGTCAAAGCAAGCATTATGAGATCTAAATTAACCCTTTAGGTGTCCAACTATTTAGATCTAACATAATTAGGGTGACATAGTAACATGTAAAGATCTAAAGGTGGATTCACATGTCAAGTCTACAACATATCTAAATTGATCATAATATGATAGGTGAAGGGTGATTTACATAAAGAACTAGATCTAACCAATGTTACAATTGTCCAGTTTAATAGATGTACATTCACCACAATATAGTTACAAGTCAAGATCCACATAGGCAACATAATAGAACAACCACAATTGTATTAGATCTAGGGAAATAAATCTATTATGACATAGTATATGATTTAACACTTGCATAGAATCATACTTTACAACATATCCAATTCACAGTCTTTCACAATTTGCTTTTATTTATTTAAACCTAAAAGCAACTAGAAACTCACAACGTTAGGTTTAGAGAATTGAGAAAGAACGGATCTTGAATTTCTGAATTTGATTTGCAAAGTATGTTGTTGTAGAAAATGGTTCCGTCTCAGTTCGTATCCCGGCAGCATATGGCCTCCATGATTTACAATGAAGAAAATAGGAGAATAGAACACATATATATAGCTGCCAGACCCCCTGAAACCGAGGGACACGTCATCCCTAGGGGTGTCGACACCCCTGTGGGTGGATCGACCCCTAGGTCGACACCCCTCTAGGGGGTTCGACCCCCTAGAGCGAGAATTTTGCCGCTCTGACGAATTTTTCGAATTTGAATCGTTCTGGATAAAATTCTGACTCATCTCTGACTCATGCGTATATATAATTTTTCTGCGCGTATACAAACTTAAAACCCTCATAACTTCTTCATACGGTGTCGGTTTTATGCAAACCAAATGTCTATCTTGACCAGAATTTTGAGACGGACGCAATGGTCCAGTCTGTTTCCTCTAATTATGAATATTAAATTAATTATTATTTAATTTATTCTTTTTAATGTCTTTAAAAATTTGGGGTGTTACAAAACATGTACATGAACTTCTAGAGAATAAAAGTTTACGGTTCACTCGAGCCTTGCGCGCGTAAGCGTCTTCACGATCCTCTCCAGACATGTAAGCAGAAATCCTTAAATCTGGAACACTTAGGACCTGACCCGAGCATTCCATGCAAATCATTAAACACCCGAGTCAGGATTAAACTTATTTCAAGTTAGCAAACTTCGATATAAACACATAAATATGATTTAATTTAATCTTGATAGATTATTAAAAAAAAATCGAGTATCAAAATTTGTGAATTTCCAAAATGGAACGAGTATGGCATCCAGTGTGTTAGCATATACATATACAAACAGTAGAAACAAAACTAAGTTTCATGCGTGTGAGTTTGGGTTTGAAGCATGCAAAGGTGGGAGCGGCAAAATTAGCATAAACATTCAAATAAGAGACACACACACACTAACTCATCACTTGGCTGCAACAATACATGCGTAACCTACAGGTTTGAAGGGAATAAATGCGTTGAATGCTCAACAGGTAACAAGTGCATACATGAGTTAACAACACCAAATATGTCAACCCCATTTCTTTCAACATATTATGTATGGTTACGAAATTTAAAGTTACTTGTATATGACAAATTAACAGCACCGAAATAAGAGAATTTTACATTATTCATAAAAATAAAAATAAAATAATGCTGCAGCTATTTGCATGTGTCCCAAGCTAAACCTGAAACTACCCAAAGCCTTATATACATACAATAATGTTCAAATATGAAAGTGCAGACACAACATCCGTTACCTTTCCCATGAATTTAAAACAACATGGTCCCAAATTTAGGAAGGTCATTATAAAGTAGTGCATGGAACAAAGGAACCGAAGAATGTAATGTCTACTTTGAGTCAGGCTAAACTAGAATGTGTATATATATTTAAGCATATGCCAGTAAGTCACTAAACAAATGGAAAGTGTGCATAACTGATGTCAAACCGTGCCCATAAGACTACAAAGTGCAGTAGTCATAGGTTTTGATCCATTTGTGCCAAAAGCAACAAGAATAAATACCCAACAAATTTTTGGCGAGGGAAAAAAACAGAGATAGGTAAAAATTTACTCGAGATGACAGTAAAGTGTAAATACAATAGCCTAGGGTGACAAACCATTGTACTGCAAACACAACATAGGCCAAGTCGAGATATCAAGGGATACTTCATGCATATACGTAAGAAAAGACGGTCCATTTTCGAAGAGAAACAAGGGTACCAAGATCCAACAACCAACAAATTTGTACATGCATATTCACTACGTATATATATGGTTCAGCAACCGCTGATGTGCCATGGAATCAAAATGTACATGTAGTGAATACGCGAAGTAGGAAAGTTGAAATACGTTTAATCGTAAGATATACTTACCTTAGGACTAAAACGAGAGGAGCCCAGCGGTGCTTTCAGGCAAAGGCGATCCAACGTTGGTGGCTTGAACAGGCGGAGGTGCAGGTGCTTCGATTTAAAATGTAGCTGCTGCGGTTGACTTCGGAAAGGAGGCGGTGGTTCCAGTCAGGCGCGGTGAGGGTGAACGGTGATGGAGGCCGAGGGTGATGGGTTTATTCTGATAGCAAGCAGGAGGCGGAGAGATGGCACTCAGGGTGGCGACGGCTTTCACGGTGGTTTTAATTTAGGGATTTGGGAAAAACATTGGGGAAAAATGAAATGAACGAGGCATACAAAAATAGGGAGCAAATTTTTGCTGAGGCCATGATCTATGAATTGAATTTTAGGAGAAATGAATTGGAGTATGGAATGAGTATGAATCGGCTACCATTATTTTGAGGGGCGAATTATATTTTGGGGATGAATTTCTGTTGAAGTATGAAAAAAATAAAGATAGAAAGAAAGGGACGGAATAAAATAAGGAACGGTGAAAAAAGGTAACGGTGGACATGCATGATTTCAAATGAAGGCAAGTGTCCATATTTCTCTTATCTGATTAAAAGTGTCCAAATTTAGTTAAAATATTATTTCTCAAATGTTAATACAATTTATACTATGCATATGAATTCAATACAAATATATACATTTCAAATACATGACTAGATTTTTATTAAAACCAAATCAACTTAACAAAATTTATTTAAATCAATTACCCAAGTTAAATAAATAAATCAAACTTATAATTTCTAAAATATATATTCAATTAGTCTATAATGTTAAAATCGTTAAAAGTCAACAAAACAAATTTTTATTCAAAGACAAAATTTTAGATTTACACAAATCAAAATTAATTCAAAACCAAGTAAAAAAATTAGAATAGAATCTACAAATTATAAATAAATATAAATTTCTTAAATACAAATTCCAAATCAATCTCATGTTTTTAAAACATTAAAATCTTGGTTCGTTACAAATGCAAATGAAGAAGTTTTTGAATTTGGAATAAGGAGATATGTCAGTAAAGGAATATGTTAACAAGTTTAATCAGCTAGCAAGATTCGGTTTGGATTTGGTAAACACTCCCCATAAGAAGGCTCTAAGATTCGCGAGAGGATTAAATCAACCTTTCCAAGGACTTGCATTGACACGCATCCCGATGGGGGCTACTTTTGAGAGACTAGTTGACATGGCTTTGATGCACGAGGATAGTACATAGGAAAAGAAGGAAGTCAATATTAAGGAGGCGCAACCCAAGGTGGAGAAAAAGAAATGGTGGTCCAAGAAGGGATTAACGAAGAAAGGAGGAAAGCTTGATCAGGTTTAGATCAAGACAGAGATTAAATGCAATGGTTGTCGGGCCTTGGGACACATTGTGAGAGATTGTAAAAAGATGAAGAATGCTTATTTTAGCTGTAGTCAAGGTGGACATTTCATGAGGCAGTGCCCTAACAAGCAAGGTCAGAAGGAAGGATCGTCTGGAGGACAAGTTCACGCTCTAGAGGCAGCTTAGGCTGGTGGACCGGATAGAGGTAGGAAAGTCACAGACAAAGGTTTGATTTCTCTTTTTGACTATCCTATCAGGACCCTCTTTGATTTTGGTGCTTCTCATTCATTTATATCCAATTCTATGGTAGATAATCTACAGCTAGAAACTAGTATTGTTTCTGATCCTATTATAGTCTCAAACCCTATATAGGATATGACTCATTTATCTATGATATGTTGGGGTTTGAGAATTTCTATTATGGGCGTCAAGTTTGAATACGGCGCATACGTTCTTAGCTTTATGGGTTATGGGTTGATTCTAGGAGTGTATTGGATAGCCATGTATGATACCTTCTAGGTTGTGAGAGGATAGTTATTAGGCTTTTGACGTACCATGGGAGAACTCTCGAGATATCGTGTGACCCACGGGTGTCAGTTATGCTCAATTTCCAAGATTCTCTTGATAATTCAGTAGACGGTCTTCGATCAGTACCCACAGTCAAAGATTATCCAGATGTGGTTAGAGGATTACCTCTTAGGTGAGAGATAGACTTCCGGATTTACTTAGTAGAGAATGTGAAGCTAGACACTTTACCAGTGCGCCATATGACTCCTAGGGAGAATAGGGAGCTCAACAAGCAAGTAAGCGAGAAAATTGAGAAGGTATTCATTAGATGGAGCATATTTGAGTGGGGAGCTCTAGTCGATTTTGCAACCAAGGCAGACGTCTCTCTCCGTCTATGCGCGGACTATAGAAAGATGAATAAGCTCACCAAGAAGAATAGGCACCCACATCTGAGGATTGATGACTTGTTTGATCAGCTAGTAGGAGCTTCGGTTTTCTCACAATTGGATATAGCCACGAGATTTCATCAGCTGAGGGTAGAAAATGATAGTATCCACAAGACTGCTTTCAGGACTTCAGACGGTTTCTTTGAATTCAACCAATTATTTATTTCAAAGGGGGCAACTCACGGCAAGAAAAAATATTGCCAGGAAAACAGTAAGCAATTTTAGACAACAAAAGAACCCATTTATTATTTCAAGAATTTAAAGAAAGACTCATGGTTTAAGAAAAATATTACAAGTATAACATAGGCAACTATGGATTTAATCAGAGTATATTTCGCTCAAACTGGTAATTGAAATGTAATTTATTTATCACTTAGCAATTATTTATCACTAGCAAGGGAAACTTCCTTTCGGTTTACTTCTAAAACTATAAGTGGGGGCACATCTGTGCAAACATTTTTGGTTTGTATATCTACTAACATACGGTTTCAGATAAGGTACAACATGTTCAAAACTCACATACTCAAGGTGCAAGAACAGGGTTTCCAGTTTTGTAACACAGCCGAGGTAAGGATAAATGGCCGAAAGCTATTCATTAAATGAACACTAAATAAACTGGGTGTATACAAATTATATGTGTTCCCAAATACACATCTCCACTTCCGATTTTAATAGTGTAACAGCAGGGCACGAGATGAATCAAATGTGTTTAAGTTTTATCAACAGGGTAGGGTAGCTAGCATGGTTTCAATTCAGGGGAAATTGAAAAGAAAAAAAACGAGCATGTATCCTTTATTTTCTTCAAAACAAAGCAACGTAAACCTGAATACAAAGTGGATTGAAGCAAATTATTCTGAGAAGAAAGAAGAAAATTACAATCACGATTGAGCAGGCAAGAGCGACAATTGAGCAGCGGCGATTGAGACCGAAGGCAAGAGCGGCGATCGAGCAGTGGCGATTGAGCAGCAGCGGCCTGATTATCGAAAGGGGAATTAGGGTTTCGGTGGAATACAATGGAAAAGGAATACTATGAAACGATGGAAAAGGAAATGTGAACGGATGGAAAAGGCATACGATGGAATACGATTGAAATGTTTGTGAACCGATGTCAAAAGGCACAACGTTTCAACCAGTGGGAAGAATAATTGAAACATGGAAATTGTTAAGTGTAGGGGTGTGAAATCACTAAGTTTTCAACATTATGCTTTGAATTGTGCCACATTTCAAATTAATAATTATTGTTTAGTCTTAGTTATTAATTATTATATATTTGTATTTATTTTTTATTGTTAACATTATGCTTAGAACCGTTTACAAAAATCCACTAAACGGAGATACGACACGAGTCGAGTGCATAAAGAGATGACAAGAGGTATAGCTAGGTGGCGGCCTACTGGCATACTTATCTCTCGATGGTAGCTCTAAATTCTCTTATGGGTTTTCGAATTGCAGACATATACTATGAGGCATTTCCACTTTGACGACTATGGGGTACCCCTCTCGTGGGTCAGTGATAAGTCTTAGAGCAATTTAAATAGGACCAGAAAATGATGGTAGTTGAGGCCCCCGTATGAACAGAAAATGATGGCATGGAAGAATAAGACTCTGTTTTAAATAAGAAAACCCTCAATTTCGAGATTGTAAATAGAAGGAACATCGCAAAACCATTCTATACAGGGAAACTTGTGTTTAAAACAGGTAGGTACATTCAATTCCTAGGTGTCCACTTGGTGGTATAACGTTCGAAATTCAAAGGAAATTAACATGAGTTAACCAACCGAATTGAATTACAAACGCTACCCATGGAAACTATAGTGCTTTATTTAAGCAACTAAATTCGAATCAGCCTCGAGCGTTGAAAAGGGACCATCTCGCAAAGGTAGCCCAATTGAAACAAAATTAGAAGCACGTACTATTTCTTTTTTTTTGTTCAAATTTACCTGTTGCGAATTTTAAAAAATCAACAATAGTTCTGTTGCCCAAAAGGATGCGGGAAGCTCTTTGTTTCAGGATCCTTGAAGTGAAAATGAATCCTAAAGGAACCATTGGAGAGCTAAAGAGCTCAGACTTGATCTATTACAACGGTGCTTTTGCACCGTTGTAAAATTAAAGTTGTAATATGGTAATATATATGTTCTTTACAACAGTGATTATTGCACCGTTGTAAAAAAGAATCTATTACAACGGTGCTTAATGCACCGTTGTAAAATTAAAGTTGTGATATGGTAATATATATGTCTTTACAATAGTGATTATTTTACCGTTGTAAAAAACATTTATTACAACAGTGCGTTTTGCACCGTTGTAAAAAAGGATCTATTACAACAGTGCTTTATGCACCGTTGTAAAATTAAAGTTGTAATATGGTGTTTTTGTTGTAGTGGGGGAAGCAAGCGTAAGGGGAAGCTTGTATTTTCTTGTGTGTGGGACCCGTTTTAATCAGTAACCCAAATATAGGTATCAAACGAGTACTCTGAACTAGGTCAGAGTCAGAGCACGCTTACTGGGCTGATTGTAAGAGATCCAAAAGAGGGGATGGTGTGGGCGGCGCATTCCGACGGGGTCATGTGCGTGCATGGGTCCGGACTAGAGGAGGCTAAGACGCCATGACATAAGTAGATATGGTTGTGCACATCCTAAAAACGGAGGGTTCCACTTTAGGAAGTGATACGTCCTACTATGGGGCCAGCACAGGGTATCTACGGAGTAGGGAGCCGATCGGTTGGGGGTATTAATTAGAGTACATTTAGACCCTGGTATGTTTAGGAGCCCATTATTATCCTTAGGGGTAACTCCGGTATGTTCAGTTGGGCTGCCTGTTATTGTATAGGGTTAAACCTCTCACTAGAAGTACGCCTAAGTCTACCATCCTATACTTATTGGGGATCATCTTGTTTATATGATACTAGTATTGGTGCAGAGAAAGAAAAGTGTTAGGGAAGCGCTATTTGTTCTATCTTGTTTATCCGGTTACCTTGTTATACATGCCTTATATGTTGTATCTCTCTTATCCAGTTTATATGTCTTCCATGATGCTTTTATTTATTTATATGCTAAAAGTAACTAGACTCGTCCGAATTTATATCTGACCAATTTTATTTCCTCTTCTTCCTCTTTTATTTCCCCCTAGGTTCTCAGGGTGGGAATACTCAAGCTTGACCAGGATTCTGCTTTCGTTCTGCTTGAAGCTGCTTAGATGTACTGCTTGATTTCATATCTTCTCTACTATGGCTATGTTTTGGGGATTATGCTCTTTTCATGTTTATTGTACTCAGATGGTTTTAGTACAAGACAGAAGTTTTAAGTGATGTACTGGGTTTTATGTATTTCAGACTTATGATGTAACTATGTTTTGAACCACGATGTTTTCTGCTTAATAAAAGTTTTAAATTCCACTGTTATTTTATATCTGTCTTGTAATGTTTTTGTTTCTGTTTACTTTTAATGCTTCACGAAACTTAATGCATTCTCTTGTAACATTAATGGACGTGGGGTGTCACATCTGGTATCAGAGTTGAAGGTTATCAGATCGGATAAAAGATTTTGAAAATTGTTTTAAAAAAGGTTTTCAAAAAGGTTTTAAAAGAAAGCATTTTCACAAGAAAAGTCTGTTTTGAAAAACATTTTCCCCAAATCCTTTTGTAATATCTTTTGATTCTCTGTTTGAATCCCTTTTCCTTTTCTTTACAGCATGTCTGAGGAACCTAATATTCCTGAGGGCGTCACGATACCAGGCTGGTTCTGCAGGTATCTTGAGGCCATGACACCTGCCGGAGGTCAAGTAGACGTTCCTCCCCCAACTGCACCCGTTGTTCGTCCTCCTCCTCCACGAGCAGATAATTTCTCTAAGATCTGTAGGATTTCTGTGCTATGGGCGGAAAACCATTCCGAGGAACTAAAACTTTCATAGAGGCAAGGAATTGGCTTAAAGAGATGGAGGATTTGTTTGGAATTTTTGAAGTTGACGATCGTATAAAGGTCTAGTTAGTCGCTTGGCTGCTGAAAGATGAGGCTTCATTCAGGTGGGAAGTGATGCAAGCAGGGCGCCCAGTTGAGACTTGGGAAGATTTTTGGCAGAGATTTGAAATGAAGTTTCTTTCTCAAGCTGAGAGAAGTATGCAAATGGAAAGGTTTTTGGCACTCAAGAAAGGAGGTAAGACAGTCAAAGAGTATGTTAATAAGTTCAATCAATCGGCAAGGTTTAGGTTGGAGCTAGTAGATACACCACATAAGAAAGCTTTGCGGTTTGCTAGAGGATTGTATGAACCCCTCTTTGGGTTAGCTATGCCTTATATTCCAATGGGAGAGGCTTTTGAAAGGCTCGTTGATATGGCATTGATGCATGAGGAAGATAAAGGTGAAAAGAGAGAAGCTATGGTTGAGGAAACACAAAACAAGAATGTGTGGCCTAAGAAAGGAAACAATAACAAAAGAAGGGTGGAAAGGACGGCAAGGCTAGAGATAAGAAGAAGTGTCATAATTGTGGACGCGAAGGTCATTTGATCAAGGACTACAAAATAAAGAAGAATGCTTGTTTCAGTTGTGGAGAGGTCGGACACTTTTCTAAGGAGTGCCCGAAGAAGCAAGGACAAGGTCAAAGGGCAGGATCTTCGGGAGGGAAGGTGCATGCTCTTGTGGCCAGTGCGCCAGACAGAGGTAGGAAAGTTTCCATTGAAAGTTTGATTTCTCTTTCCAATCATCTTGTTAGAACTCTTTTTGATTCGGGCGTTTCACATTCTTTTATATCTGATTATGTGGTTGAGTCTCTGCATCTTAGTACTTGTATGGTTTTGGATCCCGTTGTTGTCTCAAACCCTATTGGGGGTACGGCTCATTTGTCCATGATTTTTCGGGGTTTGAGAATATCTGTGTTAGGCATCGAGTTTGAGTGCGATGCATATGTGCTTGGTTTCATGGGCTATGGTTTGATTCTAGGTGTGGATTGGCTAGCCATGTATAGTGCGCCATTCTGGATTATGAGAGGAGGGTCGTTAGACTTTTAACTTGCCATGGGAGGACCCTCGAGATTCCTTGTGACCCCAAGGGGTCTGTCATGCTTTGTTTCCTAGATTCGCTTGATGCATCTATCGATGATTTACGATATGTACTAGCAGTCCGTGAGTATCCTGATGTTTTTGAGGAGGTTCGGGGATTACCCCCAAGGCGCGAGATTGATTTCCGTATATACTTGGTGGACAATGCAAAGCCAGTTGCATTACCTATGCGCCATATAGCTCCAAGAGAAAGGAGGGAGCTTAGCAAGCAAGTAGGGGAGCTACTTAAGAAAGGGTTTATCAGGCGACGCATATCTGAATGGGGTGCTCCAGTAGTATTTGCAACTAAGGCGGATGGTTCGCTTCGCTTATGTGTGGACTATAGAGAGTTGAATAAACTCACTAAGAAGAACATGCACCCACTTCCGAGGATTGTTGATCTGTTTGACCAGCTTGTTGGTGCATCTCTTTTCTCCCAGTTAGACTTGGCCACGGGATTTCATCAGTTGAGTATGGCCAAGGACAGTATAGATAATAACACTTTTAGAACTCCAGATGGTTTCTTCGAGTGGCTCGTCATGCCTTTTGGGTTGACGAATGCACTCGCCTATTTTGTTGATCTAATGAGTAGGATGTTTTGGGAGTTTCTAAATAAGTTCGTTATGGTCTTTGTTGTACATTTAAGGGCGGTTTTGAAAACTCTCCAAGCGCACCAGCTTAAGGCGAAATTCTCCAAATGTCATTTTTGGAGAAAAGAAGTGAGATTTCTAGGGCATGTGGTCTCTAAAGATGGGCTAGCAGTAAATCCCGTGAAGGTAGTTGCAGTTCAAGATTGGCAGGTCCCAAAAAATTCAACGTATGTGATAAGTTTTCGGGGGTTAGCAGGCTACTATAGGAAGTTCATTAAAGACTTCGTAAAGATATCAGCCCCACTCACCAGGCTGACGAAGAAGAATATGACATTTTCTTGGGATGTAGATTGTGACGATGCTTTCCAGCGATTAAAGAAGGCGCTGACAACAGCCCCAGTCTTAACCTTGCCCGATGGGAACAAAGTGTTCACATTATACATTGATGCATGTGGTACAGAGCTTGGTGCGGTTTTGATGCAAGAGGGAAGGGTAGTATGTTATAGAGGTAGACAACTAAGAGTTCATGAAAAGAACCACCCTACCCATGACTTAGAGCTAGCTTCCATAGTATTTGCGCTTAAGACTTGGCACCATTATCTACTTGGAGAAAAGTTCAAGTTGCACACTGATCATAAATCTCTCAAGTACTTGTTCTCGCAGAAGGATCTCAATTTGAAGCAACAAAGATGGATGGAATTCCTAGCATGCTATGACTTTGAAATCGCTTATACCCCTGGCAAGGGTAATGTGGTGGCAGACGCACTGAGTAGGCATAGGATGGCCTTAAGTCCTCTGTTTGTGGAGAGGAAAAGCTTGTTGTTTATATCGACTTTTGATTTTAGACCCACCACCAAGTTTATACCTGGTTTATTAGCATCACTAGAGGTGCGACCTACTATTGTGGATCAAATAGGAACTTCGCAGCGAGAGGATCCACAGATTTCTGACATCTTGAATAGGCTCAGTAGAGGGGAGACTTCTAGTCACCTCAGTAGATATTCCACAGATGATAGAGGGTGGTTACGGCGAGATGGAAGGCTTTGTGTTCCCCGAGTTGAGAGTTTGTTGAAGGTAGTCCTTGAGGAAGCTCATCATTCTAAGATGACTATTCATCCAGGCAGTGATAAGATGTATAGAGATATGAAGAGGGTTTTCTTTTAGGCTGGGATAAAGAAAGATGCGACAGAGCTTGTTTCTCGATGTTTGGTTCGCCAGCAAGTCAAAGTTGAGCAAAGGAAGCCCGGTGGTTTACTTCATCCTTTGGAGGTCCCACAGTGGAAGTAGGAGAGCGTCTTGATGGATTTCATTGATAGTTTGCCTAGATCTAGGAAAGACAACACCAGTATCTGGGTTATAGTGGACAGATTTACTAAGAGCACTCATTTCATTCTAGTTAAGAGTAAGAGGATGGCAGCATGGTTGGCAGCAGTTAACGTTCGTGAGATAGTCTATCTTCATGGAGTACCTTCCAGTATCGTAAGTGATTGTAACCCCATTTTCACCAGTGAATTTTGGAGCAGCCTGCAAGAAGCATTAGGTACAATTGTGTTTGAGCACCGCTTATCACCCTCAGACTGATGACAAACGAAAAGGGTGAATAGAGTCCTTGAGGATCTTTTAAAGTTGTGTATCCTAGACTTCGGAGAGACTTGGGAAGAGCATCTTCCTTTAGTATAGTTTGCCTATAACAATAGTTATCAAGCTAGTATTGGCATGGCACCCTTCGAAGCATTATACAGACGACCCTATAGATCACCGACTTATTGGTGAGAATCTACATAAAGACTTCTACTTGGACTGGATATGGTAAGAGAAACTTCTGAAAAGATTGTTCTTATTAGATGGCGAATGAAGACAGCTCAGGATAGGCATAAATCCTACGTAGATAAGAGAAGGATTGACATTGAGTTTGAGGTAGGAGACATGGTTTTCATCAAGGTATCACCTTGGAGGAATGTGGTTCGCTTTGGATCTGTAGGGAAATTGGCACCAAGATTTGTAGGGCCATTTCCCATAACAGAAAGGATTGGCCGAGTGGCCTATAGAGTAAAGCTACCAGAGAGATTATCCGGCGTTCATGATGTTTTCCATGTTTCTCATTTACGGAAGTGCTTGCATGATACTGCAGAAGTAGTTGAGCTGAGTATGCTTAAGGAAGTAGAGGTAGAACGGGAGGCGACGGTTAGACGAGTTCCTACCCATATTCTGGGATCAGATGTTAAAAAGCTACACAACTGAGAAGTCAAGTTGATGAATGTTCAGTGGGCAGATAACCAAGAAGATGAAACTTGGGAAACCAAAGACAAGATTTACGCTTCGTACCCTTTTCTTTTCAAGGGTATGTTCTTAACTTCTTTTCCAAAGCTTTTATTCATGCTTGTTTCTATTATTTAAGTATATCCTATCGATCGAATCTTCGACCTTTAGGTAGGAATCTCATGAATGTAAACATGTGTTTGAAACATTTTATGTTTGATGGATGCAAATGGTTGCTAGTGGTTGCTCGTGGATGCATATGCACACACATTGGGCACTAGATCGGCTTAATTACTCTTATACTGCATATGGATGTATGTGCATTTTTCTTCTTTTAATGGATGAAAGTGGGTGTATCATCATATGGATGTTGCATTTAGATGAATGACTGCGCACGCATATAGAACTTACATGATATAGTAGAATTATTTGCATACATATCGGATTCATGGCACTAACATACCTTGCGTTAAGGAGGTCGACTGAATCAGTAAACAACCTGATCTTTCGCATTAGTATAAGGACATACACACACACCTTTGCATATGTTCATATAAGCATTAGAAATCATTTAAAGACAATGGATGCATGTGATTGGTTGATGAGTAGATGGACGATGGATATTACGATATACATTCTTCTTAACTTAGAGATTTCGGGGACGAAATCCTTTGAGTAGGGGAGAATGTAACACCCCGTAATTTATAACACACTAAAATGACAAGTTAAATAATACTTAATTAAATATTGGGAATTAAGTAAAATAGACTACGCCATTGCGCTCGTCTCATAATTCTGCTTAGGATAGACACTAAGTTTGCGTAAAGCAGACATCGTATAAAGAAGATATTAAGGTCTGAAGTTTGTATACGCATAAGATATATATATACACATACATAACCAAGTCAAAACAGTTCAAAATAATTCAAAATCAGAAGCGGGAAGTCTGGGAGGGAAATGGACCCGTTGGGGGTCGGCACCATAAAGGGGGTGCCGGCACCCGTGTCGACACCCCCCAGATCCAGGAGAAATACATTTCTGCGTATGTGGACTGAATTCTTGGCTAGATTCGTTGGCTTTAGGCTATAAATAGGACCCCATTTCTCTTGTTTTTATACACCAAAAACAATGGAGAACTAGATGCTGCCTCTGCCGAGATTAAAATAGCCTATTCTTCTTCAATAATCAAGTCATTCAAGTTCAGAGATCTGTGATCCAACATCTGCAGTTATTCTTCTATTTCTTAGAACCAATCACTTTGGGTCTACGTTATTTAGATATAAACACTTAAAAGTTATGTTGACATGCCTATGAATTGGATCTAAGCCTGTGACTATTTGAATCATATCAGATCTGCCATAACCTGTGTATCTAAGTTAATCTTGACATGTTATGAATTGGATCTAAGCCTGTGACTAATTGAATCATGTCAGATCTGTCATTATTTGTATATCTAATTCACTGATTAGATCTCATCGTGCCTGTTTATGATCATGTCACTATGCTTAATCAGTTTTATTATCACACGTTCATCAGATCTGTTCTTATATGCTTATCTTGTTATTATGCCCAATTTTGTCACTATATGATTATTCAGTGTTATGCCTATTTCTATCACTGTATGTCCATCTTGTTATTATGCTTATTTTTGTTCTCTTCCCTTCTTCTTTTCTCTTTTTATTTTATAGCCAGGCTATCTTCGAGCCTAAGCATACCGCTGAAATATGTGAACACGTGAAATTGGGAATAAGAGGGAAACGTTAAAATTGGGGCACAACTTGTATTGGGAAATTTGGGCATGACTTGAATTAAATACACAAATATGGATTTGGGGCATAAATCAAATTGTGATTTAGATCTTAATTTGGGGCATATGGTACATGATGAATATGACTTGGGAGAGGGGAATGAAAACCTATAATGAAATAGGAATAATTGTTAAATAAAGAAAATGCCTAGATTTACAGTAATTAGAAATTGTAACTGCGCTTAGACACGAGGTTAGATTACACTTGTGGTAGAAGTCTGCACGGACCTGCTCGTCATATCCAACGACCACAAGTGGTAAATCTAATGTGAGAGATCTAAGTGCATAAACACGTAATGGGCTAAGACACGAGGTTAAGTCCGACTTGTGGAAGAAGTCTGCCCGGGCCCTCCCGGCATATCTAGGATCCACAAGTAGTAGGCTTAATGTGGGAGGTCTAGCGCATTATAACCATAAATGAATATATGGTAATGAAATTGTAATACTTAACCTATTTAAATCCATAGTTTACATAAACATGTTAACTTGAGTAGGGGTTAAGTAAACTTGCTTGAAACAGTGGAAGGATTAAGTATATCTTGGGGTGGTGGGTAATATTTATATATATAGGCCCACAAACTTAACCTGTTGGGGTTATGCAATTTTATTACACTGGTATGGCATAAACTATGGAAATCCTAGTAGTGGGGATGCAAGCATAGGGGGAAGCTTGTATCATCTTATGTGTGGGACTCATTTCAGTCAATAACCCATATATAGGTATCAAACGAGTACTTCGAACTAGGTCGGAGTCAGGGCACGCTTACTGGGCTGATTGTAAGAGATCCAAAAGAGGGGATGGTGTGGGCGGTGCATTCCAACGGGGTCATGTGCGTGCATGGGTCCGGAAAAGAGGAGCTTAATACGCCGTGACATCAATAGATATGGTTGTGCAGATCCTGAAAACGAAGGGTTGCCACTTTAGGAAGTGATACGTCCTACTGTGGGGTCATCACAGGGTATCTATGGAGTAGTGAGCCAATCGATTGGGGGTAGTAGTTAGTGTACATCTAGACTCTGGTATGTTTAGGAGCCCGTTATTATCCTTAAGGGTAACTCTCGTATGTTCAGTTGGGCTGCCTGTTATTGTATGGGGTTAAACCTCTCACTCGAAGTACGCCTAAGTCTACCATCTTATACTTGTTGGGGATCATCTTGTTCATATGATACCAGTATTGGTGTAGAGAAAGAAAAGTGTTAGGAAAGCGTTATTTGTTCTATCCTGTTTATCCACTTACCTTGTCATACCTGCCTTATATGTTGTATCTCTCTTATCCAGTTTATATGCCTTCCATGATGCTTGTACTTATTTATATGCTAGAAGTAACTAAACTCGCCAGACTTTATGTCTGACCCATTTTGTTTCCTCTTCTTTCTCTTCCGTTTCCCCCCAGGTTCTCAGGGTGGGAATACTCAAGCTTGACCAGGATTCTTCTTTCTTTCTGCTTGAAGCTGCTTAGATATACTGCTTGATTTCATATCTTCTCTACTATGGCTATGTTTTTGGGGATTATGCTCTTTTCATGTTTATTGTACTCTGATGGTTTTAGTACAAGACAGAAGTTTTAAGTGATGTACCGGGTTTTTATGTATTTCAGACTTATGATGTAACTATATTTCGAACCGCGATGTTTTCTTCTTAATAAAAGTTTTAAATTCTGTTGCTATTTTATATATGTCTTGTAATGTTTCTGTTTTTGTTTACTTTTAACGCTTCATGAAACTTAATGCATTCTCTTAATGAGTGACATTAACGGGCATGTGGTGTCACACTCCACTTATGAAGACATATCCCCCAAAGATGCGTTAGATTAGTCCGATGTCGATGCTAGAATTTTTTTGCTAAGTCTACCACTAAGCATCCATCCAAAAGACCAAAGTTTGACCCCTCTGCATCTTCCTCTGAGGATGTTGTTTCCACGATGGCTAAGAAGGGAATTCCAGGTCCTATAGTTTCTCTTGTCGATCCTGTTCTCGACATCACTTCTTCTCCTGAAGATATTTTTGGAAGTAAGCTTGTTGGTTGTGCTTCGTCATCGACTCCTTAAATGGCCCTAGATATAAGAGAACATATTTTAATCTCTCCTCATCCTCAACATATCAATCCTCCAAGGCTTCCCTCGCCAACCTTGGATTTTGATGAACTTGTGAGGCTCGCTCTTTCTTCTCCCGAAGTTACTGATATTTGATTATCCTCCACTTCTTCAGACTTGGAAGGTTTTTACCAGAATCTTGTCAAGCAACAACTTTCGTTATAGATCTTCCTTTCTTAACACTTCTTTTATCGTTGATTCCATACGAAGGCTAATTTGGTTTTAATTTCTTTTTAGGTAACTAAAAACTGGCTTTTGTCTAGAGCAGCACCTTCTTCATCTTCTGCTGAGGTCACCCAACTTAGGGAAGAAAGCACAACTTTGAGAGCTAAAGTTGGCACTTTATCTAAAGCAGAGGAGCTAAGTGATGAGTGTAAGAGGTTAAAGACTTCTCTCGAGAGGGCTGAAGCGGATCTTGAAAAGGAGAGGCAAACAAAAAATCTTTTATCTGATCAAGTTTCAACCCTTAAGAGTCAGCAAACAAGAATGGTGGTTGATCACGCTGATGAGCTGAAGAAGAGAGAAGACAAACTTTCCAATGCGGCGCGGATAATGAGGCTAAAAATAGGAATTTTGAGTTCTTAAAACATCATCTCCCCAAGGTTTCCACAGAATATGCTGAAGAAGCTTTATTTCTTGCTAACAACTTCCAAAAAAAATTCCCGAAATGGAATTTACCTCCTTCCATCCTTCTATTCGAGATGGGGTCATGGAAAGAGTTGCCTTAGCCAAATAGAAAGTTGTAGTGCCGAAGAAGGATAAGATCAAGCTTGAAGACCTTTTGTATATTAAGGAATTGCCTGAAGATTCTGATAAAGAGGAGGAAGACCTTGTTGTCGTGGATGATGAGGAAGGGAAAGACGATGGCGATGATGATAATGCTAACTTTAGTCCTAGTAGGGGAAAGGGCCAAGACAATTCTGAAAAAGACGATGGTGACCCACCTCCTGCTGCTGGTGGTTTACATGATTCCGAAGAAGTTAAGCTCGAATCCTGGAACACTCCTACCGCTAGAGACCCAACTGAAGGCTCCACCCAAAGAAGGTGATTCTTATGGTCCCGAAACACTCCTATCTCACAGGTATGGCTTTCGCTTTTGAAGTGTCTCTTCTCTTCTTGAATTTATCATGGTAACTAGTTCCTTATTGTTACATTGTATAGACCAAAAGAGACATTGTCTCACATCTTAGAGTATAGTTTGGTAGTAAACAGAGAGAAATAGCCTAGTCTCACATAGAGCAGGAAAGGTTGTTGAAAGACTATAATGCCTTATCACGAAAATATCATGACCTTGACAAAAGTGCATCCAAACTTAGGTTTTATAAAGAGCACGAAGTCGTGCCAAGACTAAAGGTGGCCCAAAAGCATAGGGAAACAATTCTAGAAGAAAACAAGGAGTTGACGACGTTACTCTGGATGTTAACCGAGGAGAGAGAAAAAATAGGACTTCCAGCATGAGATTTATAAGCAGTACATAATAGTTGACTCTTCTTCTCTAGGGGATCTTAGTGGTAGTTTATTATGCCGCCTCCACAGGCGTTATTTAGATGAGTTTGGAACTGAACCACACCCTGGGACTTGTTGGAATCTTTTAAGGGTTCTTTCGATTCCCAGGGACGTTCTCCTAGAAAAGCTTAAGTACAAAAAAAATGATTTGTTACTGAATTGTTTAGGAGTTTAGTTTTGTATGAACATGAGGAGTATTTGAAATCTTGATGTTGTGAATACGTGAATGTGTTGGTAATCCTTTTATTATCTAAAGTTGCAAAAAATATTATATTATGGCAGAACCTTATTTTTCATGAAGATGCGTTACTTTCAATATCTAGATTGAAAAAGGAATTTTCAATGGCATCATCGCATACACTGGGGAGAAAACATTTTCTAGGAGAGCTTAGCCATGTTTATATGAAATATCCCCTATTTCCCTTTAACTTCTTGGGCAAAGACCGACAGATGGTTTTGAAAAGACTTTGGATTGAACATGCTGAGTTGATATACAAACATTACATGCACTAATAAGTAAACTTAAATCTTTGTAATTTGTGGACACATGTACTACCAACGTATTTAGAGAATTATTTGGATGTGGATTTTACAATAATCCTTTCTTGAAAACTATAATGTTATTATATGCAAGTAAAACTTCATTCATAATTATATCTCATTTTGTGAGTAGGGAGATCAACATATTCCCCAACCTGGGATGACTTACCGATAGTTGCAGAGAAGAGTGATATTCTAAAAGATGGACCCTCTATATCCTAGTAAACAGCAATTTTATTCCAAAATTTGTCCATCAAGCACTTGAATGAAAAGATGGATTTTTAAAGAGTTAGAACTATTCTTGGATTAAAGAAGTATATAAAGACCAAGTTGTCTATTGATTTTGAAGATAAGTTAAGAGGCTTACGTCTTCGGGTAGCTAACTTGGAAATTGAACTCGGCAATGCTAATACGAGATGCCAAGCTTGGGAGTTTTCTTTTAAGAATATCCCTATCATAATCGCGTCCTAATCTCCCAAGGGCATGGCGGGGCGTAAAGCTTCAACCTCTGGAAAGTATTTTTATTTAAAGAACCCCCTTCGAGGATTAGACGATTTAGTTATTTCTGAGTGATGTAAAAGAGTGATAGCTGAGATGAAAAGCAGTTATGACGCAAAATTTAATGAGGACACCTTTGAACGTATTAACCACTATATCATTCAAATTGGCCATTTGCATAAGGAGAGACATGATTTACGTAATAAAAAAATTTGGTAAGGCCGACCGGTTTTTATAGTGCTCCGTAACACTTATTTTGCGTAATAATATCATTGATCTAGAGAAAGATAATAAATCTATGAGAGCTATGTGCGGAGCTCTCAATAGGGCTCTGAAACTTCTGATTAAACCTTCGAATGATCTTAATTAGCAAGAAGAGATGCAAACTCAATGAAATTTGGAGTATTGCGTTTCACCATGCCATTAACCCTCCTTTACTCGATGATGAGGAAGTGCTAGATATTTGATTGTATTTGTAGCAGTGCATTTTAACTTCCATACTTGAACAGTTAATGAAACTACTTTGTAAATGAATTTGTAAGTTATGTAAATATCACCTGATGTGTGATCTCTGCTTGTTTTTAGAATATCTTTCTTTCAAGAGTGTAAACTGAATAGTAGAAACCCTTCTTTTAGAATTTTGTAGGTGAGTACTAGAAGTCTGTATCTAGTAATGGCAGCCATTCACTTTGAAACCCAGATTCGGGTATTAATAAGAGATGTCCAGAATTTTCCTTTTGGTAAATAATTGGAAGTCCCGAACCTACCCAGATTTGGGTATTAAATATTAGACCAGATATCCACATCTTGGTATTAATAGAAGTTTAACCAACCTAGATTCAGGTTTATTAAATACTGAACCAGATATCCACTTTTGGTATTGATAGTTGTGTTACCCCCTTTGGGTTTAGTTTACAAAGAAGAGGATGTATGTACTTTGTTAGCTACTGTCTGGGCTTGTGATTGTCAAAGCGAAGGGTGTACGTGCTTTGTTGGCCACTCTCTAGGCATGTGCATCCAGTGTGCTTGGCTAGCTTATTCTCAACCAGGGCCCAAGGACTTACCCGACCTCTCTCCAGGAGGCACCTTACCCTGGCAATCGTAGGCCATGTTAAGAGGGCTTAGATTCTTTAACCAGACCATAGTAGATGCAACTTAAAGGATTACTCTTTTGATGCTCTACCCTGGCCATCGTAGGCGGTGACATAGGCTTACACTCCACCCCCCAAGGGGTTCCTTACCTTGTCCATCGTAGGCTGTGATAAGGGTTTTTTGTTCTCTTCTACGGGATACGATGAACATATTCAGAGGTAGGACATGCTCTTCTGCGAGAAGAGGTAGGACATGCTTATTTCATAGTAGAGCAGGGCATACTCTTCTATGAGCAGAGGAAGGGCATGCTAATTAGATGCTCTGTCATGACCATTTCTGGTGTGGATTGAAGGCTTACACTTTTGATGCATTTACCTGGCCTTGTCTGATATGGGCATGGAGAAAGGCATACACACCACCCCCTGCAAGGGGTACTTTTCCCTGGCCATCTTGGCAGCGACGAGGGTTTTTATCCATTTTAGTTTAGCCCATCTCGGGTTATTCCAAAAATTTTTGAGAGGGTTTCCATACCCATAGTTATGTAGGCACTCTATCCTCAAGGAATCTATTGCTATAGTTGACCATGTTTTCTTTACATATATGTATAGTTTCCCTTGACTAAAGAAATTGATGTCCATCCCTTCTAGGACTCTACAATGATTGGTTTCATGCCCGTTCATCATATGATAGTAGCAGTAGGGTCCTCCCAATTTGGCTTTATTTTTAGATTTCTTCTTTTAAGATGGTAAATAGTTGAGTTCATGTTTGGTTAGAAAGTAGATATTCTCAATGGTTGTTGTAAGTTTTCATTCCCTTGGCAATCTTAACTCAAAGATCCCCTTTCGTTGTTGGAACTTAATCCTTTTATTACTCAACTTTGTTGATTCCTCCTTATCCCCAAGCTTTCTCTTTGTTGTGTTATAAGGTTGAGGTGTAACCTTCTTAGACCACCTTGATGTAGCTTGTTTGGGTTTTTCCAATGTTCTTTGCTCAAATATAGTCCCTTTAGCTTGTGAGTAAATGGCCTTTTTCAGGTGAGTGAATAAGATGTACCCTTTTGCGAAGGAACCATTTATGGCAAAGATAGGAGTAAGGCCTAAGTGGAAAGGGTTAATGCTCCAACGGCCAAGGTTATAAGGTTCTACTTCCTTTCCTCTGCTTTCATTTTGTAGGACTTCCAATCTATTTGTTCTTCCATCACTCTCGGGTCAGAAATATATGACATAGCCATTTGAGATCCGGAAGACTCTTATTGGGATCCTTTACCCATTATCTTGCTTCTTCAAAGCTTAGTCCATTCCGAGATGGAATAAAACAATTAGGGTGTGGCTTCTAACCACAAGATCAGAGGTTCAACCCCTCCCTCTAGAGCCAAAATGTTAACGATATTTTTCGTACATACCAGAAATAGGTCTAAGGATAGAATTGAATTATTTAGTTCCCACAAGCTCAAATTAGTTCAACGTTTGTTAGATATCAAGGTCTTGAGCCCAAAGATTTGTTACTCTTCCACCAAGGGGTGAGTATCACGCTTACGAGACTCAACAAACTACAGTTACCTTGGGATAAGGATTCCCTAAACGCAACACAAGTTAGAAAGCTAAACAGATTGTAGAAGGGTACTTCGACAATCCAGAAGAAAGGTTAAGGCTTTGGATTGAGGCCTTTTTCGTGAAGAAAGCATATGGTGATAAGTGATAAAAGTAGAAAAGTAAATCATAGGAAATATTCTAAGTGTCATTTAGTCTTTTATTGCTCATTGATTTGAGTACATAAGTGCTTACAAAAGAAGTCCCCAAATTGATTTAGAAATTAGGGTTTTCCCTATAAGAGATGAGTACAAGATTAGGGAAATGAAAAAGGTTTCCTAAAATGTGACCCCTGGGGTCTTATTGTTAGACAAATCGGGCCCTCTTTCGTCATCAGTTCAGCATATGCCCCTATCGGATGCGGCAACATGGTGTTAGCCGTTTTACACCTTTCGGTTCCGGTTGTCTTGGTTTCAGCCACCATCCTCTCTTTTCAACATTGCTATCGGATCTAGCTTTGCTCCCAGCGTATCGGTTTCGGCCTACGGAGCTTAACTTGGAATTGCTTACCGACACCAAGTTAGTTGGCGTGGATAGCTTTAGGAGGTGCTTTCGGCTTTTGGCCATGAGTTGCAGTTTCAAGTCCTCATAGCAATTTCTTTTGTTCTTTAGTTTCTCAGGGGTTTAGAACCTCCGCATCTTTCGGTATCGACACTAAGCAAATTAGTGTGGATAGTTTTTCTTCTTATTAGCTTCGGCTTGCTTTCGGTGAGTCTTTGGAATTGGTCTCAGTCTTGTAGAAGCATGCTCTCGCTACATCTCCTGATGGCCATCGAGGCTATCTTTCGGGGGCAAACAAGCTTTGACTCTAATAGCTACCTTTCGGAACATTTTCTTTGTGCTCCTATTTCTTATAGCTCTAACGTCTTTACATTCTTTTGTATCAACACTAAGTTTATTAGTGCCGATAGCCCTTTCGCCTCATTTTTCCTGGCTTGGTGCTTCCTATCGTGTTCCAGACAATATAGAATTCTTTCTTGGTTTCCGATCTCGGTCCATTGCCTTCCGGCTTTTGCTCTTCTTTGCTTGCCTACAAATTCACGTGTTATGCTTTCAGAACTGAGTCATATTAATTATCCTTTGTGTCGATATTGATTTATCACTATTCCCTTTCGTATCACTACCAAGCTTTTCTCCTTTATGTGGGTGTTGATGGCTCATTGACCAAATCTTCCCTTTTATGCTTTCATCCTTAGCTTGATGTCGGCTCTATGCTTCCGGATCGTTCTTTTGTGTTGATTGCGGTTTGATACCCCTTCACCGACAGCTAGTTTCGGTGTCGAATTTGGTATTAACAAATTTCATCCATGAAATTTAATTCCAATTAGAAAAAGAAGGAAACTGTTTAACACAAAGCTTATTCCTTTATTTCTAGTTATAGTTCACTTAAGTAAATTTGAGATCCGAAAACCCAATTTGATTTCAAAATTCTTTTTGAAATAATACTATTCATTTTGGCAATAGGATATATATACACACACACACAACTAGCTCAGGTAACACAAAATGATTATAGCAAATGTGACACCCCACATCTGTTATTGTCACTTACTAAGGGAATGCATTAAGTTTTGTGAAGCGTTATAGGTAAATAGAAATAGAAATAGAAATATTACAAGACAGATATAAAAGCAACAGCGGAATTTAAATTTTTATTTCAAACATAAGTCATTACATCATGGTCCAAAATATCACAAGTCTGAAACTACATAAAAGCCATTACAAAAGTATAAAACTTTGTGTCTTGTTCCATCAAAGTACATAAAAAAAGCATAGTTCCCCAAAAAGAGACAAAGCCATAGTAGAGACAAAAATTTGAGCAATACTTCAGAAGCTGCTCCAAGCAAGATAATAACTAAGTCCTGACTAAGCCTGAGAATTCCCTCCCATATAACCTGGGGGGGGGGGGGAAACGGAAGAAAGAACAAGAAACAAAAAGGGTCAGACATAAAGTCTGGCGAGTCCAGTTACTTTTAGCAAGTAAATAAGTAAAAGTATCATGACAGGCATATAAGATGGATAAGAAAGACAACATTATATAAGGTAGGTATGACAAGGTAAACAGGATAAACGCGATAAAGTATGTTGCGCTTCTCTAATGATTTCTTTTTCTCTACACTAATACTAGTATATCCAGAATGAGATGATCCCCAACATGTATGAAATGGTAGACCTAGGTGTACTTCTGGTGAGAGGTTTTAACCCCATGCAATCCACAGGCAGCCCCAATAACGGACTCCTAAACTTATCAGAGTCTAGATGTACCCTAACTACTACCCTAATCGATCGGCTCCCTACTCCGTAGGTACCCTGTGCTGGCCCCACAGTAGGATGTATCACTTCCTAAAGTGGCAACCCCTTCATCGATGTGCACAACCATATCTATTGATGTCACAGCGTCTTATTTTCCCGAGCAGGCGGAGTCAAGCACGCACATGACCCCAATGGAATACGCTGTCACGACACCGTCCCCCACGTTTGGATCTCTTATATTCAGCCCAGTAAGCGTGCCCCACTTCGACCTAGTTCGGAGTATTCGCCTGATACCTATATATGGGTTACTAACTTAAACGGGTCCCACACACAAGATGATGCAAGCCCTCCCCTTTGTCTTGCATCCCCACTACTAGGTTTTCCCACTGGTTATGTTTTACCTAACGGTGTCTTTAATTACATAACCCCAACAGGTCAAGTTTGTGGGCCTACATATACAAATATTACCCACCAACCCAAGATGTACTTAACCCTCCCACTATTTCATTCAAATATCACTTAACCCCTAATCAAGTTGTCATGTTCATACATTCCCTATGGATTCAATTAGGTTAAGTATTACAGACTAATAGGTTATCCCCATTCACATTGACTTCTTTTCACTTGCCAAAATTCCACTTGCTTATTAATTTCATATAAATATAACTTAATCCATTTAAATTCATTAATAAGCCCCATTACATGTTATTCTTTAGATTGTGATTAACAGAATTAATCTGACAATCTTTCGCCCTTGGATTGTAATTAACGGAAGTAATCTTACAATCCCTTTTGTATTATTCATTGTTTGATTCCATAGTTACAATAACATGTTTTACTTAACATGTAATTAAGTATACTTCATCTCAGTTCACCTGTTTTCTGTTTAACATATCACTACAACTTGATGTTGTTTACATATTAACTTAGTTTTCTTAATCAAAGTTTACTAATAAGCCTCCTTTCCTTTTTATTATAACATTTTTTATAATTTCCACTTGCCCCTAGGACAAGCCTACCTATTAAATAACTTTCTTCATTAAAGTAATTAATTATAATAGGTCACTATATTTCCTTGTTTATTTCAATTCATTACCATTTATCCATTTATAGTTATAATGTGCTAGACCTCCCACATTAAGCTTACAACTTGTGGATGCTGGATATGCCGGGCGGGTCCGGGCAGACTTATTCCACAAATCGGGCTTAACCTCGTGTCTTAGCACGTCTCATATTTGTGCACTTAGACCTCTCATATTAGATTCTCCACTTGCAGTCGCTGGATATTCTAGTCGGTTCCGGGCAGACTTCCACCGCAAGTGCAATCTAACCTCATGTCATAAGTGCCATTACAATTTCTAATTACTGTAATCCCAGTCTCCATTCAATTTAATCAATTATACCTATGTCTTTATAGGTGTTCATGCCTCTTTTCCCCCAGTTATGTTCATAGTTAATTATATGCCCAAATTCATGTTTATAAACATTAAGTTATGCCAAACCTTTCATTTACAAATTATGTCCAATTTTATACCATTTTTCCCTTCGATCCCATTTTAACGTATTCGCAAAATTTAATGTCATGCCTAGGCTAGAAAGTAGCCAGGATAAAATAAAAGGGATAGCGTGACAGAAATGATTATTCTAACAAGATTGACATAAATGTGGTGGCATAATCATATAACGACATAATGATAAGATGGACATATATGAACGGATCTAGTGAACTTGTGATATTAAAACCAATCTTAACATAATAGGGATGTCATAACTGGCATGATAAGATCTAAATAATAATTTAGATGTCAAACTAATAATAGATCCTATTTAACCACAATATGATAGGAACAAGGTAATCTAAACAGTGAAACCAAGGTAGACTTGTCATGACAATTAGGTGAAAATTTACATCTAAATCTAAAACATGTCCAACTAATGACAGATCCAAAATAACCACAACAAGGTAGGTACAAAATGATCTAAAAAGGATTAGATCCATAATCAAAAGTAGATTTGACATGATAACGGTTAAGATCCAAATCAACTACAACATGATAGGTACAAAATGATCTAAGTAGAATTAGATCTATAATCAAAAAGTAGATCTAACATGATAATGGTTAAGATCCAAATCAATCTACAACACGATAGGTACAAAATGTTCTAAATAGAATTAGATCTATAATAAAAAAATAGATCTAACATGATAGCTGTTAAGATCCAAATCAATCTACAACATGATAGGTACAAAATGATCTAAATAGAATTAGATCTATAATCAAAAAGTAGATCTTACATGATAACGGTTAAGATCCACAAATATGACATGATAAATTAACCACAAGTGAATTAGATGTATAAAGGTAGATCTAGCATGATAAAGTTTAAGATCCAAGAATATCATAGATTCACAATTTATAACAGATCCAAATCACAGTCATATCACGTTTACTTTTAATCGTTTAAATATAAAAGTAACTAACTCACAGTGTTTGGATTTTAGAAGATAGAAAAGAAATTGTTGGTGTTGAATCTCAGATCTATACTTGAAACACTTGAGTCTTTAAACTTGATTTATAGAAGAAGAAAGGATTAGATTCAGTTATGGCACTGACAGCATTTGGCCTCCATTGTTTTCAGTATGAGAAATGAGGGTATATTTATAGCTGCTTGCCTCCAGAATTCGACTGCCACATCAGCCCTAGGGGGAATCGGGCCATGGGCCGACACCCACTTGGGTCCGGATGCCCGAAAACTAACATGGGCGCACTTTATAGATGCGCTAGTGTAAAATTACCTTGGCGCACTTGTCAAGTGCGCCAGTTGTCCTTGCTTTTATCATCAAACTTCTAACGTTCATAACTTCTTCATATGTTATCCGTTTTATGCAAACCAGGTGTCTATCTTGACAAGAATTTCGAGACGAACGCAATGACACAGTCTGTTTTCCTTAATTATGAATATTAAATTAATTATTCTTTAATTTATCCTCTTTAGTGTAGTTGAAATATGCGGTTTTACATTCTCCCCTACTCAGAGGATTTCGTCCCCGAAATCTCTAAGTTAAGAATGAATGCATCCTACCATCCATCATCCATCAACTCATCCACCAATCGTAGGCATCCATTGTCCTTAAAATTTTCTAATGCTTACATAAGCATATGCAAAGGTGTGTTTATATGTCCCAACACTAATGCGAAAGATCAGGCGGTCTACTGATTCAGTCGACCTCCTTAATGCAATGTATGTTAGTGTCATGAATCCAACATGTATGCAAATAATCCTATTATAACATGTAAGCTCTATATATGTGCACAATCATCCATCCAAATGCAACATCCATATGATGATACATCCATTTTCATCCATTAAAACAAAGAAAAATGCACACACATCCATATGCGGTATGCGAGTGATTGAGCCGATCTAGTGCCTAGTGTGTGTGTATATGCATCCACGAGCAACCACTAGCAAACACTTGCACACACTTGCATCCATCAACCATAACATGTTTCAAACACATGTTTTCATCTATAGGATTTCCTAAGTAAATGTCGAAGATTCGATCGATAGCATATACTCAGAAATAGAAGCAAGTTCGAATAAAAGTGTTGGAAAAAGAGATTAAGAACATAGTCCCAAAAAGGAAAGGGTATGAAGCGTGATCTTTGTCTTCAGTCTCCCAACTCGCATCCTCGCTGTCTTCTCCCCATTGCACTTTTATTAATCTAACCTCTCTGTTGCGCAGTTTCTTAACCCCTGATCCAAGTATACGGGTAGGAACTTGTCTAATTGTCGCCTCTCGTTCTACCTCTACTTCCTCATGCATGTTCGGCTCAACTACTTCTGTTGTATCGTGTAGACACTTCGATAAATAAGAAATGTGGAAAAACATCATGAATATCCACACATATGCGAAGCGAGCTGTACGCCTTAGTTGCGAATACCACTGAAGCACCCCATTTAGAAATGCTTCGTCGAATAAATCCTTTCTCAAGTAGCTCCCCTACTTGTTTACTGAGCTCCCTCCTTTCTCTTGGAGCCATATGGCGCACGGGCAATGCAACTGGCCTTGCATTGTCCACTAAATATATGCGGAAATTAATCTCCCACCTTGGGGGTAAACCCGAAACCTCATCAAAGACATCCAGATACTCACGGACTACCACTATAGATCGTAGATTATCAATAGATGCATCAAGAGATTCTAGGAAACTAAGCATGACAGACCCTTTTGGGTCACAAGAAATCTCGAGGGTCCTCTTATGGCAAGTCAAAAGTCTAACGACCCTCCTCTCACAATCGAGAATGGCACCGTATGTGGTTAGCCAATCCATCCCTAGAATCAATCCATAGCCCATAAAACCGAGCACATACGCGTCGCACTCAAACTTGACGCCCAACACTGATATTCTCAAACCCCAACAAATCATAGACAAATGAGCCAAACCACCAATGGGGCTTGAGACAACAACGGGATCCACTACCATACTAGTATTTAAGTGTAGAGATTCAATTACAGAACTAGATATAAACGAGTGTGAAGCACCAGAATAAAAAAGAGTTCCAATAGGGTGACTGGAAAGAGAAATCAAACCTTCCACAGAAACTTTCCTACCTCTATCTGGAGCACTGGCCACGAGAGCATTCGCTTGCCCTCTAGAGGTTCCTGCCCATTGACCTTGTCCTTGCTTCCTTGGGCACTCCCTAGAATAGTGTCCAACCTCTCCACAAATGAAGAAAGCATTCTTCCTTTTCCTGCCATCCTTAGCCAAGTGACCCTCTCGCCCACAAATATGGCACTTCCTCTTATCCTTAACCTTGTCATTCTTTCCTCCTTTCTTCTGTTGTTGTTCTTGGTGGTGGTGTTGCTGCTGTTCTTTCTTGGGCCATACCTTCTTATTTTGAGTTGTTTCCTCAGCCTTTACTTCCTTCTTTTCTCCTTTGTCTTTCTCATGCATCAAGGTCATACCAACAAGCCTTTCTAAAGTAGCTCCCATTGGAATATGGGACATAGCTAACCCGTGAAGGGGTTCGTTTAGTCCTTTAACAAACCGCAAGGCCTTTTTATGCGGAATGTCTACTAGTTCCAAACCGAATCGAGCTAGCTGGTTAAATTTGTTCACATATTCTTTAACAGTCATGTCTCCTTGTTTGAGCGCCAAGAACCTCTCCATTTGCATGCTTTTCTCATCTTGAGAAAGAAACTTCATTTCAAACCTCTGTCTAAAGTAATCCCAAGTATCCACTGGACACCCCGCCTGGGTTACTTCCCTCCAGAACGAAGCTTCGTCCTTCAGTAGCCAGGCAGCTAGCTGAATCTTCCTATGATCGTCCACATCGGAGATTCCAAACAAGTCATCTGTCTCCTTGAGCCAATTCGTTGCCTCTATGAATGTCTCGGTTCCATGGAATGGCCTTCCTCCTTTAACATGAAAATCTTTGCAGATTTTAAAGTAATTACCTGCTCGCGGAAGGGGAGGAGGAATGATGGGTGCAGCTGGGGGAGGAACGTCATCTTGAAAACCGGCAGGCTCCGTAGCCTCTAGATACCTACGGAACCAGCCTGGTATCGTAACGCCCTCAGGAATATTGGGTTCCCTAGACATGCTGAAAAGAAAAGGAAAAATGGATTCGAATAGAGAATCAAAAGATATTACATATGGCTTTGGGGAACATGTTTTTCAAAACAGACTTTTCTTTTTGAAAATGCTTTCTTTTAAAACCTTTTTGAAAATAATTTTTAAAGACTTTTATCTATTCTGCTAACCTTCAACTCTGATACCAAGTGTGACACCCCACGTCTGTTAATGTCACTCACTAAGGGAATGCATTAAGTTTCGTGAAGCATTATAGGTAAACAAAAACAGAAATATTACAAGACAAATATAAAAGCAACAGCGGAATTTAAATTTTTATTTCAAACATAAATCATAACATCATGGTCCAAAATATCAGAAGTCTGAAACTACATAAAAGCCATTACAAAAGTATAAAACTTTCTGTCTTGTTCCATCAGAGTACATAAAAAAAGTATAATTCCCCAAAAAGAGACAAAGCCATAGTAGACACAAGAACTTGAGCAATACTTCAGAAGCTGCTCCAAACAAGATGATAACTGAGTCCTGACTAAGCCTGAGAATTCCCTTCCTTAGAACCTGGGGGAAGGGGAAAACGAAAGAAAGAAGAGGAAACGAAAAGGGTCAGACATAAAGTCTGCCGAGTCCAGTTACTTTTAGGAAGTAAATAAGTAAACGTATCATGACAGGCATATAAGATGGATAAGAAAGACAAAATCATATAAGGGAGGTACGACAAGGTAAACAGGAGAAACGCGATAGAGTATGTTGCGCTTCTCTAATGATTTCTATTTCTCTACACCAATACTAGTATATCCAGAATGAGATGATCCCCAACATGTATGAAATGGCAGACTTAGGCGTACTTCTGGTGAGAGGTTTTAACCCCATGCAATCCACAGGCAGCCCCAATAACAGACTCCTAAACTTACCCTGTGCTGGCCCCACAGTAGGATGTATCACTTCCTAAAGTGGAAACCCCTTCGTCGATGTGCACAGCCATATCTACTGATGTCACAGCGTCTTATTTTCCCGGGCAGGCGGAGTCATCCGCGCATATGACCCCGATGGAACACGCCATCATGACACCGTCCCCCACGTTTGGATCTCTTATATTCAGCCCGGTAAGCATGCCCCACTCCGACCAAGTTCGTAGTACTTGCTTGATACCTATATATGGGTTACTAACTTAAACGGGTCCCACACACAAGATGATGCAAGTTCTCCCCTTTGTCTTGCACCCCCACTGCTAGGTTTTCCCACGGGTTATGTTTTACCTAACAGTGTCTTTAATTACATAACCCCAACAGGTTAAGTTTGCGGGACTATATATATACAAATATTACCCACAAACCCAAGATGTACTTAACCCTCCCACTATTTCGTTCAAATATTACTTAACCCCTAATCAAGTTGTCATGTTCATACAATCCCTATGGATTCAATTAGGTTAAGTATTACAGACTAATAGGTTATCCCCATTCACATTGACTTCTTTTCACTTGCCAAAATTCCACTTGCTTATTAATTTCATATAAATATAACTTAATCCATTTAAGTTCATTAATAAGCCCCATTACATGTTATTCTTCAGATTGTAATTAACAGAAGTAATCTTACAATCTTTCACCCCTGGATTGTAATTAATGGAAGTAATCTTAAAATCCCTTTTGTATATTCATTGTCTGATTCCATAGTTACAATAACATGTTTTACTTAATATGTAATTAAGTATAATTCATATCAGTTCACCTGTTTTCTGTTCAATATATCACTACAACTTGATGTTGTTTACTTATTAACTTAATTTTCTTAACTAAGGTTTACTAATAAGCTTCCTTTCCTTTTTATTATAACATTTGTTATAATTTCCACTTGTCCCTAGGACAAGCCTACCTATTATATAACTTTCTTCATTAAAGTAATTAATGATAATAGGTTACTATCATTCCTTGTTTATTCCAATTCATTACCATTTATCCATTTATGATTATAATGTTCTAGACCTCCCACATTAAGCCTACAACTTGTGGATGCTGGATATGTCAGGCGGGTCCGGGCAGACTTATTCCACAAATCGGGCTTAACCTCATGTTTTAGCACGTCTAATATTTGTGCACTTAGATCTATCACATTAGATTCTCCACTTGCGGTAGCTGGATATGCCGGTCGGTTCCGGGCAGACTTCCACCGAAAGTGCAATCTAACCTTATGTCATAAGTGCCATTACAATTTCTAATTACTGTAATCCTAGGCGTCTTTCTACTTAATCAATTATACCTATGTCTTTATTTGGTGTTCATGCCTCTTTTTCCCCAGTTATGTTCATAATGAATTATATGCCCAAATTAATGTTCATAAACATTAAGTTATGCCAAACTTTCCATTTACAAATTATGTCTAATTTTATACCATTTTTCCCTTCATTCCCATTTTAATGTATTTGCATAATTTAACGTCATGCCTAGGCTAGAAAGTAGCCAGGCTAAAATAAAAGGGACAGGGTGACAGAAATGATTATTCTAACAAGATTGACATACATGTGGTGGCATAATCATATAACGACATAATGATAAGATGGACATATATGAACGAGTCTAGCGAACATGTGATATTAGAATCAATCTTAACATAATAGGGATGTCATAACTGGCATGATAAGATCTAAATAATAATTTAGATGTCAAACTAATAATAGATCCTATTTAACCGCAATATGATAGGAACAAGGTAATCTAAACAGTGAAACCAAGGTAGACTTGTCCTGACAATTAGGTAAAAATTTAGATCTAAATCTAAAACATGTCAAACTAATGACATATCCAAAATAACCACAACATGATAAGTACCAAATGATCTAAAAAGTGAATTAGATCCATAATCAAAACTAGATCTGACATAAATAAGGTTAAGATCCAAAATAACCACAACAAGATAGGTACAAAATGATCTAAAAAGAATTAGATCCATAATCAAAAGTAGATTTGACATGATAACGGGTAATATCCAAATCAACTACAGCATGATAGGTACAAAATGATCTAAGTAGAATTAGATTTATAATCAAAAAATAGATCTAACACGATAATGGTTAAGATCCAAATCAATCTACAACATGATAGGTACAAAATGATGTAAATTGAATTAGATCTATAATCAAAAAGTAGATCTAACATAATAACGGTTAAGATCCAAATCAATCTACAACATGATAGGTACCAAATGATCTAAATAGAATTAGATCTATAATCAAAAAGTAGATCCTGACATGATAACGGTTAAGATCCACAAATGTGACATGATAAATTAACCACAAGTGAATTAGATCTATAAAGGTAGATCTAGCATGATAAAGTTTAAGATCCAAGAATATCATAGAATCACAATTTATAACAGATCCAAATCACAGTCATATCACGTTTACTTTTAATCATTTAAATCTAAAAGTAACTAACTCACAGTGTTTGAATTTTAGAAGATAGAAAAAAAATTGTTGGTATTGAATCTCAGATCTATACTCGAAACACTTGAATCTTTAAACTTGATTTGTAGAATAAGAAAGGATTAAATTCAGTTTAGGCACTGACAGCATTTGGCCTCCATTGTTTTCAGTATGATAAAACAAGAGAAATGAGGGTATATTTATAGCTGCCAGCCTCCAGAATTCGACTGCCACATCAGCCCTAGGCGGAATCGGGCCATGGGTCGACACCCACTTGGATCCGGATGCCCAAAAACTAACATGGGCACACTTTAAAGGTGCGCTAGTGTAAAAATACCTTGGCGCACATGTCAAGTGCGCCAGTTGTCCCTGCTTTTATCGTCAAACTTCTACCGTTCATAACTTCTTCATACATTATCTGTTTTACGCAAACCAGGTGTCTATCTTGACAAGAATTTGGAGATGAACGCAATGACGTAGTCTGTTTCACTTAATTCTAAATATTAAATTAATTATTCTTTAATTTATCCTCTTTAGTGTATTTGAAATACGGGGTGTTACAGCAAGAAATAAGGGTACTACAACATTATTATATATATTCTCGCTTATTTAGAAGAGTAATGCTCAAGAGAAGAACATAACACCTTGATGCTTAAGTAACAAAGATTAATTAAATATTTAATTTAATAACAAGATAATCTTGTGAAATTGTTTGGATTTGACTATAAAGTTGCGCCGTTTGGTACGTGGCAATTTTTTGGACAATATCCACATATAACGAGTTGAAATTCTACTTAAAACAAAAAGTTATAATATGATTCATGTAGTAGAAACCAAGTTCAGAATTCAAGAAAAATAAATAAGAACCATCTGGGGTCGACTCGCTTTAAGGACCAATCGACTACCATATGGCGGTGGGTCGACCCACACTTGCATATTTGCTAAAATATGGCCAGGTGCATGTTGAATTGTTAGATTATAATTTATTTTTAATCTAGAATGTTTATTTTTGATGTAAAGGAATGGGTTTGAGCTTATGAAGTTTTGAGCCTAGATCTGATCAAGCTAATCGTATGGGTTGAGATCCCCTAACGCATTTATAAATAGAATCTTAGTATAACCATTTCAATTCACCTGTTCTTCTTTCTTTGAGTTCCCTTTTAACTAAGGCGGGACCTAAAACGAAGTATTTTCTAGGAGAAGAATATAAATTTTAAAAAAAAATAGAAGACCTAGGAAATGGGGATCATTACAATTTTCTATATTTCTTTTATGCATGTTAACTATGTTAATAATTATGTAAATCTTAGATTTAAAAAGTAAATTTAATCCTTTAACTTATGTGAAAAATAACGAAAAGAGAGCAGTTTTCACAAAATATGGATTCAATAGGAAAACACTAAATTTATAGAAAAATAATTACTAAATATGTAGATCTACAATAAAAAGGTAATGGATTACATAAAGTAAATATTAGGCTCAAGTCCTTAAAATCAAACTTAATACACGAAAACTCCTTCCTAAAAAAAATCATAAATTAAGTCCTTAAAATTTAATTAATGAATAATTGAATAAGATTACACATTCGTTCAGTGAATAATTGCAGATGGGTGGATGTCCATTTGAGTAGATCCGTGGATGGTGATTCGTATGGTTCGGTTTCACTTTGAGCGAGTTTGAAGTCGGTGTAAGGTCTTCAACTACAATGTTAGCTTGACGGAAGATAATAGTGGTCGATCAGAGTAGATATAGGAATCAGTCCAAATAGTATTACTATTTCGAAAACTTTAGTGCAAACAATCAACTAGGCAAATAATCTAAGTAATCACTCTAAGCGATGCACATACAGTTTACACTTGTAACACTAGAAGCGTTATCAAGTCTAGTATCTCTAAATTGTTCAATTCCAAATAATCACTTCTATTCATAAGACTTTATGTATGATCCATTCTCCATTCTTTTCTTCCTCCATTAGGCTCACATCACATTTCATGTTGGAGTTCTTATTCTCTTTATATTTATGTGTTTTCTTTATCCTTTTGCCATTCTACCCGTTTTTGGTTAATTTTGATACTTGATAGGGATATGTGTTTCATACTCTGATATGGTTTACGAGACCTGTAATGAATCGGTGATTTTCCGATCCTGATTATCGATACAAATACAATGTTGACTAACCAAATACCAGAAATTACCGGATCATTAATAGAAAGAATTTAGAGGGTGAGAAATAGAAAGAAAGAAATATTAGAATAGAAAGAAGTTAGAGGGCTCTTATTGGAGAATGGATTCCAACTGGAAAGGTATGGGACCACCTTCTGACAGTGTATCTCTAGAGAGGAATACATTGAGTTCAATAAGAACATCTTGCAACACAGGCTAAACATGACCGACCACTCACTTCGCTTGAGTGTTCTGAATGTATTGTCACCAACGGTTGGGATCAACAACCGTTACCGAAAGCATACATCGGTGATAGAATAAAGAAGCAAATGGAATTTCTCTAGATCAGGTGACAATACACCCTAATTGGGAGCTACCCACTTATCCATGCGACCTACCCGATTTTATACCATTTCCCGGTTGTGAGGCTTGAGGCCACGCTTACCTTTTTAACATGCCACATCTTCATTTACTTTGAATATAACATCGTCAAACCTGCCAAAATTATTTATTGGTTTAGCCAAAAGTATAAAAGTCATAAAGCTAAGAGAAAAAGATTCCTCCGCCACTAACATGATACGTTTGAAGAGATCAATATAGATGATTTGTTAGGCATACTCTGTCAGACGTTCGTCCATACAAGTTGTCCTGGGAATGGATAAACGAAAGTCAGAAGGCACTTTTCCATCAATCCATCTTAGGAAATTTCTACCTAGAATCAATAGAACAGACCTTGCACTTTACTCATCTTCAATTATCTTCAGTATATTTGATTTGCAATGCTTATGCCAATATGGATTGTTTCCAGATAATGAATCTGATCCCGGTCTCACTGTATCAACAATGGAAATGGTCCAAAAACTTTGACAGTTGGTTATTTAACTATCAAAAGAAATCATCCATACAATCAATGATCCTATTTCCAAACAGAAATTCTACTAATCAAACATCAAGCAATACTGAGCCCTTTTTAAATTAATTTCTTATTTGATTAAATTTATCATTTCCCAGTTTCTCTTCAATATCTTTACCCAGATATTTCTCCCAACCCGCTTAGCCTCTCACGATTCTTGGAAAAACATTTTCATCTGTCATAACTATTTATTTTCTATATTCCAGAAAATATCACTTTTAAACATTGGAAAAAAATCATATATCTACAAATCACTATTCTTCCACATTCGTCAGGCCCTAACCGTTAAGTAGTAAGAAAACAACTCCATATGTATCAACCTCGAGTGCCGAAACCAACATCATATTGACACTCGGGAAGTCATTCAACTCGACTAATCTCTAGTCAGTTTCTAATTTCATTAACCCCATTTCATAACTTCTTATCAAAAAAATAATTTCAATCTGCAAAACATTTGCTTTTAAACCATCATTCACTTTAAAACGTGTATACGTTTCTCCTTCCAACCTTTGAAGATTATATTTTTATAAATACCCTTTTTATTCTTATAAAATTCTATTACGCATTTATTCTCTTATTAAATTTAATATATATTTGATAAGTCGATTTCTAGTTATCAAACTTTCTTAAAAAAATTCTATCTCCTTAAATTTTCGGATAATTTCACCAGCGTCTCCTTTGTACAACTCAATCGGTACAACTACAAATCGCCTCTTTAGGCCCTTTCCATTTGAAAATAAAATCAAAAAGCCAAGCGGCTTGCCAAATAGGCTCGACAAATCTCATACTAAATTAAATACGTACCTCTTTGCTCGGCATTTAATTTATATATCTTCATACACTTCATTCCAAACCTGCTTAACACATATCCAAACCAATTTAATCCAACTCTATCCCATCGTTTTTAACTCAATCGCTAATTTATTCTCCAATTATCTCTTTTGCCAATTACACTTTTTATTTTAACATGTTCAAATATTGTTTTAACTTGCTTATAAACTAACTGAATTCCATTTTCAATTCAAGTTTCATATTCAATTTCAAATATGAATTCACAAATCCAATTTACTTATCCAAAGTCAAACTCGATTAACTAATTATTCTTTTACTTAGTTAATTCTATTCAATGATAAATATCTGGTTTTGTTTCAAAAACTAATCCATTTACTTCATTGATTTCATATATATTTTATAACTCAAGTCTGGATTTTTCTAATGGAAATCTAATTTTCATTTGCTTAAAATATTTTTATTTTTTAAATAAACCGTTATGGTTTTTAAAGATTACAGCACCAATTTTCTGAAAATTTGATTTTGACATAACCCAAAATCTATTAGACGAAATCCAGATTTTTTTCTTCCATTAGAAATATATTATTCAATAAATTCGGACGATTCTTGTTTCAAAGAATTATGACTTAAACAGAGTTCTATATACTCAATTGGAGTTCAGATCGTCACATTACGAACTACCACGACGTGGCGAGCTCATATTCCATTCTTATATACTCAATTGAAGTTCTATATGCTCAGTTCCTTTCTTCTATATTTTTAAATATAAAATAATCTAATTTTCCAAATCCAACTTAATATTTTCGATTATCCCTAATCGTTGATTATTTCATTACTCGGTTAAAAATTTATTTAGAACTCAATCTTTTATATTAAATTTCAATTCCCTTTAGCAATTATATTATCTCAACTTAGTTTTTATTCCGGAATCTGGAATAAAATCCATCGTTCCCTTTTCGAAACGATTTCTAGTTTCCTCTTTAAATTCATACTAGAATTTAAACTTCCAAATAATATGATGATAATTTCTTCACTACATTTATAACCATCGTTTATAAATTACTTCCTTGTTTTATATATTAAACAAGCTTCCATTTCAATATCTTTTTAAAACTCAAATCTTATTTTGGAATATTTTATTTACTATAACATATATATAACATATAATTTATTTTTATATTTAATCTCAGTTTCTATCTAATACAATTCCAATATTTTTTCTGGAATTTTTTTTTATAAATTCGACGTAGTCGAATTCAAATCATAAATCCATATGGATTTATTCTAATTCAATTTACATTTCAAATGTCAGAATAGATTTCATCGTTTTCTATTTACAACGATTTCCAAATTTCCATTTTAAATTCAAATTTGAATTTAAATTCCCGAATTATCCAATGACAATTATTTCCCTTTATTTATAAATATCGTTTATAAATTCAGTAGTTTTTATTATGCAAACAAATTTATATTACTTAACCCATTCAAAATTCAAATTCTACTTTGGAAAAATAATGTACCCTATTTAAAAATCTCAATTCACTTTTCATGATATTTTTAAATATCAATATTAAGGGTCGGTGACATACAACATCCAAACCACACAATCATCAATAATAGGTTTTCTAACACATCATAGGTTTTCAAAATTCAAATTCTACTTTGGAATCCAGTTGGATCCCTCCAACCTGTATTTCCTGCATCCACGGATGTTAGACAACATAATTAATACCCATCCTGCTTCAAGGCAGGATATCGCGGTATAGAAGGCCATCCACTATATATATTGTTGGGCGCATAGGGTCATCTGCTAATGGTACTACAGGAATTATCCAATATATATATGTATAATAGCCACAACCATCAAGCCTAAATATAATATTTCAATGCATCCAAACAACCAACAAACAACATATAACATTATATTAAATAAATATTCATTTATAATAAATAGTAAACGAATCCGGAGAATGAGTTTACTCGCCTGCTTTTATTTGTTGAAGTTGCGATTTGTTTTCGATTAAATTAAACTAATGTTTAATTTAATGGAAAATCTCATCTGCCTCCAAATTAGTTCCATAGCGTAACTTATGTTCTTATGAATCTATCATACCTTAAGTCGCTCAATCTGACATTGTACGATATATATACACATTATTCATTGGATACAATTTTAAATGGTCATTAACTTGTAAATTTAAAAATTAATAATTTAAAATTTTAGTTCACCTTAATCCTCATTTTGCCAAACTACACTTGATAGCTACTACTCAAGTTTACCAACATATCTTCCTTGCATCTTCAACCACACCTTCCCACGTACCATTCTGCCACAGTCTTGAACAATTCAGGTTCCATAAGTAAAACGCATACAGTTCTACCATAGCTACCCACCAAAATTCTAAAACTGCTATTGCAAATATCACTGCATCTCCAACCTAAACACCAACCACCACCACAATAGAAAAACCACCTAAACACTCCTCAACCTCAAAGTGACCAACTGCTGTACGAGATCCACACCCCCTCTTTCCAATGACGAGCCCAACCCCTCTGCTTGCTGTTGGATCTAGATTAACCCAAGAGGGGGAGTGGGTGAATAGGGTTTATCAAGTTTATAAGACATATTAAAATAATCACAACACAAATTGTTGTAGAGAAAATAAATGCAGAAAGTAAATAACACAGAAATTTAACCCAGCTTCGGCAAATCCTGCCTATTGCTGCATTCCCCAAGGATTCTACTAGAATTAACAGACTCCCGCATACATAAACCAATAAACTCGCTACTCCCTCGCTAACCGCCTATACAGTCTTATTCACTCGCAAATCCTACCGTTTTTCTAATCCTACACTCAAATTCCTGCATTGACCATATTTATACCCAAGATCAGATTTTCCTCGAATTGCAGACCTGTAATTCGTAAACCCTAGCTATAAACCATATAACTAGTAAACTAGTTTTACAAACACACGAAAACCGATGGACGAATTACAAAAGAAAATAAAACAATACAAAATAAAATAAGACTCAAAACCCCCTTTTATAAGAAAAATGGAATGGCCCCTTTTGTTTTTCTTTATAAAATATCGGTCGCCTCCTTTGTCAATGATGCCCCAAATTTGATAACCAGGTTTTTGATTGGCAAAATTCATGGCTAATGAATCGATTTGGCTTCAAAACAATCTTCGATCTGATGAATGCATGTCTTCCACGAGTTTAAAGGCTCCAATATCTTCCTCTCTCGATCAAGCGAACATGTAAGTCAATCTGAATTTTTGTTCGAATGCTTGAATAGATTTATGTGAGTTGGATGATTTCTCCAGTGATGAAGTTGGTGTTTAAATAGGGTTTTCACCGTTAATAAACTCTGATTTCAATAAATGACTTGGTTGATTTCTTGTGTGATTGTTGCTTTGTAAATTTGGATTGAATCGGCTTTGAGTCCCTTTGGTTTCCTTGATTGAATGCCGTGAATTTACGTGATGATTTCTGGAAAATTGGAAACAATTCGATTGTTTTTCTGCCCCATATTTGATTGAAATTTTCTGGAAATATGTTTGTCCATGGATGTTACTTGATTAAGTATGCTTGCCAAGTTTGTACTCTGTTTTACTTTCCAAACCTGTTATAGTGAATTTCTGGAAACAAAACAAATTGTTTTCTTGCCATTTATGTTCTTGCCAAATTGATATCTCTTGCCCATTTTGCTTTACTGTAAATCTTGTGTATTTCTTGAAATAAATTTTAATTGCAAATTTATATCTTTCCCAAAAAAATGGCCTTCGAATTTATTGATGAAATCATTCTTGGAATTATTGGTGAACCTGATTGATCTGTGAATGCAATAACCAATTTTGTAATCAGTTAATATTAGGAAAAAAAATAATTGCCTTTCTTTCTTAAAAAGAGAATCGACCATTTGCATTATCATTTATGACTGGATATGTCCATCTCTTGACCATATTGTCTTGAAGCATGCTTTGTGTGTTCTTTGCTACACTTGAGCTATTTCAGCCCTCACCATTTGATTCTTTGCTGAATATACACTTGTATAATTTCTGGCTTCATGTATATTGAAACTGTATTCTGCCATGCTTCAAATGCTTGAGAGTCTTTGTGTCTTGCACACTTCTTTGTTCATGTAAACTGCTATGATCATTTGGGTTCATTTGAGTTATAATTTCTGTGCATTCTTTGCACCCTGACTTTGTCTGCCTTGTCTGTGAATGTATAACTGGCCTTAATCAACTGATTAACTCATCTGTGTGTCTGTTGCTCTGTGTCCCTTTGCAATACAATGTGTAGCTTATTAAGACATGTGTATACATACATTTTAAAACTTGGCTTGAATTAGGCATGTCATGAACTATTGAGCTTGTGCATGGTTCCAATCTTCCTGAAACATATATATACTTGAACTATAGCATGTATATTGACTTGGCCATTTTGTCCACTGTGTTGTTCTTTGTGTATGCTTGGTGTCACTTTATTGTTCTCTGAGGCGGCTTGCCCCTGTGTGCTCTGCCTTGTACATATCTCTTGTAAACATTGTAATTGTCTACTTGACCCTTTGATCATGTTGCTCTGCCATGTTAAAAGAAAACTGTACATGCTGAACCATGTCTTGTGTACAACACTGTTGTTGCATCATATTCTCGAGCTGGTATTCTGGTCACATTCTTGTCCCTCTCATTCTAGATCATGCTGAGTTATTCACAGAGAACGATTGATTGATTGTTGTGTACGTGGGTAATACTGCATTGTCTTGTGAGTTTGAACATTTGGATCATATATGTATGTTCCTGCTGCGTGAACCATGATTCTATCCATCTGAATCATGAAAGCTAATGTTCTTGCTTGCTTGAGCTTGTGTTTTGACATGTAATTGCTGCTTCGATCATGTTGTAATGTATACATATACGCATATATACATATATGTGTGTATAAATATGTTTGTCTATACGTGTAGCTTCATTTATGCATTGTCACTTGTGTGTTCATAGATACTTGCAGCACGCTTGTGTTGTTAGGCTTCACCTAACACATCGTATTTGATATATTTGTCCCTTTGCGACCATTTTTCCCTTGCACATAATATATGTGTATATACATACACATGTATGTGTAGAAAATAAATATATAAATGTGAGAAATAGAGATATTGTCTACCATGTGGTATTTATAGTGAATCATTGTGATTATCACAAGCTGTCTAGACACAGATGGATATATATACATATCAGATCAAGTCATGAAATATGATGAGAAACAGACCGAAATTCTAAGGAAATAAATTTTTAAAATAAAAATTATATCTGTTAGAATATAAAAATATTTTTGTTCCAATTTACTGTATCTGTTTCTATGACAGGTAAGCAGGTGACTGGACTGACTAAAGAAGACAAACAGAAGACAAGTGTGACGGTGTTAGTGAATGTATGAGTGACTGAGAGTGATTTTACAACAGAGTGAAATGTAATTAAGTGTTAGAGAGTTGTAGTGAGGAACATATGTAACAAAAGAATTTGAATTTATTGTATTACAGTGAGATGTACAAATAGTGGAGTTATGAAATCTGTTCTATTCAAATATTGGAATGAAATATTATATTTTAATAAAATACTGTTTGAATATTTAAATTCTTGTGCAGTACTATTTAATTTAAATATAAATATTTATTTCTGTCTGTGATGTAGTAGAATAGTACAATTGCAAACACATTTATAATAATATATACGTGTTTGTTATCATTAAACAAAAATCATAGAATTGTTATATACAACAATCTCCCCCTTTTGATGATGACAAACATATAATAAGATATTGAATATAATAAATGTGTTTGTCAGTGAATTGTGGAACTCCGCCTATATGTATGCTCCCCCTAATAAAAAACTCCACCCAGATATGTGCATAAGTGAAAGGATAAATGAATTGTAATTTCAATATTAAAATATTTATAAAATATTCACTCATCGATCAAAATCTTAACCTATTCTCCCCCTTTTGTTATCACCAAAAGGATACAAAAATTAAAGTAGTGATGAAAAAATGACAAAAAATATAACTGTGATGGCCCGCCCCGCACCAGCCGACATTTCTAATGAAAGTGCGTTGTGCCAATGTCTAACCAGCACGGGACGGTCACCAAAGAAAGAAAAGGAAAGGCATTTGAACTAACAAGTAACCTGTAGAATGTCTCATAGCGCATGGAATAAAATATAATAATAACATACTTGACATAAAACAGGTGAGATAATGCATAAGCTGAAAACTAAACATCCTAGCAACGGAAAATCCAAATACAGCTTATGTTCCACATCATTATTATTACAACTTTTAAACTGTCTCTAAAGCAAAAGAAAAGAAAGGTACACTACTAATGCCCAAAGTAGTGACCAGCAGCGACACAGGGAGAATATATGTATATCATACGTGGGTACCTCCTGCTCGTCTCCTGTACAGCTACTCGTGCATACCACCTAACCTGTCTCTAGTCTGCTCGTTTAAGAGCACCCAGAGTAATAAGAAGAGACATAAAACTCCGGGTCAAACAAAAATCTGGTATGAGCGATAAGCAACAAAACAGAACAATAACAGGTATACTAAACCATACCTGAACCTGGACCTGCAACCAAAGAGTTAGCACAATATATTGCTCAATACTCTAAGGTGCTACTAATATATGGTGTAAAGAATACGGGGGTGGGGGTGTGCATGACATAGTGATAACGAACAATCAAGCATAGCAACCATCCTCACATCTCTCACTCAGTGCGTAAAGCATACGTCATCCACCACTTCAATCACTCTATTCCTTGATATGATCACTCTGCCCCATGGAGCCATAATGACACCACTGCACTGGTCCATAGCCACTAGTCCTTGCTATGTCCACACTGCCCCATGAAGTAGTAACAACTCCATTGCACTGGCTCATAGCCATGCTACGATCACTCTGCCCCCATAGAGTAATAACTACCCTACTGCAATGATACGCAGCCTAACATCCGTCTTGGTGGTGAATCAAAGCTATAGACGTCGATAACCCCTTAGCACACGTCCTATAGCAAAGCCCAACTCATGAAGTTGACTCGTTGATTCCCAACTGGATCCTGAGTTCTACTTCCCATTTGGACTACCTTTGCATCTCGGGTTTGTGGTCTTCTCCGGATCGATCTTCATCTGGTGTAGAAACAAACTTCCTTTCGGATCGGTTCTCTTCCCCTTGTTCAGTCCGTAGTCATCAGCCTCCTTCTGGTCTGTTCGTGCTCCCCCTGGCGGATCGGGTCGTGGTTTCTAAGCTGGATCGGATTGTGCTTCCTTCACCAGATCGGGTTGGGCTTCTCCATCCAGATCGGGTCGTGACCAAGCTTCACGGTTCGGATCGTGGAGCTCTCCAGATGAGTGGATCGGTTCGGTGTCTCCATTCACGAGCGGTTCGGATCGGAGGACTTCAGAGGCGAATGGATCGGGGATGGCAAGCTTCAGCAGGCGGCTCGTGGGAAGCTGGCCACGATCAGGTCGGGTTCGGAGGGGGCGATCTGATCCGGTTCCTGCACAACTTTCCTACAACTTTCCAACGACTGTTTTACGCCATACGACGGCGTTTTCAACCAATCTAACTTTTCTAATCAATTGCAAAGCATACCATATAGTCATAGCAACATGTATAATCATCCACAAACACCAAAACAACAATATGACAAGGTTAAACAGATCAAACATAGCCAAAATCCTATATTTTCCCTTAAGCATGTTTAAGCAAAACTAATGATAGGATTAGTAAAACTTAACCAAATTAACCAAATTTTCTAACAGAGGCCTAAAACAATATTTCAAAATTTATCAATATTTTTCCAAATTTTTAACATGTATAAATTCGCTAATTATCACTAATTACCTTTAATTAACCATAATTAGTGAGGAACTATGCAAATCACTCACCTTTGCCACAAATAAAATATCAAATCTGAAATGATTCTCCATTTGGCACTGTCCCCAAGGCTATACAGCAGTTCTAATACTGATTTGGTGAAGATCTTCCTTAATTTGATGTAGGTTTGGCTTAATTAGCGATTAGAAGGTGATTTTGGTGTTTTAGAAAGTGGAGGCCATGGCTAAACTTGAAGGAACAAAACGTGGTGGCTGGAAAATGATAGAAACAGAATTTCCTAACCCTATCAGCCTTCCCATAACCCTAATCCCGAAATGGGTTATGGGCCCACTCACTAATTACCCAAATTAGACCAGGTTAAGCAGTTTTTCCTCTTCTAAACCTTATTTCGGCCATATCTCCCAAACGGTAAGTCCGTTTGGCTAATGTGACCACTTTACGGAAAGGTAAACCATCATCCAGATCTAATAGGAGTGGTTTCAGGTCAAAACTCCTTCCCAATCAAAAGTTATGGCCAAAACAAGATCAGCTAGGGGCAAAAATCGGCAAAAATCATGAACATGGGAAATGACCCCAATAGTCGTCTCCCAAAGTTACATGATCATACGACTTCGTATGAAAAAGAAATAAATATTCTACGATCCTTCGATGCGTAGAATGCGGGTCGTTACATTCTCCCCCCTTAAGAAATTTCGTCCCCGAAATTCCTTAACCCAAAACATACAAAGGATCCCACATGCCTACCAGCCATATACAACAATCAAACATGCAAAACAAACAAAACAAGTCTATCCTAGCATGCGGTTTACTAACAAGGGAGTACTATATCAATATGAAAACCTTACCAGGCAAAGAATTCTGGATACTTCTTCCTTATGTTCTTCTCTGTTTCCCAAGTACAGTCTTCCACATCATTACCCCACTGAACTTTTACTAGTTTCACCGCCTTCCTTCGTAGCTGCTTCATATCGTTCCCAACAACACGCATAGGCCTGCGGTTCCCAACCGCCTCGGGTTCAACCTCAATATCATCCAACTGATCAGGTGAAATAGTCACATCGGGGTCGTGCACGAACTTCCGTAACTGGGAAACATGAAATACGTTGTGAACTCCTGCCATCTTGTCTGGTAATTCAACTTTATATGCCAAATTCCCAACTTGTTCGAGAACTGGGAATGGTCTAACAAATCTTGGTGCTAACTTGCCTCTCCTGCCAAATCGTATCATGCTTTTTAATGGAGAAATTTTGACAAACACCAAATCGCCAATGGAGAACCTTAAATCTCTTCTCCTCTTATAAGCATAACTCTTCTGCCTATCTTGGGCAGCCTTCATTCGCTGTTGGATAACCTTGATCTTGTCTGATGTTTCTCTTATTACTTCTGGTCCAAACACATATTTCTCAACGGTCTCTAACCAACATGACGGTGAGTTGCACGGTCTTCCGTACAAAGCTTCAAATGGAGCCACACCAATACTGGATTGATAACTATTATTATATGCAAACTCTACTAGATGCAAATGGTCATCCCATGACCCACCAAAGTCTAATATGCAAGCTCTCAAGAGGTCTTCTAATACTCGATTCACCCTCTCTGTCTGTCCGTCGGTTTGAGGATGATATGCGGTACTGAGATGTAGTTCTAATCCTAACGCCTCTTGTAAGCTCTTCCAAAATCCAATAGTAAACAACGGATCTCGGTCACTCACAATGCCTTTGGGTATTCCATGTAATCTCACTACCCACTTTATATATAGTTCAGCTAACTTAGCTGTCGTTCTATTCGACTTGACGGGTATAAACCTTGCACTCTTAGTCAATCGGTCCACAATCACCCAAATGCTATCATGGCCCGATCTAGTTCTTGATAACCCATCAATGAAATCCATTGAGACTTGTACCCATTTCCATTCTGGAACTTCTAATGGTTGCAATAAACCACTAGGCTTCTTTTGCTCAGCTTTAACTAGCTGGCAATTCATGCATTTGGATATAAACTTCCCAGCGTCTCTTTTCATCCCTTCCTAGTAGTAGGTCTGCTTCATGTCTCGATACATTTTTTACCACCGGGATGTATAATCAGTTTTGAGTGATGACATTCTCTAAGCACTTCATCTCTCAATCCATTGACATTGGGCACAACTAGTCTTCCATTCTTTCTAAGCCATCCATCTCGATCAAGCCCATACTTGTTCATCTCTTCATCGATTCCCATCTCTAATCTGGAGACGATTTCCAATAGGTTAGGATCGTCCCTCTGACTGGAACCAATCCGCTCAATCAAAGTGGGTCTGATCGTCAAACTTGCTAATATTTTTGTATCCAATTCGCACTTTGGTCTGAAATCATACCCAGCGATGTACTCCAGTTGCTTCCATTCAAGAAACATAGCCCCTAAACTGGCATGTCTTCTACTCAATGCATCAGCCACCGCATTGCCCTTTCATGGTGTATATGCGATGTCGAAATCATAGGAAGCCAAGAATTCTAACCATCTTTGCTGTTGGAGATTTAGGTCCTTTTGGGAGAAGAGATACTTTAGCGATTTATGATCAGTAAACAACTCGAATCTTTCTCCCAAGAGATAATGTCTCCACATCTTCAATGCGAACACGATCGCTGCCAATTCCAAATCGTGGGTAGGGTATCTTTTCTCGTGCGGTTTCAGTTGCCGACTAGCATAAGCTACAACCCTACCTCCTTGCATCAACACAGCACCTAGCCATGTACCACATGCATCCGTATATACTGTCATATCTTCATTCCCCTTAGGAATGACTAACACTGGTGCACATGTCAACTTTTCCTTTAGACTCTTGAATGCATTCTCGCACTTTTCGTCCCAGACGAAAGCTTGATTCTTCTTGGTCAACTGAGTCAACGGTGCTGCTATCTTGGAGAAGTCTTGGATAAACTTACAATAATATCCAGCTAACCCCAAGAAACTTCTTACATCTGTTGCATTCTTGGGCATAGACCAATCTTGTACCGTAGCCACCTTCGCAGGATCCACGACAATACCATTCTTTGAAACGACATGGCCTAAGAATCTCACTTCCCTTCTCCATAAGTGACACTTAGAAAAATTTGCTTTTAATTGGTGTTTTCTCAACACCTCCATCACTATCCTCAAATGATCCTTGTGTTCTTCCTCTGTCCTTGAATAAATAAGTATATCGTCCACGAAAACAAGAACAAACTTATTCAACTGATCTCTGAATACCCTATTCATAAGATCCACAAAATATGCTGGTGCATTGGTCAACCCGAATGGCATGACCAACCACTCATAAAATCCAGACGGCGTCCGAAAGGCCGTTTTAGCTATACTCTCAACTTCCACTCTAAGCTGATGAAAACCTGTCGCGAGATCCAACTGGGAGAACACTCTCGCGCCACTCAACTAATCAAACAAATCATCTATCCGCGGTAGAGGATACTTATTCTTCCTCGTCACCTTATTCAATTCACGGTAGTCCACACACAATCGAAGGGAACCATCTGCCTTGGTAGCAAACACAACTGGTTCTCCCCATTCAAAAACACTTCTTTTGATAAATTCCTTCTTCAAAAGATCACTTACTTGCACCCCGAGCTCTCGCTGCTCCCTTGGTGCCATACGACGAAGTGGCATCACTATAGGCTTGGCATCTTTCACTAAATCAATACGGAACTCAATCTCTCGGTGTGGTGGAAGTCCGGTCACTTCCTCGAAGACGTCTGGATACTGGCCAGCCACGGGCATATCTGACAACTCATCATGCGGGATGTCGAGGGAATTCAGAAAACTAGCCATTACCCCATCATTAGGTAGACCACCAAACACTACCCTCCGCCCATCATCCGCTCTAACTATCACCAAAAAGCCCTCACAGTCTACCATCACCCCGTATCTTTGGAGCCAATCGACTCCCAAAATAATGCCAAACCCAGTAAAGCCCAAAACAAAGCAATCACAAACAAACATGCATCCATGATTCGATAAGACCACATTACGACAAATCATGCTAAGGCTAGTCGAACCACCAATCGGGTTTGTCACCACTAAAGGTCTATCGACTATCTTGGATTCCAATCCCAACCTATCTACCAAGTCACTAGATATGAAGGAACTGGAAGCTCCGGTATCGAAAAACACTCTAACTGGAGAATCATAAACAGAAAGCATACCTTGAATAACAACATTCTTTCCCTTTTCCACCGCAGTTGGGGCATTCGACGAAGAAGGAACAACATTAAGAGCATATGCTTTCACAATCTGCTTTTCCTTAGGGGGTTGCGGACACTTGTCGTTGTGATGTCCCACTTGGCCACAGTTGAAGCACTTCCTATCCGCTGGCTTGGCCCGGCATTCTTTAGCATAATGGCCCTTCTTACCACAGCTGAAGCACTCAACATCTTTCTTATTCTTTTTCTTCTGGCCATCCTTGGTCTGATTCTTCTTTCTCTTATTCTGAGAACCATTCTTGTCTCCACCGCTTGCTTGCGGCTTTGGCTCCTCTGTAGATGCAACCTCAGTCTTCGACTTAGGATAAAGACTCTCTGACCTCAAAGCTTTCCGCACAATCGATTCAAACGTCCCATCGATGTGGTTAATAACCTTTCCCCCAAGTACTGATCTAAGCCTGTTATAAACTTCTCATTCTTCTTCTTAGGAGTGTCAATGAGGGATAATCCATACTTCGATAAAGTATCAAATTCTGCAATGTACTCCGAGACTGCCCTACCATTTTGCTTAAGCTCCAGAAATTTCCTAAACAACTCTGACTTCTGGGCAGCTGGGATAAAATTTTCACCGAATCGGGCCTTAAACTGATCCCATGTAACTTGATCCTCTGGAGTAGCTGCCTTAATAGCGTTCCACCAATTCATTGCCCGTCCTTGTAACTGACGGGACGCTAGCTTTCTTTTCATCGCATCCTCGATACCTAAGTCTTCGAAGGCTCACAGCTATCCAACCAATCTTGAACTTCTGTAACCGATTCCGTTCCGTGGAACGGCTTTCCACCAAGACTAGTGCAATCCTTGCAAAGCTTGGCGAAATCGGCTCTAGGTGCCTGCACCTCTGCACCACCACCATTTGCATCATTGGGAGATGCTCCTTGCACATTTCTAAGCATCTCTCTCATGAAGTCAGTAAACATAGACCTCATGTCAGGAGCATTCCCATTGTTGGCTCCTCTACCAGCACCCCTCGTATATCGGCTCATCGTTCAATCTGTAAAGAGAAACGATTAACCATCCCCTTTGTGGTGTCAGTGTAGTGCGACTTCATCCTTAGCTATACTAATAGTATATATACATATAGCTTTTAAAAACCAAAATAATCACAAATACGCGCTCTCATATATGTATTATCTCTCTCTGGTGTCTTTCCCTAGGTTAACTACGCAACCTAGAGCTCTGATACAAAGTGTGACGGCCCGCCCCGCACCAACCGACATTTCCAATGAAAGTGCGCTGTGCCAATGTCTAACCAGCACGGGACGGTCGCCAAAGAAAGAAAAGGAAAGACATTTGAACTAACAAGTAACCTGTAAAATGTCTCACAGCGCATGGAATAAAATATAATAATAACATATTTGACATAAAACAGGTGAGATAGTGCATAAGCTGAAAACTAAACATCATAGCAGCGGAAAATCCAAATACAGCTTATGTTCCACATCATTATTATTACAACTTTAAAACTGTCTCTAAAGCAAAAGAAAAGAAAGGTACACTACTAATGCCAAAAGTAGTGACCAGCAGCGACACAGGGAGAATATATGTATATCATACGTGGGAACCGCCTGCTCGTCTCCGGTACAGCTACTCGTGCATACCACCTAACTTGTCTCTAGTCTGTTCATTTAAGAGCACCCAGAGTAATAAGAAGAGACATAATACTCTGGGTCAGACAAAAGTCTGGTATGAGCGATAAGCAACAAAATAGAACAATAACAGGTATACTAAACCATACCTGAACCTGCAACCAAAGAGTTAGCACAATATACCGCTCAATACTCTAAGGTGCCACTAACATATGGTGTAAAAAATACGGGGTTGGGGGTGTGCATGACATAGTGATAACAAACAATCAAGCATAGCAACCATCCTCACATCTCTCACTCAGTGCATAAAGCATACGACATCCACCACTTCGATCACCCTATTCCTTGCTATGATCACTCTGTCCATAATGACACCACTGCACTGATCCATAGCCACTAGTCCTTGCTATGTCCACTCTGTCCCCATGAAGTCGTAACAACTCAACTGCACTGGCTCATAGCCATGCTACGATCACTCTGCCCCATGGAGTAATAACTACCCCACTGCACTGATATGTAGCCTAACATCTGTCTTGGTGATGAATCAAAGCTACATACGTCGATAACCTCTTAGCACACGTCCCGCAGAAAAGCCCAACTCATGAAGTTGACTCATTGGTTCCCAACTGGATCCTGAGTTCTACTTCCCATTTGGACTACCTTTGCATCTCGGGTTTGTGGTCTTCTTCGGATCAGTCTTCATCTGGTTCAGAAACAAACTTCCTTTCAGATCGGTTCTCTTCCCCTTTTTCAGTCCGTAGTCATCAGCCTCCTTCTAGTCGGTTCTTGCTCCCCCTGTCGGATTGGGTCGTGGTGTCCAAGTTAGATCGGATCGTGCTTCCTTCACCAGATCGGGTCGGGCTTCTCCATCCAGATTGGGTCGTGACCAAGCTTCACGGTTCGGATCGTGGAGCTCTCCAGATGAGTGGATCAGTTCGGTGTCTCCATTCACGAGCGGTTCGGATCGGAGGACTTCAAAGGCGAACGGATCAGGGATGGCAAGCTTCAGCAGGCGGCTCGTGGGAAGGTGGCTACGTTTGGGTCGGGTTCGGAGGGGCGATCCGATCCGGTTCCTGCACAACTTTCCTACAACTTTCTAGCGACTGTTTTACGCCATACGACGGCGTTTTCGACCAATCTAACTTTTCTAATCAATTGTAAAGCATACCATACAGTCATAGCAACATGTATAATCATCCAAAAACACAAAACAACAATATGACAAGGTTAAACGGATCAAACATAGCCAAAATCCTATATTTTCCCTTAAGCATGTTTAAGCAAAACTAATGATAGGATTAGTAAAACTTAACCAAATTAACCAAATTTTCTAACAGAGGCCTAAAACAATATTTCAAAATTTATCAATATTTTTCCATATTTTTAACATGTATAAATTTGCTAATTATCACTAATTACCCTTAATTAACCATAATTAGTGAGGAACTATGCAAATCACTCACCTTTGCCACAAATAAAATATCAAATCTGAAACGATTCTCCGTTTGGCACTGTCCTCAAGGCTATACAGCAGTTCTAATACTGATTTGGTGAAGATCTTCCTTAATTTGATGCGGGTTTGACTTAATTAGCGATTAGAAGGTGATTTTGGGTGTTTTAGAAAGTGGAGGCCATGGCTAAACTTGAAGGAACAAAAAGTGGCGGCTGGAAAATGATAGAAACTGAATTTCCTAACCCTATCAGCCTTCCCATAACCCTAATCCCGAAATGGGTTATGGGCCCACTCACTAATCACCCAAATTAGGCCCGGTTAAGTAGTTTTTCCTCTTCCAACCCTTATTTCGGCCATATCTCCCAAACCATAAGTCTGTTTGGCTAGTGTGACCACTCTATGGAAAGGTAAATCATCATCTGGATCTAATGGAAGTGGTTTCAGGTCAAATCTCCTTTCCAATCAAAAGTTATGGCCAAAACAAGACCAGCTAGGGGCAAAACGGTCATTTAAAATCGACAAAAATCATGAACATGGGAAACGACCCCAATAGTCGTCTCCCAAAGTTACATGGCCATACGACTTCATATGAAAAAATAAATAAATATTCTACGATCCTTCGATGCGTAGAATGCGGGTCGTTACAATAACATTTGCTTAAGAGAGAGAATGTTCATCATAAATCTCAATCAATCAAACAAAAATCAAAGTATTTTAAGAACTAGAAGAAAATTTCACATTTTGGAATGATGGATTTACGATGAAATTAATAAAAATGGAGAGAGTTTAAAAAAACACATGATTTCCAATTATTTTTAAATAAAATTTAAAAAATGAGCACAAAAACAGTGATCGATTAGGACTACTGTTGTAACGACCTGTATTCTACGCATCATAGGACCGTAGAATATTTATTTCTTTCACATACGAAGTCGTATGGTCATGTAACTTTGGGAGACGACTATTGGGGTCATTTCCCATGTTCATGATTTTTCCCGATTTTTAAATGACCATTTTACCCCTAGTTGGCACTGTTTTGGCCATAACTTTTGACTGGAAAGGAATTTTGACCTGAAACCACTTCCATTGGCTTCGGATGACGGTTTCTCTTTCCGTAGAGTGGTCACATTAGCCAAACGGACTCACTGTTTGGGAGATATGGCTGAAACAAGTTTCAGATGGTGAAAAACAGCTTAATTGGGCTTAACCGGGTGATTAGCAGCTAGGCCCAAAGGGGAATTTCGGGTTTAGAGGTATAGGAGGACTGATTAGGGTTAGAAATCACTTTCATTTCAGTTTTGAGCCGCCACAAACCTTCTTGAGACCTTAGTAATGGCTTCCATCCTCTAAAACCACTCCAAAACACATTTTTAGTGAAGATTAAGCCTAAACTACATCAAAACAAGGCCAAATAGCAACAGAGCAAGGTTGGAGCTGCTGCTATACATAGGGATTCGACCCAAACAGAGAGTATTTCAGATTTGGTGTTTCATTTGTGGCCAAGGTGAGTGATAGCATCGTTTTGACACTAATTACAGTTAATTAAGGATGATTAGTTAAGATTAGCGAATTGATACACTAATTAATTCTGGAAAAAATGTTTAGAAATTCTTAAATAATATTTCATGCCTTTGTTAGAAAATTTAGATGATTTGATTAAGTTTTACTAAGTATGTGCTTAAACATGATTAAGAGAGGTTATGGGAAAATGTGGGGTTTTAGCCACTTTTGATCCATTTTGATTCATTTGAATTGTTGTTTGGTGTTTGTGGTTGCTCTTATATGTTGCTATGACTCTATGGTATGTTTTGTGATTGATTAGAATAGTTAGATTAGTCAAAAACGCCGTCGAATGGCGTAGAAAGCTCTCTGGAAAGTTGCAGAAATGGGCAGATTCCGAACCGGATCGGATCGGAGTAGGGGTCGGATCGGATTTGTGAACTGACCAAGGGAATTCGAACTGGATTGGAACTTGTCACTGGAGGAGGCTTGGCGAGAAGGAAGGCCGTTTACTTAGAGTTGGAGTTGGACAGAGGATCGGATCGGAGCCATGGAGCAGGATCGGATCGGAGTAAGCTAAAGAGCGGGATCGGATCGGATCGGATAAGGGGATCGGGTCGGATAGCCAAATCGAACCAAGGTGGTGGCATCTCCAGCAGCGTGGAACTTCAGGGGCAACAAGGGGGACCCGGACCGCGACTCTGAAGGACTCGGAAGTAGTTGAAGAAATGGCGGCAGAAGCAGGACACCCGAACCGAACCGAGTGGAGAACCCGAACCGAAGGAGCACCGAACCGGATGGAGTACTGTTACCAAACCAAACCGGAGTGAGAGTTGGGAGTTGAAACATGCCGAACCGAACCGGATTGGAGTTGCGATTACGCGACGACTCTTTTGAAGACCAACTCCAACTCGATCAAAACCCGAGATGCAAAGGAAGTCCAAACGGGAAGTTAGAGCTCAAGATTTAGATGGGAATCAACGAGTTCGCTTCATGGTTGGGCTTTGCTGCGGGACGCGTGCCAAGGGGTTATCGGTGTCTATAGCTTTGGACCACTATGGTAAGATGTATGAAGGCGGATTCAGGGCCATTATGTCATCGGTAGAACCAAGGGCTACGACCAATGAAGTGGGTCATTGAAATGTTTGGTCATGACTCCATGTGTTTAGCTTGGTCACAGCAGGGTTCCTACAAGTCGGGATTCGTCGTTACCTCAATTTGTCTAGTATTCCAAAGTGGTAGATATCGTATGCTTTACGCACTGAGTGAGAGATGTGAGGATGGTTGCTATGGTTGATTTGTTTGCTATCACTATGACATACACACCCCACCCCCGTATTCTTGCACTATTTATTATGGCACCTTAGAGTATTGTACGGTATGTGGTACTAACTCTTTGGTTGTAGGTCCAGGTTCAGGTATGGTTTAGTATACCTGTTATTGCTCTGTTTAGATGCTTATCGCTCATACCAGGCTTTATGTCTGATCCAGAGTTTTATGTCTCCTCTTATTACTCTGGGTGCTCACACGAGCAGACTAGAGACAGGTTAGCCGGTGATGCACGGGTAGATGATCTGGAGACGAGCAGGAGGCTTCCACGTAATATATATATAATATTCTCCCTGTGTTGTTGAAGATCACTGCTTGGGCATTGGTGGTGCATCTTCTATTTTAGTTTTCTTTTGTTTAGAGACAGTAAATTTGGAAAATTGTAATAAGCTGTATTTGGATTTCCGCTGCTCTGATGATTAATGTTGATTTTAGTTATCAGCTTATGCACTGTCTCACCTGTTTATGTCAAGTATGTTATTATTATATTTTCTTCCATGCGCTGTGAGACATTCTACAGGTTCCTTGATTAGTTCATTCCCTTCTTTCCTTTCTTTGGCGACCGTTCTGTGCTAGTCGGGCATGTGTACAGCGCACTTCCGGAGGAAATGCAGGCTGGTGCGGAGTGGGCCGTCACACTTGGTATCAGAGCCAGGTTGCGTAGTTAACCTAGGGAAGTTATCAAGGAGAGATAATATACGTATACGAGAGAGCGTATTTGTGATTATTTTGATTTTTAAAAGCTATATATATAAACTATTAGTAGTATAAGAATGAAGTCGTACTGCACTAGCACCACTATGGGGTCGTTAATCGTTTCCTTTTTCAGATTGACGATGAGCCGATATGTTAGAGGTACCGGTAGAGGGGCCAATAATGGGAATGCTGCTGACATGAGGACGATGTTTACTGACCTCATGAGAGAGATGCTTAGAGATGTACAGAGGGCAGCTCCCAATGGTGGAAATGGTGGTGGTCCAATAGTGCAGGCGCCAAGAGTCGACTTCGCCAAGCTGAATAAGGATTATACTAGTCTTGGTGGGAAGTCGTTCCACGGAACGGAGTCGGCCACGGATGTTCAGGATTGGTTGGATAGTTGTGAACGTATCTTCGAGGATTTGGGTATCGAGGATGCGATGAAGAGAAAGCTAGCATCCCGTCAGCTGCAAGGGCGTGCAATGAATTGGTGGAATGCTATAAAGGCAGCTACTCCCGAAGATCAAATTACTTGGGAGCAGTTTAAGGCTCGCTTTAGCGAGTAGTTCATTCCAGCTGCTCAGAAGTCAGTGCTGTTTAAGAAATTCTTGGAGCTCAAGCAGAATGGAAGAGTTGTCTCGGAGTATATTGCTGAATTTGACACTTTGTCAAAATATGGGTTATCTCTTATTGATACTGCCGAGAAAAAGAATGAGAAATTCATAACTGGTTTGGATCAGTACTTGGGGGAAAGACTTATTAACCACATCGATGAGACGTTTGAATCGATTATGGGAAAAGCATTAAGATCAGAAAGTCTCTACCCTAAGCCGAAGACTGAGGTTGCATCCGCAGATGAGCCAAAGCCACAAGCATGTGGTGGAGGCAAGGGTGGTTCCCAGAATAAGAGAAAGCAGAATCAGACTAAGGATGGCCAGAAGAAAAAGAATAAGCAAGATGTTGAGTGCTTCAGCTGCGGTAAGAAGGGCCATTATGCTAGTGATTGTCGGGCCAAGCCAGCGGATAGGAAGTGCTTCAACTGTGGCCAAATGGGACATCACAAGGACAAGTGTCCGCAACCCCCTAAAGAAAAGCAAATAGTGAAAGCCTACGCCCTTAATGCTATTCCTTCTTCGTCGAATGCCCCAACAGCGGCGGAGAAGGGAAAGAATGTCGTCATTCAAGGTATGCTTTCTGTTTATGATGTTCCTGTTAGAGTTTTGTTTGATACCGGAGCTTCCAGTTCTTTCATATCTAGTGACCTGGTAGATAGGTTGGGATTGGAGCCCGAGATTGTCGATAGACCTTTAGTAGTGACGAACCCGATTGGTGGTTCGACTAGCCTTAGCATGATTTGTCGTAATGTGGTCTTATCGAGTCATGGATGCATGTTTGTTTGTGATTGCTTTGTTTTGGGCTTTACTGGGTTTGGCATTATTTTGGGAGTAGATTGGCTCCGAAGATACGGAGTGGTCGTAGACTGTGAGGGCTTTTTGGTGACAGCTAGAGCGGATGATGGGTGGAGGATAGTGTTTGGTGGTCTACCCAGTGAGGGGGTATTGGCTAGTTTTCTAAACTCCCTCGACATTCCGCATAGTGAGTTGTCAGATTTGCCCGTGGTTGGCCAGTATCCGGATGTTTTCGAAGAAGTGACCGGACTTCCACCACACCGAGAGATTGAGTTTCGTATTGATTTGGTAAAGGATGCCAGGCCTATAGTGATGCCACTTCGTCGTATGGCACCAAGAGAGCAGCGAGAGCTCGAGATGCAAGTCAGCGATCTTTTGAAGAAGGGATTTATCAGAAGGAGTGTTTCTGAATGGGGAGCACCAGTTGTGTTTGCTACCAATGCAGATGGTTCCCTTCGCTTGTGTGTAGACTACCGCGAGTTGAATAAAGTGACGAGGAAGAACAAGTATCCTCTACTGCGAATAGATGATTTGTTTGATCAATTGAGTAGCGCAAGAGTATTTTCTCAGTTGGATCTCGCGACAGGTTTTCATCAGCTTAGAGTGGAAGCTGAGAGTATAGCTAAAACGGCATTTCGAACGCCGTCTGGATTTTATGAATGGTTGGTCATGCCATTCGGGTTGACCAATGCCCCAGCATATTTTGTGTATCTTATGAATAGGGTATTCAGAGATCAGTTGAATAAGTTTGTCCTTGTGTTCGTTGATGATATTTTGGTCTATTCGAGGACAGAGGAAGAACACAAGGAACATTTAAGAGTAGTGATGGAGGTGTTGAGAAAACACCAACTGAAAGCAAAGTTTTCTAAGTGTCACTTCTGGAAGAGGGAAGTCAGGTTCTTGGGCCATGTTGTATCAGAGAATGGTATTGCCGTGGACCCAGCAAAGGTGGCTACGGTACAGGATTGGCCTACGCCTAAGAATGCAACAGATATAAGAAGTTTCTTGGGATTAGCTGGATATTATCGTAAGTTTATCCAAGGTTTCTCCAAGATAGCAGCACCATTGACCCAGTTGACCAAGAAGAATCAAGCTTTTGTCTGGGATGAAAGGTGCGAGAATGCATTCAAGAGTCTAAAGGACAAGTTGACGAGCGCACCAGTGTTAGTCATTCCTAAGGGGGATGAAGAGATGACGGTATACACGGATGCCTGTGGTACTGGACTGGGTGCTGTATTGATGCAAGGCGGTAGGGTTGTAGCTTATGCAAGTCGGCAATTGAAACCGCACGAGAAAAGATACCCTACCCATGACTTGGAATTGGCAGCGATCGTGTTCGCGTTAAAGATGTGGAGACACTATCTCTTGGGAGAAAGATTTGAACTGTTTACAGATCATAAGTCGTTGAAGTATCTCTTCTCCCAGAAGGATCTAAACCTCCGGCAACAAAGGTGGTTAGAATTCTTGGCTTCCTGTGATTTCGACATCGCATATACACCGGGAAAGGGAAATGCGGTGGCTGATGCATTGAGTAGAAGACATGCCAGCTTAAGGGCTATGTTCCTTGAATGGAAGCAACTGGAGTATATCGCGGGGTTTGATTTCAGACCAAAGTGCGAATTGGATCCAGAAATGTTAGCAAGTTTGACGGTCAGACCCACTTTGATTGAGCGGATCGGCTCTAGTCAGAGGGACGATCCTAACCTATTGGAAATCATCTCCAAGTTAAAGATGGATATTGATGAGGAGATGAACTAGTATGGGCTTGATCGAGATGGATGGCTTAGAAAGAATGGAAAGCTTGTTGTACCCAATGTCAATGGATTGAGAGATGAAGTGCTTAGAGAGTGTCATCACTCAAAACTGACTATACACCCCGGTGGTAATAAGATGTATCGAGATATGAAGCAGACTTACTACTGGGAAGGGATGAAAAGAGACGTTGGGAAGTTTATATCCAAGTGCATGAATTGCCAGCTAGTTAAAGCTGAGCAAAAGAAGCCTAGTGGGTTGTTACAGCCCTTAGAAATTCCCGAATGGAAATGGGAGCAAGTCTCGATGGATTTCATTGATGGTTTACCAAGGACTAGATCGGGACATGATAGCATTTGGGTAGTTGTGGACCGATTGACTAAAAGTGCAAGATTTATACCAGTCAAATCGACCAGAACGGCAGCCAAGTTGGCAGAATTGTATATGAAGTGGGTAGTGAGATTTCATGGAGTACCTAAAAGCATTGTGAGTGACCGAGACCCGTTGTTCACTAGTGGGTTTTGGAAGAGCTTACAAGAGGCTCTAGGGTCAGAGTTACATCTCAGTACCACATATCATCCTCAGACCGACGGTCAGACGGAGAGGGTGAACCGTATTTTGGAAGATCTCTTGAGAGCATGTATATTGGATTTTGCTGGATCATGGGATGACCATTTGCATCTAGTAGAGTTTGCATATAATAATAGCTACCAATCCAGTATCGGTATGGCCCCGTTTGAAGCTTTGTACGGAAGACCGTGCAACTCACCTTCATGTTGGATAGAGACTGGCGAGAAGTTTATGCTTGGACCAGATGTGGTGAGGGAAACTTCAGATAAGATCAAGATCATTCAACAACGAATGAAGGCTGCCCAAGATAGGCAGAAGAGTTATGCTAATAAGAGGAGAAGAGACCTAAAATTCTCCGTTGGTGACTTGGTGTTTGTCAAGATTTCTCCGTTGAAGAGTGTAATACGATTTGGCAGGAGAGGCAAGTTGGCACCAAGATTTGTTGGCCCATTCCCTATTCTTGAACTAGTCGGGAATTTGGCATACAGAATTGACTTACCAGAGAAGATGGCGGGAGTTCACGACGTATTTCATGTTTCCCAACTAAGGAAGTTCGTTCACGACACAGATATGACTATTTCACCTGATCAGTTAGAGGACTTCGAAGTAGAACCCGAGGCGGTTGGGAAACGCAAGCCGGACCGTATTGTCGCGCACGACATGAAGCAACTTCGAAGGAAGGCGGTGAAGCTAGTCAAGGTACAGTGGAGCGAGGACGAGAATGATTGTACTTGGGAGACAGAGGAGAACATTAGGAAGAGACACCCAGAACTCTTTGCCTGGTAAGATTTTGACTTCGATTTAGTTTTCCGCATGCTAGGATAGGCTTATTTGCTTGTTTTGCATGTTTGATTGTTGTATGTGGTTGTTAGGCATGCGGGATCCTTTGTATGTTTTGGGTTAAGGAATTTCGGGGACGAAATTTCTTAAGGGGGGGAGAGTGTAACGACCCGTATTCTACGCATCATAGGACCGTAGAATATTTATTTCTTTCACATACGAAGTCGTATGGTCATGTAACTTTGGGAGACGACTATTGGGGTCATTTCCCATGTTCATGATTTTTCCCGATTTTTAAATGACCATTTTACCCCTAGTTGGCACTGTTCTGGCCATAACTTTTGACTGGAAAGGAATTTTGACCTGAAACCACTTCCATTGGCTCCGGGTGATGGTTTCTCTTTCCGTAGAATGGTCACATTAGCCAAACGGACTCACCGTTTGGGAGATATGGCTGAAACAAGTTTCAGATGGTGAAAAACAGCTTAATTGGGCTTAACCGGGTGATTAGCAGCTAGGCCCAAAGGGGAATTTCGGGTTTAGAGGTATAGGAGGACTGATTAGGGTTAGAAATCACTTTCATTTCAGTTTTGAGCCGCCACAAACCTTCTTGAGACCTTAGTAATGGCTTCCATCCTCTAAAACCACTCCAAAACACATTTTTAGTGAAGATTAAGCTTAAACTACATCAAAACAAGGCCAAATAGCAACAGAGCAAGGTTGGAGCTGCTGCTATACATAGGGATTCGACCCAAACAGAGAGTATTTCAGATTTGGTGTTTCATTTGTGGCCAAGGTGAGTGATAGCATCGTTTTGACACTAATTACAGTTAATTAAGGATGATTAGTTAAGATTAGCGAATTGATACACTAATTAATTCTGGAAAAAATGTTTAGAAATTCTTAAATAATATTTCATGCCTCTGTTAGAAAATTTAGACGATTTGATTAAGTTTTACTAAGTATGTGCTTAAACATGATTAAGAGAGGTTATGGGAAAATGTGGGGTTTTAGCCACTTTTGATCCATTTTGATTCATTTGAATTGTTGTTTGGTGTTTGTGGTTGCTCTTATATGTTGCTATGACTCTATGGTATGTTTTGTGATTGATTAGAATAGTTAGATTAGTCGAAAACGTCGTCAAATGGCGTAGAAAGCTCGCTGGAAAGTTGCAGAAATGTGCAGATTCCGAACCGGATCGGATCGGAGTAGGGGTCGGATCGGATTTGTGAACTGACCAAGGGAATTCGAACTGGATTGGAACTTGTCACTGGAGGAGGCTTGGCGAGAAGGAAGGCCGTTTACTTAGAGTTGGAGTTGGACAGAGGATCGGATCGGAGCCATGGAGCAGGATCGGATCGGAGTAAGCTAAAGAGCGGGATCGGATCAGATAAGGGGATCGGATCGGATAAGGGGATCGGGTCGGATAGCCAAATCGAACCAAGGTGGTGGCATCTCCAGCAGCGTGGAACTTCAGGGGCAACAAGGGAGACCCGGACCGCGACTCTGAAGGACTCGGAAGTAGTTGAAGAAATGGCGGCAGAAGCAGGACACCCGAACCGAACCGAGTGGAGAACCCGAACCGAAGGAGCACCGAATCGGATGGAGTACTGTGACCAAACCGAACCGGAGTGAGAGTTGGGAGTTGAAACATGCCGAACCGAACCAGATTGGAGTTGCGATTACGCGACGACTCTTTTGAAGACCAACTCCAACTCGATCAAAACCCGAGATGCAAAGGAAGTCCAAACGGGAAGTTAGAGCTCAAGATTTAGATGGGAATCAACGAGTTCGCTTCATGGTTGGGCTTTGTTGCGGGACGCGTGCCAAGGGGTTATCGGTGTCTATAGCTTTGGACCACTATGGTAAGAGGTATGAAGGCGGATTCAGGGCCATTATGGCATCGGTAGAACCAAGGGCTACGACCAATGAAGTGGGTCATTGAAATGTTTGGTCATGACTCCATGTGTTTAGCTTGGTCACAGCAGGGTTCCTACAAGTCGGGATTCGTCGTTACCTCAATTTGTCTAGTATTCCAAAGTGGTAGATATCGTATGCTTTACGCACTGAGTGAGAGATGTGAGGATGGTTGCTATGGTTGATTTGTTTGCTATCACTATGACATGCACACCCCACCCCCGTATTCTTGCACTATTTATTATGGCACCTTAGAGTATTGTACGGTATGTGGTACTAACTCTTTGGTTGCAGGTCCAGGTTCAGGTATGGTTTAGTATACCTGTTATTGCTCTGTTTAGATGCTTATCGCTCATACCAGGCTTTATGTCTGACCCAGAGTTTTATGTCTCCTCTTATTACTCTGGGTGCTCACACGAGCAGACTAGAGACAGGTTAGCCGGTGATGCACGGGTAGATGATCTGGAGACGAGCAGGAGGCTTCCACGTAATATATATATATAATATTCTCCCTATGTTGTTGAAGATCACTGCTTGGGCATTGGTGGTGCATCTTCTATTTTAGTTTTCTTTTGTTTAGAGACAGTAAATTTGGAAAATTGTAATAAGCTGTATTTGGATTTCCGCTGCTCTGATGATTAATGTTGATTTTAGTTATCAGCTTATGCACTGTCTCACCTGTTTATGTCAAGTATGTTATTATTATATTTTATTCCATGCGCTGTGAGACATTCTACAGGTTCCTTGATTAGTTCATTCCCTTCTTTCCTTTCTTTGGCGACCGTTCCGTGCTAGTCGGGCATGTGTACAGCGCACTTCCGGAGGAAATGCAGGCTGGTGCGGAGTGGGCCGTCACACTTGGTATCAGAGCCAGGTTGCGTAGTTAACCTAGGGAAGTTATCAGGGAGAGATAATGTACGTATACGAGAGAGCGTATTTGTGATTATTTTTATTTTTAAAAGCTATATATATATATATACTATTAGTAGTATAAGAATGAAGTCGTACTGCACTAGCACCACTATGGGGTCGTTAATCGTTTCCTTTTTCAGATTGACGATGAGCCGATATGTTAGAGGTACTGGTAGAGGGGCCAATAATGGGAATGCTGCTGACATGAGGACGATGTTTACTGACCTCATGAGAGAGATGCTTAGAGATGTACAGAGGGCAGCTCCCAATGGTGGAAATGGTGGTGGTCCAATAGTGCATGCGCCAAGAGTCGACTTCGCCAAGCTGAATAAGGATTATACTAGTCTTGGTGGGAAGTCGTTCCACGGAACGGAGTCGGCCACGGATGTTCAGGATTGGTTGGATAGTTGTGAACGTATCTTCGAGGATTTGGGTATCGAGGATGCGATGAAGAGAAAGCTAGCGTCCCGTCAGCTGCAAGGGCGGGCAATGAATTGGTGGAATGCTATAAAGGCAGCTACTCCCGAAGATCAAATTACTTAGGAGCAGTTTAAGGCTCGCTTTAGCGAGAAGTTCATTCCAGCTGCTCAGAAGTCAGTGCTGTTTAAGAAATTCTTGGAGCTCAAGCAGAATGGAAGAGCTGTCTCGGAGTATATTGCTGAATTTGACACTTTGTCAAAATATGGGTTATCTCTTATTGATACTGCCGAGAAAAAGAATGAGAAATTCATAACTGGTTTGGATCAGTACTTGGGGGAAAGACTTATTAACCACATCGATGAGACGTTTGAATCGATTGTGGGAAAAGCATTAAGATCGGAAAGTCTCTACCCTAAGCCGAAGACTGAGGTTGCATCCGCAGATGAGCCAAAGCCACAAGCAAGTGGTGGAGGCAAGGGTGGTTCCCAGAATAAGAGAAAGCAGAATCAGACTAAGGATGGCCAGAAGAAAAAGAATAAGCAAGATGTTGAGTGCTTCAGCTGCGGTAAGAAGGGCCATTATGCTAGTAATTGTCGGGCCAAGCCAGCGGATAGGAAGTGCTTCAACTGTGGCCAAATGGGACATCACAAGGACAAGTGTCTGCAACCCCCTAAAGAAAAGCAAATAGTGAAAGCCTACGCCCTTAATGCTATTCCTTCTTCGTCGAATGCCCCAACAGCGGCGGAGAAGGGAAAGAATGTCGTCATTCAAGGTATGCTTTCTGTTTATGATGTTCCTGTTAGAGTTTTGTTTGATACCGGAGCTTCCAGTTCTTTCATATCTAGTGACCTGGTAGATAGGTTGGGATTGGAGCCCGAGATTGCCGATAGACCTTTAGTAGTGACGAACCCGATTGGTGGTTCGACTAGCCTTAGCATGATTTGTCGTAATGTGGTCTTATCGAGTCATGGATGCATGTTTGTTTGTGATTGCTTTGTTTTGGGCTTTACTGGGTTTGGCATTATTTTGGGAGTAGATTGGCTCCGAAGATACGGAGTGGTGGTAGACTGTGAGGGCTTTTTGGTGACAGCTAGAGCGGAGGATAGTGTTTGGTGGTCTACCCAGTGAGGGGGTATTGGCTAGTTTTCTAAACTCCCTCGACATTCCGCATAGTGAGTTGTCAGATTTGCCCGTGGTTGGCCAGTATCCGGATGTTTTCGAAGAAGTGACCGGACTTCCACCACACCGAGAGATTGAGTTTCGTATTGATTTGGTAAAGGATGCCAGGCCTATCGTGATGCCACTTCATCGTATGGCACCAAGAGATCAGCGAGAGCTCGAGATGCAAGTCAGCGATCTTTTGAAGAAGGGATTTATCAGAAGGAGTGTTTCTGAATGGGGAGCACCAGTTGTGTTTGCTACCAAGGCAGATGGTTCCCTTCGTTTGTGTGTAGACTACCGCGAGTTGAATAAAGTGACGAGGAAGAACAAGTATCCTCTACCGCGGATAGATGATTTGTTCGATCAATTGTGTGGCGCGAGAGTATTTTCTCAGTTGGATCTCGCGACAGGTTTTCATCAGCTTAGAGTGGAAGCTGAGAGTATAGCTAAAACGGCATTTCGAACGCCGTCTGGATTTTATGAATGGTTGGTCATGCCATTCGGGCTGACCAATGCCCCAGCATATTTTGTGGATCTTATGAATAGGGTATTCAGAGATCAGTTGAATAAGTTTGTCCTTGTGTTCGTTGATGATATTTTGGTCTATTCGAGGACAAAGGAAGAACACAAGGAACATTTAAGAGTAGTGATGGAGGTGTTAAGAAAACACCAACTGAAAGCAAAGTTTTCTAAGTGTCACTTCTGGAAGAGGGAAGTGAGGTTCTTGGGCCATGTTGTATCAGAGAATGGTATTGCCGTGGACCCAGCAAAGGTTGCTACGGTACAGGATTGGCCTACGCCTAAGAATGCAACAGATGTAAGAAGTTTCTTGGGATTAGCTGGATATTATCGTAAGTTTATCCAAGGTTTCTCCAAGATAGCAGCACCATTGACCCAGTTGACCAAGAAGAATCATGCTTTTGTCTGGGATGAAAGGTGCGAGAATGCATTCAAGAGTCTAAAGGACAAGTTGACGAGCGCACCAGTGTTAGTCATTCCTAAGGGGGATGAAGAGATGACGGTATACACGGATGCCTGTGGTACTGGACTGGGTGCTGTATTGATGCAAGGCGGTAGGGTTGTAGCTTATGCAAGTCGGCAATTGAAACCGCACGAGAAAAGATACCCTACCCATGACTTGGAATTGGCAGCGATCGTGTTCGCGTTAAAGATGTGGAGACACTATCTCTTGGGAGAAAGATTTGAACTGTTTACAGATCATAAGTCGTTGAAGTATCTCTTCTCCCAGAAGGATCTAAACCTCCGGCAACAAAGGTGGTTAGAATTCTTGGCTTCCTATGATTTCGACATCGCATATACACCGGGAAAGGGCAATGCGGTGGCTGATGCATTGAGTAGAAGACATGCCAGCTTAGGGGCTATGTTCCTTGAATGGAAGCTACTGGAGTATATCACGGGGTTTGATTTCAGACCAAAGTGCGAATTGGATCCAGAAATGTTAGCAAGTTTGACGGTCAGACCCACTTTGATTGAGCGGATCGGCTCTAGTCAGAGGGACGATCCTAACCTATTGGAAATCATCTCCAAGTTAAAGATGGATATTGATGAGGAGATGAACAAGTATGGGCTTGATCGAGATGGATGGCTTAGAAAGAATGGAAAGCTTGTTGTACCCAATGTCAATGGATTGAGAGATGAAGTGCTTAGAGAGTGTCATCACTCAAAACTGACTATACACCCCGGTGGTAATAAGATGTATCGAGATATGAAGCAGACTTACTACTGGGAAGGGATGAAAAGAGACGTTGGGAAGTTTATATCCAAGTGCATGAATTGCCAACTAGTTAAAGCTGAGCAAAAGAAGCCTAGTGGGTTGTTACAGCCCTTAGAAATTCCCGAATGGAAATGGGAGCAAGTCTCGATGGATTTCATTGCTGGTTTACCAAGGACTAGATCAGGACATGATAGCATTTGGGTAGTTGTGGACCGATTGACTAAAAGTGCAAGATTTATACCAGTCAAATCGACCAGAACGGCAGCCAAGTTGGCAGAATTGTATATGAAGTGGGTAGTGAGATTTCATGGAGTACCTAAAAGCATTGTGAGTGACCGAGACCCGTTGTTCACTAGTGGGTTTTGGAAGAGCTTACAAGAGGCTCTAGGGTCAGAGTTACATCTCAGTACCACATATCATCCTCAGACCGACGGTCAGACGGAGAGGGTGAACCGTATTTTGGAAGATCTCTTGAGAGCATGTATATTGGATTTTGGTGGATCATGGGATGACCATTTGCATCTAGTAGAGTTTGCATATAATAATAGCTACCAATCCAGTATCGGTATGGCTCCGTTTGAAGCTTTGTACGGAAGACCGTGCAACTCACCTTCATGTTGGATAGAGACTGGCGAGAAGTTTATGCTTGGACCAGATGTGGTGAGGGAAACTTCAGATAAGATCAAGATCATTCAACAACGAATGAAGGCTGCCCAAGATAGGCAGAAGAGTTATGCTGATAAGAGGAGAAGAGACCTAAAATTCTCCGTTGGTGACTTGGTGTTTGTCAAGATTTCTCCGTTGAAGAGTGTAATACGATTTGGCAGGAGAGGCAAGTTGGCACCAAGATTTGTTGGCCCATTCCCTGTTCTTGAACTAGTCGGGAATTTGGCATACAGAATTGACTTACCAGAGAAGATGGCGGGAGTTCACGACGTATTTCATGTTTCCCAACTAAGGAAGTTCGTTCACGACTCAGATATGACTATTTCACCTGATCAGTTAGAGGACTTCGAAGTAGAACCCGAGGCGGTTGGGAATCGCAAGCCGGCCCGTATTGTCGCGCACGACATGAAGCAACTTCGAAGGAAGGCGGTGAAGCTAGTCAAGGTACAGTGGAGCGAGGACGAGAATGATTGTACTTGGGAGACAGAGGAGAACATTAGGAAGACACACCCAGAACTCTTTGCCTGGTAAGATTTTGACTTCAATTTAGTTTTCCGCATGCTAGGATAGGCTTATTTGCTTGTTTTGCATGTTTGATTGTTGTATGTGGTTGTTAGGCATGCGGGATCCTTTGTATGTTTTGGGTTAAGGAATTTCAGGGACGAAATTTCTTAAGGGGGGAGAGTGTAACGACCCGTATTCTACGCATCATAGGACCGTAGAATATTTATTTCTTTCACATACGAAGTCGTATGGTCATGTAACTTTGGGAGACGACTATTGGGGTCATTTCCCATGTTCATGATTTTTCCCGATTTTTAAATGACCATTTTACCCCTAGTTGGCACTGTTTTGGCCATAACTTTTGACTGGAAAGGAATTTTGACCTGAAACTACTTCCATTGGCTCCGGATGATGGTTTCTCTTTCCGTAGAGTGGTCACATTAGCCAAACGGACTCACCGTTTGGGAGATATGGCTGAAACAAGTTTTAGATGGTGAAAAACAGCTTAATTGGGCTTAACCGGGTGATTAGCAGCTAGGCCCAAAGGGGAATTTCGGGTTTAGAGGTATAGGAGGACTGATTAGGGTTAGAAATCACTTTCATTTCAGTTTTGAGCCGCCACAAACCTTCTTGAGACCTTAGTAATGGCTTTCATCCTCTAAAACCACTCCAAAACACATTTTTAGTGAAGATTAAGCCTAAACTACATCAAAACAAGGCCAAATAGCAACAGAGCAAGGTTGGAGCTGCTGCTATACATAGGGATTCGACCCAAACAGAGAGTATTTCAGATTTGGTGTTTCATTTGTGGCCAAGGTGAGTGATAGCATCGTCTTGACACTAATTACAGTTAATTAAGGATGATTAGTTAAGATTAGCGAATTGATACACTAATTAATTCTGGAAAAAATGTTTAGAAATTCTTAAATAATATTTCATGCCTCTGTTAGAAAATTTAGACGATTTGATTAAGTTTTACTAAGTATGTGCTTAAACATGATTAAGAGAGGTTATGGGAAAATGTGGGGTTTTAGCCACTTTTGATCCATTTTGATTCATTTGAATTGTTGTTTGGTGTTTGTGGTTGCTCTTATATGTTGCTATGACTCTATGGTATGTTTTGTGATTGATTAGAATAGTTAGATTAGTCGAAAACGCCGTCGAATGGCGTAGAAAGCTCGCTGGAAAGTTGCAGAAATGTGCAGATTCCGAACCGGATCGGATCGGAGTAGGGGTCGGATCGGATTTGTGAACTGACCAAGGGAATTCGAACTGGATTGGAACTTGTCACTGGAGGAGGCTTGGCGAGAAGGAAGGCCGTTTACTTAGAGTTGGAGTTGGACAGAGGATCGGATCGGAGCCATGGAGCAGGATCGGATCGGAGTAAGCTAAAGAGCGGGATCGGATCGGATAAGGGGATCGGATCGGATAAGGGGATCGGGTCGGATAGCCAAATCGAACCAAGGTGGTGGCATCTCCAGCAGCGTGGAACTTCAGGGGCAACAAGGGAGACCCGGACCACGACTCTGAAGGACTCGGAAGTAGTTGAAGAAATGGCGGCAGAAGCAGGACACCCGAACCGAACCGAGTGGAGAACCCAAACCGAAGGTGCACCGAACCGGATGGAGTACTGTGACCAAACCGAACCGGAGTGAGAGTTGGGAGTTGAAACATGCCGAACCGAACCGGATTGGAGCTGCGATTACGCGACGACTCTTTTGAAGACCAACTCCAACTCGATCAAAACCCGAGATGCAAAGGAAGTCCAAACGGGAAGTTAGAGCTCAAGATTTAGATGGGAATCAACGAGTTCGCTTCATGGTTGGGCTTTGCTGCGGGACGCGTGCCAAGGGGTTATCGGTGTCTATAGCTTTGGACCACTATGGTAGGAGGTATGAAGGCGGATTCAGGGCCATTATGGCATCGGTAGAACCAAGGGCTACGACCAATGAAGTGGGTCATTGAAATGTTTGGTCATGACTCCATGTGTTTAGCTTGGTCACAGCAGGGTTCCTACAAATCGGGATACGTCGTTACCTCAATTTGTCTAGTATTCCAAAGTGGTAGATATCGTATGCTTTACGCACTGAGTGAGAGATGTGAGGATGGTTGCTATGGTTGATTTGTTTGCTATCACTATGACATGCACACCCCACCCCCGTATTCTTGCACTATTTATTATGGCACCTTAGAGTATTGTACGGTATGTGGTACTAACTCTTTGGTTGCAGGTCCAGGTTCAGGTATGGTTTAGTATACCTGTTATTGCTCTGTTTAGATGCTTATCGCTCATACCAGGCTTTATGTCTGACCCAGAGTTTTATGTCTCCTCTTATTACTCTGGGTGCTCACACGAGCAGACTAGAGACAGGTTAGCCGGTGATGCACAGGTAGATGATCTGGAGACGAGCAGGAGGCTTCCACGTAATATATATATATATATATATATATATATAATATTCTCCCTGTGTTGTTGATGATCACTGCTTGGGCATTGGTGGTGCATCTTCTATTTTAGTTTTCTTTTGTTTAGAGACAGTAAATTTGGAAAATTGTAATAAGCTGTATTTGGATTTCCGCTGCTCTGATGATTAATGTTGATTTTAGTTATCAGCTTATGCACTGTCTCACCTGTTTATGTCAAGTATGTTATTATTATATTTTATTCCATGCGCTGTGAGACATTCTACAGGTTCCTTGATTAGTTCATTCCCTTCTTTCCTTTCTTTGGCGACCGTTCCGTGCTAGTCGGGCATGTGTACAGCGCACTTCCGGAGGAAATGCAGGCTGGTGCGGAGTGGGCCGTCACAACTGTTATAAGTTCAACTTAAGTGACAAAATCAAATAATCTCAAAACCAATGACTATCAATCAACAAATCATAATATATCTTAAAATATTAACACTTTTCACAAATTAGAAAATGGATCGATAGACTGGTCTTTGCACACCAAGGAGAATTTCATATATATTTTGTAGCAACCCGCATTCTACATATCGGAGGATCATAGAATATTTATTTTATTTTCATACGAAGTCGTATGGTCGTGTAACTTTGGGGAACGACTATTGGGGTCATTTCCCATGCTCACGATTTTTGCCGAGTTTTAAATGACCATTTTTCCCCTGGCGAATCTTGTTTCGCCTATAACTTTTGATTGGTAATGAGTTTTGACCTGAAACCACTTCCATTGGATTCAGACGATGGTTTACCTTTTCGTAGTGTGGTCTCATTTGTCAAACGGACTTATCGTTTGGAAGATATGGCTGAAATAAGGTTTGGAAGGTGAAAAACAACATAATTGGGCTTAACCGGGTGATTAACAACTAAGCCCATAATCTATTTCGGGATTAGGGTTATGGGAGGGCTGATAGGGTTTGGAAAATCAGTTTTGTTCATTTGTCTAGCTGCCATTTACCTCCCTCTAACCCTAGGAATGGCCTCCACCTTCTAAATCTCACCCTAATTGTTTTCTAATCACTAATTAAGCAAAACTACATCAAATCAAGAGAAATTAGTGTCAAATCAGAGATAGAGCTACTTCTATACATTGGAATTCGTGCCATATCAGTCATAGTTTCAGATCTAAGATTCATTTGTGGCTAAGGTGAGTGATTTGCATTTTTATTCACTAATTACGGCTAATTAGAGGTGATTAGTGATAATTAGCGAAATTATGCATCATAAAAATCTGGAAAAATATGTAGAAATTCTAAAATATTATTTTATGTAACTGGTGATAATTTGGTTAATTTGGATTAAGTTTGTTAATCCTATAGTTAAAACATGGTTAAGGGGATTAAGAGGAAAATCATGCATTTTGGGTATGTTTGATCTAAAATATTACGTGTGATTGATGATTTAATGTTTTTGATTGATTCTATATGTTGCTACTGTTGTTTGGGATGTTTTATGATTTTATAAGAAGGTTAGAATGGTTGAAAACGCCATCGTTTGGGAAAAATAGCTTACTGGAAAAGCTGTAGATTTTCAGAACCGGTTAGGAGGGAGACCCGATCCGAACCGGTTAAGAGGGAGACCCGGACCGATCCAGATAGGAGAAAGAGACCCGAACTGATCTGGATAGGAGAAAGAGACCCGAACCGATCCAGATAGGAGAAAGAGACCCGAACCGATCCAGATAGGCGAAAGAGGCCCGAACCGAACCGGATAGGAGGAGGAGACCCGAACCGGATAGGAGGAGGAGACCCGAATCAGATAGGAGGAGGAGACTCGAACCGAACCGAATATGAGGGAGAGACCCGAACCGAACCAGATAGGAGTAAGTCTCGAACCGAACCGGATAGAGGAGGAGACCCGAACCGAACCAGATAGGAGTAAGTCTCGAACCGAACCGGATAGAGGAGGAGACCCGAACCGAACCGGATAGTAAGAGGGGACCCGAACCGAACCGGAGGAGACCAAAACCCGAGATGCAAAGGTAGTCCAAATGGGATGTTAGAACTTAGGATCCAGATGGAAACCAACGAGTTAACTTCATGAGTTGGGCTTTGCTGCGGGACGTGTGCAAAGGGGTTATCGACATCTATATCTTTGGTTCACCACTGAGAGACATATTAACGGCTATGGATCAGGGCAATGGGACCGTTAAGACCCCCAAGGGCAAGTGATCGTAGCATGGCTATGAGCCAGTGCAGTGGAGTCGTCAAGACCCCATGGAGCAAAGTGGACATAGCAAGGGATTAGTGGCTATGGACCAGCGCAATGGGGTCATTATGACCCCAAGGGAAAAGTGGTCTTGGCAAAGGATTTGGTGATCAAAGTGGTGGATATCGTATACTTTATGCACTGAGTGAGAGATGTGGGGTTGATTGCTATGTTTGATGTTTGCTATCACCATGACATGCACACTCCCATTTTACACTTTATGTTAACTTTACCTTAGAGTATTGTACATCTTGTTGTGCTAACTCTTTGGTTGCAGGTCCAGGTTCAGGTATGACCATTTATACCTATTATTGTTTTATTTTGCTGCGATCGCTCATACCAGACTTTTGTCTGACTTAGAGTTTTATGCTTCTTATTACTCTGGGTGCTCCTAAATGAGTAGACTAGAGACAGGTCAGGTGATTATGCACGAGTAGATGTCGGACACGAGTAGGAGGCTTCTACGTACTATTTACATATATTCTCCCTGTGTTGTTGTTGGTCACTACTTTGGGAATTAGTAGTGTACCTTTTCTATTTTGCTTTAGAGACAGTATTTGAAGTTGTAATACTGGTTTGGATCATAAGTTGTATTTTGTATTCCGCTTCTATGATGATTTAGTTCTCAGCTTATGCACTATCTCGCCTGTTTTATGTCAAGTTATGTTGTTATTATATTTTATTCCATGCGCTGTGAGATATACTACAGGTTCTTTGGTGATTCATAGTTCTAAACCCTTTTCTTTGACGACCGTCTCGTGCTAGTCGGGCATTGGCACAACACATTTCGGGAAAATGTCAGCCGGTTCGGGGCGGGCCGTCACATATTTTTATTTGTATCAAATTAATTTCTTTTCTTCTTCTTTTTATTTAAGAGCACACTGACCGTGCATAACCAGATCTTAGATATTTAAATGAGGTCAGTTGCAACTTAAATTATAAGTAATCTCTTAACCATGCGTGACCAGAGCTTGGATTGTTAAATGAGGTTAGAGAAACATTTATGTATATTATATTTATCATTTTCCTTTTAAAAAAAATCTCCTCAGTATATAAAACCAATATGGATGATAGAAATATGGTAGATACAGAAATGATCGTGAAATAAATTTCTAAATTAATCATATTATGAAACATGCTCAACTATACCGGAATTTTTGAAAATTTTCAATTATCCCTATTTTTGAAAAATAATATACCACATTTCCATCAAAAATTTGAAGCTGTAAGTTTAAGATGACTTAAAAAATTAAACTCTCCACATTAATATGAAATCATGATGAATGGCAGAATGATGATAGACTAAGAAAATGTTCGTGAAATAAACGTCAATTCAAAGACATTATAAAAACAGTTCAATCATCATGAAACTTTAAATAAAAATTCCTCTTATTATGAAATATATTATAGTCAAAACTCATTAGAATTTCAAAAATCTGATAATAATTTTGATGAGTTCTGAATACAGCTCAGTTTTGGTTACTGATTTCAATTTTTGAATAAATAATCAATAAATGATTTTAAAATTGAAAATCAATTACAAGAGGTATTTGAAAGATCTATACAATTTGAAAATCAGTTTAAATCAGATTAATAAAAAACAAATGAATGTGAAAAGAAAAAAAATCAAGCACTTATAGTATTGATACCACTTGTTATCTCCATTAATGAGGATTTTGATACCACCCTGGTGGCTAACAAAGGTATCTCAGACACTGATTTTACGTCCTTCCCAAGCGACTTGGAGTTCCAAATCATCCATAGTGGCATTCCAATGAATTTCAAAAAAGATAAGCACCAAGCCCAAGCAAGAATGACCAATTACCAAAACCAAGCAGACAAATCTAAGAAGACAGATTCATTTATAAGAGCAGTAGAATAATATGTTTTAGACCAAGATCCTCAAGAAAAAAATTCACAACCATTTCTAACAAGCACAAGAGACAGATCACAGATGCATAAGAAAATTTTTCAGAATATTTACATCAAGCATGAGAGATAATCCATGATCCAAAATTAAAAACAGTTTATTTGAAATCACTTGAATAGATGTAACTTTTGGGATACAATGAATCAATCACACAAGATTATTAATTTCAAATCTAATAAGTGTATGAGATTCAAAATATCAAATGATTTCAAATAATCAAATATCTAAGTCAGATGATCATGAATAACAATGAATTTCAAGATGTAACACAATGATTCAAGCCAATGTTTTTAATTAAGAAATATCAAGCCAATCCAAAAATCAACGAAATTATCACAACTTGAAAAATAGTAGTGTGCTGTAATGAGTATAATTTTTCAAGTCTTTACAAAATGAATTAGAAGAAAACTCAAAAGAGTAGAGATGTGTGAAATTTCATTAATTTTTCAGTTCTTCAAAAAAAATTAGAATTCAAATTAAAGTGTTCAAGATATGATAAGAATACTTCAGCACTATTAGGAATTCAGAAATAAGAAAAGAATTAAACATCAAAATAATTGAAGAAATTTACAATTTTGAATTCAAGATCTGGAAATCATTAAAACATTAGAGTTTTATACAAATGAAGCAAATTTCCAGAAAACCATGAATTCTACAATTTGAAGTAAAGAAAGCTGAAGAAACAAAAATATATAGCAGTGTCAAATCAAATAAAAAAATCAAAAATAAAAATAAAAGAAGGGGTAGAAGGAGGTATAAAATTAAAACAAATAATATACACAAATAATGGGAGTCTAGGGATCATACCTGATTTTTAGTAGATGTTGTGGATCTCCAACTCAACAAACTTGGCTAAGGAACATATGTTAATAAGCTTTGATGTTGATATGAAGCAACCTTGATTCTTATACATAGTCGTTCCTCAGCCAGCTTCTGGTATCTAAGAATTAATAGGATTGAGTGGTCTAACAGAATTTGTAAAGCCACTCACAATTATATACATATGTTTTGGTACCCAAACCTGTTTGTATAACAACCCATCAGAAGTTACCATTGTACATCTAGGGACCAAAATATGTTTTAATATAGACGAGTTCATTTTATTTCTTTTTGGGGTCCAAAAAGGATTGTTTCTGAACAAGTTTTCATTTTGTTTATGATTTAAAAATCCTTTGAAATTATCAAAGTTCAAATTTTCCAACTGATTCTTTTCAAAGCAGTTTGAAGGATTCTTAAAATCATTTGAATTCAAGTTTTCAAAAACCTTTATTTTTCCAAAGCCAAGACCACATTTGTTTCTAATAGAAACTTGGTTTTGCAAAAACATATTCATCGATTTTTTCCCCATTAGAAAATTTGTCCACAGTTGATTCAAGTCATTGAATTTTGGATTTAAGATCGCCGTTTTCTTCTATTAAATTTGAAAAACGTTTATTAGTGATCTTCCTTTCAGCATCTGTTTGTTTCAAAACCAGATTCTTGTTTTCAAGCAACTTAATTTTGGCTTTGGGCACAGAAATTTCATTTTAGAAACATTTTTGTTTTGAAATTTCAAGTTTTTCAAAATTCTTGAATTTTTCAATCGTGTTTTCAAGTTCATTCAAAATAGATTCAGTTTTCACCAAATTTTCTTTTTCAAGAATTTCAAGTTTGGAATTTTCAGATGTCTTAAAATTATCCAATTCCTTTTATAAAAAAGTGTTTGTACTTACAAGCCTAATCTTGTTCTCTTTTAAGATAAAAATTTCATTCTCAAGTTTTTGTATATTTTTATTAAGATGAACAAGATTGTTTTTCATATTCCAACAATTTTTGCAATCAGAGTTTGAATATTTTTTAGAGTATTCAAGTTTTGATTCCAAACCATTAATTTTACTAGTCAACTCATGATTTTCATATTTTAGAAATTTGTTTTTCCAATGGAGTTTATCAACAAATTTAATTAAATCGCTACACATATAGACTAAATCTTTATAAGAAAAATTTCCTGTCTCATTTTCTGTTGAGTCTCCATTATCTGATCTATCTAAATTTTCATATGTTTCTCCTTTCAAGCATAGATTATCTGAGTTGACCTTCTGGGGTTTTGAGCAGTTGTTGTCTCTTCAATACAATGCGTCGAGAGTTTACCAGATATCCTGCGCAGTTGAACAATGAGAGATAAATATTAATTGATCATTACTAAGATAGGAATAAATAATATGCATAACATGAGCATTGAAAACCTTATTCCTCATATCTTGCATATCTCCCATATTTTCAATAATATTCCAATATTCAAAATTAACAGATTTTAAACAAAATTCGATTTTCGATTTTCAAATTAAAAATCTGTCCCATTGAAAATAATTGTAATATCACTGGACTGACTCTCGCTAATACGGAAACTAGAACAACTGTCTGTGAGATCCATTCCTCTAGATTTAATAGAAAATACCTGCTCTAATACCACTTATTGGATCTAGATTAACCCTAGAGGGGGTGAATAGGGTTTATCGAATTTATACGACATATTAAAATAATCACAACACAGATTGCAGTAGAGAAAATAAATGCAAAAATTAATTAACACAAAGATTTTACCCAGCTTCGGCAAATCCTGCCCACTACTGCATTCCCCAAGGATTCTACTAGAATTAAAAAGACTCACGCATACAAAAACCTATAAACTCGCAACTCCCTCGCTAACCGGCTATACAGTCTTGTAAACTCACAAAACCTGCTGCTATTCTAATCCTACGCTCAAATCCCTTCATTGACCATAATTATACCCAAGATCAGATTTTCCCCGAATTACAAACCCATAATTCGTAAATCCTAGCTATAAACCTAGTGACAAGTAAACTAGACGAATTACAAAAGAAAATAAAGACAATACAAAATAAAATAAGACTCAAAAACCCCCCTTTATAAGGAAAATGGAATGGCCCCTTTTGTTTCCCTGTATGAAATATCGTCCGCCTCCTTCGTCAATGGTGCCTCAAATTTGATATCTAAGGTTTTTAATTGGCTTCAAAATTCATGGCTAATGAGTCGATTTGGCTTCAGAACAATCTTCCATCTAATGAATGCTCGTCTTCCACGATTTTGAAGGCTTTAATCTCTTCCTCTCTCGATCGAACATAGCTTTAAGTCACTCTGAGTTTCTGTTCGAATGCTTGAATAGATTTCTGTGAGTTGGATGATTTTGCCAGTGACAAAGTTGATGTTTAAATAGGTTTTCACCCTCTAACAACTCTGATTTCAATAAATGACTTGGTTGATTGCTTGCGTAATTGTTGCGTTGTAAATTTGGATTGAATCAGCTTTGAGTCACTTTTGTTTCCTTGACTTAATGCCATGAATTTGCTTGATGATTTCTGGAAATTTGGAAACAATTCGATTGTTTTTTTGCCCCATATTTGATTGCAATTATCTGGAATTCTGATTGTCCATGGTTGTTGCTTGATTAAATATGCTTGCCAAGATTGTACTCTGTTTTACTTGCCAAACCTGTTATAGTGAATTTCTGGAAACAAAACATATCATTTTCTTGCCATTTATGTTCTTGCCAAATTGATACTTACCCATATTTCTCTACTGTAAATCCTGTGTATTTCTCGAAATAAATTTGAATTGCAAATTTATATCTTTCCCAAAAAACGGTCTTCAAATTTATTGTTGAAATCTTTCCCTGAATTATTGGTGAACTCGATTGATCTGTGAATGCAATACCAATTTTGTAATCAGTTAATATGAGAAAAAAAATTAATTACCTTTCTTCCTTACAAAAAGAATCGACCATTTGCATTATCATTTGTGACTGGACATGTTCATATCTCTTGACCATACTGCCTTGAAGCATGCTTTGCGTGTTCCTTACTACACTTGGGTTATTTGAGCGCTCAGCATTTGATTTCTTAACTGAATATACACTTGTATAGTTTCTGGCTTCTTGTATATTGAAATTGTATTCTGCTATGCTTCAAAATGATTGAGAGTCTTTGTGTCTTGCATACTTCTTTGTTCATGTAAACTGCAATGATTATTTGAGTACATTTGAGTTGTAATTTTTGTGCGTTCATTGTACCCTGACTTGGTCTACCTTGTCATGTCTGTGAATGTATAACTTGCCTTAATCGGTTGATTAACTCATGTGTATGTCTGTTGCACCATGTGCCTTTGTAACACAATGTGTAGCAGATTAAGACATGTGTATACGTACATGTTGAAACTTGTCTTGAATTTGGCATGTCATGAACTGTTGAGCTTGTTCATGGTTCTGATCTTCCGAAACATACAAATATATATATATACACACACATATACATACACACACACACACTTGAACTGTAGCACGCATGTTGACTCAGCCATTTTGTCCACTGTATTGATCTTCTAGGTTACATTCTTCCCCCTTAAAAGAATTTCGTCCCCGAAATTACTAAGGTAGGAAAAATGCTATAAACCCATTAACTTTTCAAAATCCACTTATGTTGAAACCCAACATTTCATAATTCTAAAATTTTAGTTCTATCAAAACTTTTGGTTTTTATTAAAATTGCACACCATAGATGCTTACACTCATTTAATTTGAATGATTTACAATCAATATATTCACATCCAATTCATATTCCATTCATATGCATTTAAATTGATTCTAAATCAATTTATTTACTTCAATTCAATTAACTTGCTTAAGTTAAAATTTAAATTCCAAAATTCAAATTCTTGGGTTTTTATTTCAAGTCCTTTAGGAATCACATAAATATACACATATATGTATAACCATCTCAAATTCAAAACATTTGAATTTTCAAACCATCTTGTTTTCTTTCAAACAAATTTCCATTGGAAATTTTCACTATGGTAGCAATTCATCACTTAGAAACTTGAAAATGAATAGTGATAATGCTGCAGTCATCATTAGAATTATTTTCTAGTGACTGAAGTGAGTTCGGTGCTTTATCACTTCCAAAATCCATTTAAAAATGGTTTTTATTCAAATACCCTTTCAAAACAAAGCTATATTATTTTAATGTACTTCGGAAAATATTTTCAAACTTCCCGGGATTAAATTCCAAATTCTGGTTTGAATTCAACTTTAATTCATCTCATATATATATATATATTATTCATATACAATTATATTTGGTTATATATAATCATTTTAATTTTATAATCTCACTTGATTATAATAATAACAACCAGCATATCCATATACTATAATAATTCTGGAAAATTATTCCTTCTTTATCAAAACAAAATTTTGGGTAAAATTATTTCATTTTCCTACTTTAAAACCATATTATGTCGAATTTCTCTATTCAAGTGTTTACAAACTCATATGGACTCGTGGCGTCCTATGAATCGACCAGAATTCAAAAGCCACTCAACCGACAAGTCACATAATATAAAACAATTTTTATATCAATTAACAAATATGCGCTCTCATATATATTCACTCAACTCATTCTAGGGTACCACTGATCCTATCTCTAATGAGTAAACACCACAAAAACCTAGGTATTCGCTCAACCTCGCTCTGATACCACTATAACGAACCGACGATTTTTGGATCCTGGTTATCGATACATATCGACTAACCAAACACCAGAAATTACTGGATCATTAATAGAAAGAAGTTAGAGGGTGAGAAATAGAAAGAAAGAAATATTAAAATAGAAGAAAAAGCAAAACATAAATACAATGTCACAGTAAACTGAACCTCAAAGCGGAATGAATAAAATATATTATACCACATAACTTATGATATACAAATCTGACTGTATATACATATATATAACATTATCATAGTACAACATTTGTTCATCACATATACAACACAGTGGAAATAAACTCTAAATATATAACATTGAAGCCTCATGCTTCAAGCTCCTTGAGTATCAATAAAATCTTGAACTACTTTATTGCCCGAGCAAATTTGGGCATCCAAGAGTTTAAGGAAAACAAAACAAAATAAACTCTGGGTCAGTCATAGGATTGGTGTGAGTAAACTCCAAACATTGGTTTAACTTTTAAAAAATTCTTTTAAAAGAAAGGATATTCGTAAGACCGATCCACACATAATATGAATGGTTTTTTTCTTACGATAACCTAAAACATTCTTTGAAATCAATATTTTTCTGATATTACAATAGTGTCTAAATCTAGTAAATAGAAATTTAGTAGAACGCTTGTATCTCACGCTCCATATACATAGTATACAATCAAAACTGCATGCACTTATTGGAGAATGGATTCCAACTGGCAAGGTATGGGACCGCCTTCCAACAGTATATCTATAGAGAGGAGTACACCAGTTTCGACGAGAACATCTTGCAAGCCAGGCTAAACATGACCGACCACTCACTTTGCTAGAGTGTTCTGAATGTATTGTCACCAACGGTTGGATCAGCAACCGTTACCGAAAGCATACAGCAATGATAAAATAAAGAAACAAATGGAATTTCTCTAGATCAGGTGACAATACACCCTAATTGGGAGTTACCCACTTAGCCATCCGACCTACCTAATTTTACCATTTCTCAGTTGTGAGGCTTGAGGCCGCGCTTATCTTTTTGACATGGCACATCTCCATTTACTTTGAATGCCACATCGTCAAACCCGCCAAAATCATCTATTTATTTCCCCAAAAATATCACGGGCTTAAAGCTAAGAAAAATGAATTCCTACGCACCAACATGATACGTTTGAAGAGGTCAATATAGATGATTTGTTAGGCATACTCTATCAAACATTTGTCCATACAAGTTCTCCTGGGACTGGACAAACCGAAGGCACTATTCCGTCAATCCATCTTAGGTAATTTCTACCTGGGATCAACAAAACAACCCTTGCACTTTGCTCCGTCTTCAATTATCTTCAGCATATTTGATTTTCAACGCTTATGCAAATACAGAGTGGTTTTTAGATAATAAATCTGATCTCGGTCCCACCGTATTAACAACAGAAATGGTCCAAAAACTTCGATAGTCGGTTATTTAACTATCAAAAGAAAACATCCATACAATCAATGATCCAATTTACAAACGGAAATTCTACTGAACAAACATCAAGCTATAATAAGGCCTTTTTGAATTAATTTCTTATTAATTAAATTTATCATTTCCCAATTTCTCTTCAGTATCTTTACCCAGATATTTCTTCCAACCTATTTAACCTCTCATGATTTTTGAAAAAATATTTCAATCTGTCATAACTATTTATTTTCTATATTCCATAATTTTTTTAATATCGAAAAACATTTTCATATGTCCAAAAATCACCATTCTTCCCCATTCATCGGTCTCTAACCATAAACTAGTAAGAAAACTACTCCCTCAGTATCAAACCCGAAGGCCGAAACCAACATCAGATCGACACTTGGGAAGTTATTCAACTCCACTAATCTCCAGTAAGTTTCTAATTTCGTTAACCCAATTTCTTAAATTCTTATCAACAAAATCATTTCAATCTGCAAAACGTTTGCTTTTAAACCATCATTCACTTTAAAACATGTATAAGTTTCTCCTTCTAACCTCTCAAGATTATATTTTTATAAATTCCCTTTTTTTTCTTATAAAATTCGATTATACGTTTATTCTCTTATTAAATTTCATATATATTTGATAAGTCGATTTCTAATTATCAGACTTTCTTTAAAAAAAAATCTATCTCCTCAAATTTATGGAAAATTTCGCCAGCGTCTCCTTTGTACGGCTCAATCGGTACAACTACAAATTACCTCTCTAGGCCCTTTCCATTCAAAAAGAAAATCAAAAAGCCAATCGGCTTACCAAATAGCCTCGTAAAATATCATATTAAATTATATACGTACCTTTTTGTCTGACATTTAATTTATATCACTTCATACACTTCATTTCAAACCTGCTTAACATATATCGAAACCATACCCAATTTATTCCAACTCAATCCAATCGTTTTTAACTCAATTCGCTAATTTATTTTCTAATTATCTCTTTTGCCTATTTCACTTTTTTTTTGAACAAAACATGTTCAAATATATTTTTAACTTGCTTACAAACTAATTGAATTCCATTTTCAATTCAAGTTTCATATTCAATTTCTAATATGAATTCACATATCCAATTTACTTATCCAAAGTCAAACTCAATCCAAAACTCGATTAACTAATTATTATTCTACTTAGTTAATTCTATTCAATAATAAATATCTGATTTTGTTTCAAAAATCAATCCATTTACTTCACTTGAGTTCATATTTATTTTATAACTCAAGTCTGGATTTTTCTAATGGAAACCTAATTTTTATTTTCTTAAAATATTTTTATTTTGTTAAATAAACTATTATGGTTTGTAAACGATTATATCGTTGTTTTCTGAAAATTTAATTTTAACATAACTCAAAATCTATAAGACAAAATCCAGATTTTCCTCTTCACAAAAATATTATTCAATAGATTCGGACGATTCTTGTTTCAAAGAATTCCAACTTAAATTGAGTTCATATACCTAACCGAAGTTGAAATTGTCACATTACGAACTACCGCGGCGCTGCAAGCTCGTTTTAGTTATATTTAAATATAAATGTTTAAACATTGTTCATAAATAAATTTCATTTCCATTCTTTTATATTTTTAAATACAAATTAATCCAATTTTCCAAATCCAACTTAATATTTCCGATTATCCCTAATCGTCGATTATTTCATTACTCGCTTAAATATTTATTTACAACTCAATCTTCTATATTAAATTCCAATTTCCTTTATCGATTATATTATCTCAATTTAGTTTATATTTCGGATTCCGGAATAAAATTCGTCGTTCCCTTTTTGAAAAGATATCTAATTTCCTCTTTAAATTCATACTTGAATTTAAACTTCCAAATTATACGATGATAATTTCTTCACTACATTTATTACCATCATTTATAAATTACTTCCTTGTTTATTTATTAAACAAGATTCCATTTCAACATCTATTTAAAACTCAAATCTTATGCTAGAATATTTTATTTACTATAACTTACATATATATATAACATAGAATTTATTTTCATATTTAATCCTAGTTTCTATCTAATACAATTCCAATATCTTTTCTGGAAATAATTTATTTTTTTATAAATTCGACATAGTCTAATTCAAATCATAAATCCATATGGATTTATTCTAATTCAATTTAAATTCTGAATGTCGGAAAAGATCCAAATTCCTATTTTAAATTCACATTTGAATTTAAATTCCCAATTATCCTATGATAATTATTTCCCTTCATTTATAAACATCGTTTATAAATTCATTGGTTTTTGTTATGCAAAAAAATTAATATTTCTTAGCCATTCGAAATTCAAATTCTACTTTGGAAAAATAATGTTTCCTTTTTAAAAATCTCAAATCACTTATTATGATATTTTTAATTACCAATGTTAAGGGTCAGTGAGATTCAACATCCAAATCACACAATCATCAATCATAGATTTTCTAACACATAATATATTTCAATACATGTATGAATTATACAATAATAAATTTTGAGGAATCCAGTTGGATCCCTCCAACCTGTTTTTCCTGCATCCACAGATGTTAGACTAAATAATTAATACCCATCCTTCTTCAAGGCAGGATATCGTGGTATAAAAGGTCATCCACTATATATATTGTAGGGCGCATAGGGTCATCCACTAATGGTACTATGGGAATTATCCAATATATATATATAATAGCCACAACCACCAAGCCTAAATATAACTAATATATATATAATATAATAGACACAACAATATTTCAATGCGTCTAAACAATCAACGAACAACATGTAACATTATATTAAACAAATATTCATTTATAATAAAATATTAACGAATCTAGAGAGTGAGTTTACTCACCTGATTTTATTTGTCGATGTAGCGATTTGTTTTGATTAAATTAAACTGATGTTTAAGTTAATGGAATATCCCATCTGCCTCGAAATTATCTCCATAGCATAGCTTATGTTCTTACGAATCCATCATAACTTAAGTCGCTCAGTCTGACATTATACGATATATATATATATGCGTTATTCACTGGATACAATTTTAAATAGTCATTAACTTGTAAATTTAAAAAATAATAATTTAAAATTTTAGTTTACCTTAATCCTCATTTTGCCGAACTGCAGTGTAGCAGCCTGCATTTTACGTATGGGAGGATCGTAAAATATTTTTATTTTATTCCCTGAGGGTTGGATCAATCTCATATTTTAATATGTTGTTTATGGGATGCTAGACATGTCCATAATTTTTACAAATTTTGTTTATGACCATTTTGCCCCTGTCAGTCTTGTACAGGGAATAACTATTGACTCGGGTCGAATCGGGTGCTGAGACATGTACCATTGGAAAGGAAATGATGTTCCCCTTTCCGTAGAGTGGTCACAATAAAGTTTTGGCTCAGGGGTTTGGAAGGAATCGTTGTTTTAAGATTTTACAGTTGGTTGTTCAGGTTTGTGAAGCCATAATGGGCTGATTTGGGGAGGCCCATTGGTGGGCTGGTGGAGGCTATAAATAGGGGGTAGGAGGCATGGAGAATAGTTTACTTTCTCTATTCTCTCATCTTGGAAGAGCTTGTGGTCCTCCATTCTTCCATTCTCTTCACCTTTCCACCATTAAAGCTTGGAGAATCGATGAACTACATCGTTTGAATCTAGATCTACGCCATTCCAAGAAAGGTCATCGAATCGAAGTTTGGATCAAATTCTTCACTGTACGGAATCATATTTCAATCATTTTGTGTTGTTTTAGAGAATTGGTGAGTGATATGCATCTCTCACACGGGTTCAAGAAAGTATATGAGTTTATGCACATATTTTCATTATTTTAAATCTATTTCTCCTAGATCTACACCATGGCATGTCTATTTTCATATAAATCGCCATAGGATCTAATTTAGCAACTTAATACTCGTAATTCTTATATATTTTCATATGTTTATGCAAGTTAGATCCATAATTTAGTCCATATGTTCATTTATTATGATTTTGGTGAAATCTGTATGATTTTGGTGAAAATCGTCATATTCATGTTGTTAGTGATTTCATAACATGCTTATGGTTGTATTGAATGAATTGGATGAGTAGATTTCGTTAATCTTGTCGATTGGCAAGGTTTGGTCGAAATTGGACTTGGATTGGAGCTGTACAGGCCATGGGTTGAGCGTGTAGTACAAGTGTAGTACAGTATGGCACAAAAGATAGGGTCGGTCGTACTCCAGGGTTTGGGTCGGTCGAACGAGCTGAGGGTGGTCGAGCATCATGGTCGGTCGGTCATGTTGGGATGGTCGAGTAACATGGGTGAATGGGGTTGGTCGCACTATGGCAGGTCGGTCGCACTATCGGTCGTGCACATTGTGGTTGGTCACCAGGGTCGCCGCACACTGGGGTTTGGTCACAAGGTGGGGTCAGTCAAGCAGGATTGGGTCGGCCATATGGTGATGTGGTCGGTCGAGCAGGTCCTGGTCGGTCGCACCAGGGGGTCGGTCGTACAGGGTCATTTCTGAAAAGAAAAAAAATGGGTACGACCCATATTTGAACAAAGGGTCCTGAAAAAAATCGGGCAGAAGTGCCCGAACCCGTGCCGCAACGTAGTTGGTGGGACTCAAAAGTTGTGAGTTGGAGATGGTGGATAATGGTTACTCGAGAAGGTTGCTCGAGTTATGAAAAGTCGTCAAGATTGGATGACTAAAGATGCGAAGGCCGAGGAGTTATCGTTGTCGTAAGTTCTAGTAGGGTCAAAGCAGGGGTACAATGGGAGCACCCAAAAGACTGGAAGGTTGCTGGTCAAGTACCCTGGGTATCATCGAAAGGCCTGACAAACATGCGTATCGTTGAAAGGCATATGGAGTTTATGCTCGAACTGGGCTAGGGCTACCATTAGCCCTTGACATATGGCAAGGTTGGTTGTCATACGATTAACGATAATTTTGAAGTAGGATTGGTGGTGATAGCCAGAGAAAGTCATGGATGATTGGTTGTTCAGTTTGTACCATCTCACTTAGATTGTCCAACGTCGAAGGAGATGTTCCTAGGGTGCTTGTCTGATATTGGTTTAGGCCTCTGGGGCTTGTGATTGAGGGATGTTGAGCTCGATTAGGATGGTTTACATGAGATATAACTAGTTGTTGTGATTGCTATTGAATGAATGGTCGTCTTGAATGTCATGGATGAGTTGTTGTTCTTTTGGTTGAATGGATTTTAAAGGCTATCACTATCGGATGTGGACAAGGAAGGTCTCGGTTCTTCTCTAGCATTGTGGGTAGATTTGTATGTTTATCGATCAATTCTCATATACTTTATTGTTGATGTTTGTTAGTTGTTTTATCGCTCACTAAGACTGTTGTCTGACTCAAGGTTTTATGTTTCCCTCTTATTACCTTGGGTTGTTCATCCAGTTGTGGATGGGCAGAGTAGGTGACAGGTGATAGCTTAGTGAGGAAGATTTATTGTTGATGTTTGTTAGTTGTTCTTTCTAGCTAGGAGTGGTGTAATGGTATGGAGCCCAGACATTTTACTTGTATGGATGATGGAAAGCGAGGCGCCTTGGATATATATGTCATTACGGGGCCGATGGATGACATGGTCGACATACTGACCAGGCTTACACCCCATAGGGCTGGGAAACGTATTGTTTAGAGATTATTAATCCACTTAGTGTGGACCGGCCCTGATGCTCCAAGGGTCGATGCGTTCTGATGCTGAGGCACGGGCTAGAGTGTCTCGAATTCGATAAGGACGATCCCTTGCCTTAGTTCACAGGCGGAAATCCAATTTCCAATACGTGACATTTCAGTTTTGACTGTAGAGCCTAGTATGGCAACATGATATATGGTACCCATGCCGTCTATGATTGATACATTTATATTTGAAGTTTATTTTGACACTATACACTTATAGTAATATCAAAATGATTTGTTTTAAACGTACCAAGCATGTTTGGCTATTATAAGGAAAACTCTATCCTCCGGCTTGCGTTGTATTGTGTGATGGGACCTGAGTCTTATAATAGCTTCATTTTTTCAAAAAGCATTGCGTTGTTTATTTTATGCACTGGTATTCTTGGGAGGAAACCCATTCCGTGTTATACGGCGTGGTCCCTTGATTTACTGTCTTTTAAAGTAAAGATTTAATAACTATTTTAGTTCTCACACCAGTAACATGACTGACCTGGAGTTTATTATTTTAACCTAAACTCTGGGTGCCCCTATTTTCCACTTAGGCGGCTAGTAGTTTGGTTTTGCAGATATTATATTCACAGGATACTGGATTTACAGCTGGAATTATACTCGGAAAGCTCTGCATCCGTGTATTTCTTTCAGTTGTGTTATGTATTATTTTTTCCGCTGCATTGTTATTTTAAATCTCTGATATTTTCCAATGTGTAATATTTATTCATACTCTGTTATATTCTTGTACTCTGATGAAAATTGTTGTAATAAGCAATGAAATGTTCTTCTGTTTGTGTTCCGATTTGTCGTGTTCTCAACTCATTCTGGGCTTTCCCGTAAGGGTGAGTTTAGGTCGTTTCATCGTGGTATCGGAGCTTTGGTTTACAGAGCTCGAGAACAAGACACATTAGATCCAAACGAAAGGATTCACCAGAGATTGGATTAGTAATGTCCAATAAGAATGACTCGTTAGAGATGGGATCAGTAGTATCCTAGAATGAGTTAGAAAAGTATTATTTATTAAAAACAAATTTAGTTTTGAAAATTTAATCTAATTATACGTATTTGAGTATATTATTTTATACTGAATTTGGACAATCGAGTATATAAAGATTTTGCATATACGTGCCATGAACGTATATACGAAGCCTCAAATATACTGGATGGATATAGAATCACACTCTAGTCGCTCGGAGACGATTCTGATGATTGATGCATCATCATCAGAGTTTATGTTCGAGTCTCGAAAGTGGGATATTTATATATTTCCAATTGACTGGTGTGAGAACCAAAACTAGATAGGGTTTATTGTTGTGAATTGGCATCAAAAATATGATTTTTGACTATGTATTAAAGTTATGTGTTTGAAACGTTAATCAACTAATTGATTGCTGATTATGTTGTGTGATTATTCATTTAACCAACATGTGAAACGAAGGGTGAAATAAGCCAAATTGAACTGAATTGAAAACTGGTTGAAATTGCATACATGTACATATATATGTGAGCTAAGAAGAGGAATAAAATTGTATGCTCGACAAATAGGTACATGTTTACTAATTTATTGGGTTTTGATAATTTTATGAGCCGATTGGCTTTTTCATTTTCTTTTGGATTGATGAGGGCCAGGCCCGGCCCAAGGGCAAGGCCCGGCCCAAGGGCAAGGCCCGGCCCAAGGGCAAGGCCCTTGAGGCGAGCGAATTGGGCAACCCACCATTGGATGGGCAGCAGGAGGGAGCAGGTTGCTAGAGGTAGAAGAAGAACATTGGTTACTGTTGAAAAGAATTACGGTGGGAGCCTTCTAACAAAGTAGTTGTGTAGCAGAGTGGTATGTTGTTGGCATACTTGATGAGTGGTCACGGGTTCGATTCCTGATGGCAGCAATTTTGGGGCAAAATTTTTCTCCTCCGCTTTGGTTTGTATTTTGGGCATTTTAATTTGCCTAGGGCACCCCACTTGTATGGGCCGGCCCTGATGAGGGCCCTGTGAGGCTAGTTGCGGTTTTAAAGGTCTCCCCGTATAAAGGAGGTTATAGCGAAATTTTTCGAAAATTTAGGGTATTAGCCAAATTTTTGAAGAATTTGAAAATTCTTAGAAACTGAAAAGTTGAAGAATGAAAGTTGAGTTGGTTGGTTAAACAACTTTCAGCTTTGTTCCTTTTCGAGGATGAAAAAATTTTAAGTGGGGGAAATTGTAACAACCCGAATTTTCAGAACCAATTTAAAATTTTTATTTTAGCTATTTTAATGGATTTTGAATATTTAAAATGGTTTATTTTAAATAATAATGACTAAGAATTTGTTTTAATCGAAGTTAGAATGTATAATTTATTTTAATTATAAAACGAGCCTGAAATGACGTAGTAGTTTGAAAATTCGATTTCTAATTTCAAATGAGTATACAAAATTCATTTTAAATCTGAATTGGACGAAATAAGAAATATTTGAATCTGTTTAATAATATCTTTCTAACGAATGCGAAAAATCCAGATTTCATAATAAAAATTGAAAGTTAGGTCCAGTTTAAAATTTGAAATAGTCGCTAAAGAATTTATATATATTTTAATATAATATATAGCCTTTAAAAATAGCCATTTTGCAAACGACCTCCGTTTTCAATGAAACCACTTTTGTTGGATCCAGAATGTCAAATTATTGTTAGATTCCAATTTCCATAAATTTCGGATTTAATATGTGAGCGTGGCAAATTAAAACGTGTTTTGTCAATTTCAGTTGAATTGGATCGACCAGAAAATGGCCATTTTTCAAACGGTCTCCAATTCAATGAAATTAGTTTTGTTAGGACCGTATCGTCAAAACCTAGCTAGATTTATTTTTTTGGGATTTTTGGAGTCAGTATGTGGCCTAGGTAAATTAAAATGTACGTTCAAATTCAATATATATTGGTTTATATTGTAATTTTGACGAAAACCGATCGAAACAGTCGAATTGGCTTACCGGACATATCCCATTGTGTTCGGAATGGGGGTATTTAGCTAGGGCGATAGTTGTTGGGTTCGATTTGGAATTCAAATGAAAAAAGTAACTTTTCTTTGGAAATTAAAATAATATAATTATATAATACCCCCCTCTTTCTCTCTTAGTCAACGGAGATTAAAAAAAAGGAAACGAGAACCCCCCTCGCTCCTCTTCATATCCACCGCCGCCATCATCGCTGATGGCGGGCCACCCCCTCCTCTGCCTCTCCGTCTTTGCTCAGCCCTCCACCACTCCACCGTTGACCTCGCGCAAGTGAACCCCACAATCACCGATCGAACACGCGACGCCTGAACCCATCGAGGAATCAAAATCGAAGATCCCCGTCACCGCCTTCTGCACTGGCCAGCGCCCCTCCTCCTTGAACCGCGCCCTCTTCCACGCTACTTCTCCGCTGTCCACCGAACCGATCGATGTGAGATTTCTAAATTTGATTTAATATATAGAGCGGAATAAAAATATGATTTTTAATTTATATATAGCGGTATAAAAATCTGATTCTTAATTATATATAGCAAGTATAAAAATGTGATCTTTATCCATATGATTTTGAATTAAAAATGTGATCTTTATCCATATGATTTTGAATTAAAAATGTGATCTTTATCCATATGATTTTGAATTAAAAATGTAATCTTTATCCATATGATTTTGAATTAAAAATGTGATCTTTATCCATATGATTTTGAATTAAAAATGTGATATTTACACATATGGTTTTGAATTAAAAATATAATTTTTAGTGATATAAAAATATGATTTTTAGTTGTATAAAATATAATTTTTAGTGATAAAAAAAATATGATTTTTAGTTGCATAAACATATGATTTTTAGTTGAATAAAAATATAATTTTTAGTTATATAAAATATATGATTTTTAGTTGTATAAAAATATAATTTTTAGCGATGTAAAAAAATATGATTTTTATCGTATGAAGGAAATATTTTTAGTAGGTTAAATATATGATTTTTAACTAGTGTATGACATAATAAATATATGATTTTTATTATTTGAATGGCATGATAAAAATATGATTTTTATTATTTGAATGGCATGATAAAAATATGATTTTTATAATTTGAATAGCATTATAAAAATATGATTTTTATATATGTAGTAGCATTATAAAAACGTGATTTTTAAATATATGAAGCGTTATTAAAAATGGGATTTTTAATATAAACTGCGTGAAACAGATTACGTTGGAATCACAGTGAAGAACACAACGCGTTGGAACAAATGCAAATCCAAACTGTCCAATAAAGACTGACGGAGTGGATCCCAAAGTTAAGAACTTCTCACTCTAATTTTGTTTACAGTTAAATATATACTAGGATGCAAACGGTGCTTAGTAACACCCGACACCTTTGATTGAAACCATGGACATTTGGTTGTTTGTTTTATTTGATTGGTTGTTATTTAATAGGGTTTGGCAACCATATTAAGAAATTGGTTGAATTTGATTTGGGATGTTAATTGAATTGATTGGAATTGGTATGTGTATGGCGTGAGCCAGTATTAGGTGAGGGATAAGGCTAGACCTTATTCCGGTTCTAGTATCGTGCCGTTATGCTGCTAAATTTTCTAAAATATGTTAGAAATATATTGGTTAGTTAAAAAAATATTTTTAACTTATATATGAATTATATAAAATATTCATGTGTTGAATAAAATATTTTTATCATTAAAAATATAATTTTTAACGTATATATGGACGGCATAAAATTCTCCTGAAATGAAAATAATTATTCATTTACAAATCGGATGATTTATTTACGTACACCCATTTGACTGATATTTATTGGGACGATAAATTTTGAACATCGCCCAATTGCACAAATAAAATCTGTGTTTGTTGATTGAAACCCCACACAGGTATTGGGATGATATTTGATGTACACTAATACAACTGTTTAGTTGTATGTCAATCGATTGGTTGACAGACTGTTGTAAGCATTAAATATTTATATTTAATGCTTATATAGTGTAGAATGCATTCTAGATGATGGTTGATTGTGTATCATTATTATTATTTACATGTGTTGTATTAAATCCATATAAATAACATTATATGGTTATTGACTATGTGTGATTCCAATTCAGGAATAACGAATATTTTAAAATAACAAATATTTTAAAAATAATATTCAGAAAAAGGATTAAAAATATTCATGTGTTGAATAAAATATTTAAACAATAAAAATATCATTTTTTTTATTGAACATATAGACCATTAAAAATATTCATGTGTTGAATAAAATATTCATGCGTTGAATAAAAAAAATGAATATTTTAAAATAATATTCAGTAAAAGATCAAAATATGATTTTTGATGTCCGATTTCGGGATAAACACGAAAATATTGAAATATATGAAGCCGTGTTGATTAGATATGCGCCATTTTGACGCGGACAATATTTATATCGATTTTATTCATTTTTATAATGAATATCGAAAAGGAAATGATTTCAAAATGTGATATTTTGAAAATATTATCATTTATATATTATAATGATAAGGAGTATTCAATTTTGATTTAAAATTTAAATGAAGTTAGAATCGTTTTAAAACGAATTTATAAACGATTTATAAAATACGTTTTAAATGGAAATTGACGAAATATGTATAATATATATATATATATATATATATATATATATATATATATATATATATATATATATATATATATATATTAAATGGCCTGAATAGAACGCGCCGCAACCGTTCGCGAATTTCAACCATTGACTTCGAATTGATATTACGGGAGATCAGACTATCGGATTCTCCTAAAACCAGAACCGTTGGGTTCGTATTGAAAAGAGCTTTCCAACGAATATAAGAGATTTAAAATCTAACAGTTGGATTTGGAATTATGTCAAAATCAAATTTCTGAAAGGTCGTTGTAAGTGCAGTTCCATGACCGTTTATGGAAATCGACTGAAAGGGCCTTAATAAAATTATTAAAAATATTAATAATTTGTTCAAAATTGTAATAAATGATTTGGAAGAATTAGGACGAAAAATCCCACGTTTGTAAGGATAAAATTATATTTTTATCAAAATGAACTAGTTATTAACTAGATTTGAAATCAACTAATTTTTAAAATAAAATAAATTGGATTTGTGAATGGTTTTAATATAACCAAAAATTTCCAACGAACAAATTGGAATAGATTTGGAATGGAAATAATCTTCGGAATATTTCGAATTGGATTCCGTGATTATACGGATATTGTTATGGAAATTTGGAAGATATATATATATATATCGTTATTTCCAATACGATATTTGTTAGTTTCAAAATTTGATATTGAATATAAACCATTTCTATTTAGAGCCTTGTATTAAATATCAAATGGGATTTTGGATTTGCTGTGAACGGTGTCCTTAATAACACGGTTCTTGAACCCAGTTGAGAAAAGAATAAATCTTTTAATTAATATTTAGAGAAGTTTTCCAATTAATTAATATTTAATTGGAAATGAATAAAAGAATTGGATTTAGGGTTTGTCGTGAATGGTGTCTTAAATAACACTGTTCTTAAACCCCATGTGAAAAGAATAAATCTTTTAATTAAGATTATTAGATTTTCCAATTATATTTAATAATGGGAATAAAAATGGAATATGAATTGGGTTTATTGTGAATTGTGTTTTAACGACATTCGTTCTTTAACCCGATTTACAGTAAAATGTGATTTGGAATATATAAATCTTTTATTAAGATTTAATGAGATTTTCCAAAGTAAAGTTTTCCAGTTTAATATATTAAATTGGAATTGAATGGAATTCGATTTGATAATAATCGAAGTGAACTTATGTGGAGGAAGACCGTTACTATATATGGAATTTAAAAGGATTTGGCGTTATTTCATTTATATTATTGGTTGGATACGGAAATTTATATCGATTATATATATTAATCTGTTTTCCGTGAAGATTCCATTAAATGGAATGTGATTTGGGTTTATCATGAACTGTATTTTAAATAACATTGGTTCTTTAACCCCGTTAAAGTCAAGATTACATGTTTAACATTGTATTTCGAACTGTATGGTTGATCTCTGCTAAATATATATCTGTTTGGTGGCGGAGAATTTATTCTCTTGCTTAACACCCTTCTCTAAGACGTATGAGCTTAGAGGTTATATATCAACAAAAATCAATAGTGCGGTGTAGATTGTCGATGTGACATGTTTGGTTTTCCAAAGTTAAGTAATCATTAATATTGATATTTTTTTTGGAAGATTAAAACTAAGTGAAGTTTTAATGGATCTTTAATTAGATTGAAATGTGAATGCAATAATTTAAATTATCAAATTTGGGAAATGATCCAGAATGGAGTGCCACTAGTTTTACTCCAGGCGATAGTTAAATCTTTAATTAGATTTGAATGTGAAATGGTAATTAATTTTACCGATAACACCATGGGTGTTAGATATGGAGTATTACCAGTTTTGCTCAATGGGATGAATGGGTTGGGACTGGAAAATAAAATAAATGATTTCTTTGGTAAGGTTCGCTAATCCCGACTAGTTTAAACCGTAATTTGGTTTAAATTATGAAAAGAATATTTGAAGAATATTTTGGATTGGAATGAGGCGTATGTTGTATTTTTGTAGCGCGTGTTTATTAGATATGCGAGTTATTCGGAAAGACCGGGTTTATACCCATTTGAAATAACTGATTCGACGATAAGTCGATGATGAAGACGGTGGTTGAAGACCGGAGGTCTTCACATCATGGATGATTACTGATGTCTTGATTGGGCTGTACACCTAAGACAAGGTAATAAGTGGTGATCGTCCAGACGTACTTGGAGATCGACCGGATATGCGAGGACCTCTCTCATGTATTGGACATATGGGACAAGGAATAAGGTGCCTCCGGTTTCATTCAGACCTAGAACGAACTTGTAAATGGATGTGTGTCTGACATTGGATTTTATTCTATGTGATTGATTTCTATTAAATATATATATGTTTGGTGTCGGAGAATTTATTCTCTTGCTTAACACCCTTCTCTGAGACGTACGAGCTTAGAGGTTATATATCGATAGACATCAGTCGCATGACATGAATTGTCAGTGTGGCATGCTGAGATGCAAATGATCAAGGCTTTTGTTGAAAAGCAAAGTTTTGTGGTTGATGATCAAAGCACGGCTTTAAATAGCATAGCTTTGTATATAGTGTTAATTTGCGAGCCTCACACCCCGGTGTGAACCAGAAACGGGAGAGGACCTCAGGGAGGACATACGTTTCTTTCTAGCTAGGAGTGGTGTCATGGTATGGAGCCCATACATTTTACTTATGTGAATGATGGAAAGCGAGGCGCCTCCGATATATCGGTCACTACGGGGCCAATGAATGACATGGTCAACATACTGACCAGACTTACACCCCATATGGCGGGGAAACGTATTGTTCAGGGATTATTAATCCACTTAGTGTGGATCGGCCCTGACGCTCCAAGGGTTGATGCATTCTGATCCTGAGGCACGGGCTAGAGTGTCTCGAATTTGGTAAGGATGATTCCTTGCCTTGGTTCACAGATGACAATCCAATTCCCAATACGTGACATTTCGGTTTTGATTGTAGAGCCTAGCATGCGACATGGTATATAGTACCCATGTCGTCTATGATTGATACATTTATATTTGAAGTTGATTTTGACACTATACACTTATAGTAATATCAAAATAATTTGTTTTAAACGTACCAAGCATGTTTGGTTATTATAAGGGAAAACTCTATCCTCCGGTTTGCGTTGCATTGTGTGATGGGACCTGAGTCTTATAATAGCTTCATTTTTCCAAAAAGCATTGCGCTGTTTATTCTATGTACTGGTATTCTTGGGAGGAAACCCATTCCGTGTTATACGGCGTAGTCCCTTAATTTACTCTCTTTTAAAGTAAAGATTTAATAACTGTTTTAGTTCTCACACCAGTCACATGACTGACCTGGAGTTTATTGTTTTAACCTAAACTCTGGGTGCCCCTATTTTCCACACCGGCAGCTAGTAGTTTGGTTTTGCAGATATTATATTCACAGAATCCTGGATTTACAGCTGGAATTATACTTGGAAAGCTCTGTATCCGTGAATTTCTTTCAGTTGTGTTATGTATTATTTTTCCGCTGCATTGTAATTTTAAATCTCTGATATTTTCCAATATGTAATATTTATTCATACTCTGTTATATTCTTGTACTCTGATGTAAATTGTTGTAATAAATAATGAAATGTTCTTCTGTTTGTGTTTTGATTTGTCGTGTTGTCGTTTCATGAGGGGTTACCATTAGACGAGAACCTCCGGAGTATTGGCATTCCTATAGTTGCTCGTTGCAGATGCTGCGGTAATGGCGACATGGAATCCATTACTCATCGGTTCGTCCTTGGCTTTACTGCTAGAGCGGTTTGTAATTACTTCGGCAACTTGGTAGATATCTGAAGTAATTCGTCTTCTCAAATTGATTTACCGAGATTCTAGTAGGCTGGAATTTCTGGTAAATCTATTCGGTCGATCCTTTTTTATTTAATTCCTTGTCTTATCTGCTGGCATATTGGTGCTCATGGAATAAGGCAATATTTGACGAATTGCCTATGGACCCTCCTACCATCATCTGATGCGTAAGGAATGATGTTTTCCTTGCATTTCGAGGTAGGTCGTTTAAGGGTACTATCGGTTCCTGCTCGCAGAGGTTAGGCAGTACCTTTGGTATTACATCTATACCGACTACACCCAGAGCGGGATTGGTTGAAACCTTGTCTCTATTGAGAACGGATTCCGACCCACTTTCTTCTTTCCACACCCTCACTCCCCTTTTGGGACTGATGTTGTTTTCTAGTACTGCAGGTCCAAGATTTACAAGTTTTTATTGGCTCAAGCATCTTTAGGTTTGTTGGTATATGGCGGAGAAGACTAGGAGCTGGAGTTTAGAGATGGAGAGGGTTGCTCTTGTATGCTAGCCTTGTGCACTGGTTTGTCTTCTTCTAGGATTACCGGCCAAGATCGCTGGAGCTACGAGTGATTTGAATACTTCTTTGTCATCTTGGTGTTTGGCAGTGGTTCGCCTTTCCAGATCAGTCAGGTCGATGCTTTGGGCTTTCAGGGTCCACGTTTATACTTATGTTATCCTTATGTTATGTTTATTTATTGTTCTTTTGTGTATGCACAGATTTTATAGCCATTTTTATAGATTTGTTTTTGTGAGCCGTTGGAGAATGACGTGATTCTCCGTGTTGTATATATGTATGTTTTTTTGTTAAAAAATGCACTAAATGCATATTAGCTACTCAAATCTATTTAATTTCATCATATCTGTTTATTTCTAATAATTTTGTGATTAATAAAATTGAAAGCATTAATGTTGAACTAAGAATTTTCATTTATATTTCTTGATTTAAAAATGTTCAATAGAAGTCCATTGCTTTCCGTTTGATTTCTTGATCAACACATTGTTCGATACCTATAATGGGTATAAAGCAATGCAGGTAAAGCCATTTGCCATTAGCTTATCCACTTTATTCTTTAATTACGTAGATTTCTCCAGACCCTGACTACCTATAACCATAGTTGTGAAGACCGAACCGTACGTCAAACCGTGGTAGTGCAAGGTCCAAAGTTTTCATGGTTCAACCGGTCAGACCGTGAGAACCGTGCTTATAGTTTATTTCTACTTTTCTGAATTAAATGTAAAATTATTTTAAATATAGATAAAATTTAATCAATTATGACAAACACCCATGTCCAAACTGATTGGATCACTTTGACATGATCCAATAAGTCATGAATTCAATTTTCGTCCAACTCACTTGTCATGCAGTATGTTATATACTACCTGATTGAAATATATATTTACACACACACACACACACACACACACACACACACATATATATATATATATATATATATATATATATATATAATAACTTGCCATAGCAAAGTTGTAAATTCATTATTACTTTTATACTGAAAGGGGATTATTTCAACAATAGTTCGTAAAATGTAAATAATAATGAATTATATCGTCCAAAATTTAATGACAATTGCTATTAAATTACTTATTTAATTTATTATATCAAAAAATGAAGAGTGAAGCAATTATTATTTCTCAAATTTAAAGAACCGTGAGGTTCAAAGAGGTCGGATTAGAGGGTTTTATAGGATTTTGAGGCGGGTCTGTGCACGCGTAAGGTTATTTCAGTTTCAAAGCCGTGACGTTTCAAGGTCGAAGATTAACCGCGGTCAAACCAGGGTTGGGTTGGACCTTTAAAACACTGCATATAATCTTTGATCCACATTTAGTACATGACATGCTGCATTTGGCGATATCTCGTACATATTCAAATGTGTCCACCTGAATATGTCCAAAATCATTTTTTTGGATATTACCCAATTCCTCCCCCTATTTAATAATAAGCTGATATCCAATTTTATATTATGCTTAACACGCATGATTTATATCAACCAAAATAACGATCATTGATTCAACCGGTGCCGCTCGCAGCTCTTTTGATTCCTATGATCTATAGACATATCGAATCTGTAACTTTAATTGCTATTCATTTGAGTTCTTAATGCAGGGATTTCATACAGTACTCCTGTCTTATTCCTTTCGCCTTGCTTCTTTTAGCTCAGCAACCAAACTTTCTTTTTATATGCTTCGGTATCCTTTTGCCGATTCAAAATCATTCTCTGTGAGCAACTTCATTATTAGGCGAGCCAGAGCCAACCTAAAACCCATCAAGCTCTATCAGCTAAGAAAGCCAATACATAATGAATAGTTATCTACTATGGCAGACTTTTGAATTTGCACAACCTTGTGGTCTCTATCACTAAACTCAATCGATGAATCAATTGTTCGAACAAATTGCTTCGACTTGCCACTAAATCCCTAAGTCTTGGAGTTATACAAGGCCTAACATCCTTCATATTGCATTGCATCTAGCTAAATGTCCTTTTAAATGCAATATCTATTGAACTTCTATTATCCGCTGAAACTTTAAGCGCTGCAGTAGTGCCAATAACAACCGAAACCTCCATGGATCCGTCCTTTGTTTCTTAGTTGGAGCTCCATTCTCTATGGAAGAAGTAACCCTCCAATGTTTGTGCATGTATCACTCCATTTCCCTCTAGATTTTACCTTCTGGATATGACACTCAAGTTTGAAAACTTTCATCAGTACGCTAGGGGTCTTCTCTGTTGGTTCCATGATGGTAATTCACTTAGGCATGTATCCTCTTCGGTTGCGTCCTTCCTAGTTGACCTTTTATATCATTTTGTTCCTCAGGTACTGCAAAGTACGAAAATGTCATTTATAGGCATGTACCAATTATGTCTCATATTCCTTAGGCGCTTTTTTGGAGTCAGTAGTATACCTACCATTAGAGCCCTGGTTGCCTATTTTTATTTATAAATTTTTTCAACATTTACACCTATGCTATTGGAACTCTCCTCAGTCTATTCAAATGCATTGAATCACCTTGTTTGACTTTCCACCATCAACCTATCCAATAGCCTGACTCATTTCCTTAAATAGCAAGAATTAATTGGCCTTTCAACGTAAGAGATTTGCTAAGGTCGGTCGCCTAAAAGCGAGTGTATTACTCACTTGCTCTCTCATTTGTTAACTAGTTATAAGTTAATGCAGTTAAACATTTTTTTAATATGACCATGGGACTCATTCTACTGTAGCAAATCTCTTTACTTAATACTTCGTACGATGCTCTTTCTGTTTAAAGTCAGTTTTTATTTTCGATATTCTTATTATTTCTGTCATTTTCTAGAGAATATATGTTGTCAGATGTAAAGAGGTTATAGGGAGGGTGAGTTACGCCTGCGCCGGATTATTCATTTACCCCTCTGTTGAAACAAGTAATTTCCTTTTAATATAAAAATCTTCTTCTTCTATTATACTATACCCATGGATAAAGTGATTATTGGTTTTGTGCATTGAATGAAATGACAAGTCTTTTTTTTTACTTAGGTCAAGCAAAGCTGAAGTCTATCTGGATGAAGTTTCTTTAAGTCGTGTAAGTTTTCTCTTTCTTTTTAGTCTATAATCGAAAGATCAAATGTTGCTATGGTAGATGGAAAATTTTGCATGTGGTTGGGATTTTTTGCTGCTTCTGCTTAGTTTTATTATCAAGAGGTTATTCTGGTGGATTATATTTATATTTATTTGGGAGTATATGTTTTTGCACATATATTTTCTGTTATTTTTAGATGGCTTTTCCTAAAATCATAGTTAAGTGGGATCGAAATAGCATATCCATAAATTAGAGTAATATTTAGTTTAACTTTTAATGGGGTTTTCTATGTTATGTGGTTTTTTGAGTTGTACTTCAGTTAAAACTAGAAGAAAAAAAATTCAGACATAGAAAATGACATAAAAATCGACCGTTGTCGGGTTTTCTCTTGTAATTATCAGTCATTTCTATTGTAATCCTGATTGTTTGACTTAAATTTTGAAATGCTGATTGTGTTTAAGTAAACCATTTACTGAGAATCTCTTGGGTCTTCTTGTTAACTCCATCACAATTTTACTTTACAGAATAATGTCTAAGATAATGGAGGTAACCGAATATTCCAAAATATCTCTTGACAGAATCCAAAACATAGAACCCGAAAATGCCACAAAAATTATAGGTTATCTTCTTCATCATTCCAATTAAGAAATAAATGAGTGTGCATTTGGATCAGACCAGCAAATCATCTTACTGATCAACAATGCAAAAGATTTTGTTTCCTCTTGCCCAAACCAATCAAACACCCCTAATCAAATGATTGCTGATCAAAACCCTAATTTTTTCAACCGTAAGACTCTTTCAAGGCAATTCTCTTCACCTTCCAACCTAAGAGTTTCTGCTCCTTATTTACCTCCACTTAGCCTAACCGACTTTTCACCTCCTACAACTGAGTTAGAAGAGCCGCTGTTTGCTATTAACAATCTGGGTCTTAATCCTGCAAGAAATTTATCCTTTTTAGATAGCCAAATTTCAGGAAATCGCTTAAGGTCACCACCTACTTTACCTGAATTTCCAAACAAGGTTTGTCACAACTCTAACAGTGGTCACTATCGCCATGGGAGCTTATGCAAATTTACCCATGACGAGGATACAACTGATAGTTTTCCTCAAATTTATTGTCTTGTCCCCATTGATTTTCTTTATGATCATATTTTGTTGCCTCGTTTGCTCAAGCTATTGAAGGTTGAAGTCAACGCGTTTTTGAAAGCAAGAGGTGACTTGCCTCTTTCTATAGCTTCCTCACCTTCATGGTATCTTGAAAACTATGGTAAATGACTTCAAGCCAATGTATCTTACTAGGATCCAGAGGCATGGCAAGGCTAGATTCAGTTTGACCAAGTTGCTTCCTCGTTTGAGTAATATTCGACTCATTGATACATATGTTCTTATATAACTTGCCATGAAAATGCTTGACTATGATACCTGTTTGTTAGGGTAACATTGTTACTATTATGATCAGGGAGCATATTCATAGCTATTTCACTGGTACAAATCAAGGCAATGAATAGTTTAAATATTATTTTATGTTTGATATGCACTAAACTTCTCAATTCCTACCATAAATAGTTATGAATGTGTATCATGGTACATGTTTAGGTGCCTCATGTAATTTTTTCTTCTTAAAACTCATGTAAATAGTTAAATATGAGAGGGATAGGATAACGATATTTTACCTGGTCATATTGAATGATAGACTATATGGATGACATGCGATAAAGTTAGCAGAGGATGCTTCATGTTAATTGATATTTTGGACCGGCCCTCGAGAATAGTTAAAGACCATCTGGCTCGGCCAATCTACTCGACAATGAATCAGCGATCCAGGATTGGACCCGGCCTCTCCATCAGCTCGTACCCGGCATCACAGCTCCACGAGGCCTACAGCAGCGCGAATATCGCATCTCCTCATGGTATACGAATCTGTATCTTTTATGGGATATGAATCCTTAACCCTCACGGGATGCGAATTCGCATCCCGCTTGCATCCCATGGGATTCGAACTCGCATCCCCACTTAGGATGCGAACTCGCATCCTGTGTACATCTCAAGGGATGCGAACTCGCATCCGCTCATGGAATGCGAATTTACATCCCGCCTCCTCTTCATGGGATGTGAACTCGCATCCCCTCTTAGGATGCGAATTTACATGTTGGGCACCCGAATCATGGACGGCTTCGCGCCCTTCATGTGGGATACGAAATCGTATCCAAGGCATACAAAATCATATCCACCCCTTTTGGTATGTGAAATCACCCAACACGCAGAATACGAAATTTCGGTGTTGCACTCCTCTTTTCACCTACTCCACTATGGAACCACTCCTATAAATACCTATTCATTTCCAATGTGAAAAAGGGTTTGTTCAAGCTCTCCTTCAAGCTCTAATGACTGCCTAAGAAAAAAGATAATCTTCCCAAAGCCTCCCTAAAACATCTTCCTTTATCCAAAAAAGAAGAAGAAGCATATTCTTGGGCACATGAACATGTTCTTGAACATATGAGCATACGTTTGGACTTTTAACGATTTTGGACAGTTTTGGCATTCGGTAAGAAGATACAGAAAGCATCTTTAAATCTCCTTGACACTATGAAAATATTGTAAAATGAAATCTCTATAACCGTGTGATCCATACCCGACTGAGCTTGGGATTCTCGGACACTCGGAGCTTTCTTCTTCTACTTCCAAACATTTGGACCTTAAAGGAGAATCTTCCTCTTCCACCAAGCATATGCACTCGGAAATTACTCAACTCTGTACTAGAAATCATCAAAACTCATATATACTCGGACATGTTCCGATCCAATGTTGTAACTTGTACCAAGAACATAATAAATTAGCAAAACCATTCGAAGTAGATGTATGCTACGACGAGCATAACCACTATAAACTCTATGTGATCGTTTACTTATGCTTTTCCATTGTACAACTCATTGCTATTTAATTACTATCCACCGCTGGATGTTTATTTTCACTCACGTGGAAATCACGAGCATTGACGATCATTTTTTGGCGTCAACACTTTAACGCGCCAGGTAGGGGTGAAGCATGCACCTACGCTCGACTTTCTATCACTTCCTTCGAGGAATCGAAAACTCGTCTTTCCTTCTACTCAAACAACGAGGCTTAGGACACTACTTAATTTTTCTCAGACTTACCGACCAAGCCTATCGACAATGATGAACAAAGGAAAGAGCCACATGGCCGGACCTTCTACTGTCGATCTGGATTTGGAATTTCTTTCTCAGCCTTGACTCACAGAAGCTCCGACCAACCTGAATACCGCTAGAACATCCAACCTCGATGCACTCGTCGAGCAAGCCCAACTCAATGAACTTCAAGAAAGCTGGGCGAGACACAGAGAAGCGTTGTCAACCAAATCCACCATAACATCTGGTAGACACAACGACTTCAATAATATACGCTCAATAAGACAGTCTCCGCGTTCAAGCATGTTAATAAATAAATGATCAACGAAGCAAGCAAAAATAGAATCACATACAAGATTTAACGTGGAAAAACCCTTTTCGGGAAAAAACCACGGGACAAAGGCAAAATTTGTTAATTAATTGATGGAGGTTTTACAAGCTGCTTGCATACAAACCATAGCAATCAAAAATTATATTCTACTTTCATGCAGCTAAATAAGGAGAGAAAGAGAAAATTAAGGATCTCCTTTATCCGTTAAATGAGGTTGCTGAAAATACCTCAATCATGAGAGTAAATTAAGGATCTCCTTTATCCTTTAAATGAGTTTACTGAAAATATCTCAATCATGAGAGTAAATTAAGGATCTCTTTTATCCTTAAAATGAGGTTGCTGAAAATATCTAAATCATGAGAGTAAATTAAGGATCTAGATAAGATCCTTTAGGTGACATCAGCTGGACCAATTCTAATGAGAATTTCGGATCACAAATTAACAATCTCCACCTTGAGATGAATTCTCATCTTGAAGTAAAAAATGAACTACAAAAAATGAACTCCTTCAACAAATAAATATTTGCCTTGCTCCAATAGTCCCTAAAGACTATACTGTAACACCAACCAAGCTTGAGCAAAGCTCAAACTTAGTAATAGGAACTGGCTTTGTCATCATGTCAGCGGGATTGTCATGAGTACTTATCTTGCAAACTTTAACACCACCTTTAGCAATAACATCTCGAATGTAGTGATACCTAACATCTATATGTTTAGTTCTCTCATGAAACATTTGATCCTTTGTAAGGCATATAGCACTCTGGCTATCAGAAAATATAGTAATGCAAGATGTATCTCCACAAAGCTCAAAATATAAACCTCTCAGCCAAGTAGCTTCTTTACATGCTTCAGAAATAGCCATATACTCGGCCTTAGTAGTAGATAATGCTACGGTAGTTTGCAAGGCTGCTTTCCAACTCACAGCACAACCACCAATGGTGAAAACATAACCTGTTGATGATCTCCTTTTATGCAAATCACCAGCAAAGTCAAAATCCACATAACCAACAAGTTCATCTTTAGATTTACCAAACTAAAAACAAGCATTTGCAGTGCCATGAAGATATCTGAAAATCCATTGAACTGCTTTCCAATGCTCTCTTCCAGGGTTGGCCATGAATCTACTGACAACACTCAAAGCATGTGATAAATCAGGATGCGAAGAAACCATGACATACATAAGTGAACCAACTACACTAGAATAGGGAACTCTAGACATGTACTCAATATCCTCATCTGATTGTGGACACATGGCTGATGACAATTTGAAATGTGCAGCAAGAGGAGTACTTACAGGCTTGACATCAAGCATATTAAAACGGCGAAGCAATTTTCTAACGTACCCACTTTGACTTAGGTATAATTTTCCAGAAGTTCTATCTCTTGTTATCTCCATGCCAAGAATCTTCTTAGCATCCTCCAAATCTTTCATTTCAAGCTCTCTACTCAACTGCCTTTTCAAAATTTCAATTTCTGCCTTGTCTTTTGAAGCAATCAACATATCATCAACATAAAGAAGCAAATAAATGACTGAATGTGTAGTAATTTTCAAATAGACACAATTATCATAATTGGACCTTTAAAATCTTGAGATAGCATAAAAGTGTCAAATCTTTTATACCACTGCCTAGGTGACTGTTTCAATCCGTAAAGAGGTTTCTTTAATTTACAGACAAGATTTTCTTTTCTAGGCATGATAAAACCCTCAGGTTGATGCATATAAATATCCTCTTCTAATTCTCCATGTAAAAATGCAGTTTTTACATCTAACTGTTGAAGCTCATAATCATGCATAGCAACAATACTGAGTAAAATGCGAATTGAGCTATGTTTCACAACAGGGGAAAAAACTTCATTATAGTCAATACCTGGAATCTGACTGTAACCTTTTGCAACTAATCTTGCTTTGTACCTTTTCTCATCGTTTGGAGAAACACCTTCTTTTCTCTTGAAAACCTATTTGCAATGAATAGGTTTCTTCTCTTTAGGCAACTTGATTAAGTCCCACGTGCCATTTCTTTCAAGTGACTTCATCTCATCATGCATAGCAGTCATCCACTTATCAGAATCACTAGAGATAATAGCCTCAAAATATGAAGAAGGCTCAGCAATACCATCTATTTCTTCTGCTACAACACACGCATAAGCAACAACATTTGCTTCCTCAATAAACCTTCTTACTAGTTTTGGGTTCCTTCTAGGTCTGCTCGTTCCAATAGATTGCGGCGGTGGTTGCATAACTACTTGAGGATCCTCAATAATGGGTGCTTCACCAGTCTCTCAATTTCTGCGTTTGATATAGCATCTGAATCAATAATATGCTCCACCTGGACATTTGATTTCTGCTTACTCTCAACAAGATCGTTAGTAGATGGAATATCATGTAACATAGCAGATTCATTTAACACAACATTTCTGCTAATTACAACCTTACTTGTTTCAAGATTCCATAATTTAATGCCTTTAACACCAGACTTATAACCAAGAAAAATGCATTTAACAGCTCTTGGCTCTAGCTTTCCATTATCAAAATGAGCATAAGCAATGCATCTAAAAACTTTCAATTCAGAATAATTTGCTGGAGAACCAGACCATACCTCAAACGGAGTTTTCTTACCAATAGCAATAGAGGGAGAGCGGTTGATGAGAAAACAGGCTGTGGAAGCAGCTTCAGCCCAAAAACGCCTATCCAATCCTGCGTTTGACAACATACAGCGAGCCATAGAAATGATAGTCCTGTTAATATGCTCGGCAACCCCGTTGCTGAGGAGTGTGAGGTATGGTGTAGTGCCTAATAATGCCTTCAGCCTTGCAAAATGAATTAAATTCATCTGAACAAAACTCCATCCCATTATCAGTCCGAAGCTTCTTTACCTTCCTTTCAGTTTGTCTTTCAACCATAGTCTTCCACTCTTTGAAAACTGAAAAAGCTTCAGATTTATGTTTCAAAAAATAAGGCCAAACTCTTCTGGAATAATCATCAATAATTGTCATCATGTAACAAGCACCGCCCATGGATGCTTTCCTAGACGGTCCCCATAAATCTGAATGCAGATAATCTAGAATGCCTTCTGTTTTATGAACTGAAGTGTTGAACTTCACTCTCTTATGCTTGCCAAAAATGCAATGTTCACAGAACTTCATCTTGCCTGCGTTGTACCCATCAAGAAGTCCTCTCTTGTTCAACTCTGATAGACCTAATTCACTCATATGTCCAAGACGCATATGCCAAAGATTAGCAGTATATAATCAGAAATATTATTTGAGATAACAGCGGTAGCATTACCTGAAACAGTAGTGCCTTGAAGATAATAAAGGCCATTTGTTTGCCTAAGATTTCCCTTCATTACAATAAGAGAACCATTTGTGACTTTTAGGATACCACCTCCACCTGAATATTTGTACCCTTTGTCATCAAGAGCACTTAAAGAAATCAGATTTCTCTTCATGTTGGGAATGAACCGAACATCTGTTGAAGTTTTGATTGCGCCATCAAACATCTTGATCTGAATAGAACCAATTCCTGCTACTTTACATGCCGAATCATCACCCATCAAAACTGAGCCAGCATCATTTGTGGGTTCTAAGGTTGTAAACCAATCTCTATTAGGACACATATGGAAAGTGCAAGCTGTGTCAAGTATCCACTCATCCTTAATCTCAGCACATCCAACAAACACGGTAACAACAAGCACCTCATTGTCAGAACTATCATTACGAGCACAATTGGCATTAACTTCATCTTCTTTGTTATCCTTTGGTTTGTATGTGCCATTTCTCTTTTCCTTGTTCTGCAGCTTATAACATTTGGATATTTCATGTCCATCCCTCTTACAATATTTGCAAGACTTGTATTTGCCTTTAGATTTAGATCGACCTTTATACGCATTGGAACTTTTACCTCGAGATCCATTATTTGAAATTTTCTCCTTTGTCCTGCCACGAACGGAAAAGCTTTCGGCTTGAGAGCTTGATCCATTTGAAGACACCAGTTGTTTCATTTTCTCCTTGGCGTGCAAGGCTTCATAAACGTCATTTAGAGTGAGAGTATCATGACTATATAATATGGTATCTCTAAAATTTGAGTAAGAACTGGGCAGAGAACATAAAAGGATTAAACCCAAATCTTCGTCATCATATTTGACTTCCATTGCAGCCAAGTCAGAAACAATCTCTTTAAAATCAGAAATATGGTCGAGAAAATTACCTCCCTCTTGCAATTTGTGCTGAAACAGCTTTTGTTTGAGATGCATCTTACTTTTGAGATCCTTGGTCATGCAAATGACTCCAGTTTCAGCCAAAGAGAAGCAGCTGTCTTCTCGTTCAAAACTTCTTGCAAAATATTATTGTGTAGATGAAGCTGAATTTTTGACAAAGCCTTCCGATCCTTTCTCTTCTCATCATCGGTCCATAGTTCAAATCTCTTGTTCTCGAATCTATCCAATGCATCATCATAATCAGCTTGTGCGAGCAACGCCCGCATCTTCACTTGCCACAATGAGAATCGAGTGTTCCGATCCAACAGCGGAAGATCATACTTTGATGACGCCATGCTGAATGAACCAGCACTCTGATACCACTTGTTAATAAATAAATGATCAATGAAGCAAGCAAAAATAGAATCACACACAATATTTAACGTGGAAAAACCCTTTTCGGGAGAAAACCACGGGAGAAAGGCAAACTTTATTAATTAATTGATGGAGGTTTTACAAGCTGCTTGCATACAAACCATAGCAATCAAAATTTATATTCTACTTTCATGCAGCCAAATAAGGAGAGAAAGAGAAATTAAGGATCTCCTTTATCCTTTAAATGAGGTTGCTGAAAATATCTCAATCATGAGAGTAAATTAAGGATCTCCTTTATCCTTTAAATAAGGTTGCTGAAAATATCTCAATCATGAGAGTAAATTAAGGATCTCCTTTATCCTTTAAATGTAGTTACTGAAAATATGTCAATCATGAGAGTAAATTAAGGATCTAGATAAGATCCTTTAGGTGACATCAACTGGACCAATTCTAATGAGAATTTCGGATCACAAATTAACAAAGCAGACTTGGGCATTCAGCCTCCATCAAACTACCTCTCACTGAGCTGTGCCCTTGCTTTTTTCAGGATATCTCCCGCTTCAATTGCACTCAACTTAGGCCTAACCCCAGTCAACGGGTCAACGCTCAACCCGTTGTCGTGCAAGATCGACTTACTTCAACTCAAAACTTGCCGCCTACGTTGTGCATTGTGGACAAGGCCTAAGTTCCCGATCACCCGCCTTAGCAAAGTTAGACAACCAAGGCTAAATAATCTTTAGACCTAAACAATATTCTTCTTAGAAGATGTTCAAGGCTGTGCACTTGCCAGTCGGGTCACGACCATCGTAATCCGATGGAGGTTCAAACACCCATTCTCGTTAACCTACTTCAAAGAATCCTGAAAGAATCTCAGGGCCATGTCACCAACGACTGGGAAAGCAGTGCGAAACGTAACTCTTTCACCCATGACGTGCTCAACGTCGAATAACCCGCACATTTCAGTATGCCACAAATAGAAGCTTATCCAAGGGATTTTGACCCTCGGGAATTTGTACATCGCTACAAGTCTCGTATGTATTCCGTTCATGCAACATATGCCATGAATTGCGAATGCTTACTTGTCTTCCTAGAAGGCGTATCTCTTTTATGGTTCACCCAGCTTCAGCTAAGAACTATCTCAACCTTCGCCCAGTTAGCCAAGCGTTTTATCAATCAATTCGGCACACGCATCCATCAGGGCCCCGACGAGACTCTGACGAGCTACCTCGAGAGGTTCGACAACGCTTTGGAAGGTGTTGAAGACTTGAGCCCTCAAGCTATTCTAGATCAACTCTTTGAGGCGTATTTCCGGATTATGAATTCGGAACATGGGTTAATCAAGCATAACCTAGGACTTTGGAGACCTTCTACGAGAAAGCCATCCTTTTCCTACGCCAAGAGCTAGCGCAAAGGAATCAAGCTTCTCACTTCAACAGCTGACTTCGAAACAAAGCCCAGACCCCCAACAACTCCGACCTCATTGTTCCACACAATCCTGCTCAAGCTGACAACATCAGAGGTGGTCCTAACAAAAAGAGGAAGCATCTCCGACATTCATCTTTCAGCAACTATACTCCTCTTAATGATAACCCTGAGAACATTTATCTTCTAACCTGCAATGTTCGGCCATAAAAAAGGCTAAGGCCTAAAGATCCGATGAATGCACCAAGGGATTCTACAGAATAATTTTGGTTCCACAGCATCCACTGACATGACACAAATAGTTGTCGCCACTTGCACGACAATATCAAGAAAATCATCCGCAAGGGCAAGCTTGAGTAATACCAACGGGGTCCATTGCATGGAGTTTCCAAGCCACTCAATGATCTTCAAGTATTCTGATCTCGCTCGATAACTAAATCTCTCAAGATCGCCTCCTCGACTCATCAAGTCTGTGGCAACGATGGACGGCTTAAACATCGACGCCACGCCTTACAACTCGTCTTGCTTGAGTCACCTTTTGTACCAATTTAGTTGTCTCCATTTCCAAGTTTTGTAATCTCAAGCGTTGTAACTCTGCCAGATGGCTTTTGATTGACTTGTAATCAATTTAGCTGCAACTCTTATGAGGTTTAAAAACATTGGCCTTAACTTCATAGGTTGTCAAATGGATTGATGAAGCACTGCTACCATGAATTCATCAATTCCAATGGATTTAACTTGGCCTACCTACGCTTAGGAGTACTCTGGCCTCCCTCCAATTAGTTGTGGGCACGTCGGAAAGCACTACCGAAGGCTTATTTGGAAGCGGACCTAGGAGAACTAGCCCTCCACCAATCCCGTAGTCGTCTTCTACAATGCAGTGGTCTCTGAAGCTGCCGTCGGAGATACCATCTCGTGACTCGTTCCCACATTTGTCTCCCTCATTGGGGGCAACACGGGAATGGGAAGCAAACCCTCTTCTCCAAAAGCCACCTCCACTTCATTGTATCATAGTCGTTTTCCCCCCTCTGAGCTCCGCCAACCCTCTAGTTAAATAGGGGCACGCCGGGAAGCACTAATGGGGGTGCATTCAAAGGCAGGCCCGGGGGCACCAGTCCTCCACTAGTTCCCGTATCCTTGCCAGTACCGTCTTTTCTGCCACCGTGCAGAGGCCTTTAGGGAGTAAATCCACCGCAAATAAGATGGTCTGAATCCGGATTCTACCACCATAGGAAGTTGTCCGTAGCATCACCTGATGCTAAGGTTTAGCACATACAAGCTCCCCGTAACGCGATGATGGCCTTTAGCTTTACAACTAAACCATAGTCATCACCGACCCCCAGCATGGCACCTGAATCGAGTTGCAATTACTACGTGATTGGATTACGAGCCAAAGCCCCAAGATTGGCTACTCACTCATGTGTCCATATTTGGTGTATGTGCACGAGTGGTAAATCTGAACGATTTTGGTCCTTGAACACTACGCCAATAAGTTGCGTTACATTCGACTTCAACCCCAATCCTATCGCGTGACATCATGTGACGATCCAAACTTGCTAAGTTGGCTCTGACTTGAGAAGAACTTGGCAAGTACGCAGGCCTGGGGCAGCCCTCTATCGATTCTTACATAGGCATAGGCTTCGTGGGACCCAAGGCAGATCCCCGCTGGTTCCCGTGCACTAGAATCATCCTCACCGCAACCAATGGAGAAACCGTCTTAAAAACACGTCCACCTCGCGGAGAGAGTGATCCGGGATTGAAATTTTAGGTCGCGGAAGATGTTAACCTTCCATCAATACCTTAACAACCCCATCGTAGTGACCCGAACTCAAGATTAAAGAAAACAACACAATCATCATTTCCTGAAGGAGAAGAAGAAGTTGGCTAGGTCCTCGGGATACAAAGCCAAGGATTTGTATCCTTACACACCCGCCTTAAGTTCTCTTGTTCCCCCACATATCCTTGAGTTCCCAAAATCTCAACGCTTTTCCAACAAACTAAGTCTAAGTGGGACATCAAATCAATTTACATCAGTACGGTATTGGAAAATTTAGAGAGCGCTTGGACACTTGGAACAACTTGTGATGAAAGAAAATAAAATTTTATTCACATTTAAAAAAACTACAAGTTATTATAAATGACATGATGTACATCACGACCACATCATGCCTCCAAAATCGCGAGGGCCATACTCGCACATTTCATCGGCCCACCAAAAAAAACTTATCTACACAACTACTTGGAAGAGCCGCTCTTTTTCCCTTTCTTATTTTCAGGATCGATCTCGTTCGGTTCATCCTTCTTCTCATCTTTCTTCCTCTTCGACTCCCCACTCCCAGACTTCTTCTCCTTTGGTGGAATCGCGTAAGAACGAGGTCTAAACCCATAGCCTCCTCCTAGAGTCACCGAAAGGTTCCGCCGTTCACCCTCACCCTCTTCCTCGTTCGGCATCTTAGTAATTTCTGTGACATCTTCCTCGGGGTGGACCGCCTTTAGTGGAGTGGGGAAGGCTTCGACAAGGGCCCATGTAGTTGGGGGCTGCACCATCTCCTTCCGAGCCTTCCGAGCTTCCCATCGGCCCTTCTCATCGCTGTATGTCTCGCCTTCAGCTTAGCGACTTCCACGACTTTCATCTTCTTCATCTCTGCCTTGGCTTGCTTTTGGGAGGCCCCAAACTCAGATTTCTTCCGAGCCTTCTCTGGTACTTTCGCCTGGGCTTCCTCTTCAGACTTTGTACTCGCTTCATCTTGGGCTTTGGTCCTGGCCTCCTCATCCATCTTCTCCTTTGCCTTAAGTTCCTCGGACTTCATGAGAAACTGGGTTTTCTATTCCTCGACTAGCTCTTGCATGGATTTTCCATCTGCTTCTGTCTCTTCAAAGACTTGAGCATTTTCACTTACCAGGTCCTTCCCCTCCGAGAGCACTATGTCTAGGTTGGGCAGTCCAAACCCTCCCGTTTCTATGTCGAAGCTTGCGTGGAACCCGTGCTCCACCTCTATTTGCCTCTTGTAGGCATTCACATTCGTTTCAGCTACGGTAGCGACCGTCGTTGTCTCTACCCCAATTGTTTCTCCTTCTCCTGATATACCAACACATTGAGACAGTGATGGATCACTCTCATTCCATGCTACCATTAGTTTTCATTGGGTAGATAGATATACCTTTATTCGCCTGCTATGCGGCACCCCCGATGTTGATCCTTCGGTGGTCAACGTAAGTGCACTTGGAGCTACTGAGGAAGAGCTACTAGTGGAAGAAGCCATAATAGCTTGCTACTATTCGAGAAAGACCTCATAAGCCACTGTGATGCTCTCAGTCATGATGGTCTTTCTCTTCCCAACAACACATCTTCCCGCTTCCTACACCGCAGCATCCACCTCAAGAAGTTCCCACCCTTTTGCCAACATCCGACGTTTATCCTTAGTCATGTACTGGTCCATTAGCTTGGCCTCGTCCACACTTTCTACCTCTGGGGCGGTGGACTCGTCCTCAAATTTTTTTCCTAGGTCATCGTTGAGTCTTGAGGATAGTTGCTGATCCATGAGAGCCCTCGATGTTTAAGGATTTTGATGTAGAAGCCCTAAATTGCATCCTTCATGTCCATCTCCAACTTTGCTCGGGCCTCCCTAACTTGAGGCTTCATCTCCTCTACTTCATCTTGATGCTCGGCTCTGATGCCAACTATTTGAATAAGCGCCTTCTTATTGGAAACTTCCGTCGCCTCTTTATCCTTCACGACCAGCTTGTACTCAGCTTCCTCCTGTCCAGCAACTTTCTGAACTCCTCGTTCTCCTTCTTGTTGCGCTGGGCCTCTTCATTCTCCTTGCAAAGCATTTCGTTTTCCTCAACCAGCGCCTGTTTTTCCATCCTCAACTGCTACACTATCACGTTCTCTTCTCTTAGCTTGCTTACCTCTTCTTCCAGGGACTTTTTCTCCTTTTCTAGATTGGTGACCCAAGTCGGGGAAGAGGCTTATACATCTTTGTAGTTCTTACTGGCCACTTCCAAGATTGCCTTTGTCTCCTTCAATTCCAGCTTCATTGCGCCTATTTCAACAATAGAGGGTTAGCACACAAAAGCGCTACTCGAATACATAGAAGCAAGTGTGACTCGGGATCTTGCCCACATCGCCACCTCCTCTCCTACAGATAGCCATTGTCAATGGCATGGTACTTGGTACATAAGCTGGAGTAATTGTAATCTTCTGTCTCGTTGTCCACAATTCTTCTCCTCTCCTTGCATCCAATGGTTTTGCACCTATTGGAAGGAGATATAGGCGCGGAGATGGTCCTAGATGATGCTTGCTGCTTTCTGAGTCATGATGCCTCTTTCTTTTTCGTAGTCCAGTCCTCGCATAGAAGTCAGTCATGGCGCTTTTCTTTTGTCATCGAGAATCCCCCCAACCATGGTTTTTTTGCTCTTGTGAACCATGGTACCTGCAAGGAACCAACTTTGAATCAGAATCGGGAATCCAACATACATAGGTCAAGTGTTGTGCTACGTAATGCTTGTGAAGTGTGTGTCCTATGTGTTCCCTATAGACCTGATTTTTCCTTGTTAGAAGGGTTGATTTTCCTGGCACTCTATAACAAACTCTCCACGTCTATTCCGCTTAATCCAAAAGATGGTGTTTCTATTGGGAACTTATCCAGATCTTGAATCGGTCCTCGGCCTCCAACAACGCGACGATCGCAGATGACTTAACTGGAAAACTTGGTTCGGTAGCCTCTCCGAGTCTTGTCCCCAAGTCGGAGAATGAATGGGAGTTGGTTGTGAACCATTCCCTATAGTACGCTCCTTTTCAATACCGGCGTCGCCACCTACATCCCCTTGAGCCTCTATTACTTCCTCCTTAACTAGAGACATGTCAAAAGGCACGACAGGGGCCAGTCCCTCTTGTGGACCCATAGAAATAGATTCTCCCTCAGCTTTTGCCACTCCTGCTACTCCATCATAATTTGAGCGGCCCATTGAACGACCCTTTAGAGGCAAGTCCAACAAATGTAAAAGACAATCTGATACAAGAGTCGAGAAAAGTGATACTCGCTAGGAACATCCCTTAAAGTCAGAACTCGCTGCAAATATTCGCCACTCTTTGAGATTGGTGGAATCCTTGCCACATAAAACCCTAAGTTGGTTTTGAGCTTATGACCTAATTAACTCAGGTAACGAAGTAAATCTCCAAGTACTTATTGCTGGCAAGCCACCTTCTTGCAAATCCTGGCGAGCAATGAATAAAGAACAAATCACCCTTAAAATAGTTGAGTTTATCCCACTCCCGTAGGTTCAAGCGGCTGTTAGCTTGCACCTCTATGTATACCAGAGAGGGTGACAAAGTGCTTCTCTTCTTTAGAGAGTAGAGGTATCTGATATCTTCCCACGATGATTCAATCTGTAGCCATTCAATATACATGATATAGGTGCCAAGCAATAGGGCATACACGTTTGGATGAAGCTGCATTGGAGCCAACCAGAAGAAGTACGGAATATCCCGGATATACGTACACGACGAGGGCACGCATCCAATGAGACATATATGCTTGTTCCAGGCAATGTACCCCTCTAGGGGAGTGTGCGCTCTACCTTCCTCTCTCGGAACTCTAAAATCATCACAGGGTATTCCGTATTTCGTACAGATTCGCTGAAGTGAAGCTTCATCTATTCGCGAAGCAACCAAATCTGGATGATTCTCAAGAATCGATGTGTCTCCCATCGTATCTGATGCTATGAAAATGTCTTCCTGGTTACCACCACCGTCCACTCCTTCAATCGGGCCCTTTCCAACAATCCCCACTTCACCTTCGACCATCGACTCCTCTATGTCTATGCTTGGATGCGGAGACCCTTCGAGTTATATCATCTGTTCTTGTATGCTAAATTGACCCACTTGTTGAGACGAAGTGGAGGTTCCGGATTTCCTGTTACCACTCGTTGACGAGCTTGAATGGTTGAAAGATTCATTGGGATACAAAGATGATTCTATGGGATTGGCTTCAAGGCCTTAAAGCCGTCTAGAGCTTCTCCTTGTCATTAAAAACTACATGACAACATAGTCACGTTAGGAACCATACTGAAAACCCTGTACCCATCTTGTTGTTGTAAACTAACATTAAATGTGCAGTGTCATGAGGTGCTGACACGATTATAATAAAAAAATTTGGAACATGGCAGTAGTCTTTTAAAACTACAATTATCGCTGTCAGAAACCAGTATCGTCAGGCTCGCATCAAGTCGCAACTACGTCGTGATTGGAATCAAAGATAAAACTCAAATATCGGCAATTCAGTCATATGTCCATAGTTTGAGTTTATGCTCTAATCCTATGTGCGATTCAGAATTATCAATCCTTGTCTGAGCGTAAAGGCATTAATTGTCAATGCGTTCGATCACGATCCAGTTCAATTACTTATTGTCGCGATACCAATGCGAATCCAACTGCGAGTCCCCAAAATTTGTGCTTTTATTAGGAACGATAGGATAAATCCCAACTAAGGAGGTTTGAAATCAATTAAGTCCAAGGGTCACAACTCCGCATCCCCAACACAAAACAATTTCTTATCCCGCGCCGAAGCACGATTCACTTCCCCTTAATCTTGGTCGTTTTTGCATCCCGCATATTCTACGCTTTGAGATATGATTTCATATCCCGTGCCCATGTAGGAACTTCCAAGGGAGATACGGATTTTCATGAGGTACGAATTTTGTATCCCATAAATCATGAATTTTCGCACCAGGGCTGCTTCGGGATACGAAAAATTGTACCCCACTAGGGTATGAAAAACCGTATCTCTTTGGTTATGAAATCGTTCGTAACCCCATGGCACCCCCAGGTTGAGAAATTCCTGAGTCCAAACCCTTCTTCTCCTTCGAATCCCCTAGGAATGCGGGCTCGCAACCCCAATAACCCAAGCCTCTCAAACACCTACTTCAACTCGATCTCGGGAGTAACCCTCCGACTCAATTTCGACTCTCGAAATATCCATCCAAGGGGTCGATTCGATTCGAATCATGGATTCAAATTCACCTTAGTTCGACTAGCGATAGTGGAATTCTCGGACTTTAAGGACGATGGTAACACACAAGATTGGGGAAGGTTCGGGGCTCGTGAGGAAAGTATGGGACGTAGGAGGGATGCATTTTCGCATCCGGTTCTTATATGGAGGGGAACTCGAAAAAATGTGAGTTCCCATTCCATAGGATGCGATTTTGTATCTCCCTTAGATGCGAAATCTCGCATCCCATTAGGATAGGGTAACTTTATATCCTACCAGGATACGGTTTCGCGTACCAAGATGCGAAATCTCGCATCCCCTCAGGTTACGAAGACTTCGTGTCCCATTTAAATAAACATAGAAAAACCGGGAATCAGGTTTCCAACCTCGAAAAATTCATGACCCACGACTCCTTCTACGACTGCACATATGCGTTTTCGAAACAACAACAATTAGTACCAATTTGATTCCCTGACCAATCATACATTTGAAAACCTAAACAACTCAAAACGTATGTCAAGCACTCGGGTTCACAATTCGATATCGTTCTCAAGAGCGGACTCGCACCATCGTAAGCCGACATCATACTTACCTATTATGTTACTTAATTTAAAATCCAATCATATCACACAAAACCATATGGAAACGTGTGAGTGTATATGGCTGTCTATGTCGACAACGTCTTGTTTATGTCTCGGCTTAGGCGAGAGTCGACTTCTGATATTCGATTTCTTAAGTCTGAAGGAAATAAGAATTCACTCAAACGACACCATAGGAATCCAATCCGAGAAACCAGGATTCCAAAAAACATTGGAACTCCATGTTATCATCACTGAATAACAACAGGAAGCGCGAGAATCCATCCCGCGTGAATCAAAGATTTCACTGATCAATAAGGGTACCTGGCTCATCTCAAAGCACGTCAAGCTATCGCAAAACATCCTTTGGGACGCAAGTGTTAACCGACTTTTTGGACCAGTTCTCAAGGATAGTTAAAGACCATTCGGCTCGACAAATCCACTCAACAACGAATTAGCGATCCAGAATTAGACCTGTAGCCTCTTCATCAGCTCATACCCGACATCACAGCTCCATGAACCCAAGAGCAGCGCAAATATCGCATCCCCCATGGGATACAAATCTGTATCCCTCATAAGATGCGAATTTGCATCCCGCTTGCATCCCATGGGATGCAAGCTCGCCTCCCCTTTGGGATGCGAACTCGCATCCCCTTGAGATGCGAACTCACATCCCCTTGAGATGCGAACTCGCATCCCCTTGAGGTGCGAACTCGCACCCGTGTATATATATGGGATGCTAACTCGCATCCTTTCGTGGGATGTGAACCCTCCTCCTCTTAATAGGAGGCGAACTCGCATCCCCTTTTGGGATGCGAATTCACATCCTAGCCATCCGAATCAGGGGTGGCTTCGCACCCCACATGCGGGATACGAAATCATATCCCTGTCCAAAGGATACAAATTCGTACCTGCCCCATTTGGGATGCGAAATCCCACCAACACGCGGGATACGAAATTTTGGTGTTGCACTCTCTTTTCACCTACTCCACTACCAACCCACTACTATATATATCCCCTTATTTCAAATGTGGAAAGGCTTGAGTCAAGCTCTACTCCAAGCTCTAATGGCTGCCTAATACGAAGATAATCTTCGTAAAGCCTTCTTACATCTTCCTTCATCCAAAGAAGAAGAAGAAGCATATTCTTGGACACGTGAACATATTCTTGAACATTTGACCATACTTTTGGATATCAAACCATTTTGGGCTGTTTTGGAATCCGTGAAAAAGATACAGAAAGAATTTTTGGACCTCCTTGCCACCATGGCCATATTGCAACATGAAAGCTCTATAACTTCGTCATCTATAACCAACCGAGCTTGGGATTCTTGGACACTTGTAGCTTTCTTCTTCCACTTCCAAACATTCAGATCACGATGGAGAATCTTCCTCTTCCACCAAGCATACACACTCGATAATTACCCAACTCAGTACTCGAAATGAATATGTGCTTGTGATCACTGAAATGTGGTTTACGTGTTCTTGTTAAGCCTTACAAGGAAAAACACGGATGCATGGTGGGTAAAAAATATCCTTTTGTGATTTCATCTTGTTCGCTTGCAAGTGTTGTAGTTGTTTACTATTGTTATAGGTCACTAGCTTATCGTAGACTTTAAGAAATGTGAAACTGCTTAATCATTTCTTACACATGGGTCAAAAGTTGATTAAATGTTTGGCATTTCTATGATATATGCATCGGTTGAATTCTAATGTTGAGACTAAAAAATAAATCAATTAAAATACAGTGCACATATTCATTTCTACTCTTTGATTTGACATTAGTTTCGCTAACGCAATGGCTGCATAGTGTTAATGTTCTAGCCTTTAGGTACAAAAAATTGTTTGTTGCCATTTTGATCACAAGCACACAGATGCAAAGGTAGTTATTTGTTCAACATTTCAGTGATCCATACATCGTATTAAATTTGATGTTATGATTTTGGATTATAAAATTTGAATGATTAAATTATGAAACGAATACTATTTCGTCGATCTTGCATTATTCCAAAAAATCAAACATTGTTTATAATCTTTGCTTTTCTAATGTTAATTCGAATGGTTATCTTTTATCAAACCATCTTGAACACATTGTTGTTTCATAATATGTATGAATATGATATTGTTTATATTTGAAATGCTGAAGGTACATAGAGCAGTTCGAGTTTCCCATGTATTCAACACATTTCTTTGATTTGGAGTGTGAACCAAATTCAAGTAAAAATTCATTTTGCAGCTGATCTTGATTTTCAAAAGAGACTTCACTGTTTGTACCATCAACATTAAATTTGATTTCTTTCATTCATTCAGTGTCTGTATCCTAACACCAAGTTTTACTAAGGAAACCGTTAAAGCAAGAGTATGCAACATTGCTTGAACTTGAAAGAATGCGACTAAACAAAATTCATACTTCAATTTCAGGCCTGAAGACTTGAATGTTCAACATGGCAAATATCGTTCTTTTAAACATTTATAATCAAAGTATTTCTGCCTTTAAGAATCATTGGTATATATGCTTTATGAACAGATATTTTTAACCCCCTGCCTTCTGTTCAAGTCAATTCCCCTGCTAATGTTGACTACACTCAAATCACATATGCAAATTTGAGTGGCCAACCCACGTATGCGTTGCATAATTTCTTCCTTTGAAATATCAATGTCTACTCAAGTTCGATGTATAAGGTATGTAATATAAAATATTCTATGATTGCAGTGTTCAGGTAGAACTTCCTGATAGCCGCTCTTGCTTCCTCTACAAGTTGAAGGCAACATTAATACAACCGTATAAAGAAACAAAGAAAGAAGATGCAAAAACAATAGTATAGTAGAATATATAAAACCAAAGAGTACAATTTAGATGAAGTAGCTATAAATACTTGTCAATGAAGGTACAAAAGCAGGAATTTCGCTAATGTGCTTAGTAAGTATTTTGTTTGACTAAGCAGAACTTAGAAAAATAAAAAAATGAAATTGTGTGCTACATAATAACTCCACCAGTGAAATATATTCTCATTTTGTTTATGGATGTTGTTGCTTGCGTGATTAAGCATGGTCATATGCTCTTAGTATTATCTTCTTAGAATTGAAATTCTAGTAGTACATGCATATTATAAAGTGTTTAGCCTAACACAGAGCACCCGTATACCTTTCAGATATTCAAAAAGGGCCTTCCATTTTATGTTCAAGCCCAACTATGTATATTAGTTATTTTATCTTTCTGTTCAGCCCACACAGCTGTAGTTGTACATTATAAATATGTACACAACCGTGAATCAAATAATCAAGTTCTGTTCAATAAAATCAATTCAACAAAATACAAATTCTTCAATAATATTTCGAATATGGTATCAGAGCCATTGTGCTAACTGCATCAACACTCGATCCAATCTTTGCTTCTCTGAAAAAACTATCTAAAGATAGATTATCCATCAGAGTATTCTCATCACTTGGATCCTCTCATCCAAGATTATCAACTCGTCATTTGAGAGTTGAGGCAGTGATATCAAGAAACTGTGCCTCGCTCAGTATTAACTGGTTGCATCAGTTTTATCATCACTGCTTGGCGATAAAGATTTGCAAAACTCTAATTCGATCAAAAAATTCTGGAGAAATCAATCACTTTGAAGATAAGAGCCATCCAAGAAAGCAATCAGACATCAAGATTTAGAATAATCAATTCAAAAAGCATCATATAAACTTTCTGGTTGCTCTTAAACCTAAAATTGAAGAAATCATCCAGAAAATTCCACTTCTAGAAAAAGAGTTTCAAAATCTTTACCTGTTAATCTGCATCTTTTCAGCACCTTTAAATCATGGTTGAAAGTGATTCACCAACAACACCAAGGACGACAGCCAGATCCAACCAGACTAGTGACATGAGCATTGAGGATCTCATCAAATCCATTATAAAGCCTCAAAGTCAAATCATCTCAATCTAGTTGGATGAATCCAATTATCTTTTGTGGAAACTGCAAGTTGAAACAGCCGCAAAGGGTTATGGTCTTAAAGATTTTCTTTATGGAACAAAAGCTGTTCCAGCAAAATACAATAGAAATACTGAAAATAACTTGGTTGCTAATGAAGAATTCATTACATATCAAAGACAGGACAATCTTGTTAGTGCTTGGTTAATGTCGTCTGTAAGTTCATCTCTAATGCCACAATTAATAGGCAGTAAAACTGCTCATGATGTATGGACAGCCTTAGAAAGATCTTTTACAAGTCAGTCATCTACTAGAGTTTTACATTTCAAGAAGCAGTTGCAAACTATAAAAAAGGATAACTCTAGCATGAACGAGTATCTTATGAGGGTTAAGAACCTATGTGATCAACTGGCATGTACGGGGAATAAAATAGAGGAAAAGGAGCAAGTTCTATATATAGTTGGTGCCCTAGAAGATGAATACGAAGCTGTTATTGCTTTTATCACATCTATTGAACCTACCCCATCATTACAAAGCGTTTATTCTATGTTATTAGCTCACGAAGGGAGGTTACTACAAAAGAAAGAACAAGTAGCAGATTTATCTGTTAATTACACTACCACTGGCAAGAACAAGAACTAACAAAATAATCCAAGAAATCAAAATTCTTACCAAAGAGGTGGACAGTCAAATAGAGGAAGAGGAAGAGTTGGGAGATGGAACCCAAACAATCGACTAAGATGCCAAATTTGTGAAAAGCTTGGTCACACAACCAATAAGTGCTATTTTATATTTGATAACAGCTTCAACGTTAACCAACAGGGGAACAACAGTGGCAGAATCAATAATCCAAATGCAAACATGGTTAATAGTCAGACAGACATAAAAAGCAATCAAGAATCAACTTCAAACTCTGCCACCATCGAAGACATACAAGATGAGGCATGGTACCCTGATTCAGGAGCTACCCATCATGTCACAAACAACTTAAGCAACTTGAATATTGGCAATCGGGAATACAAAGGTAAGCAATCTCTAATTATGGGTAATGGTAATTCAATTGCTATTTCTCACACTGGACATGCTAGTATTAAGGGTGCTAAACAAATTTATCTAAATAACTTACTATGTGCACCAAACATCAGAAAAAACTTGATTAGCATGTCATAGTGTGCAAAAGACAACAAAGTGTATTTTGAATTTTACCCGACACACTGTGTTATTAGGGACATGCTAACTAGAAACATTTTATTGTAGGGTAGATAACAAAATGGGCTATACAAATTTGATTCTGGAAATCTCATAAATACAGAATCAAAGAATGTTTTCTGTAATAGCACTGAATTAGATATGAACAATGACTGTGTGGACTTTAATTTGTGGCACTGTAAGCTTGGTCATCCAAGTCTCAAAATCATGAAAGAAATTTTAAATGGCCATGATATTCAGATTAATAATCCCAGTAATTACATATGTTCATATTGTTAAATGGGAAAGAGTCATAAATTACCATTTAAAAATTCTGAAACCAAATACTCTAACCCATTAGAATTAATAGCTGTTGACCTATGGGGTCCAGCACCAATGGACACTGATTATGGATATAAGTATTATGTCTCTTTTATAGATGCTTACTCAAGATATGTTTGGATATATTTTATAAAGTCGAAGTCTGATACTTGCAATACAGTTATACATTTCATAACTAATGTTGAAAATCAGTTAGATCACACAGTCAAGATCATTCAAAGTGATGGTGGTAAGGAATTTCTACCATTAAAAACATATTTCAGCAAAAAAAAGGCATCACTCACAAACAAACATGCCCTTACACATCTGAACAGAATGGTCTTATAGAAAGAAAACACAAACACATTGTTGAAACAGGATTAACACTGTTAGCACAGGCATCTCTACCATTAAAATTCTGGCCAGATGCCTTTGCAACAGCTGTACATTTGATAAACAGACTACCAACAAAGGTATTGGATCTAAAGTGCCCAATAGAGGTACTGAATCAAACTAAACCTAATTACAATGGCTTGAATTTTTTTGGATGTTTGTGTTTTCCTCATATAAGACCTTTCAATAAGCATAAACTTGATTACAGATCTATACCACGTACCTTTTTGGGTTACTCTACAAATCATAAAGGTTTTAAATGTCTTGACTGCAATGGTAAAGTGTACATATCCAGACATGTGACGTTCAATGAAAAAGTGTTTCCTTTCAAAATCCATCTATATCAAACAACAAAGAAAATTTATAACCAAAATTTTCTATTCCATCTATCCCTGAGCAAGTAAATGATATTATATATGTGCCACACTCAAGTGATAGTTTGACACATATGCAAAATACACACAATGCATGTTCATCACAACAAAATACATCTAGTGGTGAACCTGACACAAGCTAAGAGGTCAATACTAATGATGATGAAGACAACTCACAACAGCAAAATGTGAGTAACAGTGCAAGTAATAATGAAGAAAGCAGTCAGCCAGAAAGAAACAGAGAAGTAACTCAAACTCTGAATCAACATCCTATGACAACAAGGGCAAAAAGTGGTATTTTCAAACCAAAAACTTTTTGTACTGAATTCAATGATACAGAACCAACCACTTATCATCAAGCCATGATGAATGACAAGTGGAGGTCTGCCATGGAAGAAGAGTTGGATGCTTTAAATAAAAAGCAAACATGGCATTTAGTTCAAACACCCAAAAACAAAAATGTAATTGGGTGTAAATGGACATACAGAATAAAAAGGAATGCTGGTGGTTCAATTTCAAAATACAAGGCTAGGTTAGTAGCAAAAGGATACTCACAACAGTGGGGAATCGACTTCAATGAGACATTCTCACCTGTTGTGAAACCAACTACTATAAGAACTATACTAACCATAGCCTTGTGTAGAAATTGGATCATCAAGCAAATTGATGTTAATAATGCTTTTTTGAATGGTGACTTGTAGGAAGAAGTATACATAGAAATGCCACCAGGTCGAAAAGAAAAAGCTAATGAAGGAATGGTGTGCAAATTAAAAAAAGGCTATATATGGGTTAAAACAAGCGCCTCGAGTTTGGTTCTACAAGCTAAAGCAACACTATCAAGGATGGGATATACATCAACAAATTCTGATAACTCACTGTTTACAAGATTCACAACAAACGCTGTTACCTATGTGTTGATATATGTAGATGACTTCATAATAACAGGTAACAGTGAGTCTGAAATCAGAAGAATTACCAATACACTAAATAGTGAGTTTTTAGTAAAAGACCTAGGTGATCTATCATACTTTTTGGGAATTGAAGTTCACATAACCAAGGATAACGAACTTCAATTAAACCAAAGAAAATATATCATTGAAATTTTGGCTAGAGCGAAGATGGAAAATGCCAACCCATTACCTACACCAATGGTAACTAATCTACATCTTAGCAAAGACAAAGGAGAACCCACATGTAATGAAAGACTATACAGAAGCATAATTGGGGCTCTCCAATATGTAACCATCACAAGACCAGATATTTCATATAGTGTTAATAAGGCTAGTCAATTTATGCAAAAACCTCTGAGTGATCATTGAAAGGCAGTGAAGAGGATACTAAGATACCTAAAAAGAACTATTAATTAGGGGTTAATACTAAAGCCAAGTACTCAACTAAATATCTGTTCATATTCAAATGCAGATTGGGCAAATGATTACGATGACATAAAATCAACAAGTGGCTACTACATATTTCTAGGTAAATATCCTATATCCTGGTGTGCAAAAAAACAAAGTACTGTCTCTAGGTCAAGTACTGAAGCTGAATACAGATCTATAGCTAGCACAACAGCAGAAATAATGTGGATTCGGTCCTTGTTAAGTGAGCTAAGAATTAACACAGACACAAAAGCTACGGTGTGTTATGATAACATGAGCATTATTGCCTTAACTGCCACCCCAGTTCTACATTCTATGACTAAGCACTTAGAATTAGACATATACTTTGTAAGAGAGTTAATTGAGAAAGAAAGACTTCAAGTTAATTACATACCTTCCACTTACCAGACAGCCGACGTCCTGACCAAGCCTCTCTCAAGACCAAGGTTTGAAGAACTAAGGAGAAAGCTCTGCGTTGCTGAAATCACAAGTTCGCAATTACACGAAAGCCCCAAATCATCGACTGTCAGAAACCCTAATTTCGATGCTCAAACCCTTGCAAGCAAGCACGACAAATCTGAAGGCAATAACTTCAGATTTACCTTGAATGTACATGGCAACAACCGATCTGAAAATCGTAGCACTTCAACAAGCCGAGAGAGCAGATTCAACTTTGAAGAAGAAGAATCCACCACTCACAAGCTAACTGATGAATCTAGAAGCTGCAAGACGAAGACTAAAAGCAGTGGATAAGAACCCGAAGAAAGTTTAAGAAGAGATAAGAAGATAAGAAGAAATAAGAAGGTGATTAAATTCCGGAATCATTTGTAATTCTGGAAACATACTAATCACTTACCAAAAATGTTGTTCGCTGATTTTATTTCTTTGGCAACATTGAATTATCTAAAAAAAAATTCTTACACTTGCCCAATTTTCCTATAAAATGAATAATGTTTGCCAAATATGATTTCACCATAAGCAAACCGATTTAAAACTTCCCCAAAAGCGCATCATGATTTCTGGAAAAGTTTTCTTGCCTTCAAAAAAACTTGTTGATTTTCTAAAAGTATATTTCTTGCATTGAATACCTTGCTCGATCCTGACTTACACTGATTTTGGCTCTGTCTTGAATATTTGGAATAAATAAAAAACTTTGCCACTTTTGCTTGACCTACGAATGAAATATGAGACAAAATGATTTGGTTTTGCCATATATATTTGAGGAGATTTAATACATGGTTGTCTATGATTTTTGAAATGTGCTTCACTTACACATGAGCTCATGCTTCATGCTGCATCCTTATTTGTTGTTGCTCATGCATGAAAGAGTTGTTTGCCTGAACACTTGTGACACTCAGATCACACTGTATTGAACTATGTTTGACCCATGAAAGTGCAGTCATGTACTATTTCACTTGCACGGGTTCATGTTGTCATGCACATTGATTTGTGTACACCATGTTACACTTACTGTGAGTATATTATGTGACATGTATGCTCTCTCCATTAATCATGCACATGTGTATGGACTTGACCATCATCCATGTGTAATGTTGCTTGTATATATCTGTATATTTGTGATATTGCTTGGCCAAACATTTGTTATCATGTACCCATTCTGTTGTACCTCTCCAGTATCACATTGTAGCTGTCTTGAGTTTGTTGCCATTCCAGCTATGTATACTCCACCTTGTACTTGTAGTGTCATCCATATTGTTCCCGAGCTGCTTGTACTTGTCTCACCACTGTCACGACCACTTTGGCATGCTGATCTTGAATCACATTGTTCTGGCCTGTTATGTTATTACTGCATGTTGTATTATTCATGTAGCTCTTGAACTGTTGCATGTATTCAGTGAGACATCCAAATTCAATGTAGAAATATGCACATTCATTTGCTGTATATAACACTTTTTGCACCTGAAATGAAACTTGAGTTGTCTGAGTGCTTGGCTCCACTTATTTAGCCATATATGCTGTGCATTTGTTTTTCCTTGACTTTTTGTGTACTTGCTGAGCCATGAATCTTGCTTGCACCAACTTGATTCACATGTATACGTGCTTGAGTCTCTTCGGTTGTCTTGTGCTCGACCACTTTGGCACATGTTAAACTGTATTGTCACTTGCTCACGACCCTTTACCATGCATACTTGAAACTGAATTTTAGTTGTATACTCGTACACTTGCACTGGGTCGAGTTGGTCCACGTGGCAGCTCCTCAGATGCTACACTGATTGGCGAGGCAGTGCACGCGTGTATATTTATACATGTGTGTATATGCAGCCACTCAGAATAGTTTTCCTGTCCCTGTACTGTAATATATACATACTGTCTGCCTTGTGGTATTTACAGTGTATCATTGTGAATATCACAAGCTGTCTAGCCACAGTCGGATGGATATATAAATCAGATCAAGTCATGAAAACTGATGAGAAACACACCATAAATATAAGGCAGATAAAATTTTAAAATAAAATTTATATCTACTAGAATATGAAATTATTTCTGTTCCAGATACATTGTGTGTGTTTCTATATGTAACAGGTAAGCAAATGGAGACTGGACTGACTGTAAGCTGTGGAGACAGAAGACAAAAGATAGTGCTGTGTCAGTGTGTGAGCTTGTATGTGTGTCAACAAATGTACTGAGTGCTGTGTGAATTGTAGTGAGGAGCTGTGTATATGAAATTGTATATGTATGAAATGAAATATATCAATATATCAGTGGAGTGTACAAATAGAGGAGTTAAAAGATTGTACTGTTTAAAAAAATTTAAAATAAAATATTATATTTAAATAAAATACTGTGTGAATATTTTAATTTCTGTACAGTCGTATTTTATTTATATATAAATATTATATTCCTGCCTGTTGTGTAGTATACAAGTACAGTAACAAACACATATATAATAATTTATATTTGGTTGTTATCATCAAACAAAAATCATATAATTTTGTATACAACACCGTTAATATACAACACTATGAAGTAAATTTGCAGGCAAAGAAAGCACATGTACAGGACAAGAAAAAATTATCTTTTCATGCTTAGAAAGAAGATTCAGATTCAGACAAAGAAGATATTTGTAACACCCCGTATGTTGAATAACTTGTTATAATATAAATCAGGGCAGAATTAAATTTTAAAATCTGAATCAGGGGAAACGGGCTATGCCATTGCGTTTGTCTCAGAAAAATACGCGAAATAGAGTCCGAGTTTTCGAAAATCGGAGTCCGTATGACCCAGTTAAGGCCCGAAGAAGTTTTCAGAAAATTCAAAACAGATTTAAATATAAAAATTTCATATTTCAGAAGGGGCGGGAAAATTCCCGCCAGACAGAATGTGTCGACCCTAGGGTCGACATGGGTGTCGACCCACTCCCTAGGGGTCGACCCCCCCCCCCTGTCGGTCTGTGTGACCTGGGTGCACTGATTTGGGAATTGGGCTGTGCTTGGTGGCTGGTGACGAGATCTGACGGCTCTAATCTAATTTAGGGTTAATCTAATGGCCTAAAACACCTAACTAATCTATAAATACACCCTAAGACTACCCTAATTCATACTAAAATTGGATACAACGTCGTTATGCCGTCAAAATGCAACTAGAAGGAGCCACAACAAATTAAAGAGGAAGATAGCTTCTCAAATCAACTTCTAATCAACTCTAGCAACTTAATCTTCTTCTTAGGAGTGATAATCAACAAATTGTGAGTACTGTAGCCTTAATGACCAATTGTTGAAATGATTATGATAGGATATAATGAGGTTATGGCTATGAATGTGGATCAATGCAAGTTATGTTATCATATGCTATGTGTTCATGATGTTATGCAAGTTATGCAAGTCATATGCTATGTGTTATGCAAGTTATGCAAGTCATATGCTATTGTTCATGATGTTATGCAAGTTATGCAAGTCATATGCTATGTGTTCATGATGTTATGCAAGTTATGCAAGTCATATGCTATGAGTTCATGATGCTAGTTATGCAAATCACTATGATAAACATTGATCCATTATGACACCATGATTATGCAAGTTTGGTGTTTGATTATATGCAAGTTCATATATGATATGTTATGCAAGTTTGGTGTTTGATTATATGCAAGTTCATATATGACATGTTATGCAAGTTGGTGTTTGATTATATGCAAGTAACATGTGCAAGTTTACACCTTTGTATGATATGCATACATATGCAAGTTAACCCCTTTGTATGTCATACATACATATGCAAGTTTACCCCTTTGTATGACATAAATAGCTTATGCAAGTTACCCTCTTTATGACATATGTGATTCATGCAAGTTTGGGTTGATTATTTATGTTAGTTCGGTTTGATACTATATGCATGTTGACACCTTTAAAACCCATGTTGATGCTAATGTTATGCAAGTTGAACCCATTGTATGTGTGATGAATCTTCCCTTTTAAGTATGTCATGTTGGCGAATTACGTGGGGAACGATGGGGTTAATATTCATGTTAATGAAATGGTGTGAAGTTGGTATGATTATGCATACCATAAAGTGGATGGACATAATTGAGTCAATTATGTACATCGTTAAATTTGTAATTAATTAGGGATAATTAATACAAATTATGGGGGGATTAATTAGGTGTAATTAATCGATTAAGACACGAGGTTGGACCCTTTTGTAGCATAAGACTGCCCGGAACCGACCGGCAAATCGAGCGGCTATAAATGATTGGCCCAATGTGAGAGGTCTTAGGCATAAACTAAATACGTGACAAGTGTAAAGACACGAGGTTAGACTCGGTTATGGCGTAAGGCTGCCCGGACCCGACCGGCAAATCCAGCTACCATAAAAGATAGTCTAATGTGAGAGGTCTTTACAACGGTTACGTTCTTAATCAATTAAGAAACACTTAATCAGATAAGCATGTAGTGGGGCATGAGGGGTTAAGTGGGTGCCTTGGGTGGCATGTGGAAATCAAGTAAGTGCCTTGGGTGGCATGTGGAAATCTAGTGGGTTGCCTTGGGTGGCAATAGAAAATACGATTAGAATACTTAACCAAGTGGAAACATGTAATTAAACATGATTAAAGGGTTAAGTGGGATGCACTAGAAAAAGGGACAAGCTTAGGTGGGTAGCTTGTGGGGGCCCATTTCAACCAGTAACCCATATGTATCTTATTGGGCTCGACCCATGTCGAGGACGGGACACGCGTACTGGGCTTGACTATAAGAGGCCAAAACGGGTTAGCGGTGGCAACGCAAGTCCAACGGGTTTCATATGCGTGTGTGGACCCGGGCTGGTAGGTAAGACGTTGTTGCATCGTGTAGGTATAAGCCGTGCACCATTGGTTGTATCGGATTGCCACTTTGGGGAGTGATACACCCCACTGTGGGGCCAGCACGTGTATCTACGGTAGGGAGCCGATCGCTTGGGGAGTAGTGGGTATACCTAGTGGAGATAGGGGCAGACGGCACCTATGTAGTCAGCTAGGGGTACACGAAACTACTGGGTAAATTTTCTAAGTCCTTGGGTGGGATCAACCTTTAAGTAGGAATGACTGGTGTGGTGCAGTTAGTAATTACCCTTGGGTGGGTAGATGCGTCTTTACCGTTATCTTAGTTCATCCTATGTCTAGTCGGCTGCTTAGTGTAGTCATTTATCCCCAGTCATCACCGTACCAAGTTTATATCATACCCTAATTACTTTAATGATTGTATTGTTAAAGTTATTGGGCTCACTCAGACTTATGTCTGACCCCATTGTTTTTATCTTTTCCCCAATCCTCAGGTTCTCAGAATGGGCCTAGCACTAGTGGGCTTTGATCAGATTTCTTTATCTATCTTTTTGAGGTTGGACGTTGATGTAAAGCCCAGCTTATCTTTTCTATTATGGCTATTGTTTATGTAGTGGGATTATGTACTTATGTTTTTATCAGGATGGATATTTAGTACTTGACTCTTTTATGGTGTTGTAATTAAACATGTTTACCTTCTGCTACAATGAAATGATGTTTTAGATTTTCAAGTATTATTTATATCTGTCTTGTTGTAATTTTTCTGTTCTATATTCACTTAAAATACTCCACCGAAGTTAAGGCATTCCCTTAGTGAGTGACCTTAGCGGGTGTGGGGTGTTACACGTGGTATCAGAGCTGAAGGTTACCGGAACAGATAAAGTTTTTAGAAAACTATTTTTCTAAAAACATTTTTGGAAGAAGTATTTTCAAAACCATGTCTTTTAAGAGAAAAGTTTTTGAAAGAAAAGCATAATCCCCAATAGTCATATCTTTATCTTTCGAATTCTCCGTTTTGAATCTTTCCTTTTTCTTTTCAGCATGGCTGAGGATCTTAACTTTCCGGAGGGTGTGAGGATACCAGTATGGTATAGGAGATTGATGGAGGCTAGGGCCGCCACTGCGGGTCCAGCAAATGTTCCTCCTCCAACAGTAGCACCCGATCTTCCTCCCCCTCCTCCTCCTCGCACGGATACTTTTGCTAAGACTTGCAAGGAATTTAAGGCTATGGGAGGGAAACCTTTTCAAGGATCAGAAACTTTTGTGGAAGCTAGAGATTGGCTTAAGGAGGTAGAAGAGTTGATAGATGTCTTTGAGATGGAAGAAGGAAAGAAAGTCAAGTTAGCTGCTTGGTTAATGAAGGGAGAGGCCTCATTCTGGTGGGAGGTCACTAATGGAGAGCGCTCTGTTGACTCTTGGGCGGATTTCAGGCAAAGATTTGTGGCAAAGTTTCTCTCAAGGGCGGAGGAAAACTTGTATATGGAAAGGTTCTTGACTCTAAAGCAAGGAAACCTATCAGTGAAGGAATATGTCAACAAGTTTAATCAATTGGCAAGGTTTGGCATAGACATGGTGAATACACCGGAGAAGAAAGCTTTGATGTTCGTTAAGGGCTTAAATGAACCGATGCATGGATTGGCTATGACTCACATCCCTATGGGGGCCACCTTTGAGAAGCTAGTAGACATGGCACTCATGCATGAGGAAGAGAAGGGTCCCAATGCTAATAAGGCACCCGAGAAGAGAGGATATCATAAGAGACCTCAACAGCAACAGCAAAACAAGGGTGGGAAAGGCAACGGTGGCAAGGGAAAGAAGAAGTGCTTCAATTGCGGGACACCAGGCCACCTAAGCAAAGATTGTCAGAAGAAGAAGAAGACTGGCAGCTTCCACTGTGGAGAAGCAGTGCATCTAGTGAAGGACTTCCCTAAGAAGGGGCAAAGGACGGGATCTACCTCAGGAGGACAGGTGCAACCTCTTATGGCACCAGGTCAGGCAAGGGGGCAAGTTCAGGCTCTCGCGGTTCCACCGATTCAGGAAAGAGGTAGAACTATTTCCGTTGAAAGTCTGGTTTTTCTGTTTGATCATCCTGTCCGTACTTTGTTTGACTCTGGCGCATCGCATTCGTTTATCTCATCATCATTAGTTGAGTCACTGCACTTAGATACCAGTCTAGTAGATGATCCCTTGGTTGTTTCAAACCCAATTGGTGGCTCCACTTATTTGTCCATGATATGTTTGGGTTTGAAGATTTCTATACTTAGCGTTGAGTTTAGATGTGATGCTTTTGTTTTGGGCTTCACGGGCTATGGGTTGATTTTGGGCGTGGACTGGTTATCCAGTAATGGCGCCGTTCTTGATTGTGAAAGGAGAGTTGTTAGGCTCATGACCCGCTTGGGTAACACTCTCGAGATCTCTTGTAATCCAATGGATTCCGTTATGCTAAGTTATCTTGAATCGCTTGACGCTTCGGTCGAGAGTTTGCGATCTGTTAGAGTGGTCCGGGAGTACTCGGATGTGTTTGAGGAGGTGAAGGGCTTACCTCCGAAGCGGGAGATAGACTTCCGAATATATCTGGTGGACAATGCTAAACCAGTATCTTTACCAGTGCGCCACATGGCTCCTCGTGAGAGGAGGGAACTCCATAAGCAAGTAGGGGAGTTGCTTGAGAAAGGGTTCATAAGACGAAGTATATCGGAGTGGGGTGCTCCAGTAGTTTTTGCCACGAAGGCGGATGGGTCCCTCGGACTTTGTGTAGACTATAGAGAACTCAACAAGCTCACAAAGAAGAATAGACACCCATTGCCGAGGATTGATGATCTCTTTGATCAGCTGGTTGGCGCCTCAGTGTTCTCGCAGTTGGACTTGGCCATGGGGTTTCATCAGTTGAGAGTGGCTGAGGATAGCATAGACAAGACTGCCTTTAGGACTCCGGATGGTTTCTATGAGTGGCTTGTGATGCCATTTGGTTTGACGAACGCCCCTGCATACTGTTGATTTGATGAGTAGGGTGTTCAGGGAGTACCTTAATAAGTTCGTGGTGGTCTTTGTGGATGACATCTTAGTCTTTTCTAAGAGTGAAGAAGAGCATGCCCTACATCTTAGGGAAGTGTTGGAGACTCTTCGAGCGCATAGCCTTAAGGCTAAATTCTCTAAATGTCACTTTTGGAGGAAGGAAGTGCGGTTCTTAGGGCACGTGATCTCTAAGGAAGGGATAGCTGTGGATCCCGCGAAGGTAGTATCCATCCAAGATTGGAAGGTTCCGAAGAATGCTACCGAGGTAAGGAGTTTCTTGGAGTTGGCTGGCTACTATAGGAAGTTTATCAAGGACTTCGCGAAGATATCAGCCCCATTAACTCGCTTGACGAAGAAGAATCTGGTCTTCGCATGGGACGTAGATTGTGATGATGCGTTCCAACGGTTAAAGAGAGCTTTAACCACAGCTCCAGTCTTAGTGTTGCCAGATGGGAGTAAGCCATTTGTTGTCTATACCGATGCTTGCGGGATAGGACTGGGCGCAGTCTTAATGCAAGAGGGAAGGGTAATAGCCTACGGTGGAAGGCAGTTGAGAAAGCATGAGAAAAATTACCCTACCCATGATTTAGAGTTGGCCGCTATTGTTTTTGTGCTTAAGATTTGGCGCCATTATCTTCTTGGAGAGAGGTTCAAATTGTTCACTGACCATAAATCATTGAAGTACTTGTTTTCTCAGAAGGATTTGAACTTGAGACAGCAAAGGTGGATGGAGTTCTTAGCATCCTGTGATTTCGAGATAGCGTATACCCCTGGCAAGGGTAACGTGGTGGCGGACGCCTTGAGTAGAAAAAGGTTATCCTTGAGTCCATTGTTCGTGGAACGACGAAGCTTGGAATTTATCTCGATGTTTGATTTCAGACCTTCCGTTGACTTTATACCTGGTTTGCTAGCATCCTTAGAGGTCAGACCTACTCTTTTGGGATGGATTGGCGAGGCACAGCGGGACGACCCACAGTTGGTTGAGTTAGTAGAGAGGCTCATAAGGGGGGAGTCGTCCAGCCATTTGAGTAGGTACACCCTAGACGATAGGGGGTGCTTGTGTAGAGACGGTAGACTTTGTGTACCGCAAGACGAGGGCTTGAGGAAGGTTATACTTGATGATGCGCATCGTTCAAAGATGACCATTCATCCCGGTGGGGACAAGATGTACCAAGACATGAAGCGAGTTTTCTTTTGGGCCGGTATGAAGAAAGATGTGGCCGAGTATGTCGCTAGATGCTTGGTGTGCCAACAAGTGAAAGCGGAGCAAAAGAAACCTGGTGGGTTGCTTCACCCATTGGAAGTTCCGCAATGGAAGTGGGATAGCGTCTCGATGGATTTTATTGATGGGTTACCGAGATCGAGGAATGGTAATACGGGAATTTGGGTTGTGGTAGACAGGCTTACTAAGAGCGCCCATTTCATACCCGTGAAGAGCAAGAGGACTGCTCCATGGCTAGCTTCAGTTTACCTTCGAGAGATAGTTCGATTGCATGGGGTACCTTCTAGCATAGTGAGTGATCGAGATCCTATCTTCACTAGCGAGTTTTGGAAAAGTTTGCAAGAGGCAGTAGGGACTCAGTTGTGTCTGAGCACCGCATATCATCCTCAGACGGACGGCCAGACCGAGAGGGTGAATCGTGTTCTAGAAGACCTTTTGAGGCTATGTATCTTAGATTTTGGAGGTACATGGGAAGAGCATCTTCCATTGGTGGAGTTCGCGTATAATAACAGGTTTCAATCTAGTATTGGTATGGCTCCTTTCGAAGCTCTTTATGGAAGGCCTTGTCGATCACCTACATGTTGGTGGGAATCTACGGATAAGATCTTGCTTGGGCCCGATATGGTTAGAGAGACTTCGGAGAAGATTGATTTGATTCGAAGAAGGATGAAAGCGGCGCAAGACAGACAGAAATCTTACGCGGATAAGAGGAGGATGGATCTGGAGTTTGATGTTGGGGACATGGTCTTTGCCAAAGTATCTCCATTACGGAATGTTGTTCGCTTTGGGTCCGTTGGGAAGTTAGCACCAAGATTTGTAGGACCGTTTCCTATTAAGGAAAGGATTGGGAGGATGGCATATAGAGTGGATTTACCCGAGAGACTTAATGGGGTACATGACGTATTCCATGTGTCACATTTGAGGAAGTGCCTACATGAGACCGCAGAGGTGGTAGAACCGAGCTTGCTTAGAGAAGTGGAGGTAGAGCGTGATGCGACTATTCGACGAGCTCCTACCCGCATCCTTGGGTCAGAGATTAGGAAGTTGAGAAACAGAGAGGTCGACTAGTCAAAGTGCAATGGGGAGAGGATGAGAGCAATGCTACTTGGGAGACAGAAGTGAAGATGCGTTCATTGTACCCATTCCTTTTTGAGGGTATGTCCTTTAACTTCTCCTTTATCGTTTGTCTAGTACTTATTTTATCTTTAGTATGTCCTCTCATTAGTATCTTTGACCTTTAGATAGGGTAAACCTATGGTTGAAACATGTATTTAAGACATGTTATGTTTGATGGATGCGTGTGGATGCAAGTGGTTGCTCATGGATGCATATACACACACTTTAGACACTAGATCGGCTCAGTCACTTCATAGTGCATATTGCATATAACTATGTGTAGGTAGCTATATTAATGGATGTATAATGGTTGTGCTATCATATGGATGATGCATTTTGGTGTATGGTTGTGCACACATGTAGTAATAGTATGTGTCGATAGGATTCTTTCGCATACATATTGGATGCATGGCACTATCATGGTTTGCATTAAGGAGGTCAACTGAATCAGTAGACCGCCTGATTTTGCATTAGACAGGGAACACATACACACACTTTTTGCATATGTTCATACAGCATTAGAAACTTTAAGGACGATGGATGCCAGTGTTTGATGGTTTGAGTAGATGGTTGTTTGGTTGGTAGGATACGTTTCTTGACTTAGAGATTTCGGGGACGAAATCCTTTAAGTACGGGAGAATGTAACACCCCGTATGTTGAATAACTTGTTATAATATAAATCAGGGCAGAATTAAATTTTAAAATCTGAATCAGGGGAAACGGGCTATGCCATTGCGTTTGTCTCGGAAAAATACGCGAAATAGAGTCCGAGTTTTCGAAAATCGGAGTCTGTATGACCCAGTTAAGGCCCGAAGAAGTTTTTAGAAAATTCAAAACAGATTTAAATATAAAAATTTCATATTTCAGAAGGGGCGGGAAAATTCCCGCCAGACAGAGGGTGTCGACCCTAGGGTCGACATGGGTGTCGACCCACTCCCTAGGGGTCGACCCATGGGTCGACCCCCCCTGTCGGTCTGTGTGACCAGGGTGCACTGATTTGGGAATTGGGTTGTGCTTGGTGGCTAGTGATGAGATCTGACGGCTCTAATCTAATTTAGGGTTAATCTAATGGCCTAAAACACCTAACTAATCTATAAATACACCCTAAACTACCCTAATTCATACTAAAATTGGAGACAACGTCGTTATGCCGTCAAAATGCAACTAGAAGGAGCCACCAACAAATTAAAGAGGAAGATAGCTTCTCAAATCAACTTCTAATCAACTCTAGCAACTTAATCTTCTTCTTAGGAGTGCTAATCAATAAATTGTGAGTACTATAGCCTTATTGACCAATTGTTGAAATGATTATGATAGGATATAATGAGGTTATGGCTATGAATGTGGATCAATGCAAGTTATGTTATCATATGCTATGTGTTCATGATGTTATGCAAGTTATGCAAGTCATATGATATGTGTTATGCAAGTTATGCAAGTCATATGCTATGTGTTCATGATGTTATGCAAGTTATGCAAGTCATATGCTATGTGTTATGCAAGTTATGCAAGTCATATGCTATGTGTTCATGATGTTACGCAAGTTATGCAAGTCATATGCTATGTGTTCATGATGTTATGCAAGTTATGCAAGTCATATGCTATGAGTTCATGATGCTAGTTATGCAAATCACTATGATAAACATTGATCCATTATGACACCATGATTATGCAAGTTTGGTGTTTGATTCTATGCAAGTTCATATATGATATGTTATGCAAGTTTGGTGTTTGATTATATGCAAGTTCATATATGACATGTTATGCAAGTTGGTGTTTGATTATATGCAAGTAACATGTGCAAGTTTACACCTTTGTATGATATGCATACATATGCAAGTTAACCCCTTTGTATGTCATACATACATATGCAAGTTTACCCCTTTGTATGACATAAGTAGCTTATGCAAGTTACCCTCTTTATGACATATGTGATTCATGCAAGTTTGGGTTGATTATTTATGCTAGTTGGGTTTGATACTATATGCATGTTGACACCTTTAAAACCCATGTTGATGCTAATGTTATGCAAGCTGAACCCATTGTATGTGTGATGAATCTTCCCTTTTAAGTATGTCATGTTGGCGAATTACGTGGGGAACGATGGGGTTAATATTCATGTTAATGAAATGGTGTGAAGTTGGTATGATTATGCATACCATAAAGTGGATGGACATAATTGAGTCAATTATGTACATCGTTAAATTTGTAATTAATTAGGGATAATTAATACAAATTATGGGGGGGATTAATTAGGTGTAATTAATCGACTAAGACACGAGGTTGGACCCTTTTGTAGCATAAGACTGCCCGGAACCGACCGGCAAATCCACCAGCTACAAATGATTGGCCCAATGTGAGAGGTCTTAGGCATAAACTAAATACGTGACAAGTGTAAAGACATGAGGTTAGACTCGGTTATGGCGTAAGGCTGCCCGGACCCGACCGGCAAATCCAGCTGCCATAAAAGATAGTCTAATGTGAGAGGTCTTTACAATGGTTACGTTCTTAATCAATTAAGAAACACTTAACCAGATAAGCATGTAGTGGGGCATGAGGGGTTAAGTGGGTGCCTTGGGTGGCATGTGGAAATCAAGTAAGTGCCTTGGGTGGCATGTGGAAATCTAGTGGGTTGCCTTGGGTGGCAATAGAAAATACGATTAGAATACTTAACCAAGTGGAAACATGTAATTAAACATGATTAAAGGGTTAAGTGGGATGCACTAGAAAAAGGGACAAGCTTAGGTGGGTAGCTTGTGGGGGCCCATTTCAACTAGTAACCCATATGTATCTTATTGGGCTCGACCCATGTCGAGGACAGGACAAGCGTACTGGGCTTGACTATAAGAGGCCAAAACGGGTTAGCGGTGGCAACGCAAGTCCAACGGGTTTCATATGCATGTGTGGACCCGGGCTGGTAGGTAAGACGTTGTTGCATCGTGTAGGTATAAGCCGTGCACCATTGGTTGTATCGGGTTGCCACTTTGGGGAGTGATACACCCCACTGTGGGGCTAGCACGGGTATCTACGGTAGGGAGCCGATCGCTTGGGGAGTAGTGGGTATACCTAGTGGAGATAGGGGCAGACGACACCTATGTAGTCAGCTAGGGGTACACGAAACTACTGGGTAAATTTTCTAAGTCCTTGGGTGTGATCAACCTTTAAGTAGGAATGACTGGTGTGGTGCAGTTAGTAATTACCCTTGGGTGGGTAGATGCGTCTTTACCGTTATCTTAGTTCATCCTATGTCTAGTTGGCTGCTTAGTGTAGTCATTTATCCCTAGTCATCACCGTACCAAGTTTATATCATACCCTAATTACTTTAATGATTGTATTGTTAAAGTTATAGGGCTCACTCAGACTTATGTCTGACCCCGTTGTTTTTATCTTTTTCCCAACCCTCAGGTTCTCAGAGTGGGCCTAGCACTAGTGGGCTTTAATCAGATTTCTTTATATGTCTTTTGGAGCTTGGACGTTGATGTAAAGCCCAGCTTATCTTTTCTATTATGGCTATTGTTCATGTAGTGGGATTATGTACTTATGTTTTTATCAGGATGGATATTTAGTACTTGACTCTTTTATGGTGTTGTAACTAAACATGTTTACTGTAACGACCCGTGTTTTTCGACCATTTGAATATGAATATTTAAATTAGTTTTAAATAGTATATTGGGAATATTAATGGAATTTAATATTTAATTCGTTATTAAAAACGAAGTTGAACGTTATATAATTTATATAATATAAAATCGAGCTTGAAAATGGCGTGCAGTTCGTAAATTTGAGTTTTGAACTTCAACTGAGAATACAGAATTCGATTTAAGTCGGATTTCCGTAAAACAAGACACGTTTGAACCGTATTGACGATAATTTTCATATGAAAGAAAAAATCTAGGTTTCGTGTTATAGTTTGATAGTTATGGCCAAATCAAATTTTGAAATAGTCGCTATGGAAAATCGTTATTAAATTTTAGGCCTTTAAAGTAGCCGTTTTGCAAACGAACTCTGTTTTCGGCGAAACCAGTTCCGTTGAGTTCGTATCGTCGATTAGAGTCAGAATATATATATAGTTTGTTATTTTTAGAGATCGAGAAATTTGGCGTTAAAAAGGGTAGGGCGGTTCGGGGTAAAAACAGCTTACCGGGGCAACAGTCTCAGAATGCGACGAAATTAGTGCCGATGGGTTCGTATCAAAAAGTTATTGTCGATGTTCGCAGTTTCGAGTTGATTTGATTTATCTGGTGACCGTAGAAAAATTAAACATGTGTTCATTTCTGGTTTCATAAAGGAAAATTTTCCATACAACCTCGGATTTCGACGAAACCTGTCCCATTGGATCCGGAATATCTTTTTACACTAAGATTAGCTTTTTATCAGAAAACGAAAGTCGTATAAAAGGATTTGTTTTGTGGAAAGCTTCGTGTAAATGGGGATATATATTAAAATAATAAAAATCATGTCCACATTCACTATTCTTGCGGTCACATTTCTTTCTGATTTCTTCCCCCGCAAACCTTTTATTTTTTTCTTGTCTGCCAAACTACTATACCTTGCCGACCAAGGGTTTGATTTCCAACCACCGTACACACTTATATCAGCTACTCTATTTTCTTTGCACAGCTATAACCTAGACAGCTTGCTCCCCACGTATTTCTCTCCTATATATTGACTTCTCTCCATTCGCAACTGAAGCTTTCCTCTTATTTACAAACTCTCTCCTCTCGTTAAAAAAAAAAAAAAAAAAAGGATCCTGGAAACCGGAAGGGTACAGTTAATTAACGCCTGGGGTTGAATTCGAACAGTGGAGGAATCAAAAGAAGACAATCAGCTCGTTCAAATTAAAGGCAGTAAAAGGATTCTTGACCACCGTGAGACCAACCTGCTGCGTAATTTAAGAAGTAAAATCGTTGGCCCTGGGTATCTTAAACACAATTAATTAGTTTAATTAAATCAGTTAATTATATGGTAAAACTTTAAACATTTGTTTCCATTCACGAACAGGCTTGGTGATGAACAATGAAGCGGATACAGTCGGCGGCCTTCTTTGTATAGAATGACGTCAACAAAGCAAAAAGGAATCGGGCACAAGCAAATAGGAAAATATAGCGGGTTCCCTTTTGAGAACCGGGGAAAAACGAATACTTATTGAAGTTCAAATCCAATACGATGTAGAAGAACAAGGAAAAACTATCAGACCTGTTGGGTTCTGAACAAAGCGACCACCAATGTTTCGGTAGCCAATGGAAGTGACGGCATAACAAAAGTTTATTCGTTCTCTACCATTATCAGATGGTGCGAGGAAAGGGAAACATGACAACCTTGCTTTATTCTAAACGTAATCAAACCTATTATGTTGGAGCCCTATCATTGAATCGTACATTATGGAACCAGCATGGTCGGAGTTGGAGACTGGTGGAATTTATTGTTAAATTAAATTCAGTTTAATTTAATAGGAGCTGAAACCGAACCGCTTTAGCAACAACAGGGAATCAAGGTGAGTTAAACTCACTCAGTTACCCTTTTTATATTTTATATAAATTGGGTGTTTTTATTCTGTGTGCTCTGCTTGCCAATGGTTGACTATTTTGCTAGTTATACATTGATCTGTTAGTTTAACCGATGAAATTAAACCGTGTTTAATTTCAGTGAAATACCAAACCGTTATTTTTAACGTTTGGTCCCAATAAAGGTAACTCACCTTGGTTGGTCACGTTTATTTATAAACGTGTTTAAATGATTGAATTGTTTGAATTGCTTATGGTTGATGTTAAATGGTCGTTATTTAATTTATCAGTTAAACAAAACTGAACCGTCTGATTTGAGATAACCATTGGAATACAGGGAAGAACAGGTTGGAGGGATCCAACCGGATTCCTCAAATGTATTATTTATTTTCATATGATCATATATGAACTGATCTGTTTGTGTGATTGATTTGATGGTTGATTATTGACTGGATATTCAACATCTGTTTGGTTTAAACCAATGAGCGATATTGGTTAAGTGTTTGGCAGAGTATGGCCTTTAAAACCAATCGAGTTATAGATATTGATTCACCGACAGGTGAATCGATAGAGTTGAGATTATAAAATTTATTTTATAACCAGAGTTAGGTTTGAATTATATATTTGAATAAAAGTTATTTAAGAGAAATAAATAAATATTTTATTTGTTTAAGACTTTGATTTGTTATGAAGTTATTTTGCAAAGCAAATGCTGATGTTAATCAGATTTACCAGTTGAAGAATAAGAAATGAATTAAATGGTTAAACCTTGGAAAATTGTTTTGTAAAGAAAACAAATAATTAGAATCTATCTAAATTAATTATATTTTTAATTAATTTAAAGCGAGGATTGTTGAAATCGGTTAATGAGATAATCGAGTTTTTGAGTTAATTAAATCGACCGTTTGAAATTAGAATTGTTTATCAAGTTAATATGTTTCGACTAAAATAGTTAAACGAATATTGTTTGAATTTAAATAAGGATTTAAAAAAAGGATTTAGTAGTTAATTTAGTTAATAAAGGGATTAACTACTAAAGTAGTTAATGTTTGAAATGAGTTATTATTTTAATTAATGATAAATTTAGGAAGATATTTTTAAATAGGAATTCATTTAAAAAGTGACCGAATGTGAGATGCAAGCCAATTGAATGGTGAAAGGAAATAAACGTACTCAATTATATGAATTAAGTGAAAGGAGATTACGATAAAAAGGGTTTATTATAAACCAGAGGTTTTAAGTGAGATTCAAAGTGTTAAGACGTTAATTTTACATTAACGTTATTTGAAAACGAGATCTAGTAAAAAGGAGAATTTTAAATGAAATTTCAAAAATGGGAAATTGAATATATTTATTCGAGATAGAATTAGCCAAACATAATTATTGGGCTAAGTTGCCATTTCGTACGACTGCTAGCGTAATTCGCAGGGCTGCAGATAGCCTACGGCGGTCGGATGTTTCCTGAGGGAATCAGGCGTAACCGTTGTGATCGCTGTGATCTAGAGTCAAGCGAATGGGGTTAAGACGAATGTTAATTAATCAATTAGAGTTATTCAAATATCGTATTGTTGAATATTAAAAGAATTGGAAGTTTCAATTTAACAAAAAGTAAATCAGTTTTGTTAAAGGCCAAGTGATGCTGAATACTGAACCAGTGAACTCGTTGGAGTGTCATGATTGAAACACTGTATATTTTGATAGTTAAAACACCGACTATCAAATTTGTCCAATACGATTGTTGGTATGGAAAGACCGGGATCGAATTTATTCGAAAACCATTCCGACCAACAAATACGTGAAGATATCAGAAGATGGTCGAGATGGTGCTGTGAAGACCATTGATTTTCACAAACGGAAGAACCACTAATATTCTCTGCCTGGCAAGCAGAGATAAACTGTGATTTTGTCGTAGTTGGAATCTACGGGGTTGCAAGGACTTCTCGCCACTGATCCATGGGGTGATTCCTATATGGATGTGGTAGGAGAGTGCCTTCGGTTCATCCTGTTCCTGGATGACATGTATGGACGAGTGTCTGACAGAGTATTTCCAAAGGGTCACGTACGTTGATTTCTTCAAACGTACGATAGTTGTTGGCAGGAAATTGCCATTCTCTAGCTTTCAGCTAGGGTATTTTTGTGGACGTCAATTAGTGATATCTGACGGATCTGACGATGTGGCATTCAAAGTAAATGGCGACCAGATGTCAAGAGTTAATTCTGGCCTCAAGCCTCATCAGCCGGGAAATGACAAAAATCGGGCAGGCAGCATGGCTATGTGGGTCGCTCCCATTAGGGTGTATGATCACCTATCTAGAGGAAATCCTATTTGTTTCTTAATCTATGTTTCGATGCTGTCCCTTGTCGGGAGACGGTTGCTGATCCCAACCGTCGGTGATATACATTCGATACTCTCAAGCGAAATGAGGGGTCGGTCATGTGAGGGCCGGGTTGCAAGAAGTTCTTGTTGAACCCAGTGTATTCGTCTCTAGAGATACACGATCGGAAGGTGGACCCATACCTTGTCAAGTCGGAATCCAATTTCCAATAAGCACCTGCGGGTTTTGATTGTATACTATATATGTGGAGCGTGAGATGCAAGCGTTCCACTAGATAGATATTTACTTGTATTTAGACATTATTATAATATCAGAAAAGATATTGGTTTCAAAAATGTTTTGGGTTATCGTAAGGTAAAAACCGTCCGTGTTTATGTGTGGGTTTGGTCTTACGATTATCCTTTTCTTTTGAAAGATTTTTGAACTCTAAAATCAGGATTGGATGATTTACCCTTATTACTGTGCGAGTTTATCTCACTCTGGTTCACCAGACTGACCCGGTGTTTTGTAAATGCTCGGGTTAGACCGGGTTGTACAGGTTCAGGTTATCGACTGCTGTGAAGAGACGAGCTGGAAGAGTCCAGACGTATGATATTACTATTCCGCTGTGTGTTATATGAGGACAGATTAGTATCACTGTCCAGATGTGTACTCTGATATTGTAAGTATTTCAAAAGCTTTCAATAAAGGTTATTTCTGTATTATATTTTGTTCCGCTGCGATGTAAGACTCTGTGTGGTGTTTCTTCTTCTTCTATTCTAATATTTCTATCTTATCTATTCTCACCCTCTAACTTCTTTCTATTAATGATCTGGAATGTTCGATGTCTGAATGATCAACATGATAGTTTGATGTTGATTTTCGGAGTCGAAAATCCCGGTTCGTTACATTTACCTTCTGCTGCAATGAAATGATGTTTTAGATTTTCAAGTATTATTTATATCTGTCTTGTTGTAATTTTTCTGTTCTATATTCACTTAAAATACTCCATCGAAGTTAAGGCATTCCCTTAGTGAGTGACCTTAGCGGGTGTGGGGTGTTACAATATTGCTTCTGTAGCAAAGAATTTTAGAAAGTTTCTAAAATATAGAAAAGGCCAGAGCAAGAATATGAAAAAGAATTCATCAAAAGAACCTGGCCCTGCAATGATGGAATGCTTTAATTGTCACAAGACCGGACATTATCAAAAGAATTGTCCAGAATTGAAGAAAAATCACAAAAAGGAAAAACCAAAGAGACGAGCTTTTTCAGTCACTTGGGATAATTCGAATTCATCTTCTGAAAGTGACAACGACAGTGACATTGAGCAAGCAAACGTATGATTCATTGCTAAGGATATTGATGTAAGTGATTTTACTTTTGATGAATTAGTAGAAATTATTACTGAAATTTTAGAATCTAGAAAAATGTTTAAGAAAAAGTTCAAAGAAGCTAACTAAAATAAAAGGAAAGTAGAATTTGAGAGAGATCTTTTAAAAGATGGAAAAAGAGATTTTAGAAGACGAGATTAGAAAATTACAAGAATCTCTTTTAGTTGCAAATTCTCAAATTTCTATGCTGAGTTAAGAAATTGAGACTCAAAAGAATAAAAATGATTTATTAACTTCTGAGAATCATGATTTAAACAATAAGGTTAAAATTATAGAATTAGAAAATTTTAGTTTAAAAGTTAAATTAGAAAGCATTTTTAAGAATGTTAACCATTTTAATAAAGGTAGAGAGAATGTATCTAAAATATTAGAAAATTCTTAACCAGCTTTAGTAAAAAGGGACTAGGATATGATCAAAAATTTAAATCTAAAAAGAAATCCAGTTCTATGAAATCTAATATTAAACTGGTAATTTCTAGTAGTAGATTAAATATTTCTACTAAGAAAAACTACTCGGGAAATATTAAAATATGGGTTCCAAAAACCAATAATGTTCTTATTAGAAATAAATATATTAAGAATTTTGTAGATTCTGTTCATAATAATGATAATTATATTTTCTACAAGGATCCTAAACCCTCTTGGGTTTGGCTGCCTAAGATTTAACCCCTAGGTACCTAACGGAGGAAGTGGGTACCAATAAAAATTTAAATTATTTTTTGCAGGTCCCACTCAACAAAAACAGAGGGAAATGGATACTAAACAGTGGTTGCTCAAAACACATGATAGGAGATGCTAACAAATATCATTTACTCAAAAGGAGGAAATGTCACGTTTGGAGATAGTTCGAAAGGATATATCATCAGCAAAGGCGATATGAGCAATTACGAAATTCATGGGGAGCAAATACTCAGGAGGAGAAATTTGAATATGTTGTCATCAATCAAAAAGGGGGAGAAGTCACTGCTTTCCCGCGGTTTCGGCTCCTCTGCAGATGCAATAGCAACCTCGGTCTTAGGTTAAAGGCTCTCTGATCTCAATGCCTCTCCCATAATGGATTCGAAAGTCTCATCGATATGGTTTATAAGTTTTTCTCCCAAGTACTTATCTAGGCTAGTGATCAACTTCTCATTTTTCTTCTCGGCAATATCGATAAAAGATAATCCATATTTCAATAAGATATCGAATTCAACAATATATTCCAAGACTGCACTACTATTCTGCTTAAGTTCCAAAAATTTCCTAAACAATTCTGATTTCAGAGCGGATGGAATAAACTTATCACTGAAGCGAGTCTTAAACTGATTCCAAGTAACTTGATCCTCGGGAGTAGCCGTTTTAATGACATTCCACCAATTCATACCCCGTCCTTGAAGTTAATGCGATGCTAACTTTCTCTTCATTGGATCATCTATTCCCAAATCATCGAAGATGCGCTCACAACTATCCAGCCAATCTTGAACCACCATAGCTGATTCCGTTCCATGGAACAGCTTCCCACCAAGACTAGTATATTCCTTGTTAAGCTTGGCGAAATCGGCTCTAGGCGCCTGCATTACTGCACCATCACCGTTAGCAGCATTAGAAACTGCTCTCTGAGCATCCCTAAGCATCTCTCGCATGAAGGCAGTAAACATCGACCTTATGTCAGGGACGTTCCCATTGTTGGCTCCTGAACCCGTACTCCTCGTATTTCGGCTCATCGCTCAATCTGTAAAGAGAAAACGATTAACCATCTCCTTAGTGGAAACTCACCATTTAAAAATAAATGTAGTATATTTGATTCAAATCAAAGTCTTGTTTTTGAAGGAAATCAAGATAAAAATATTTATATTTCAAATATGGCAATTAATAATAATCCAAGTATGTGTTTGCTAGCCAAGGATAATGATCCTTTGTTATGGCACAAACAATTTTGTCATATTAATTTTAAAACAATAAACAAGATATCTAAAAATGATCTTGTAAGAGGATTACCCAAAATAAAATTCAAAACTAAAAATTTATGCGATGCTTGTCGACTTGGAAAGTTAACCAAATCTTCTTTTAAATCTAAAAAGGTCATATCAACCTTACAACCACCTGAATTACTACACATGGTTTTATTCGGACCACTCAAGTTCAGTCCATAAATTATAGTAGATATATGTTTGTAATTGTTGATGACTTTTCGAGATACACTTGGACTATGTTTTTAAAGAATAAAGCGATACTTTTGAAATCTTTAAGAACTTCATCAAACAAATTCAAAATTTAACTGACTTAAAAATAAAGAACGTACAAAGTGATCATGAAGGAGAATTTGAGAATGAGAAATTTGATTTGTTTTGTCAAAAGAAAGGAATTTTTCATAATTTCTCTTTTTCTAGAACTCCACAACAAAATAGAGTTGTAGAACATAAAAGTAGAACTTTACAAGAATGTGCCAGAACATTGTTAAATGGAAGTACACTTCCAAAACATTTTTGGGCTGAAGCAGTTGCAACAGCTTGTTATGTTATGAATCCTGTTTCTATCTGACCTCTTACTAAAAACGCTCGATACGAGCTTTTCACTGGTAGAAAACCAGATATATCTTATTTCAAAGTTTTTGGTTCAAAATTCTTCATTTTAAATACAAAAGGTTATCTTGGAAAACTTGATTCAAAATCTGACGAAGGAATATTTTTAGGATATTCCGAGCGTAGCAAGGCTTATCGTATTTTCAGTAAGAGAATCGGTAAAATAGAAGAATCACTTCATGTTTCGTTTGATGAATATATTATTCAAATTCATTTAATTAAGATATTATGAAAAATAATTCTTCTCATGACGATGATATTGATATATATATATATAGAGAAGATGAAAATATTGTTCATAATAACATAGAAAACAATATTACAGAAAATCAAGATAATATCGAAAATCAAAATTTTCCTATTAATGAAGTTAAATCTCCACCATGGATATTACGGGATCATCCAACTCAAAATATTATTGGAGAAATAACTTCAAATGTAAGAACAAGAAGTCAACTTAATTTAGTAAGTAATGTGGCCTTCTTATCAAATATCGAACCTAAAAATCCTAAAGAAGCATTGACAGATGAAAACTGGATAATTGCCATGCAAGAAGAATTAAATCAGTTTGAACGTAATGAAGTCTGGGAATTAGTTCCAAGTCCAAGTGATCAAACTATTATTGGGACAAAATGGGTTTACAAAAATAAAGCAGATGAATTGGGTAATATTACTAGAAATAAAGCTGGACTTATTGCACAAGGTTACAATCAAGAAGAAGGCATAGATTATGAAGAAACTTTTGCTCCAGTCGCACGACTAGAAGCAATTCGAATTCTATTAGCATACATTTGTCATCATAACTTTAAACTATACCAGATGGACATTAAAAGCGCTTTCTTGAATGGTTATATTAAAGAATGAGTATATGTTGAACAACCTCCACTATTTTCTCATGAAAAATTTCCTGATCATGTTTTCAAACTGAAAAAGGCATTATATGGTTTGAAACAAGCACCTCGTGCTTGGTATGAACGTCTCAAAACTTATTTATTAGATTCAGGATTTCAAATTGGAAAGGTTGATCAAACACTTTTTATTAAGAAAGATAATAAAGATATTCTAATAGCGCAAATATATGTAGACAACATTATTTTTGGATCAACAAACGATCAATTATGTCAAGAATTTTCAAAAATAATGACCAATGAATTTGAAATGTCGCACATGGGAGAACTATCTTACTTTCTAGGTTTGCAAATTAAACAATTATCAGATGGAATTTTCATTAATCAAGAAAAATATTGTACTAATCTAATAAAACGTTTTGGAATGGAAAACACTTCAAGTAAACTTGCACCAATGAGCACGATGACAGACTTAGATAAAGATGAAAGTGGTAAAAGTGTCGATCAAAAGTTATATCGAAGTATGATAGGTTCACTTCTGTATTTAACTACTAGTAGAACGGATATTATGATGAGTGTTTGCTTATGTGCTCGTTTTCAAGCTAATCCAAAAGAATCACATTTGAGGGCAGTTAAACGTATATTACGTTATCTTAGCAGTACCAAAGATTTTGGGTATTACTATCTGTGAGACTGTTCCTTCGAATTAGTCTCATATAGTGATGCTGATTTTGGAGAATCACAGACGGATCATAAAAGTAAAAGTGGAACATGTCACTTTATTGGTAAATCACTTATATCTTGGTTTAGCAAGAAACAGAATTGTGTTTCACTGTCAACATGTGATGCTGAATATATATCTGCTGCACTAGCTTGTGCTTAAGTAATATATGTGCAGCAAACACTAAAAGACTTTAACATAAACTTATCTAATTCCACAATTTATTGCGACAATACAAGCACAATAAATTTATCTAATAATCCGGTAAACCATTCTAGAGCTAAGCACATTGATATAAGACATCATTTCTTGAGAGATAATATTGAAAAATAAACCATTAATTTAGAGTTTGTAAACTCAGAAAATCAAATTGCTGACATCTTTATAAACCCCTTTTAGAGAATTCTTTCATAAGACTTCGACGAGAATTAGGAATTGTGTAATGACCCGGATATTTCGTCGGTTAAATTTGAATATATAATACGTTTTAAATATTTATTTGATAAATTAAATGAATATTTATATTAAGTTATCAGTTTAATAATCAATCTTGATTTAATATCGAATATATTAAATCATCGCAATGCGAAAACAAAATTCAGTTCGAGATTTAAAACTGAATTAAATACAGTTCAGACTTCTGTTCGAATTCGAATAATAATATTAATTTATTATCGCAGAATTTATTGTTTTAAATATAAATTATACCAATTTAAATTAATATCTTCCACAGACGATCGAACTGGACTTCGATACTTATCCCAGTGTGTTTAGAATAGCGGTTTTACCCTAGAAATGGCAGTGGTTGGGTTCAAAAAAGGAGTTCGGAGTCAAGGGGTACTTTATTTTAAAGGATACCGAAATAAAATATCTTCTTGGGTGGATGGAAATAAAACAATGAGGCAAAAGGAAAAAGGGGTGCACCCTGTCCATTGAAGAACCGCACCCTCTCCATGGTTTAAAACAAGTCCACGATCAGTGTTTTCCCCTACTTAAACAAATAGAAGTCTGTCCCTTTTAAAATTGAAATCCCCAATCCAAATATATACCGCTCCTCTCTAAATCTTCCTTCATCCCATTTCCTCGAATCGGAGACATCGCACCAATCTTCTGAAGCACGGTAGGGAAGTCGCGAGTCCCCTGTAGCTGTTTCAGATGAGAGGCACACGAGAGTTTCGGCGTTGCGAGGTTGAAGTTGATGAGATCGACAGTCGATTTCAGGAAGCAACGGAGGTTGTTGAGTTCGATTTCAGCAATTGCGAGGTCGGGTTGAATTCGCGATGACCAGAAGGGTTTGGTGCAAGTCGATGTCGCGACTTTTCTGGGGCTCGATTACATTCCAGAGGTGCTCGCGATGTAGGGCTTTGAGCAGTCGACATGAAGACTTCGACTTTAGGTGATTCGATGATTCAAATTCTACCTGGGGAGATTGTGGTTCGAACAAGGTTGGTTGTTAAGGGAATTGGGTTGTGTTTGCTGTTTCACAGTGAAGGAGGGGGTTGAATTCAAACCAGGGGTTGAGGTGCCAGTAAGGTGTTTGAGTGAAAGCTCCAATGGTGGGTTTGTTTTGCTGGAAGTTTGTTTGTTGAATGGGAGGTCAGGGCCTAAACCGTATAAAGGGGAAGTGGGTGATGGTTTTTCAGTAGTGGATTGAGAAGTTTGGATTTGTGCTTTTTGAAAGACAATGGTCGGTTGATCGAAGAGAAATAGAGGGAGTCAGTTGATATGAGTTGTTCGTTCATCTCGGTTGCAGGCGCGATGTCATAGAAGAATTCATAGTGGATTAGTAAGGTAATTAATTTATTTAAATGAAAATAATTAAGTAAAAATTAATTATTTTTTTAAATTGAAGCTTACATAAATTATACTTTATTCATACGAGGTCCGATGGTAACAAAACAAGCAACATCAAAATCGTATCATCAAATAATGCAAGCTGAAGTTGGTTTGAGATTTTTCAGAATCAATTGGTAAGTTTAAAATTTAATCAAACGTCATTCGATTTATATTTAGAGTGGGAATGAGCTGCTATAAAATCACGGTGAGTAAATCTCACTCAGCTTTTAGTTAGAATTATTTTTATATCGTTAAAAATAATTGTTTGTTGCTTGTTGAGTGCTTTCTGATTGTTTGAAATATATTAGTTATTTAGGGTTGATGATTGGATTGATTCCCGCAGTACCATTAGCGGATGCCCGCAGTATCATTAGCGGATGACCCTATACGCCCCACGCTATGATAGTGGATGACCTTCATACCACGATATCCTGCCTCGAAGCAGGATGGGTATTACTATGTTGACTAACATCTGTGGGTGCAGGAAACAGGTTGGAGGAATACAACAGGATTCCTCAAAAATATATTATCTGTTTGTTTATTTGTTTGCATATATACTGTCATATATGCTGTGTTATAAAACCTGAAATAAATAATTGGTTGTTTGGTGTATAAATATCACTGGGCCTAAGTGATAATTTATAAAAATATCCTGAAAGGGATAATTGAGATTTAAAAGGGAAATTCTATTTTTCTAAAATAGAATTTGAATTTTTAAATAGATTTGAAATGTAAACTTGTTTTAAAGAAATAAAACAAGAAGTTCCTTTATAAACGAAGTTTATAAATAGTTCTTTTATAAACGAAGTTTATAAATGAAGTGAAAAGAATTATCATTGGATAATTCAGAAATAAAAATACAAGTGTGAAATTGAAAGGGAAATCTATTTTCCAAAAGTAGAAATATAAATTTCAAAAGGAATTGAAATCGAGACTTGTTTAAAGAATAAATATGGAATTTGAATATAGAAGTTGAATATATAATTGAATATATAAAGTGAAAATAGAATTTGAATAAAGAAAGTTTGAAATAAAATTTGAATTGAAATAGAAATTGAATTGAATATAGAAATTCAAATGGAATTCAAATATAGAATTTGAATATAGAATTGAATGTAGAAAGTGAAAATGGAGTTAGAATATTTGGAATTTAAATAGAGTTGAAATAGAAATTGAATATAGAAATTCAAATGGAATTCAAATATAGAATTTGAATATGAAAAATATAAAGGAAATTCAAATATAGAATTTGAATATAGAAAGTGAATTGGAATTTGAATATATGATTCAAATAGAGTTGAATTGGAATTTGAATATAGAATTCAAATAAAAGTGAAATAGACTAAAGAGTTAATTAACAAATTAATTAACGAATTAAGTTAAACGATCGGGTATAGTTGAATTAAATTAGAAATGTATGGATATACATGAGACAGATTTGGAATAAAGTATAGAAGTGAAATAGATAGAGTGCTCGACAAAAAGGTACGTATTTAATTCATATATGAGATTTTATGCGCCGTATCGGCAAGCCGCTTGGCCTTTTCTTTTTCTTTTGGAATGGTAAGGGCCATGGGAGGCTATTTGAAATATCCCGATGCTCCCGGTACAAAGGAGGTTATGGCAAATTTTACCGAAAATTTAAGGAGTTAGAATATTTTTAAGATAATTTGATAGATAGAAATCAATGTATCGATATATATAGAAGTCGATAAGAAAACAAACTTAGAAATAGAATAGTAAAATCAAAAAGGAAGTATAGGAATAAAATCTAGTAAGAATAGAAAGAGAAAGTGTACGTGTTTAAAAGTGAATAAGTAGTTGTATGGTATCGATTATTCGAGTTAGTAGTCATATTTGTTTTGACGTTATAAATGTTATTCAGTCAAGGTCTGAGAGGTAGTTATACCCCAACTTGATTGATTTCATTATTAACAAATAAATAGTAAGATTTCAGGCTCGAAAATCAATGTTGGATAAGAGTTAGTAAAATATAGTATTTGGGTTGTCGTAACGATGTTTTACACAACATCCGTTTTAACCCAAATAAGTGTAAGCTTGGAAATATTATAAAGAATATTTCCAGAGTATAGAAATAAATGAGATCGGAAAAGAGATAAGTAATTGGAATATTTTCCAATTATAAATAGCATATATTTTCTAAAGTTTAGAAAATAAAGGAAGGCGATATTCAGAAATGTTTTCCAAATAACGTAAAAGGCCAATATGGTTATTGAAAATATTTGGTTAACAAATATTGATAAAGAAATAGAGAAGTGGTTTAATTAATGGAATATTAATTAAGAGCTCAGTGATTGTTTGATAATTGGATGAATACTTGTTTTCTTCGATAGTTAAATAATCGACTATCGAAACACTTGTTTTTATTCGATAGTTAAATCACAGACTATCGAAGTTTTGACCATCGTTGTCAATATGGAGAGACCGGATGGATTATTATCCAAAGAACCACTCTGTATTGGCATAAGCGTTGCGAATCATATATGCCAAAGAAAATTGAAGACGGAGTAAAGTGCAAGGGCTATTGTATAAGTCTTAGATAACTGTGCCTAAGATGGATGTACTGAATAGTGCCTTCGGTTCATCCTGTTCCTGGATGACTTGTATGGATGAATGTCTGACAGAGTATTTCAAGAAAGGTCACGTACATTGATTTCTTCAACCGTACCAAGAGTGGAAGCGGAGAAGGAAACTTCTTTAGCTAACACGTAATGTACTGTTGTAGACGTCAATTAGTGATTTTCGATGGATCTGACAATGTGGCATTCGAAGTGAATCTAATGTGATGATAAAGCGTAACCTCAAGCCTCATCAACCGGTAAATGACAGAAATCGGGCAAGCAACATGGCTGTCTAGGTCACACCTATTAGGGTGTGTAATCACCTGATCTAGAGTTTCATTTACTTCTAAAAATCTATTGTTGATGCTGTCCCATTCGGGAAACGGTTGCTGATCCCAACCGTTGGTGATATACATTCGATACGCTCAAGCGAAATGAGTGGTCGGTCATGTGTGGCTAAGTTGCAAGATGTTCTTATTGAACTCGGTGTATTCTCCTCTAGAGATATACCAGTGGAAGGTGGTTCCATACCTTGTCATAGTTGGAAATCCATTACCCAATAAGTGCTTGCGGTTTTGATTGTATATTATATATGTGAAACGTGAGATGCAAACGTTCCACTAGATTGTTATTTACTTGATTTAGACATTATTATAATATCAAAAGAGTTTTGATATAAAGCTATCGTTCCTTTCAAAAGGGATTTTTGAAAGTTAAATCAAGTATTTGGATTCTCATAAGGGAAAGACCCGTTCCGTGTTATACGGCGTGGTCTTATGAGATATCATTTAGTTTTCTGAAACTGTTTTAAGCTGTTTACTCATACCAGTCCCATGACTAACCCGAAGTTTATTTTGTTTTGTTCTACCTAAACTCTTGGGTGCCTAAATTTGTATGGGCAGTCAAGTAGTTCAGGATTTTACAGGTCTATCTAAAGGAGCTTGGAGCAGGAGGCTTCAACGTTAGTTATATAGAGTTTTGTTCCGCTATGTTGTAAGTGTTGTACTCTGATAAGTGTATGTTATACAGTTGAAATTTTGTATTTCAAAAGATATGATATATTATATTTTGTTCCGCTGCGATGTGAGATTCTGTGTTGTTATTGTTGTTCTTCTTCTACCTTTTTCTTCTAAAAAAATGATTCGTATTTTCGTGATATTTGGGTTGGACGTATGATGTATATAGTCAACTCTGATGTTGCGGATTTTTGGGTCATTACAGTTGGTATCAGAGCTTAGGTTGAGCGAATACCTAGGCTTGTTGGTATGTGCTCATTAGAGATAGGATCAGTAGTATCCTAGAATGAGTTGAGTGTATATATATACGAGAGAGCGTATTTGTTATTTGATATAAAAACCGTTTTATATTGTGTTGATTAGTCTGTTGAGTGGCGTATGAATTCTGATCGAATTGTGGGACGCCACGATGTCGATAGGAGTTTATAAACACTTGAACAGAAGATTGGACACGATGTTGTCTTAACTGGTTGGGTTGATTGTTAGGATTATAATCAAATTAGATTATAAAAACTGAAATAGTTACATATATAACCAATGGAATTTGTATATGAAATCAAGTATACAAATGTGATAAATTGTAATTGAATTCCAACCAGAATTCAGAATTTAAATCCTGGGGAGTTGGAAAATATTTTCCGAATTTTATTAAAATAATATAGCTTTATTTTGTAAGGATTTTTGAATAAAAATCATTTGAATGGATTTTGAATATGATAAAGCACTGAACTCACATCAGTGGCTGGGAAATAATTCTAATGAGGGTCGCGACATCATCAGTGTTCATTTTCGAGTTTCTAAGTGATGAATTGCTGCCTTAGAAAAGTTTTGATGGAAATTCGTTTGAAAAGAAAACAAGTTGTTTGAAAATTCAAATGTTTTGAATTTGAGATAGATATAAAGATATGTATATATTTATATTACTTCAAAGGAGTTTTGAAATAAAACCCTAGGACTTTGAATGATTGAAATTAAATTTAACTTAAGTAAGTTAAATAGATCGAAATGAATAAATTGAGTGAATGAAATATGAATTGGGTGTGAATAAAGGAAAAACCAAAAGAATATAAAAAGAAAATATATTTGTAAAACAAATATAAAGGAAATATATTTGTAAAAAAAATACAAAGGAAGTTATGTGCAAACAAATAGAAGGAGAAATATTTGTAAAAACATTTACAAATAGAATTTAAAAGCAAATATTTGTAAAACATTTACATATAGATTAAATGGAAATATTTATTCATAGAAAATAAATAGAATGTTATAAATGAGATATTTATTTGTTAAATAAATAGAATTTAGTCAAAGGAATATTTAGAAGATGAATAGAAAATGGAAATATATTTTTAACAGATAAATAGAAAAAATTAATTTATAAATAACAGTTTATAAATTAAATTAAATATAAGTCTGAACTTATATAGAGAAGAGATATTGGTTTTTAACAACGATAGTTTTAAATAGAAGGGGTACACGACACTTGTATAAGTGAAGTAACGTTATTAAAGAGAACATTTATAAAGTGAAGAACCGTTACTAAAAGTAAATCTTTATAAATGAATAAACGTTATCCAAAAGGAGTTAATCGAATATAGTTTATTCGAATAGAAATAAAGGAGTTAATCGAATATAGTTTATTCGAATAGAATTAAAGGAGTTAATCAAATATAGTTTATTCAAATAGAGTTAAAGGAGTTATCGAATATAGCTTATTCGGAAGGAGTTAAGTGAAAAAAGCTAATCAAATAGGGTTAATCGATAAGAGTTAAATCAAATAGAGTTAATTGATAAGAGTAAATTGAATAGAGTAAATCAAATATAGTTTATTCGAAGAAAGGTTTTCGAATCTAGTTATTCGAAAGAGAGATTATCGAATATAGTTATTCGAAGGGAGGAGTTATCGAATAGGGATTTATTCGAAAGAGAGTTACGTAAGGAAGTTTGAATGTTGAGTATCAACATAAGTGTTTTTTAAAAGTTAATGGGTTTGTAGCACTTTTTCTACCTTAGCAATTTCGAGGACGAAATTATTTTAAGTGGGGAAGAATGTAATGACCCAGATATTTCGTCGGTTAAATTTGAATATCTAATACGGTTTTAAATATTTATTTGATAAATTAAACGAATATTTATATTTAGTTATCCGTTTAATAATCAATCTCGATTTGATATCGACTATATTAAATCATCATAATGCGAAAATATATTTCAGTTCGAGATTTAAAACTGAATTAAATACAGTTCAGACTTCTGTTTGAATTCGAATAATAATATTAATTTATTATCGCAGAATTTATTGTTTTAAATTTAATTTATACCAATTTAAATTAATATCTTCCACAGACGATCGAAATGGACATCGATACTTATCCCAGTGTGTTCAGAATAGCGGTTTTACCATAGAAATGGCAGTGGTTGGGTTCAAAAAAGGAGTACGGAGTCAATGGATACTTTATTTTAAAGGATACCGAAATAAAATATCTTCTTGGGTGGATTGAAATAAAACAACGAGGCAAAAGGAAAAAGGGGAGCTCCCTGTCCATTGAAGAACCGCGCCCTCTCCATGGTTTAAAACAAGTCCACGATTAGTGTTTTGCCCTACTTAAACAAATCGAAGTCTGCCCCTTTTAAAATTGAAACCCCCAATCCAAATATATACCGCTCCTCTCTAAATCTTCCTTCATCCCATTTCCTCGAATCAGAGACATCGCACCAATCTTTTGTAGCACGGTAGGGAAGTCGCGAGTCCTCTGTAGCCGTTTCAGATGAGAGGCACACGAGAGTTTTGGCACTACGAGGTTGAAGTTGATGAGGTCGACAGTCGATTTCAGGAAGCGACGGAGGTTATTGAGTTCGATTTCAGCAATTGCGAGGTCGGGTTGAATTCGCGATGACCAGAAGGGTTTGGTGCAAGTCGATGTCGCGACATTTCTGGGGCTCGATGACATTCCAGAGGTGCACGCGATGTAGGGCTTTGAGCAGTCGACATGAAGACTTCGACTTTAGGTGATTTGATGATTCAAATTCTACCTGGGGAGATTGTGGTTCGAACAAGGTTGGTTGTTAAGGGAATTGGGTTGTTTTTGCTATTTCACAGTGAAGGAGGGGGTTGAATTCAAACCAGGGGTTGAGGTGCCAGTAAGGTGTTTGAGTGAATGCTCCAATGGTGGGTTTGTTTTGCTGGAAGTTTGTTTGTTGAATGGGAGGTCAGGGCCTAAACTGTATAAAGAGGAAGTGGGTGATGGTTTTGCAGTAGTGGATTGAGAAGTTCGGATTTGTGCTTTTTGAAAGACAATGGTCGGTTGATCGAAGAGAAATGAAGGGAGTCAGTTGATATGAGTTGTTCGTTCATCTCGGTTGCAGGCGCGATGTCATAGAAGAATTCATAGTGGATTTGTAAGGTAATTAATTTATTTAAATGAAAATAATTAAGTTAAAATTAATTATATTTTTATATCGAAGCTTACATAAATTATACTTCATTCATACGAGGTCCGATGGTAACAAAACAAGCAACATCAGAATCGTATCATCAAATAATGCAAGCTGAAGTGGGCTTGAGATTTTTCAGAATCAATTGGGAAGTTTACATTTTAATCAAACGTCATTTGATTTATATTTAGAGTGGGAATGAGCTGCTATAAAATCACGGTGAGTAAATCTCACTCACCTTTTAGTTAGAATTATTTTTATATCGTTAAAAATAATAGTTTGTTGCTTGTTGAGTGCTTTCTGATTGTTTGAAATATATTAGTTATTTAGGGTTGACTATTATATGTATATTGGGTTGATGATTGGATTGATTCCCGCAGTACCATTAGCGGATGCCCGCAGTATCATTAGCGGATGACCCTATACGCCCCACGCTATGATAGTGGATGACCTTCATACCGCGATATCCTGCCTCGAAGCAGGATGGGTATTACTATGTTGACTAACGTCTGTGGGTGCAGGAAACAGGTTGGAGGAATCCAGCAGGATTCCTCAAAAATATATTATCTGTTTGTTTATTTGTTTGCATATATACTATCATATATGATGTGTTATAAAACCTGAAATAAATAATTGGTTGTTTGGTGTATAAATATCACTGGGCCTAAGTGATAATTTATAAATATATCCTGAAAGGGATAATTGAGATTTAAAAGGGAAATTCTATTTTTCTAAAATAGAATTTGAATTTTTAAATAGATTTGAAATATAAACTTGTTTTAAAGAAATAAAACAAGAAGTTCCTTTATAAACGAAGTTTATAAATAGTTCTTTTATAAACGAAGTTTATAAATGAAGTGAAAAGAATTATCATTGGATAATTCAGAAATAAAAATACAAGTGTGAAATTGGAAGGGAAATCTACTTTCCAAAAGTAGAAATATCAATTTCAAAAGGAATTGAAATCGAGACTTGTTTAAAGAATAAATATAGAATTTGAATATAGAATTTGAAAATAGAATTGAATATAGAAAGTGAAAATAGAATTTGAATAAAGAAAGTTTGAAATAGAATTTGAATTGAAATAGAAATTGAATATAGAAATTCAAATGGAATTCAAATATAGAATTTGAATATAGAATTGAATATAGAAATTAAAAATGGAGTTAGAATATTTGAAATTTAAATAGAGTTGAAATAGAAATTGAATATAGAAATTCAAATGGAATTCAAATATAGAATTTATATATAGAAAATATAAAGGAAATTCAAATATAGAATTTGAATATAGAAAGTGAATTGGAATTTGAATATATGATTCAAATAGATTTGAATTGGAATTTGAATATAGAATTCAAATAAAAGTGAAATAGACTAAAGAGTTAATTAACAAATTAATTAACGAATTGAGTTAAACGATCGGGTATAGTTGAATTAAATTAGAAATATATGGATATACATGAGACTGGTTTGGAATAAAGTATAGAAGTGAAATAGATAGAGTGCTCGACAAAAAGGTACGTATTTGATTCATATATGAGATTTTATGCGCCGTATCGGCAAGCCGCTTGGCCTTTTCTTTTGAATTGGTAAGGGCCATGGGAGGCTATTTGAAATATCCCGATGCTCCCGGTACAAAGGAGGTTATGGCAAATTTTTCCGGAAATTTAAGGAGTTTGAATATTTTTAAGATAATTTGATAGTTAGAAATCAATGTATCGATATATATAGAAGTCGATAAGAAAACGAACTTAGAAATAGAATAGTAAAATCAAAAAGGAAGTATAGGAATAAAATCTAGTAAGAATAGAAAGAGAAAGTGTACGTGTTTAAAAATGAATAAATAGTTGTATGGTATTGATTATTCGAGTAAGTAGTCATATCTGTTTTGACGTTATAAATGTTATTCAGTCAAGGTCTGAGAGGTAGTTATATGCCAACTTGATTGATTTCATTATTAATAAATAAATAGTAAGATTTCAGGCTCGAAAATCAATGTTGGATAAGAGTTAGTAAAATATAGTATTTGGGTTGTCGTAACGATGTTTTACACAACATCCGTTTTAACCTAAATAAGTGTAAGCTTGGAAATATAGTAAAGAATATTTCCTAAGTATAGAAATAAACGAGATCGGAAAAGAGATAAGTAATTGAAATATTTTCCAATTATAAATAGCATATATTTTCTAAAGTTTAGAAAATAAAGGAAGACGATATTTGGAAATGTTTTCCCAATAACGTAAAAGGCCAATATGGTTATTGAAAATATTTGGTTAACAAATATTGATAAAGAAATAGAGAAGTGATTTAATTAATGGAATATTAATTAAGGGCTCAGTGATTGTTTGATAATTGGATGAACACTTGTTTTCTTCGATAGTTAAATCATCGACTATCGAAACACTTGTTTTTATTCGATAGTTAAATCAAAGACTATCAAAGTTTTGACCATAGTTGTCAATATGGAGAGACCGGTTGGATTATTATCCAAAGAACTACTCTGTATTGGCATAAGCATTGCGAATCATATATGGCAAAGAAAATTGAAGACGGAGTAAAGTGCAAGGGCTATTGTATAAGTCTTAGATAACTGTGCCTAAGATGGATGTACTGAATAGTACCTTCGGTTCATCCTATTCCTGGATGACTTGTATGGATGAATGTCTGACAGAGTATTTCCAAAAGGGTCACGTACATTGATTTCTTCAACCATACCAAGAGTGGAAGCGGAGAAGGAAACTTCTTTAGCTAACACGTAATGTACTGTTGTAGACGTCAATTAGTGATTTTCGATGGATCTGACAATGTGGCATTCGAAGTGAATCTAATGTGATGATAAAGCGTAACCTCAAGCCTAATCAACCGGTAAATGACAGAAATCAGGCAGGCAACATGGCTATGTAGGTCGCACCTATTAGGGTGTATAATCACCTTATTTAGAGTTTCATTTACTTCTAAAAATCTATTGTTGATGCTGTCCCATTCGGGAAATGGTTTCTGATCCCAACCGTTGGTGATATACATTCGATACACTCAAGCGAAATGAGTGGTCGGTCAAGTGTTGCTGAGTTGCAAGATGTTCTTGTTGAACTCGGTGTATTCTCCTCTAGAGATATACCAGCGGAAGGTGGTTCCATACCTTGTCATAGTTGGAAATCCATTACCCAATAAGTGCTTGCGGTTTTGATTGTATATTATATATGTGGAACGTGAGATGCAAACGTTCCACTAGATTGTTATTTACTTGATTTAGACATTATTACAATATCAAAAGAGTTTTGATATAAAGCTATCGTTCCTTTCAAAAGGGATTTTTGAAAGTTAAATCAAGTGTTTGGATTCTCATAAGGGAAAAACCCGTTCCGTGTTATACGGCGTGGTCTTATGAGATATCATTTAGTTTTCTGAAACTGTATTAAACTGTTTACTCATACCACTCCCATGACTGACCCGGAGTTTATTTTGTTTTGTTCTACATAAACTCTTGGGTGCCTAAATTTGTATGGGCAGTCAAGTAGTTCAGGATTTTACAGATCTATCTAAAGGAGCTTGGAGCAGGAGGCTTCAGCGTTAGTTGTATACGGTTTTGTTCCGCTGTGTTGTAAGTGTTGTACTCTGATAAGTGTATGTTATACAGTTGAAATTTTGTATTTCAAAAGATATGATATATTATATTTTGATCTGCTGCGATGTGATATTCTGTGTTGTTATTGTTGTTCTTCTTCTACCTTTTGTATTTTCGTGATATTTGGGTTGGACATATGATGTATATAGTCAACTCTGATGTTGCGGATTTTTGGGTCATTACAAATTGTGTCTTTCAAAGTTCTCTGAAAGGTTATTCGATTATTTATGTTATAATGTTTGAATACTTTTTAATCGATGACAAAGGGGGAGAGTTATATCTTTGTATGAAAATATATATGTGTGCTAACATTTTATTACAGGAATCTCAAAATGGTAAGTTTATAAATGTATGAACTAACAAAATGTTGTAGAAATTCAGGAGGAGCAAATACTCAGGGGGAGAAATTCGAATATGTTGTCATTAATCAAAAAGGGGGAGGATGTTGAAAACAAGAATTTTGATTAATGTCAACAAAGAGAAAAGCAGTGGGAATCATGTCACGAAGATAAAGTTATATATATATATATATATATATATGTGTGTGTGTGTGTGTGTGTGTGTGTGTTGAGTCGTGTTAGAATTAAGTTAAAATCTATCCTCAAGTATAACACGAATATACAAAACAACATATAATTATATATATATAAAAAGGCTTTTTTAAAGCCATGATTGTGCAGACTTAGTTGTACCAGTCGACTGGTAGAAATTCAACCGGTCGACTGGTCAGCTTATCTCTGTACAATAACGGCTAGTTTTGAATGATTTTAAATATAAATATTTTAAAGTATGGTTCAACCACTTGACTGATGATTTTTAGAATAGTTGACTGATTCGAAACAGAAGTCTTTTTTATGAAGAGTCACCTTCCTTCATGAAGAGATTCGTCTTCAATTATGAATGGAAATGGACGCAACTTTTTTGCTGAAATCCTTCATGAAGAAATGCTACTCTTCTACTACTACATAAACAACACAAACATGTTGTCCAACTTACGAATTCTAATTCTATTCTATCTATTTTCTAATTTTCTCTTCTATATTCATTGCAATCTAAAGCTTTATAAAATTCAAGTTACTTGTCGAATTCTTGATAACATTTCACATATCTTGATTTGATAAGCAACTAACATCCTTCAATCTTTGCAAACATATCAAATACTTGAGGATAACATTATAGGAAGGGTGTACTTCATCGTGACTATTCCGTGTTGATTAGAGAACACATTTAAGAGTCAAAAACCTTTGTAAATTATGAATTCCTATGTGGGTGCTCAGGCGTGGAAATCCTTGTTGGTGCTCGGGTGTATTGTGACCAATTCCTCTGGGTTAAGAGAGGGCGTGATAGTGAATTCCGAAGAGGAGCTTCGGGACTGGACGTAGGGCGGGAAGTCCGAACCAGTATAAAATTCCTGGTATCTTTACTTCTCGCATTTACTTTTATTTCTGATATATTTCTATGGCTTAGCTTTTACCTACGTAACTATTGTAGATTACTAGTTAGTTTATTATTTCCGCTATATCCCATATAAGTATCCTGCTTAAGTCGTACACATCGACCTTTTCATACATAACAGTAGGAACATGATTACATAACAGAAACATGATTACTTAACAAGAATAGGATTACATAATAGGAACAAGATTACTTAACGGCGGGAACATGATTACTTAACAGCAGGAACAAGTTTACTTAACAGCAGGAACATGGTTACTTAATAGGAACATGATTACATAACAACAGGAACATGATTAGGTGTTATCATAATTACATAATAGGATTAGGTGTTACCCTAATTACAAAACCTCAGGAACATGATTAGGTGTTATCCTAATTACATAATGGGATTAGGTGTTACCCTAATTACATAACAGCAGGAACAAGATTAGGTGTACCCTAATTACATAACAGCAAGAACAAGATTAGGTGTTACCCAAATTACATAACAAAAGAATTAGGCATACCCTAATTACTATCCAAGCAATCGGCTCCCTACTACGTAAATACCCTATGTCAGCCCTAGTAGTAGGGTGTATCACTCTCTAACCCATCAACTTATAGAATACAAACCTATTTACTGGTGTTACAGTGGCTTAGTTTCCCTAATCGGACTCATACACGCTCATGACTCCGCCAGAACGCGCCCGTACCCACCTTCCTCTTTTGAATCTCTTACTACCCAGTTCAGTAAAGTGTGCCCTGGACCCTACCTAGTGTGAGGCTATCTAAGAAATACCAATAGAGATACTGACTGATATGAGTTCCACGCAGCAAGATTGACACAAGTCAAACCTCCTAAGCTTGTGTCTCCCAAGTAACTAGGATTTAAGAGTCCCCAAAAATCGATACGACAACAGAACGAGGGACCTCTTAGCTTATTAATAATCAGGTTTAACTTAGTAGGTTTAAGTTCATCGATAAGCATGGTTGTAATATTACATTTTTCTGTAAATGTTATTATGTGTACAACCCTTTTTCCCCAAAACAAGCACCTTCCCAAATATACATATATAATATAGTAATTCAGATTTACTAACCTACATCTGGCACCTACATTTCATAACATGTGCTTTACTTAATGTCTGTATTAAGTCTTAATCTAACATGTTTACACATATCCGTATTAATCCTTTCAATTATATTCCCAAATTACAGCAAGTATGCATATTATCCATTTGTATTATATTTCCAAATTACATTCAAAAGTCCTTAATTTATGATATGCCCCCATATTTTCCCTTTTCATGTCATTTCATATTATCCCGTATTTAATTATACGCAATCTTAAACGAGAATGGCCTAGGCTCTCGGTGGCCTAGGCTCAGTGTAAATAATAAGGGAAAAGAAAAGGTGAAGAATAAAATCCTCTTAAATGACAATTTTTCATATTAACATATTCACTGTAATGTCAACATGTTCCTCAAATTAACATATACAGGCTAATGTTTACTACATGTTTTCAAATCAATGCATTATTGAAATATCTACAAATTAATGCCAATTAAATATTCACCCAGTCAATGTCATATTAATATGTTTTCATGTCATGTTCACACGTAAAGTACCATGTTCTTCTTATCTAATGTCATATTAATGTCAGTTACATGTTTCCAAATGACATTTCTATTTAATATAAAATTAAGTTTAACCTATTCATGTTTACATATTCTTCCATTTTAACAATCCCAATTCACATTACCAAATCTAATATGCCCTTTTTTCCTTTTTAGCGTTATTCCCTACTTTTCCAATTCTATGCAATTCAAAGAGGTATGTAATACTATAAATAGAACAAACAGTGGGAAGTGGATAAGGAAGAGGTTTACATACAAGCAAATAACTGAAAAATGAATAGGCAACTGACAGTAATTAAAATAACGCATAAGAAAATTTTTATAAACATTGTTACTTTCAGATCCAAAATATATTACTGTCAATAAAATTACTACAACAACTATTATAAATATTTAACTTTAACTTAGAAGAAATATGAACAATCACAGTAATACTTACCATAGTTGTAGATCTAGAAAATCATCTAAAATAGTTTTTGTAGAAGAAAGTCCACTTTTAGATTTGTTGTTGTAAAGTAATCAGAATTATCCTTGCTAATTTATGTTTGGGCAGCACCTCAATATCTCCATATTTTTATTTAGAAAAAGGTTTGGAGGAAGAAGATAGAAGAATAGATTTTATGTAGAAAACAATAAAGCTGCCTGCCTTTATATAGATTACCTAGGATATTAATTAGCCTTTCAATTTTAGGTTTTCCAATCTAACCGTACTCGCAATGCTGGGCCAGCAAATGTATTTTATATATAAAAATAGTCCAGGTTCAAAGCAGTTCGAGATTTAGAAAATTCTTTAAGGTAGGTCGGCCTACTGTAGATCCGGATCGACTTACTGTAGATCCGAGTAGACCCACTGTAGATCTGGGTAGACCCACTGTAGACCTGGGTCGACCCACTGTAGATTTGTTCATTCAAACTTCATTTGACCATAACTTTTTCATACTTAGTCTGATTCGCGCAAACCAAAAGTCTATCTGAACCAGAATTCCAAGACGAACGTAAAGGTAATGTTGGTTTTACTTCATTATGAATATTTAATTAAATAATACACATTTTACCATTTTCTTCCTTAATTAATTAATCCACTAATTAATTACTTGTTTAAAATTTTGGTTGTTACATTCTCCCCTTCTTAAAGGATTTCGTCCCTGAAATCTCCGAGGTTAGAAGAATGTTATAAATGCTAACATCCACCTACTCAATCATCATCTACTGGCATCCAATGTCCTAAAGAATTTCTAATGCTTGTATGAATATATGCAAAAGTGTTGTGTATATGTCCCTAGGCTAATACAAAAATCAGACGGTCTACTGATTCAGTTGATCTCCTTAATGCAATATATGTCTATGCTACGCATCCAATATGTATGAAAAAGAACCCTGATGATACATATACATTCTATATGTGTGCCCAACCATTCACCAAAATGCAACATCCATGTGATTGTAACACCCCACCTCCGCTAGGGTCACTCACAAAGGGAATGCCCTAGTTTTGGAGGGGTATTATCTAGTAAACAGGCACAGAGATAACACAAGACAGAACATAGATAAAATAGAGTATATAAAGCAGCGGATATAAACTTAAAAACCAAATCTCATTACTGAAAAATAGAGTCAAAACCTCTTACATCAAAATGCCAAGTCATTATTTCATTACATCAAGTTCTAAAGAAGCAAAGTACTTAAAACAACATAAGTAAAATATTATTCCCCAAAAAGTGCATGAGTGCAGCCATAGCATAGCTCAAGACCAAACCGTACATGAGCTGTCAGAAAGCAAGCAAAGTCCAAGCTAAGAGCTAGAGTTTCCTCCCTGAGAACCTTGGGGGGGGAATGAAAGACAAAGAGGCAAAAGAAAACGGGTCAGTCAAAAAGACTGGTAAGCCCTAGTGGCTATCAGCATAGAAACTAGTAAAGTTAACAAGGCATGAATAAACTGGAATTAAACGTAGGAATGACGATAAGTCTGACATGATAACTAAGCTAACAAGATAACTCAAGTCTAACATTACGTATTCAAGGTTTGCCATACCAACTATACTGGTATACTAATCCCGTGTCAACTATAAATCAAGAAATAATCCCTTGGCCCAATATCGTGAAGTGACCCAATTCGGGGTCCAACGGTATGATCTAATCGATCGGCTCCCTACAAGTCTAGCTCGTCGTGTGTTTGTGTCATACGGCCCTATCACGAATGTAGTCACCTGTGCTAGGTCCACCATAGGGTGTATCAAGCCCTAGGGTGCCAACCACCGACACGAATCAAGAATGCACAGATAATCCTACTGATGCTCAATGCCTGCTTTTTCAACTCCGGACTAAGTGCACGACCCTAGTCCGCCTGAACCTACAATGGCGCACCAACTCAGCCGTCGTTCTGGTCGCTTACAATCAGCCCAACAATCGTGTCCCACCCTGCCTAGTCCTAGGGTACCGTGATACATCTAGTGGGTTACTGCTGAAAAGGACCGCGTAACTAGGGTTTCGTTCAGCAGGTTAAGTTGTCATTTAAAATTGAGACTTAACCCCATCTACGTGTCATGTCAAATTAACTAAGTGTGTCATTCTAGTTCAAGACATAGTCCTACGAATCATGTGTCAGGTTGGTTAAGTGTGTTCAAGCGGTTCATGACTTAACCCTATCAAATCAACGTGTCAAATTGGTTAAGTATATTCAAGTGGTCCATGACTTAACCCTATCCAGTGGCATTAATTTACTTAATGCACCCCTAACCTCTCACATTAGACTTGGTTATGGTTACTGGAAGTGCCGGGCGGGTCCGGGCAGTTTTACACCATAACCTAGTCTAACCTCGGGTTTCGAGTGCGATATGACCAACTACTCACATTGGGTCCTATTGTTTGCAGTTACTGGATTCGCCGGGCGGTTCCGAGCAGATTTATACTGCAAACTCAACCCAACCTCGAGTTGGCCACGTTCAAGTTATCTAAGTGTCATGTCCCAAATTCATATTTTCAAGTACAATTTCATGTCAAGTTCATGTTCCTATCCAAGCTCAAGTTATAACGATATACATGTTTTCAAGTTCATACTAAATTCAGGTTTTCCTAAACTACCCAAATCGCATCCCCAACGCTCGTGAATTCGAATCAAGGCAATAAATGTAACTAGGGAATAACATAACAAGGATGGGTATAAAGTGGCAAAGGTGATTTCAAGGCAAGCATGGTGTAACTTGAGATATGATCATAACATCACTAGCATATGAAATAGGGTGATAAACATAGCAATAAATGACATAAGATGATAATCCTAAACTTGTGACTAGCAAAAGTTTCAACATCACAACATCACAGGCATGTTAAAATAATGATAGGTTTAGGTTATAACATGAACAGGCCCCTAAATCAAGTTCTTATCAGTATTCCACAAATCAAGGTTCAATATGAACGGTACTAGGTTCAAGGTGAATAGATCTAGGGTGAACAAGAGTAGATCTAAAATAATAGATCAAAAAGGAATAGTCATAGATCAAAGATATACAAGAGTAGGTCTCAAGTAGTTATCATGTTTATGTTCAACTTCAATTTACGTATGTCCATATTAAGTTTAGAGTTTAGATCTAAGAGTGACTGGGGCTTATAGATCGTGGTTTTTGAGAACTAAGAATAGAAATTGTCGTAGGATCATTGTTGAGATGTTGATCTATTCCCTTGAATTGTTGTAAAAACGTTGGCCTTCGATTTGGATCTAGTTTGAATGTTTAAGCTTCAAGTTGGAGGCGGCGGCCATGGTTCAAGAGGAGACTTAGCAGCATAATGGTGTTAGAAAGATTTGTTGTGTATTAGCCTAGGTCTTAGGGTGTTTTTATAGTTGCAACAACTAGTTTAGGCCATAGGATAAACCCTAGAATTGATCTGAACCGCAAAAAATTGTCATAGGCCCTCAAACAAGCCAACAGGGTCAAGCAGGAACAACCAGGCCCAAACCAGGTTCGGGGACCAGGTCGACACCCAAGTCGACTGCGCAGTCGACCTGGTCCTTGGGGTGTCGACTGCCTAGTCGACTCCCCAGTCGACCTGGGGTGTTGGGTGGGAAATTTCCCGCCCAATCTGTCTGGGTTTTGAAATTCAAATTTGAACTCGAATTCGAACTGTTTTGAACTTTGAAAATTTCTGAAACTTTGGGGAGCCATAACTTGGTCATACGGACTCCGATTTTCGATAACTCGGACTCGATTTCATGCAGAATTCCGAGACGAACGCAATAGCGCAACCCTTTTCCCTTGGTTCTTATTTTAAAATTTAATTCTGCCTAGATTTATGGTTATAACACGTTATCAAAATACAGGTTGTTACATTCTCCCCTCCTTAAAGGATTTCGTCCCCGAAATCTCTAAGTTAGGAAGAACGTATCCTACCATCCATCATCCATCTACTCAAAACATCATCCACAAGCAAACATTGTCCTTAATAGATTTCTAATGATGTATGAACATATGCAGAAAGTGTGTGTATATGTTCCTTATCTAATGCAAATGATCAGGCCTGATTGATCTTTCTGATGCAAAATATGTTTAGTGTCATGAATCCAACATGTATGCAAACAAATCCTAGTCACGTAAGCACTATATGTGTGCACAAACATTCATCCGTATGCAGCATTCATATGATAGCACATTCAATTTCATCCATAAATAAGTATAAACACTCATGCATATGCAATATGAAAATGTGTTTGAGCCGACCTAGTGCCTAATGTGTGTTATGCAACCACGAGCAATCACTTGCAACCACTTGCAACCATTCGCAAACATCAAGCATAACATGTTTCAAATACATGTTTACATTCATAGGATTCTACCTAAGGTTCTCAAGGCAGGATCGAAAGGATATACAAGATAAAATAGAGTATCTAGGGAAAAGAAGTTAAAGATGTACCCCTAGAAGGTCCTTCTTGCGGGGCTTGCCCTTGCTTCTTAGGGCAGTTCTTGCTGATGTGACCAGTTTCACCGCATTGAAAACATGCTCCTATCTTCATCTTCTTCTTCCTACAGTCCTGGACTATATGCCCGTCAATACTACAAAAGTTGCATTTTCTTTTCTCACGTGACTTGTCATTCTTGTTGTTGCTGTTCTTTCCTCCTTTCTCGGAGTCTACCTTCTTGTCTTGAGACTCATTCGCCTTGAATTTCTTCTTACCATTCTCATCTTCTTCATGAAGTAGGGCCATATTCACCAAGCTTTCAAAGGTCTCCCCCATGGGTACATGAGTCATGGCCATAGTGTGGAGTGGCTCGCTCAATCCTCGAGCAAAGCGTAGAGCCTTCTTCTCAGCCGTGTTGACTAAGTCCAAACCAAACCAAGCAAGCTGATTAAACTTATTCACATATTCCCTAACTAACATGTCCCCTTGCTTGAGTGCCAAGAACCTCTCCATCTGAAGGCTCGCTTCTGCGGATGATAAAAACTTAAGCCCAAACCTCTCTCTAAAGTCTGCCCAAGTCTTAATTGGCCTGGTAGCGTTGGTGACTACCCACCAAAATGCAGCTTCCTCTTTCAATAACCATGCTGCCAACTGAACTTTCCTATGATCCTCCATATCGAAAATAACAAACAAGTGTTCAGTCTCTTTTAGCCAGTTTCGCGCCTCAATGAAGGTTTCAGTTCCAACGAAGTTCTTGCCGCCCATTCCTATAAAGTCCTTGCATATTTTGGCGAAGGCGGTACCCGAAGGAGGAGGAGGAGGAACCGTGGTCACCGGGGGAGGAGGAGGAGGGATATCTGCCGGGCCCGCACCGTTGGCCCTAGCTTCCAAGAATCTTCGGAACCAGCCAAGTATGGGTACTCCCTCAGGAAGGTTAAGATCAGACATGCTGAAAAGCGAAAAGGAAAAAGACTCAAACGAGGAAACAAAGGAAAGTGCTAATGGCTTTTGGGGAATAGCCTTTTCTTAAAAATAAAACTTTTCTTGAAAAATGCTTCTTTATAAACGGTTTTGAAAATAGTTTCAGAAGGTTTTTAAAACTTTTGCCCAGTCTGGTAACCTTCTGCTCTGATACCAAATGTAACACCCCACCTCCGCTAGGGTCACTCACAAAGGGAATGCCCTAGTTTTGGAGGGGTATTATCTAGTAAACAGGCATAGAGATAACACAAGATAGAACATAGATAAAATAGAGTATATAAAGCAGTGGATATAAACTTTAAAACCAAATCTCATTACTGAAAAATAGAGTCAAAACCTCTTACATCAAAATGCCAAGTCATTAATTCATTACATCAAGTTCTAAAGAAGCAAAGTACTTAAAACAACATAAGTAAAATATTATTCCCCAAAAAGTGCATGAGTGCAGCCATAGCATAGCTCAAGACCAAACCGTACATGAGCTGTCAGAAAGCAAGCAAAGTCCAAGCTAAGAGCTATAGTTTCCTCCCTGAGAACCTGTGGGGGGGACGAAAGACAAAGAGGCAAAAGAAAACGGGTCAGTCAAAAAGACTGGTAAGCCCTAGTGACTATCAGCATAGAAACTAGTAAAGTTAACAAGGCATGAATAAACTGGAATTAAACATAGGAATGATGATAAGTCTGACATGATAACTAAGCTAACAAGATAACTCAAGTCTAACATTGTGTATTCAAGATTCGCCATACCAACTATACTGGTATACTAATCCTGTGTCAACTATAAATCAAGAAATAATCCCTTGACCCAATATCGTGAAGTGACCCAATTCGGGGTCCAACGGTATGATCTAATCGATCGGCTCCCTACAAGTCTGGCTCGTCGTGTGTCTGTGTCATACGGCCCTATCACGAATGTAGTCACCTGTGCTAGGTCCACCATAGGGTGTATCAAGCCTTAGGGTGCCAACCACCGACGCGAATCAAGAATGCACAGATAATCCTACTGATGCCCAATGCCTTCTTTTTCAACTCCGGACTAAGTGCACGACCCTAGTCCGCCTGAACCTACAATGGCGCACCAACTCAGTCGTCGTTCTGGTCGCTTACAATCAACCCAGCAATCGTGCCCCACCCTGCCTAGTCCCAGGGTACCGTGATACATCTAGTGGGTTACTGCTGAAAAGGACCGCGTAACTAGGGTTTCGTTCAGCAGCTTAAGTTGTCATTTAAAAGCGAGACTTAACCCCATCTACGTGTCATGTCAAATTGACTAAGTGTGTCGTTCTAGTTCAAGACTTAGTCCTACGAATCATGTGTCAAGTTGGTTAAGTGTGTTCAAGCGGTTCATGACTTAACCCTATCAAATCAACGTGTCAAATTGGTTAAGTATATTCAAGTGGTCCATGACTTAACCCTATCCAGTGGCATTAATTTACTTAATGCACCCCTAACCTCTCACATTAGACTTGGTTATGGTTACTGGATGTGCCGGGCGGGTCCGGGCAGTTTTACACCATAACCTAGTCTAACCTCGGGTTTTGAGTGCGATATGACCAACTACTCACATTGGGTCCTATTGTTTGCAGTTACTGGATTCGCCGGGTGATTCCAGGCAGATTTATACTGCAAACTCAACCCAACCTCGAGTTGGCCACATTCAAGTTATCTAAGTATCATGTCCCAAATTCATATTTTCAAGTATAATTTCATGTCAAGTTCATGTTCCTATCCAAGCTCAGGTTATAACGATATTCATGTTTTCAAGTTCATACTAAATTCAGGTTTTCCTAAACTACCCAAATCGCATCCCCAACGCTCGTGAATTCAAATCAAGGCAATAAATGTAACTAGGGAATAACATAACAAGGATGGGTATAAAAGTGGCAAAGGTGATTTCAAGGCAAGCATGGTGTAACTTGAGATATGATCATAACATCACTAGCATATGAAATAGGGTGATAAACATAGCAATAAATGACATAAGATGATAATCCTAAACTTGTGACTAGCAAAAGTTTCAACATCACTACATCACAGGCATGTTAAAATAATGATAGGGTTTAGGTTATGACATGAACAGGCCCCTAAATCAAGTTCTTATCAGTATTCCACAAATCAAGGTACAATATGAACGGTACTAGGTTCAAGGTGAATAGATCTAGGGTGAACAAGAGTAGATCTAAAATAATAGATCCAAAAGGAATAGTCATAGATCAAAGATATACAAGAGTAGGTCTCAAGTAGTTATCATGTTTATGTTCAACTTCAATTTACACATGTCCATATTAAGTTTAGAGTTTAGATCTAAGAGTAACTAGGGCTTACAGATCATGGTTTTTGAGAACTAAGAACAATAATTGTCGTAGGATCGTTGTTGAGATGTTGATCTATTCCCTTGAATTGTTGTAGAAACGTTGGCCTTCGATTTGGATCTAGTTTGAATGTTTAAGCTTCAAGTTGGAGGCGGCGGCCATGGTTCAAGAGGAGACTTAGCAACATAATGGTGTTAGAAAGATTTGTTGTGGATTAGCCTAGGTCTTAGGGTGTTTTTATAGTTGCAACAACAAGTTTAGGCCATAGGATAAACCCTAGAATCGATCTGAACCGCCAAAAATCGTCACAGGCCCTCAAACAAGCCAACAGGGTCAAGCAGGAGCAACCAGGCCCAAACTAGGTTCGGGGACCAGGTCGACACCCAAGTCGACTGCGCAGTCGACCTGGTCCTGGGGGTGTCGACTGCCCAGTCGACTCCCCAGTCGACCTGGGGTGCTGGGCGGGAAATTTCCCGCCCAGTCTGTCTATGTTTTGAAATTCAAATTTGAACTCGAATTCGAACTGTTTTGAACTCTGAAAATTTCTGAAACTTTGGGAAGCCATAACTTGGTCATACGGACTCCGATTTTCGAAAACTCGGATCGATTTCATGCAGAATTCCGAGACGAACGCAATGGCGCAACCCGTTTCCCTTAGTTCTTATTTTAAAATTTAATTCATCCTAGATTTATGGTTATAACACGTTATCAAAATACGGGTTGTTACAGTGATGGTTCAACCATTTTCATCCATTGAAAAATTAAAATGCGCACACATCTATATGCCATATGTAAGTGTTTGTGTTGATCCAGTGCCTAATGTGTGTGTATGCATCTACTGGTAACCATTAGCGAAAACTTGCATCCACCTGCAACCATCAATCATAACATGCCTCAAACACATGTTCGTACCATATTCTATATAAGCTCGATTCCTAAGATCTACACTTTTCAAGGATATACTAGAGGGAAGCCCCTAATCAACGGAAGAACTAATAAATATTATATCAAAGAGGAAAAATACTTGTCAAAAGAATGTGGGTAAGAAAATTGAATCCCTTATTGAAGTTCTTTCATCTTACTTATCTTAGTTACTTCAAGGAAAAACTCTTAAGTGAACTAATCCAAAAGCTTACCCTAATCTTACAAGTAAAGTCACACTTTTACTCCTTTTCACATTTCTAGTCTTTATTTTACCCATCTTATGTTCCTTGGCTCATTCCACTTATATTGTCCAACCCCATAAAGATTTATTTACCACCTCACTTTTTCCGACAATCTTTCCAATATAACCGAAGTCCAACTACTACCTTAAAACTTATCCGGAAAGTTCCAACAAAAAGGTCACACAAATTTTCAAACGATTGGGTTTAGGGAGTAAAATATTCTAATCAAACTAATCCTTCACAAGTCAGCACTCAAATTTGAGTACCCCTAAGAAAACCCACTTTCCTTCCAACGTCTAAAATGACTTATTATATTGAAAGCTTGCCTAAGCCCCCAACCCATCCATTGATGATATATTCCCATAGTTAGGAAAGATTCCTCTCAAAACCATGAAACTCAATTCTCACTTACACCATGTGCCTTATCCAAAAATGCTACAAATTTCACAAATACAGATCTGAAAACCAATCTCTCTTTCTCTCCTAGAGATAATCTTTCAATCACTTACTATCCGGAAATCTAAGGAGATAGAAAATTTTAAGAAAATTCGATAACTTAAAATTTACTTATCGATTATATATGAAACTAGAAGCCAAATTGATTAATAAAATTTAAGAGAATTGTAATAAAGGTTTTCATCTATAGTAAATGTTGTTCGGAAAGGAAATAATATAAGATTTTAAATATAGTTAGTTAAATACAGCATTTGGGTTGTCATAACGATGTTTTACACAACATCCGTTTTAACCCAAATAAGTGTAAGTTTGGAAATATAATAATGAATATTTCCTAAGTATAGAAATAAATGAGCTCAGGAAAGAGATAAGTAATTGGAATGTTTTCTAACTATAAATAGAAGATATTTTCTAAGTATAGAAAATAAAAGTAGGTGATATATGAAAATGTTTTTTTCCAAATAGCGTAAGAGGCTAGAATGATTGTTGAAAATATTGAGTTAACAAATATTGATAAGGAAATGGGGAAGTGATTTTATTAATGAAATATCAATTAAGGCCCCCAGTGATTGTTTGATGTTTTGGATGAATGTTTGTTTTTCTTCGATGGATAAATTACCGAATATCGAAGTATTGGCCAATATCATTGTCAATATGGAGAGATCAGTTGGATTATTATCCAAGAACCACTCTGTATTGGTAGTAGCATTGAGAAATAGATTAAATGATGACAATTGAAGGTGGAATAAAGTGCAAAGGCTTTTTCAGTTAATCCTAGGTAGAAATTGCCTAAGATGGATTAATGGAAATTATGCGTTCGGTTTCGTTTAGTCCCAGAACGAAGTTGTATGGACGAATGTCTGATAGAGTATTTCCAATGATCGCATATGTTGGTCTGTACAAATATATATATGGTGGAGAAGAATTATTCTCTTAGCATAATATCCAGAATATATTCGTTCAAATATTTGGTGATTGATGGATCTGACAATGTGGCATTCAAAGTGATTTGTTATCAATGAAAGGTGAGTAATCGTAACCTCTAGCCTCACAACAAGGAAATGACAAAAATCGGGCAGGTAGCATGGCTAAGTGGATCGCTCCCAATTAGGGTGTATTATCACCTATCTAGAGAAAATTCATTTCCTTTTTTAATCTCTCGATGTTGTCCCTTTCGGGAAACAGTTGTTGATCCCAACCGTTGATGATATACAATTGATACATTCAAGCGAAATGAGCGATCGGTCATGTGTGGCCGGGTTACAAGATGTTCTTGTTGAACCCAGTGTATTCCCCTTTAGAGATACACCATTAAAAGGTGGTTCCATACCTTGTCATAGTTGGAAATCCATTACCCAATAAGCGCACATGGTTTTGATTGTATATTATGTATGTGGAGCGTGAGATGCAAGTGTTTCGCTAGATTGCTATTTATTTGGTTTAGACACTATTATAATATCAGAATAGTATTGATTTCAAAGAATGTTTTGGGTTATTGTAAGGTAAAAATCATCTATATTTATGTGTGGATCGGTCTTATGATTATCATTTCTTATAAAAAGTATTTTTAAAAGATAAACCAAGTGGTTGGAGTTTACTTACACTAGTCCCATGATCGACCCAGAGCTTATTTTGTTTTGTTTTACCGTAAACTCTTGAGTGCTCGAATTTGTACAGGTAGTCAAGTAGTTCAGGTGTTTACAGATATATTTGGAGGATCTTGGAGCAGGAGGCTTCAACGTTAGTTATATAGAATTTATTCCGCAGTGTTGTATATGTGATGTACTATGATAATGTATGTAAGTACAATTTTCTATTTCAAAGATTGTTATATATATATATTATATTTTATTCCGCTGCGATGTGAGATTCTGTGTTGTTATTTCTGTTCTTCTTCTATCTTTTTCATTTTTATTCATATTGATTCGTATTTTTGTGCAATTTGGGTTGGACGTGTGGTGTATTTAGTCAACTCAAATAGTGCGGATTTAAGGGCCATTACACAACTACTTGACTTAGGGCCTCTTTAGCTTATTAATTAATAGGTGTAACCTAGCAAGTTTAAGTTCAATAATAAGCCCGGTTGTAAAATGACATTTATCTAAATGTTACTGGTGTACAATCCCTTCCCCAACACACACCTGCTCAGATGTATAATTGGACTTATAGTGATTCATTTTACTTGGTTTTTCTTCTTGTAGTACTCATATGCTCTTACATGCCATACTTAATCTTACATTAAGTCCAATCTAACCGATTAACATGTTGCATGTTTTTCCTAACATGAATTATCCCAATTTAATAGATTAACATGCAATTAACCCAATCTGATAGATTAACATGTAATTAACCCAATCTAATAGTTTAACACGTAAATAACCCAATATAATAGACTAACATGTAATTAACACAATTTTACAATCAAAGGTTACAATATGCTCAATTTTCTCCAATTAAATGCCATTATCTAATTATTCCAATTTATGTCCTTTGTTTGCAATTAACGGCAATAGCCTAGGCTTTAGAGTATCTTTAGGTTCAGCGTAGATAAAAAGGAAAAAGAAAGGAGAAAACGGATCCCAGAATAAAAGGCATATATAAATACTGTAAATAAGCAAAGGCATACTTTTAACTGTAGATCTGAATAAAACATGTATAAACATATATAAACACATATAGGGATTACTTTAGGCACTGTTTATTTCAGATCCAACAATAACTACTATCCAAAAACTTTTTAAATAATCAAATCTAAAAATGACATGAAACTTACAGCGATACTTGGTGAAGATGACGATAATATCTCTTTTTGTATGAATATATCACTGTAGAAAAGGTCCACTTTATTCTCTAGTAGAGCAGTCCAAATTATCTTTGCTACTATATATTTGGGCAGCACCTCAGTAGTTCTACACATATATATTACTCAGAAAAGAGTTTAGAGGAAGGGGGAGGAAGAAGAATAATTTTGTATGTAGAACAAATAAGGTTTCATGCCTTTATATAGACTATCCAGGACAATCAACCACTGTTATATGTTAGGGTTTCAATCTTAGTCATACACATAATGTTGAGTCAGCAAATGAACCTTGTATTAAAAACAGTTCAGATTTAGCACTAAGAATCCTCTCAGCATGTGGGTAGGTCGACCCACCGACATATTGTGTCGACCCATGGGTCGACCCCTCATGACATGGGTCGACCCATAGGTCGACCCAGACCCGTTATGGGTCGTCCCTTGCCCCGCCATTTCCTACGCTGTTTCAGTTTGAATTGCTTTGAATTTTTTTTTTTGAAATTGGTATTCTTTATTGCTATACCAACCATATACTTCATTTATATGCCTCATCAAAACCTTAACCTAGATGGGTACCACATAAGGGAAAAGAGCACATATAAATTCCATATATTGACAATACAAAAACGAAACAGCATACAACAACAAAACCACTCTCTTACATACACCTCAACCAGACAAACAAAGTAACTCAACACAAGATACATAAACAAAACATTAACCAGAATCATGCAAATCAATACCCCATGTCTTCATTAAATCAGCTTTCTTCTAAACTGATTAAAAGAATTGCCATTGTCCTTCACCAATCAAACCAACTCACGTTCAATCAACTTCAATTTAATATCCTTACCAATTATTCTATCATTAAAAATTCTCAAGTTTCTTTCTTGCCATAAGTGATGTACCGTAGCGGTGAAAGCTGCACATGCCAAATCCAGAGTTTAATCATTTTCCATAAACATTTGCAAAATTTTACCAACCTCATATTCTAATGAACCCAAAGTATTTGTTGGAAGACCCAGTTTCAAAGAAATGGGAAGCCAAATGTATTTTGAGTACTCACATGAAAAGAAAAGATGATCCACTATTTCATCACAAGCATTACATAAAACACAAGCTTTTTCATTCCTCAAACCAAACTTCATTAGCCTGTCTTTGGTAGAGAGTCTGTCAAGAACTGCTAAATATGAAATCAATGACATTCGTTTTGCATTTTTTGAGTGCCATATCACCTTAAAGCATGGCTTAACCTGATGCTTTTTCCTAACATAATTCCAGGTATTATGAAAAGAAAAATTGCCACCATCTTTCCATTCATAAAAATCCTCACCTGCTTCATGATCCAATAAAATATAATCTACTTCATGTTGTATTTCTCTCGTAGCCAGATGTATATTACCAGAAATTATGCCCTCAACAATTAAAGAAGAAACAAGCTCATCACTTCTACCAATACTATTAAGTCTAGAAAAACCCAAGATATCAACTAAACACTTTGAATTGATCCAAGGTTCAAACCAGATTGAAGTATGATTTCCATTGGAGATAACTTTACGAAATAACTGCATACCCTTTGTTCTCAATCTCAAGATAGATTTCCAGGTACAAGAAGAATTGTTGTCAGCATGCATACTCCAAAAATGCTTTCCTTCACAATACTTCTTCTCCATCCATTGGCTCCACAAAGAAGAACCCTCTAAATACTTCTACATTAGCTTTATACATGAAGCTTTCTTCAAATCAGGCAAAGCCTTGATGCCAATGCCTCCTTTAGATTTAAACCGACATAACTGATCCTAGCTAACCTTATGAGAGGAGCCTCCCCAAAAAAAAAATTCGGAGCACATTGAATTCAATTTAGTTATAATATGCTCAGGAAGCTGATATACCGAAAGCTAATATAGTATAGTGGGATTTCTAACCAACTGTATTAACTCAGCCCTGCCAGCATAACTAAGAAAAATAACATCACATGATTGGATCTTTTGTTAAATTTTCTGAAGCAAAGATTGACATTTATTGTAGTGAATATAATTAGAGGATAGTGGGACACCTAATTATCTAACAGGTAAAAAATCCACCTGGAAACCCAAAACTGAAGTGATTTCATGTGTAAATTTGGCATGCAGGCTAAAATAATTTTTTGACTTGAGAACACTAATGGATAGACCACAGAATTTCTTTAATTTCTCAAAGTATTCATGTAAAGAACTAGCACTAGACGAGAGCATTTACCAAATATCATCAAAACTAATTGCTTTGAATATATATATATATATATATATATATATATATATATATATATATGTATGTATGTATGTATATGACCTCTTTATATATACAAACTTCTTATGTCCATGAATTCTTCATACGTAGTCCGTTTTACGCAAACCTAGGGTCTATCTGAACTAGAATTCCGAGACGAACACAAAGGTAATGTCTGTTTTACTTAATTCGGAACACTTAATTAATTCCCATTTTATTATCTTTATTATATTGTTACAATGTATTAAATTATGGGTGTTACAAAAACCAACACAAATCTAAGTGTTCCTAAAATATATAGCTCATCAAATCCACAGAAAAACTAGGTGTTTTTCAATCCAAAAGGCATAACCATCCATTCGTATGACCAATATTTAGTACAAAATGCTGCCAATGGAGCCCCTCAAATAGTTAAACTCAATAGCCAAATCCAGTTGAGTAAACACTTTAACTCCGCTCAACCAATCAAACAGATCATCAATGCAAGACAAATGATATATATTCTTCACCGTCCTCTCGTTAAGCTTCCCGTAATTAATAGACATCCTCAACAATCCATCGGGTTTCTTTACAAACATTGGCGATGTTCCCTAAGGCAAACTACTTGGACAAATGAAGCTCTTTCCTTCCAACTCATCCAGTTGCACTTTCAACTCCTTCATTTTCGAAGGGGTCATTTGGCTAAGAGGTCTACTCACTGGCTCATCTCCTGATATAAGATCGATTAAGAAATCGATAGCTCTTTCCGGCAGCAATCCTTCCACTGGCTTGAAGATGTCTGCAAATTCTATAACTATAGGAATGTTAACTACCTCTTCCTCTAATTCTAAACCGTACATCAAAGAAAACTTCTGTTGAATAGCTCTCTCCACCAAGAACACAATCCTATCGTTGTTACAGGGATGCTTCAATGATACTTCTTTGCTTCGACATAATATTTTTGCATCATAACAAATCAACCAATCCATACCCAAGATAATTATGAAACCCACGAAATCAAACACTTACAAGCTATAAACAAGTGTATAACCTACCAAATGAAATTCTAGGTTATCACATCTCAAACCCTGAGTTATGTACCATCATATAGGATTATCCATACTAAAGGAAGTAATAGGGCATGCTGGTTCAAAAGACAATTTATCTACTACACTTCTAGAGCTAATTGAATTCGATACATAAGTGTCAAACAAAACTCTAACATTTATGATAGAAACAAAAGCATCTTTCCAATGGTGTATTCCATTTTTCTGCAATAGGAGATTTGAAAAATAAGGGTTCCACAACCATCGCTTTACCTTTGGCTGCTACTGAACATTTATTCTTATAATGCCCAAGTTAACTACAGTTAAAGCACCTGACTTTATGACTCTTGGAAATGGTCTTGGACTCTATTTCCTTGCACTCTGTCGAATAGTATACCTTCTGGTGACACTTAAAGCAAACAACTTCAGCTTTATTCTTCTTCAGCTTTCCCTCCTTCTGAGCCTACCCACGCTTAAAGAACTTCCTTTTGCTTTCCGGATAGTCCTAGTTCCCCACTTTCGCAAGCATATCTTCATTGCCGTCTCTATCACCACATCACTGGTGTCTCGCAAGTGAGGCATCACTACTTCTGTAATATCAAATTCAACCCCTTGATGAATTTCTCGTTCCTTAATATGACAATGTGTATTGTCCCTTGAGCATAGCAAAACAATTCATTAAATCATGTGGCATACTCCTTCACTATCATATACCCTTGCTTCAAATCAACAAATCTTCTCATCATTATGGACTGGGCATCTATCGACACAAACCTTACCCTAAACCTCCTTCGGAAATCTTCCCATGTAATTCTCTCTTCCGGTGTCACAGCCGTAACACCGTTTCACCAATGCAAAGCCTTGCAGCTATCTCGAGGCCAATAACCTCTTCTGCTTATCAAACAAGCCTAAGATCCTGAATATTCCCTCACTATGCAACATCTAAGTATCCACAACATAAGCATCCTCTGTTCTAAGAAGTAGCTTCCCACCCAATACTATATAATCCCTGCTCAAGTTCACATGTTTGCTTCCAACTTGCGCTTTGGGATTCATGCTCCTAGGTCCAGCAACAGCTCTAGCTTTCAATATCAGCATAAAAGTCTGGAATTGATCCCTTATATCCACTGGTGGCTTCAATCGTTCGGCTTTGGCCTTCCGCTTCAGGTCGAACGTTACCATCAGTCGTAGTGCTTCCGCTACCAATATTCAGTCCTAAAATCCTTCTTCCGTACCTCACTTCTTCCTTCTATAGATAAATTTTAGTAAGTTCCTTCTATAGATAAATTTTAATAAGATACCAAAGAGTGTTCCTAAGACTGAAAGACATATATGTATTTATATAATACAAATACAATACATAATAGTTTACCTATCCCTACCCTTAGAATTTTTATGATCTTTGGGTTTTAATTTGAAAATCCTTATTAATATCGTTGTTATAAACTAGCATAAACATGTTCTTTGGTACTAGATTTGTAACACCCCATTTGCCAAGAGCAAAACCACATCCCTATAGATGATGCAGCCATTTCTTGTGTCGATTTTTGGTGATAGAAAACTTGATGTTAATATACCACAACATTAGTAACCACAGGCGTATAAAAAACTTTATAAAACATTCAATGACAGTCATTTCATTCACATAACCTGTTTGTAACTCCATTCAAACAATATATAAATTATCACAAAATATACTCCGAAAGCAACATATGGCGATGCCCTTTTGGTTTATCAAAATTTAAATACATAGGTAATAACAACATTATTGATACAGACATCAAACAGAACAAACAGCAATGCTCCCAAATAGCTACAACCATTTGCTCACCTCTAAAGGCTTACTCGACAAAGCACCTCAAAACCCTAACCCTCATCTTACTCAAATGAGCACCCGGCGCTACAACAAAGCAGCCTTTTTACAATGGGCCATGCCCATTTTAATATAAGTTTCGCAATGGGGCTTGCGACCGTTATAATAGGTCACCGTTTTACATCGGTCATTGCCCGTTGCAATAGACTCTATGATAAAATTTAATGCATATTGTATTATATCACGTTGTAATAGGTTACCTTTTTACAATGGTCATTGCCCATTGCAATAGACTCTATGACAATAATTAATGCCCATTGCAAAACGTTGATACTTGAAAGGGGTCTAACCGTTGTGATATAAAAAATTTGTGAGAATTAAAACATTTAACTTAGAGTTTCTAATTTTTAATAAATATTTTATACAAAAAATATATTTCATTACACTATTTAACAGTACATAGTTTTGTTTCTCTCTGTTACACAATTACTATACAAAATACTCATTTGTACAAACATTGCCTAACTACATACACACAGTTACACTCGCTTACTCTCACACTCAATGTCTTCATCTTCAGTGATTGATATAGAATTTGTCCAATGCTCCAGCTGGACTTTTCATAGAAGAAATTATTGATTTCTCATATGAATAATTTAGAAATATGTTTCTGTTAATTCTAAATTGCACTAGAATAAACATATTTATAGCTTTAAAGTTTAGATAAATAAAAATTACCATAAGATCACCAATCATCAAGCCTACTTGTGTATCAAAAAGTCCAAAATTGACATGCTGATACAAAAATCCAATGTAACATATTTTATTGCTTCGGTTGTTGTAACATATTCATTGCTAATTGAAAGTTGCAGTTTAAGGTAGTAGCTGGCCAAAGAAAATTAAAGAAAAGATGCTAATGATAACATTAAAAGAACTAAGTAAAGAAGAACAAACAGGTTAAAACATGTGCATTTAGCAGGACTACGTACATTACAAACATGCAATAAAGTTTGTGTAAGTGAATGTTGTGAGCAATAAAAACATGAGATACTAGATACCTCATTTAACCTTCTCTAAATTTTCCTTAGTTAAATACCCAAATAGCTAATAAACATGATGCTTCACAATACAGATATCCTACAAACATATCTACATACACATGGCAACGTTCACATGATCAAATAGGTTGTTATATGAAATTATGCTAGAAAATATAATGACCTCTACATGGTGCAGTGGCATGTGTAGCAGCACATAGCTGCTGTTAGAAGAGTAGCTATACTTTAGAACTTTATTTGCAATTTTAGAACTATCAATTCACATGTGTGTACGTTAAAAGCAGACTACCTCTAAGATGTTATATCAAAGAACACAAACTTTCAAAAATGAATTCTAAAATTTTGATTTTTACATTTCCACAAAATGAAATGCTTACTAAATTTGAAAATGTTGTTCTAGTAACTAAAAGTATGTCACATTGTGCTGGCTTTTTGGTCCGGTTCCCAAGAGTGCATCAGACACGCTCAACTCAACGTATCGCGTGAAGCTGAGGCCGAAAAGGGACGCTTAGGATGAAGGAAATATGATCAAGAAGGGACAACACCGCTCGTAACCTCACAGCATCCAGAAAAAATCCCCGAACCAAGGCCTCAGTCCCCAAAGGAGTCACAAGCCTCAAGCGCCCGATCCTGAGATCCTCGCGCCCCTCGGAAGAACTTTGCACCGGGCAGGGCGCGAAATTCGCACCCAGCAGGGTGTGAAATTTCGCACACAGCAGGTGCGAAATTTTGCACCAAGCCAGGTGTGAAATTTTGCACCCGTGGGTGCAAAATTTCGCACCCATGCCCGGGTTTGAAATTCAGGTGTGTGCAGGTGGCGGGTGCGAAATTCTGCTAGTGGTCCCCTATTCCTACCTACTCCTACCTAACCCTTCTCCTATAAATAGCCCATGGATTCACACTTCAAAGGGGTTGGATTTTCTTCACTTGAGACCTTCCTAGAGCTTCATAAGGCCCATTAATGGCATCACCTATTTGAGGAAGAAGGAGAATTAAATGTCCTTTTTCCCAAATACCTAGCATATGGCAATTGTAATGAGCATGCCTCTATCTTTGTAATTCTTGAGTGATTAATAAAATTCCAACACATTTCCAAAGTGGACGTAGGCCTAATCTGCGGCCGAACCACTATAAATACTTGTGTCATTTACCGCTTTCTCTTACTTAGTCTTGCGACCAAATTAACTATTCCAATAATAGGAATCTTTGGTGTTTTCGACATTTTTTGCCATCAACATTTGATGCTTTCACTAGGAAGTTGAACTCAAGATTTGCGTCTTTCTCTCACCTTACCATCTCGACTTCAACGAGCTTAAGGTTCCTTGCTCAACCTGCTGTCGAATCCGCTAATGATGGTAAAGAAGTCAAAGAACGCAATGGTCGACCCCTCAGCTGTAGCCGAGGCAGATACATCCCAACAACCTCAACCAGTAGATATCCCGGCCACTATTGAAATCGTCCCTCCTATTGTGGACCCCGAAGCGTCCGTTACACAAGCTCAAATTTGCGCGCTTAATTAAAGATATGTGTAACCACCCTGAATTTTGGGGTAAATTTAAAAATTTATTTTAAGTAATTCTAATGAGTTTTTGATATTTAAAATAATTTATTTAAAATAATAATGATTAAAAATTGATTTAAATCAAAGTTAGAATGAGTAATTTAATTTTAATTATAAAAAGTGTTAGAAACAACGCGGTAGTTTGAAAAGTCAAACTTGAACTTTGACTGACCATACAGGATGCAAAATTTAACGGATTTTAGTGAAACCAAAAATATTAGAATCTATTTAAAAACATCCTTCCAACGAATCCAAAAAATCAAAATTTCACAGCGGGAATCAAAAGTTATGCCCAAATTAAAATTTAGAAAGGTCACTAGGAAATTTACAAAGGTCAAAAACACTACTTTTTTCCATACAAAGGAATTTGGACTCGAAATCACTTCCATTGAGTTCAGAATGATGTTTCTACATTGAAAAACAGTAAGCACTTATATATTTCGAGTTCGGAAATTATTGGTATAAAAATTTGTTTTTAATAGTAAATATATACGCCTTGAAAATTGAAATTTTGCAAATGACCTCTGTTTTCGACGAAACAACTTTTGTTGGATTCAGAATGTCAAAATATAGTTAAGTTTAATTTTTCATAATTTTTAGAATTAAAATGTAGCCGTGGCAAAACGATTTCAGTTTTGTCAATTTCGGTCAATTTTAATCGACTTGAAAATAGACATTTTTCAAACGGGCTCAGAATTGAACGAAATTACTTTTCCTAGGTCCACAGCGTCAAAACATAGCTAAATATATTTTTTGGGAATTTTTGAAGTTAATTTGTGACCCCGGTGAATTTTCATGTACGGTTGAATTAATAATTAAGTGATTTATATTAAAAATAAAGCAAACCTGCTGTAGACATCGAAATTGGGCCTTGGCACTAGCGCCATCGTGTTCAGAAGATGTCAAAACATTAAGATAGAGAGTAAGCATGCATAATTCTGAGTTCGGGCCAAATCGGGCCTTAATTGGGTAGTTAATTAATAAAATAATATAAATATCCCTAGAAAATATCTCCAACCCTAATTTCTATTACAAACTGCCACCGCCATGTTCGTTGAAGGGCCAAAAATCTCTGAAAACAAAATCACAAATTCTTCCAATCCTTTAAACAAAAATCAAAACCCCAAGAACCAAATCGAAGTACATCCTGTGCTCTTTAATTCCATAAGGCGATGATCGAAAACCGTGTACTGAAGTGAGTGATTTTGGGACGGGAAGTGGCTGCGTTTATGGGTGGTTCGTGGGCCATAGGGGGGTGCGAGCTGGGCGGTGCTCAGGCCGTGAGGGTGTTGTGCGATGGCGGTGGCCGTGGTGGTCTTGGATCGGAGTACGGTGACCCGGTTGGAGGCGCGCAGGGGAGGGAGCAAACGAAGAAATGGGTTTGTTGGATTTCCTATAAGCGCGAGTTAAAGAAAGAAGAGGAAGGGGAATTATAAGAGTAATTAAGGCCTAATTAATTTATTAGTTAATTCAATAATTACAAAGGCTTATAAATACTATAACTTTGTCATATCAGAATGGAATTAAACGAAACGAAGTTCGTTGGGCTCGTATTGATGGAATCTTCAGCATGAAACTAACCAGGACCAAAACAGAGAACGTGTAAATTTCAGATCTGAATGGTTTGGTGAGAATTCTATTTTTTTAAATAAAGTTATTTATTTATTTATTTCACTGCAAATTTTATATTCACCTTGTATATAATTTATGTTAATGCTATATATATTTATTCGGTGCTGGTTGTTGTATGAATGCGATGGATGATTGAATTAATTAGTATGTCTCTTGTTTGTTAAATAAGATAGTTGTAAAGAATTGCACCATGCTTGTTAAATTTAGATTAACGATAAAATTTCACTTTTATCGTTAACATGAAATTATTTGTCAAATTTAGGTTGATGATAGAATTTCACTTTTATGGTTATCACAAATCCATGTGTTGTCAAATGAAAAAGAAAGATAAAAATATACATTTTATCGAATGTAAAAGAAGGACAAAAATATTAATTTTGTCAAATATAAAAGAATGACAAAAAAATAGGCATTAGAAATAAAAGGACATTTTTATTAGAAAATGTAAATTAAAATAGAAGGACATTTTTGTTAAGAAATGTAAATTAGAATAACAATGAACATATTAGTAGCGTTATATAAATTTAGTAAAAATGAACGCATTTTTAGCGTTATGTAAATTTAGTAAAAATGAACGCATTTTTAGCGTTATGTAAATTTAGTAAAAATGAACGCATTTTTAGCATTATATAAATTTAGTAAAAATGAACGCATTTTTAGCGTTATGTAAAATTAGTAAAAATGAACGCATTTTTAGCGTTATGTAAATTTAGTAAAACCGAAGGCATTTTTAGCGTTATGTAAATTTAGTAAAAATGAACGCATTTTTAGCGTTATGTAAATTTAGTAAAAATGAACGCATTTTTAGCGTTATGTAAATTTAGTAAAAATGAACACATTTTCGGCGTCATGTTAATTTGGAGAGAACAGACATCATTCTGGTTAGTGAATAAAAAGACTTCATTTAGTTGATAGTGAAAAATGACAATTTACACCATCATTTAGTTGAATTAGAAGGAGAACATTTATTTCAGTTCCATGAAAAAAAAGACATTCCATATCATTTTCGTTTGTTAAATAGAAAGACATTATTTTGTTTGTTAAAAAGAAGAATGACATTTATTTCACCTTATTTAGTTGGAATATAAAAATGGCATTTTACATCGTCGTTTAGTTGAATGATGAAAAATAGACATTGGTTACATTGTCAATTAGTTAGGAATGAAAAGTAGACATTGTTTACATTGTCAATTTGCTAGAAATAAAATGGACATTATTACATTGTTGCTAGAAAAGAAATGACACAAAGTTATTCACTTTTGTGTAAATAGAACGACACACAAAATTATCCTTTTTGCTTGCATTAAAAATGAACACACTCAAATTATTCATTTTTGTGCAATTGAATGAACACACCCAAATTATACATTTTTGTGCAATTAAATGAACACACCAATTATACACTTTTGTGTAATAAACTAAACACACCAACTTATACATTTCTTGTGTAAATAAAATGAACAATTTAGCGGTAAAACTTTATTTACATTTTCTATGTAAATAGGATGAACACATTGATAGTGAGAACTTTTATTTATATTTTCTAGGTAAATAAAATGAGCGTATTTATAGCGACGACCTTTATTTACACTTTCTTATGTAAATAAGAATAACTTAGCAAGGACATTTATGTACATTTTCTTTTGTAGGGGAAAAATAAAGAGTTACATTTATTTACATGTAGTGTAAATAAATAGGAAATATAAAAAGGCTACATCTTTCTTAGTGTAAATAAGAATTAAGAAAAGTTTTTTTTACGTAAATTAGATAAGATCAAAGGAAGAAATGTTATATTTTTAATGTAAGAAGAAAAGTTTACATTTTAATGTAAATAAGAATTAAATAAAAATTACATTTTATGGGATTAAGTCGATTTCCATGTAAATAAGATATTTTGAAATAAGAAGCATTTTAAAATAATATTTTTAGTAGAACAATTATATGATTAATTAAAATTGTACTTGGACACGAGGTTAGGTCACATTTGTGGTGGAAGTTTGCCCGGACCCGACCGGCATATCCAGCAGCCACAAATGTTGGGCCAAATGTGAGAGGTCCAAGTGCGCAAATACCAATTGGGCCAAGACACGAGGTTAAGCCCAACTTATGGGAGAAGTCTGCCCGGAATCGATCGGCCTATCCAGCATCCACAAGTTGCAGGCCTAATGAGAGAGGTCTGGCCCATATTAAAATATAAATGGATAACTTAGAAATTGACGTTATTTTCACACCATTATGTGTTAATAATGAAATGAATATTTTCACCTCCAAGTTTGTTATAAAAGAAAGTTACATTTTTAATATAATAAGATAAGGATTATAAAAGTTTTACATTTTTCTTAATGTAAATATTAGAAAAGTTTTACATTTTTCTTAATGTAAATAAAAGAAAAATAGGAAGTTGCATTTTTATATGTAATTGGTGTAGTATAGAAACCGACATTTTTCAATGTAAATAAGGATGAAATAGAAATTATATTTTTTATATACAAATAAAAGAGTTTACATTTTTCAATGTAAACAAAAGAATGATTAGGAATTTATATTTTCCAATGTAAATAGAATTTGAAATAAAGGTTACATTTTCAATATAATAATATATTGAAGTATAAGTTTACATTTCTCAATGTAAATATTATAGGAATAGAAATTTACATTTTTCAATGTAAATAATAAGATTAGAAATTTACATTTCTAAGGAATGGATTTTCATTAGAAAAATAATGAAGCCAAATATACATTTGGTGTAAATTGAAGAATGGAAGAGTAAAATATACATTGTTATGTTTAGGATGTGTATGTAAAGTAAAAATAGCGATAGATTGTTATAAATTATTAACAACGATATGAAATGGTTTTCAAATTTATATACGCAAGAGTTATTTGGAAAGTCCGAGTTTATTCTCATTCCAAATAATGATACGACGTTCGAAGAATTGAAGACGGCGATTGAAGACCGACGATCTTCACATCGAATGGGTAACTGGTGTTGAGGCCCTTGATTGATTTGCTCCCAAGACGGGGCTAAAATGGTAGTTATCCGGACGTAGTGCTGATTTGTATGGATTTGGCTTTCGCTCAGACCCAGAGCATAAGCTTAAAAATGGAATGCGTGTCCGACATTGTACTCCTTTATATTGTATTTACTGATTTTCTGTCGAATGTATGAATGTTTGGTGGCGGAGAATTTATTCTCTTTCTTAGCACCCTTTCATATATTTCGGCAAAGGATTGGTAGTGTGATATGGAGTGACGATGTGGCGTGCTAAGATGCATATGACAAAGGCTTTGTTGAAAACAGGCCTTGTGGGATGATCAAAGCATAGCCTGTTTAGGCATAGCTTTGTGTATAGCGTGACTTCGCGAGCCTCACACACCGACGGAGTCTAAAACGGGAGAAGGGAACGCAGGGAGAGCAGCACATTTCTTTCTAGCTAGAAGTGGTGTTTGGGTTTTAACACGGCCCAACATTTTACTTATATGGATGATGGAATGAGGCGCCTCAGATGATAGGTCCTATAGGACCGGGAAACGTGTGTTCAGGAATTGCCAATCCACGAAGCTGTATGTGTGGACCGGCCCTGCAGCTATCCAAGGGTTCACTGCGGGGGATCCTGAGACATTAGCTAGGGTGTCTCGAATCGGTAAGGAGCTCCTCCCTAGCCTTGACTCATGATGGAAACCCAATTTCCAATACGACCTCATGCGGTTTTGATTGTATTACTAGTATGGAGGCATAGTATTATGGTATCTATGCTTCCTAGGATTGATACATTATGATTGAAATGTTTTTGAAACATATACACACTAATAATAATATCAAATTCGTTTTTATCGTGTCAAGCATTTTTGACCATTATAAGGTAAAACCCTATCCTCCGGTTTGCGTTGCATTGTGTGATGGGACTTGGGTCTTATAATGGTTTCATTTTTCCAAAAAGCATTGCGTTGTTTTGACGATTTACTTTAGTTTATGCACCGGCAATCCATTGGAGTAAACCCGTTCCGCGTTAGCGGCGTGGTCCTTGGATTTGCCTTATTACTATTAGTTAAATTAGTTAAGAATTCTCACACCAGTCCCATGACTGACCCTTTGTTTGTTTCCACCTTTGCAAACTCGGGTGCCCTCTTTTCCACACGAGTAGTCGAGTAGTTTGTCTACAGGTCCTTATCTCGAGCAGGATTCTGGATTGAAGCTTAAAGCTGTGTCCAGAGCAGAGAAAGTCTTCCGTTGTACTGTTTTAAAATATTGTAATTTATCTTCCGCTGTAATTTTATTCCAATGTACTCTGATATTCTGTACTCTAATGTAACATTATTGTAATGTTTATAAAAGTCTGTTGTTATTGTTTTGATGTGTTATAGCCCAAAGTAAGCGTATCCGGCGATTTCCAGCAAGGGCGATTGTCGGGTCGTTTCATTTTGGTATCAGAGCTTTTGTTAGCTCAAATCTTTGGGGTACAACTCATTAGAACTGAACAAAAGACTCATCAGAGATTGGATTAGTAATAACCAATAAGAATACTCATTAGAGATAGGATCTGCAGTATCCTAGAATGAGAAAACTCATTAGAGATGGGGTTAGTAATGCCCTAGAATGATTTTAGAGTGGCAAGCCTATAATATACGTATTTGTAATTATAATCTATTTTAGAAAATATGATTTTTGAATATACAAAAGTTATACATTTTAAAAGTTAATCAACTAATTGATTGATGGTTGTGTAGTGTAATTATTAGTTCAACTAATAGAATTATTGAAATTAATTAAAGAATGAAAGATGAGATAGAATTCTTAAACAAACTTAGCTTCGTTCCTTTCGAGGATGAAAAGTTTTTAAGTGGAGGAGACTGTAACAACCCTGAATTTTGGGGTAAATTTAAAAATTTATTTTAAGTAATTTTAATGAGTTTTAGATATTTAAAATAATTTATTTAAAATAATAATGATTAAAAATTGATTTAAATCGAAGTTAGAATGGGTAATTTAATTTTAATTATAAAAAAGTGTTAGAAACAACGCGGTAGTTTGAAAAGTCAAACTTGAACTTTGACTGACCATACAAGATGCAAAATTTAACGGATTTTAGTGAAAAAAAATAGTAGAATCTATTTAAAAATATCTTTCCAACGAATCCGGAAAATCGAAATTTCATAGTGGGAATCAAAAGTTATGCCCAAATTAAAATTTAGAAAGGTCGCTAGGAAATTTACAAAGATCAAAAACACTACTTTTTGCGTACAAAGGAATTTGGACTCGAAATCACTTCCATTGAGTTCAGAATGATGTTTCTACATTGAAAAACAGTAAGCACTTCTGTATTTCGAGTTCGGAAATTATTGGTATAAAAATTTATTTTTAATAGTAAATATATACGCCTTGAAATTTGAAATTTTGCAAACGACCTCTGTTTTCGACGAAACCACTTTTGTTGGATTCGGAATGTCAAAATATAGTTAAGTTTAATTTTTCATAATTTTTAGAATTAAATTGTAGCCGTGGCAAAAAGATTTCAGTTTTGTCAATTTCGGTCAATTTTAATCGACTTGAAAATAGTCATTTTTTAAATGAACTCAGAATTGAACGAAATTAATTTTCCTAGGTCCGCAGCGTCAAAACATAGCTAAATATATTTTTTGGGAATCTTTGAAGTTAATTTGTGGCCCCGGTGAATTTTCATGTACGGTTGAATTAATAATTAAGTGATTTATATTAAAAATAAAGCAAACCTGCTATAGACATCGAAATTGGGCCTTGGCACTAGCGCCATCGTGTTCAGAAGATGTCAAAACATTAAAATAGAGAGTAAGCATGCATAATTCTGAGTTCGGGCCAAATCGGGCCTTAATTGGGTAGTTAATTAATAAAATAATATAAATATCCCTAGAAAATATCTCCAACCCTAATTTCTATTACAAACTGCCGCCGCCATGTTCGTTGAAGGGCCAAAAATCTCTGAAAACAAAATCACAAATTCTCCCAATCCTTTAAACAAAAATCAAAACCCCAAGAATCAAATCGAAGTACATCCTGTGCTCTTTAATTCCATAAGGCGATGATCGAAAACCGTGTACTGAAGTGGGTGATTTTGGGATGGGAAGTGGCTGCGTTTATGGGTGGTTCGTGGGCCATAGGGGGGTGCGAGCTGGGCGGTGCTCAGGCCGTGAGGGTGTTGTGCGATGGCGGTGGCCGTGGTGGTCTTGGATCGGAGTACGGTGACCCGGTTGGAGGCGCGCAGGGGAGGGAGCAAACGAAGAAATGGGTTTGTTGGATTTCCTGTAAGCGTGAGTTAAAGAAAGAAGAGGAAGGGGAATTATAAGAGTAATTAAGGCCTAATTAATTTATTAGTTAATTCTATAATTATCAAAGGCTTATTAATACTATAACTTTGTCATATCAGAATGGAATTAAACGAAACGAAGTTCGTTGGGCTCGTATTGATGGAATCTTCAGCATGAAACTAACCAGGACCAAAACAGAGAACGTGTAAATTTCAGATCTGAATGGTTTGGTGAGAATTCTATTTTTTTAAATAAAGTTATTTATTTATTTATTTCACTGCAAATTTTATATTCACCTTGTATATAATTTATGTTAATGCTATATATATTTATTCGGTGCTGGTTGTTGTATGAATGCGATGGATGATTGAATTAATTAGTATGTCTCTTGTTTGTTAAATAAGATAGTTGTAAAGAATTGCACCATGCTTGTTAAATTTAGATTAACGATAAAATTTCACTTTTATCATTAACATGAAATTATTTGTCAAATTTAGGTTGATGATAGAATTTCACTTTTATGGTTATCACAAATCCATGTGTTGTCAAATGAAAAAGAAAGATAAAAATATACATTTTATCGAATGTAAAAGAAGGACAAAAATATTAATTTTGTCAAATATAAAAGAATGACAAAAAAATAGGCATTAGAAATAAAAGGACATTTTTATTAGAAAATGTAAATTAAAATAGAAGGACATTTTTGTTAAGAAATGTAAATTAGAATAACAATGAACATATTAGTAGCGTTATGTAAATTTAGTAAAAATGAACGCATTTTTAGCATAATGTAAATTTAGTAAAAATGAACGCATTTTTAGCGTTATGTAATTTAGTAAAAATGAACACATTTTTAGCGTTATGTAAATTTAGTAAAAATGGACGCATTTTTAGCATTATGTAAATTTAGTAAAAATGAACGCATTTTTAGCGTTATGTAAATTTAGTAAAAATGAACGCATTTTCAACGTCATGTCAATTTGGAGAGAACAGACATCATTCTGGTTAGTGAATAAAAAGATTTCATTTAGTTGATAGTGAAAAATGACAATTTACATCGTCATTTAGTTGAATTAGAAGGAGAACATTTATTTCAGTTCCATGAAAAAAAAGACATTCCATATCATTTTCGTTTGTTAAATAGAAAGACATTATTTTGTTTGTTAAAAAGAAGAATGATATTTATTTCACCTTATTTAGTTGGAATATAAAAATGACATTTTACATCGTCATTTAGTTGAATGATGAAAAATAGACATTGTTACATTGTCAATTAGTTAGGATGAAAAGTAGACATTGTTTACATTGCCAATTTGCTAGAAATAAAATGGACATTATTACATTGTTGTTAGAAAAGAAATGACACAAAGTTATTCACTTTTATGTAAATAGAACGACACACAAAATTATCCTTTTTGCTTGCATTAAAAATGAACACACCCAAATTATTCATTTTTGTGTAATTGAATGAACACACACAAATTATACATTTTTGTGCAATTAAATGAACACACCAGTTATACACTTTTGTGTAATAAACTAAACACACCAACTTATACATTTCCTGTGTAAATAAAATGAACAATTTATCAATAAAACTTTCTTTACATTTTCTATGTAAATAGGATGAACACATTGATAGTGAGAACTTTTATTTATATTTTCTAGGTAAATAAAATGAGCGTATTTATAGCGACGACCTTTATTTACACTTTCTTATGTAAATAAGAATAACTTAGCAAGGACATTTATGTACATTTTCTTTTGTAGGGGAAAAATAAAGAGTTACATTTATTTACATGTAGTGTAAATAAATAGGAAATATAAAAAGGTTACATCTTTCTTAGTGTAAATAAGAATTAAGAAAGTTTTTTTTTAACGTAAATTAGATAAGATCAAAGGAAGAAATGTTATATTTTTAATGTAAGAAGAAAAGTTTACATTTTAATGTAAATAAGAATTAAATAAAAATTACATTTTATGGGATTAAGTCGATTTCCATGTAAATAAGATATTTTGAAATAAGAAGCATTTTAAAATAATATTTTTAGTAGAACAATTATATGATTAATTAAAATTGTACTTAGACACGAGATTAGGTCACATTTGTGGTGGAAGTCTGCCCGGACCCGACCGGCATATCCAGCAGCCACAAATGTTGGGCCTAATGTGAGAGGTCCAAGTGCGCAAATACAAATTGGGCCAAGACACGAGGTTAAGCCCAACTTGTGGGAGAAGTCTGCCCGGAACCGACCGGCCTATCCAACATCCACAAGTTGCAAGCCTAACGTGAGAGGTCTGACCCATATTAAAATATAAATGGATAACTTAGAAATTGATGTTATTTTCACACCATTATGTGTTAATAATGAAATGAATATTTTCACCTCCAAGTTTGTTATAAAAGAAAGTTACATTTTTAATATAATAAGATAAGGATTATAAAAGTTTTACATTTTTCTTAATGTAAATATTAGAAAAGTTTTACATTTTTCTTAATTTAAATAAAAGGAAAATAGGAAGTTGCATTTTTATATGTAATTGGTGTAATATAGAAACCGACATTTTTCAATGTAAATAAGGATGAAATAGAAATTATATTTTTTATATGCAAATAAAAGAGTTTACATTTTTCAATGTAAACAAAAGAATGATTAGGAATTTATATTTTCCAATGTAAATAGAATATGAAATAAAGGTTACATTTTCAATATAATAATATATTGAAGTATAAGTTTACATTTCTCAATGTAAATATTATAGGAACAGAAATTTACATTTTTCAATGTAAATAATAAGATTAGAAATTTACATTTCTAAGGAATGGATTTTCATTAGAAAAATAATGAAACCAAATATACATTTGGTGTAAATTGAAGAATGGAAGAGTAAAATATACATTGTTATGTTTAGGATGTGTATGTAAAGTAAAAATAGCGATAGATCGTTATAAATTATTAACAACGATATGAAATGGTTTTCAAATTTATATATGCGAGAGTTATTTGGAAAGTCCGAGTTTACTCTCATTCCAAATAATGATACGACGTTCGAAGAATTGAAGACGGCGATTGAAGACCGACGATCTTCACATCGAATGGGTAACTGGTGTTGAGGCCCTTGATTGATTTTCTCCCAAAACAAGGCTAAAATGGTAGTTATCCAGACGTAGTGCTGATTTGTATGGATTTGGCTTTCGCTCAGACCCAAAGCATAAGCTTATAAATGGAATGTGTGTCCGACATTGTACTCCTTTATATTGTATTTATTGATTTTCTGTCGAATGTATGAATGTTTGGTGGCGGATTATTTATTCTCTTTCTTAACACCCTTTCATATATTTCGTCAAAGGATTGGTAGTGTGATATGGAGTGACGATGTGGCGTGCTAAGATGCATATGATCAAGGCTTTGCTGAAAAGCAGGCTTTGTGGGATGATCAAAGCATAGCCTGTTTAGGCATAGCTTTGTGTATAGCGTGACTTCGCGAGCCTCACACACCGGCGGAGTCTAAAACGGGAGAAGGGAACGCAGGGAGAGCAGCACGTTTCTTTCTAGCTAGAAGTGGTGTTTGGGTTTTAACACGGCCCGACATTTTACTTATGTGGATGATGGAATGAGGCGCCTCGGATGATAGGTCCTATAGGACCGGGAAACGTGTGTTCAGGAATTGCCAATCCACGAAGCTGTATGTGTGGACCGGCCCTGCAGCTATCCAAGGGTTCACTGCGGGGGATCCTGAGACATTTGCTAGAGTGTCTCGAATCGGTAAGGAGCTCCTCCCTAGCCTTGACTCATGATGGAATCCCAATTTCCAATACGACCTCATGCGGTTTTGATTGTATTAGTAGTATGGAGGCATAGTATTATGGTATCCATGCTTCCTAGGATTGATACATTATGATTGAAATGTTTTTGAAACATATACACACTAATAATAATATCAAATTCGTTTTTATCGTATCAAGCATTTTTTACCATTATAAGGTAAAATCCTATCCTTTGGTTTGCGTTGCATTGTGTGATGGGACTTGGGTCTTATAATGGTTTCATTTTTTCCAAAAAGCATTGCGTTGTTTTGACGATTTACTTTAGTTTATGCGCCGGCAATCCATTGGAGTAAACCCGTTCCGCGTTAGCGGCGTAGTCCTTGGATTTGCCTTATTACTATTAGTTAAATTAGTTAAGAATTCTCACACCAGTCCCATGACTGACCCGTTGTTTGTTTCCACCTTTGCAAACTCGGGTGCCCTCTTTTCCACACGGGCAGTCGAGTAGTTTGTCTACAGGTCCTTATCTCGAGCAGGACTCTGGATTGAAGCTTAAAGCTATGTCTAGAGCAGAGAAAGTCTTCCGCTATATTGTATTCAAATATTGTAATTTATCTTCCGCTGTAATTTTATTCCAATGTACTCTGATATTATGTACTCTGATGTAACATTATTGTAATGTTTATAAAAGTCTGCTTTTATTGTTTTGATGTATTGTATTCCCAAAGTTAAAGTATTGGTGGATTTCCAACTTTTGGGTCAGACTTGTGTGGTTTATGGTCGATCCAAAAAGTGGGAATTTACGGGTCTTTACAATAAGAGAACACAGCGGTCGAGCTCAACCAAGCATTAAGGAATAACATCGACCTTTTGCGGCAACTTCAAGGGAGTCAACGCGTCGACGCACGACTTCAGCTAACTCGGAACAATGCTCGACCCCGACCAACTGCCTCGGAAACTTCCTCTTTCGAGTCGAGGGGCCCACACCAAAGGAGGAGGTTCAGTCTCATCAACAACGTCGCCACTCGTACCAATGCCCTCGATAACAGTCATGCCAATGGCAATGGAAACGACAACGGCGACTGAACTACAGCCACATATAGCGAGGGGGCATAGTACCAAGACCGCCCTCGATTGATTATCAACGACAGACCAGATCCTACAAACCAACCTCTTTCTCGACATAACCCGATGGTCGCTAATCAGGGTGATAGGCTTGCTATTCTAACGGTTCGTGCTCCCCTAGAACAGGATCCGCATCACCCGCTCCACCTCACCATCAACACCAAGGCCCAATCATAGATGTCGAGGACATAGAGGAAGACGCTCCAGACATCCACCATTGAAGACGACCTCGCAACAGGACTCCGGAACCACGTCAAAATCCATGGATCCCGATGGAAGATCCCCACCCAACCTATCTCCCCGACATGGTACAAAGGATCATGAGGGAAATGCGAGGGGGAGCACACGGCTCATGGGAAGCTCAGATTAGGCGTTAACCCTTCACAAGAAGAGTAAATGAGGCCGAGTGGCCGAGGCGCTTTAGCATGCCACAAATGCCACTCTACGATGGTACCACTGATCCTTGTGCCTTCTTGAATCGATATGAATGGCAAATGGACTCGAGACAGCTCAGGTGATCCAGTCAAATGCAAATGCTTCCCAGTCTTCTTGTCCGGTACCGCTTTACTTTGGTTCTCTCGCTACCCACTTGATTCCATTAACAACTTCGGGCAACTAGCAACAGAGCTGGTCAAATAATTGAGGGTGCATATCCCAACTCCGAAGAATGCCCTCACTTTATCCAACCTATACCAGGGGCCCGCCGAGTCACTTAAAAGCTACCTTTCCCTGTTTAACACAGCTCTAGCCGAGGTCCAGGATCCATATCCTCGCACCATACTCTTTCAACTAGCGAAAGGTGTCCTCCCCACTTCAGAGTTCGGGGCCTGGATCGATCAGAAGCAGCCAAAAAGCCTCGATGCCTTCTATGAGAAGGCAGATCAATACTTGTGCCAAGAAGAGGCAAGGCGGAACCGGCTCTCCGCCACAAGTCGTCCCAATGATCCCTAAGCATACACCGCAAATAACAACCTCGTGGGTAGGCGAGGCGGGGAGCCCTTTGACCAAAATAGGGGGCAGGTCCCTATAGGCAAAAAAAAACAACGGCAGGCCGGATAGATTGAACAATGGGCAATCCCCAACAGAACCGAGAAAGCCCGGCCCTCGCCAAGATTTCGAGACCTACACCCAATTGAATGAATACATAGAGACAATCTACTTGGAGACATGTAACGCCTTGCCATACAAGAAGCCGCGTGTCAGAGAATCAACTGATCGCAAGAGGAACACCGGGAGGTACTGTCGATACCACGACGTATACGGGCACGACACCAACGAATGCCGCCAACTTAGGGATGCAATCGAGAAGCTTATTCGTGAGAAATGGCTCAAGCAATATGTCCAATAGCCCTTCCCCCCGAAGCAAACTCGCAGCCTCCAGCTCCGCAAGCAGCCACCAAGGCAGCTCCGAGACCGTCTAACCCAAGACGAGGAATTGTGATCAACACCATATGTGGCGGACCTTACCCCACACACGACAACTTTCGAAAAATGGAGAAGTATGTGAGTTCCATAAAGTATGCTACTTACGAGGCCTACTCCGCTCTCCTCGAGTCCATCCCATCCAAGCTACAAAAAACCATGCGGGACGACATTATCTTCCGAGAAAGAGAATCGACAGGGGTGGAGATCCCGACCACTGATCCACTAGTCATCACTGCTCAGATCGATGTTGCTTCCGTCCGAAAAGTTTTAATCAACTAAGGGAGCTCGGTCAACATCATCTTTATGGTCTCCTACAACTAGATGAAATTGGAGACAAATGATTTGAAGCCATGCTGCACTGCGATCCACTGATTCAATGGGGCCTCTAGTTCCCCTATAGGAATGAACGACCTTCCTGTGGAACTAGGCGAGGGGGATAGAAGCCGAGTTCGAATTCTCACTTTCATGGTTATAGACATTGACTCCCCTTACAACGCTTTTCTAGGGCATCTGGTTCTCACTGAATTCCGAGTTTATATGGCGCCATGGTCTCTCCTGATGAAATTCCTAATAGAAAATGGGATGGGAACCATTAAGGGCAACCAAGTACGCACCAAGGAATGCTACACAATAAAATGTAAGAATGCATGCAACAAGGTCAAGGGCAAAGCCATGCCCGCACCTTCTTGCGCCAAGAGCGTCTCAACATAGCAATCAGCGGCATCTGAGCCTTGGCTCAAGCGCCACTGCCATATTTCCAATGACATCGACCCACGGAAGGACGAAGACCCCGAGTATGAGAGGGCTACCTCAGTCGAATCCACAGTGGATGTTCCCGTCAACCTCGACGACCCAACAAGGGTGTTGAAGGTAGGGTCACAACTCCACCCAGCAATAAAAGAGGATTTTATATGCTTCTTGAAAGCCAATCTGGATGTGTTTGCATGGACTCACTCTGACATGAAGGGCATCGACCCTGCGATTGCTTGCTACTCCCTATGCTTAGATCCAACGATGTCTCCAATCAAACAAAAGCACCGCTTCTTGGGACCCAAAAGGCCAAAGCACCCGAGGAAGAGGTAGACTGCCTGCTCAATAATAACTTAATCCGCAAAGCCGACTATTCTGAATGGGTTTCCAATCCAGTTCTGGTTAAAAAAGCCAACGGCAAATGGTGGACATGCGTCAATTTCTCCGATCTAAACAAGGCATGTCCTAAGGACAGTTTTCTGCTTCTGAAGATCGATCGATTAATCAACTCGACCGTCGGATTCCAGCTACTATCTGTCATGGAAGCCTACTCAGGCTACAACCAGATCCCAATAAATCTCCGCGATCAAGTTCATACCTCTTTCATAACCAATCTTGGGCTCTAATGCTACCGTGTTATGCCCTTCGGCCTCAAGAATGTCGGCGCCACTTATCAACGAAAGGTTAATCGACTCTTTAAAAAGCAGATTGGAAAGTCCATAGAGGTGTAAGTGGACGATATGCTAGTAAAGTCTAAAATATCAAGCGACCACGTCCACGACCTCTTCGAATTGTTCAATGTCCTCCGCCAGTACGACATGAAACTCAACCCCCTGAAATGCTCCTTCAGAGTCACTTCTGGATAATTCTTGGATTTCATTGTCAATTCTTGGGGAATAGAAGCTAATCCAGAAAAAAAATCCAAGCTATTCGGGACATCCGAGTCCCCAAGAATATCAGGGACGTCCAAAGTCTGAACGGAAAGGTCGCCGCTTTGAGTCGGTTCATCTCTAAGGCCACCGACAAGTGCATCCCCTTCTTCGATTTACTCCGAAAACTGAAACGCTATTACGAGTGGACCCCCGAATGCATCTCCGCATTCAAGGAACTTCTGGATCACTTAGAGCGACCACCTATCCTTTCTAAACCTATAGACCATGAGGACTTATACATTTACCTGGCTGTTTCTGCACAGGCAATCAGCTTGGCGCTAATACGCCGTGAAGATCGCACCCAATGGCCCGTTAACTATATTAGCAAGCGGCTAACGGCGGCAGAGAAGAATTATCCAAAGCTAGGAAAGCTGGCATTATGCTTATTGATTTCCTCTAGAAAGCTCCGACCGTACTTCCAGTCTCATCCCATAAAAGTTTTCACTGACCAGCGCTACATCTGGTCCTACAATGACCCGAGGCGTCAGGTCGATTATTAAAATGGAGTGTGGAGTTAAGCCAGTTCGATATAACCTTCATCCCCCGACGAGCCATCCTCGGCCAAGCTCTCGCAGATTTCATCGTGGAGTTCACAGCCCCCGAGGAGGGTCCCACAGAGAACGCTGGGGCCCCCGCCGCCCAATGGAAATTGTTCGTAGATGGCTCCTCTAACAGAAAGTGCTCCGGGGCCAGAGTCGTGCTCATCACCCCTGAAGAACGCCCGATGTATTACGCGTTAAGGTTAAATTTCCCTACTACCAACAACGACGCGGAATATGAGGCCATGATCGCCGGGCTTAGAATCACGATCGAACTCAAGCTAGAGACCATCCACATCTTCTCCAATTCATAGCTTATTGTCCGACAAGTGCTGGGAGAGTATCAAGCGAAAGAGCGACGGCTTGCCTATTACCTAGTCCGAGTTCGGGGGCTACTCGCCTACCTCGAGCATTTCACCATCATCCATATCCCACGCGAGCAAAATGAAAAGCAGATTCCCTCGCTCAAAAGGCAAGCTCCGAAGATCCGCAACTTAATGGATTCTCCCCAATTGAAGTGCTCAACTCTCCGAGCATCAAGCAAGGACTAGCTGGGATGATCAAGAGCGCCGAACCCGAGCCTGAGTCCTGGATGACACCAATCAGAAATTACTTGCAGCATGGGACCCCACCAGGACACTATAAGGAAAGGCGCGCTCTCACTCGCCAGTCAGCCCGTTACCTTCTTATGGACGGGGTACTCTGCCGCAGAGGCTTTTCTGTTCCCTTGCTCCGATGCATAGCCCACAGCGACACCCTCCGAGTGCTAAGCAGTGTGCATGAAGGCGAATGCGGCGACCACACTGGGAGAAAACCCTGGTTAGAAAGATTCTCATACATGGTTATTATTGGCCCACACTTGATCAAGACGCCGCGGAATACGCTCGCAAGTGCGATAAGTGCCAGCACTTCTCCAAGATCCCAAGAGCCCCATCTATTGAATTGTCTCAAATGGTCAGCCCATGGACATTCTCCATGTGGGGAATCGACATCATCAGAACCCTTCCAATGGCTAGGGCGGGGCACGATACGCCGTCATTGCGGACAATTATTTCACTAAGTGGGCAGAAGCTGAAGCCCTCGCTACCATCACCATGAAAAATATGATCAACTTTGTTGTCCGCAACATCATTACCCGCTATGGGATTCCCTAAGCTATCATCTCCGACAACGACACTCAGTTTGAGAGCGTCGAGTTCAAGGCCTTCTATCGGCGCCATAACATCGAAAAAAGATTCTCAGCTGTGGCTAACCCCCAAGCTAACGGACAAGTTGAGGCGGTCAACAAAGTCCTCAAATCCATCATCAAGGAACGCCTGGAAAAGGTTGGGGGCATGTGGGCAGATGAACTCCCTCTAGATCTATGGGCCTACCGGACCACCCACAAGGCGAAAAGCGGACGCACTCCCTTCACCCTCGCCTACGGATCGTAAGCAGTCACCCCATTGAGCTCAAACTTCAGTCCCATCGAGTTATGTACTTTGATCCAAGGACAAACCAAGATTTACTTCTGGGATCGCTCGACTTATTAGAGGAAAAGAGGAATGAGGCCAATATTAGAGTCACCGCCCAGCGACAACGAGTAGCCTGATACTTCAATTTCAGGGTCAGCCATAAGGACCTCAACATCGGCGACCTCGTCCTAAAGAGGGGTTTCCCCCCACCAACAGGCCTTGCGCCTCGCTGGGAAGGCCCGTATTCCATACTGCGAAAGATCAGCGATGGAACTTTCAAACTCGCCACCGTCAACGGATCTGAACTCCCAAGGGCGTGGAACAGCGAACATCTCCGTATCTACTTTACGTAACTCAGCTCACGGTTGTTTATGCTTTTCAACGATGTTTTTCTTTTTCAGAAATTCAGGGCATTGTAAAGGCTATTACTACCAAAGTTATCAGTAGAAATGATGTTCAGTTTCCTATCTCCTTGTTGTTTACTTCTCATGTAATGCGTCTTGTTAGTTCCGACAACTAGCTTGATCCACGCCTGCGACCGCCGCATCGACACCACGGGCACGGAAGCCGGTGCCGCCATCCCAACCTCGAGGCAACATCAAGTCTGAAACACTTGGCTACGCCCGACACCCCAACCATGGGAGCCGGAAATGCCACTCGAATCGCCGGCCCGTGGTGCGACTGAGTATAAACAACCACTAACTCGAACCTCGGCCCAGTGCCGAGGCCGAGGATAAATCATTCCGCGCCCTAGTCCAGGCGACTTGGTGCCACTCAGCGACCGTCTAAGATCGATGCAAACCTCTCTTCGCCGGTTGCGGGTGCCGGTCAAATCTTGGCGCAGCACTAAGACCGACCTTAAATCATTTCTTCCCCCTTAGCTCTCAAGGCTTAGGGGCAGCCTATAGCCACGATCAGACCTTACGAGCTAATGATCGGGGCTAAAAACTACGTCGACGAATAAATGATGCCTGGCGGCTCGCCTCAACCCGATGAACGACAAGAGAGCCACCCACCTGGTGGACCGCACAACGCGACGCCCTACGCCTTTGCTATACTTAGGTTTAACCCCGGGCCACACAAAACAGCAGGCATATAACCTAGTCTCACAAACAACGGGTTTCCTGAGCTGAGGGAAGCTTACTGAAACTAGTGCTCTATCTCACCTCTCTGGAATAATTTACCCAGAGACCGCCCCTAATCGATTTTGTGACAAATATAACGATAAGTATGCTTATGCAAGTATAGGACGCTGGAAAACATAAAAAGAACATCTGAACACTTGAAATAAATAGCGATCTTTACTAATTCATATTTCATTTTCACACACACACACTAAACAAACTACATGTCTAACACTTTTACTTTCTAATGACAGGGTGTACATGAGAACCACACCATGTCTTGAAAAACCAAAAGCGAGGGTCGTACTCGCGTAAACTATCGGCCTACATTACCAAAATAATGGTAACCTCTACTTAGGCTACTAACACTAATCGTGTCTTTTCTTCTTTTGCATCTACTTGTGCTTTTTTGCAGACTCGGCACTTGATGGCTCTTCCTTGGGACCAGCACCAGACCTCTTCCTGCTCGACCCACTCTTACTTGATCGACCCTTTGGAGGAGTAACTGATTCATGATTGACACAAAGGAGACGATCCCCCGAACCATCACCGTTGGAGATTTCCGTGATATCAGTAGTAATGGCAAGCGGCGCAGGCACAAGGGCACTCCCAGCAGGAAGACCTACCACGGCCTCGCTCTTCTTTGGTATCTCTTTTCCCTCCCGCTCAGCCCTCTCTGTCTCCTCCGCCTTCTCGCACTTGTCCATCATCTTGGCTTTTTGAGTCGCCACCATAGCCGCCATCGTAGATACGTCGGCTTCCACTGGGACTCTGGCAGGGACACTCTGTCCATCGACCACCTCTCCTTCCTCGTTAAGAATGTCCACCATGCTAGGGGTTACTCCTATGTCGGAAAAGGTGTTGGGTTGGTCACCACCCTCTCCAACCTGTGTTCCTATGAGGCCTGGCCCTGATTTAGTCACATGTGGGATAACGGGGGCACGGTTCGCTACCATCATAAACTCAGAGGAGCTGCATAGCAAAGACACAACCTTTTTAGTCCGTAAATTCGGTAATCACTCCATCCTCAGGGATGCAGGGTAAAAGGAATTAACCTATGGTCAAGGATGACGTAGAAAGGATAGGAAGGGTGCTTGCGGTGGTAGGTAAGGTGAATCTGGTATCCCCCAGTGTTAGGAAGTCAGGATCGTACTCGGTAGCGGTTTGGGCCAAAACCTTAGGACCCCTCACCATTACAGATTCGTGGGCCAGCGGATGATAAGAGCTCCCCTCTGTAAATGTTTCTGTCACAACCACGCTCTCGGTCAACACGAACTTCCCCTTCTCCTCAGCGAGCCTCACCAACCTTTCATTCTCAGCATCCTCCTGCAGTAGCCTCCTTCCTTCCTCCAACTTCTCACGTTCGTCGCTTTCCAGAAGAACATCCGCAAGTTGGCGCTCATCTAAAGTACTCACGTCCACTCGACACAAGTAGGCCTCATAAGGGACTAACCTCTCCCAAGTTCTGGCTAGCTTGCGGGGATAATCTTCGACCCATGAAATTCCTTGGAATCTCAAAACCTTGACATACATATTGTGGATACTTTCCTCGAAGGAGGACCCGACACGGAACTCAGCATCATTCAGCTGTACCCTCAACTGTTTTGTCTCCCTTAAATGTTTGGCTTTTATACCCTCGGCCGTACTCAGCACATCCCTGTTTCTAGCTTCGGCATCCTCCTTCGCATTTCTCATCACCTCGAGCTGCCTCTTCAACTCGGCGACTTCGGCATTCTCAGCCCGCAACTTTTCATTTTCCGCCATCAAAGCGGCATTGTCATTCTGGAACTGAGCAACTTTCCCAATCTCCCTTTCCATGTCGGCGCATCTTTTAGACCACTCATCCTTATCCCTCTTGAGGGTTGTATTTTAAATGGTCAAGTAGCTTACTGTGTCGCTAAAAGTCTCACGGTCATGCGCAGCCTCCGTCTTTAAAATCGCATGGGCTTGCTTCAGCTCCGCTGCAATAACATGGTCACAAGTTAAAACTGGGAAATACACGGGATAGCGGTTAATTAACCGCGACGCAGCAAATGGACTTACCTATCTCAGTTTCCAAGTGGGCAACTGAGGTATTTTCACCATCAATAGTCAATTGTCGATTGATGAGCTCTATCCTTTCCTCTTGATCAACTCAGAAAGATGGAGGGAATACTTGGTAAGTTCGTTGGCTTGGTGATACACAGCTTGTACGTGCATCCATATTTCTCCGGATTCCCTACTGGGAGCAGGGCGGAGATCAGGGAGAGACGGTAGCTCATCAAAATGATATTGGGGGAAGTACAACTTCAAAAATGTCCTCCTCTCCTCTACAGAAAACGCTCGAATTTGGGACTCCATCAGATTTTGCATTCCCGTCACGACCTCCATACCCGGCCTTAATTGACCAAACAACAACTCCCTACCCTAAGCGGGCTGAGCAGGAACAAGAGGGGCGACAGACGGGGGAGTTGTCGAAGGCAAAGATCGAGAGCCACCTACGTTGAGTTGGGTATCTCCCACAGACACGTGGATAGGAGGAGGAGAAGGAGGTGTCAGAGATTGGCTAGATCGATCCCTGTCTTGGTGCTTGCTGTCGTGTTCCGACGGAGGCGGAGTACCATACAAACTGATAGATCTTCGAAAACTTTCAAAGGAAGAACTCTGGGGATGCTAGCTGCCCCACTACCGTATCCTCTTCCACCACGTTCTCTTGCCATATTACCTACCAATGGAACAAGCCAAAGTTAGTCAAGTCACACACGTAGGCAAACATCTATGCTATGCAGTGTTATGGATGTATGCCCTAAGTGTTCTCTCAACAGACCAGATTATGGTCCGCTCGAGGGAGTTAACTCCTATGCAGCACAAGTAAGTTCTTCTAGGCTTGTCGTATTTGGCCATGGATTCACTACCAGGTCAAGCCTTTTTAAGCCATCGAACTGACCCTCAGGTTCAAGCGAGGCGGTGGCCCCTGAGCGAGTCACAGGAGACTGCGGTCTAACCAGCATTCCTTCCCCCTCCCCCGATGGAGGCGGGACCGGAGTGCTCGGCAAACCCTCGTTTCTGGCGACCTCCTCTTTACCATGGGCCTTGCCCTCGCGCACAACTCTTTGAGGCCGAGCAGTATCTTGCAGCTCCCCTCCTATGGGGGGCATTTTCCTCTTCCGCCCAGTAGTGGTTGGGCCTGCCGCAACTCCCTCTTTTGGCGCGCTAATAGCAACCGCGGGTCTGGTCACAACCCAGTTGTTATGTAGCAGCCCAGCGCGGCGGAGGCAATCCTGACTTGTCACAGTTCTAGTATCGCGGAGGTTCTCTGGTATCGCCTGCAAAGCATTAAGGCGTTGCCGATATTCATCCCCGGTAGGCACCTTTGGACTTCTTGTCATAACCCAATTAAAACCATGAATAGAGGAAGGAATCCAAAAGTTACGGCAAGGAACAAAGCTAGAGAAACACTTACTTCCCTCAATCCATCTTCTGGCAAATCCGGGAGGGCTGCTAATGAAGAACCACTCGCGCTTAAACACTGACGGCCTGGGCCACGTCCCGACAAAGAACTTGGTGGCAGCTGTCGCTTCCAGAAACCATTGAGAGGGGGAGGCAGTGCTCATTTTCATTAGGTAGAAAAAATATCAAATATCTTCCTCGGTGGGTTCCCTGTGCAAAAACTCGTGGAAGAGAGCATAAGTACCCAGGAGAGAAGCGTAAGCATTAGGGTGTAGTTGTGATGGCGCAAAACGGAAATAAAAGAGCATATCCCGAATGAAGTTGTTGGCCGGAGGCATAACCCGGCAAAGCAAGCCTGTCGATTCCAAGCAGCAAGACCCTCGGGCGACGCATGGGCTCTGCCATCTCTCCCAGGGGCATGGATATCATCCGTCGGTATGTTAAATCACGCCGACATTTTCTTGATTGCGGCAGCATCCATACACGACGGTACTGAATCGATGGGGTTCTCCAAAATCACCACATCAGGCAGCATGTCTGGAGCTATCGGAGGCGCGGGCGCATCCTCACCCATAATATCCACATTCTCGGCCTCTTCAGTCACGACCGGGGAACGTTGTCGCTCAATTTGTTCCCCGTGCTCAGATGCTTCGGGCAAGCTAATCGTAGGAGAAGGAGTCGATCCTTCGGTAGTGTCAAGCTCGCCGCCAGACGAGCTACCGCTAGGGGCAGAGCCGTATGTGTGTGATGAGGGCTGGGAAGCCTCGGCTCCCGTGGTCTTTCCGGCCTTTGATCTTGTGTGCATCTCTAGCTATACTTTAATGCATCAGTATTAGAACAGGCAGTATAGTGACCTGTACCCCTCGTGTTAGTGACAAATAACATGTGCGTGTAATGCTATGCAAGGATAAGCTACATAAAGAAAGTTCGGAATAGCTCAACAGTTCAAGTCCTGGTCCGGTTGTATGCTCTACCCTATGTGAACAATCCAAAACCCCGCTCGCGCAGTTAACAACATATGCTCAACACAAAGTATGCAAATCCGAAGACGGATAGTCGGAAGGTCAAACTCCAACGGCATGAAAGATTGGAAGCCCGACACATCGAAATCCGAATCCCCCAAACCTTGACAGGCTCGAAATTTCGAACCCTAGGTTTCGAAAATCCGAACCCCTTAAGGGTCGAAATTCTGAACCCATCCGAGTTCAAAAATTCGAACTTCTCCAGGATCGTAATTTCGAACCCAGATAGGGGGTTCGGAAGTTCGAACCCACGGGGTTCGAAAATTCTAACCCATGAGGGTTCGATACTTTGAACCCAGGGAGTTCGAAAATTCGAATCCATGAGGGCTCGAGACTTCGAACCCGGCGGGTTCGAAAGTTCAGACCCACGAGGGTTCAGGACTTCGAACCTAGTTGGGTTCTAATTTTGAGGTCTCCCCCTGGTCCTTCAACATCCTTCCCCATCACTTCCTTGACCCATAGCCTCACCTAGTTCGGATTCAATATTATCGGGCTCGAAAAAACCGGGTTCGAAGTTTCAGCAACAATGGCGGCCAAAGAAGGAAAAAATAGAAGGAAGAAAGTGAGGGGTGCCTATTTATAAAAGAAGAAGGTGTCCCTTAGCATTCTAGGGCGGGTTCGAAATTATCGAGCCCACTGTGTTCGAGATTTCGAACCTCCCGGGTTCGAAATTTCGAAACTCAAAGGGTTTGAAAATTCGAACCTCACGGGTTCGAAATTTCGAACCCCCAAGGGCTCGCAATTCCGAACCCCTGGGCTCGAAACTTTGAGCCCCTTGGGCTCGAGATTTCGTGCCTCTTTGGGTTCGAAAATTTCCGACCCAAGTTTCAAAAAAGAAAAAAAAGAAGAGAGAGATGATGAACGATTATCATACCTCCGGGTTTGAAACGTCGTGCCACACTCTCTCATATACGTACTCCATGCATTTGCATACCGACTCCCGTGCATCCACAGAGGCAACGCACTATGGACACTCAGCGATTTGAGCACGGCACATCCTCTGACGACGGCTCATCCGCACCACTAGGGAGAATGATCCCCACAGCTAACGCTTATTTGCCTTTTGAATTACAGGAAGAATTGACTGCTTAGCTGCTATCTCAACCAACACAAAGCACATAATGTCAAAGACAAGACGTACTTTGAGGGGCAAATGTTAACCGGCTTTTTGGTCTGGTTCCCAAGAGTGCATCAGACACGCTTAACTCAACGTATCGCGTGAAGCTGAGGTCGAAAAGGGACGCTTAGGAATGAAGAAAACAAGATCAAGAAGGGACTACACCGCTCGTAACCTCACAGCATCCAGAAAACATCCCCAAACAAGGCCTTGAACCTCGAAGAAGTCACAAGCCTCAAGCGCCCGATCCTGAGATCCTCGCGCCACTCGGAAGAACTTCGCACTGGGTAGGGCGCGAAATTCGCATCCAAGTGCTGCGAAATTTTGCACCCATGCCCGGGTTAGAAATTCAGGTGTGTGCAGGTGGCGGGTGCGAAATTCTGCTAGTGGTCCTCTATTCCTACCTACTCCTACCTAATCCTACCAAACCCTTCTTCTATAAATAGCCCATAGCTTCACACTTCAAAGGGGTTGGATTTTCTTTACTTGAGACCTTCCTAGAGCTTCACGAGTCCCATTAATGGCATCTCCTATTTGGGGAAGACGGAGAATTAAATATTCTTTTTCCCAAATACCTAGCATATGGCAATTGTAATGAGCGTGCCTCTATCTTTGTAATTCTTGAGTGATTAATAAAATTCCAACACCTTTCCAAAGTGGACGTAGGCCTAATCCGCGGCCGAGCCACTATAAATACTTGTATCACTTACCACTTTCTCTTACGTAGTCTTACGACCAAATTAACTATTCCTAGTAATAGGAATCTTTGGTGTTTTCGACTTTTTTGCCATCAACAAATATGTCATGACATTATTTTAGGCAAAAATACATCATTCCAAGATTCATATGTAGAACGTTAGGTCGAATACCCATACCTTGCAGCATATTAATGGTGCATCAGTGAACATAAGTGCGATTCAAAGAACCACACAACAATTATCAATATAATTCATCTCTACTACCCGCTCCGAGTAAACCTAGCACCAGTAGATATCACAACAATGATATAATAAGAGAAGGAGAAAATATCATAGCATTCATATCCGTAGTGCGCAGTAGAAAGGGCACTGTAATACGAAGCTGTTGTTTGGATTAGGGTTGGAGAAGGATCTGATAGCACGAACGGCGGCACCGGGGAACTCTGGGTCCATAACTATGTTGGGATAGTCCTCAATGATGTTGCGAAAGAGTGGAATGCAGATTCAAACATCATATTTCACGAATCTCGATTGATTCGTTTCAAGTAGAATGGAAAACAAAGATGGCGATTTCAATTTGGAATCCGCGCATAACTCCTTTTGGATTATTGTTTTCTCCAAGGTTTATAGTTGGGGATTTAATGAAGATGGAGATTACGGCTTAACTAGGTTTTGCCACGAGGAATGTATCGGGGAGGGCTGCATATCAGGTAGAGGTAATATTCTGGGACTGCGCTGCTTAGTTGCTTAATCTCATTTAGATCCTTCACACTTTATCTCAATTTATTTCAAGTTTATTAACTATCATTTATTATTTGTTTCTATTTTATTGAGTTTTATATATCTTAATTTATTTTAATTTAATAAATATAATTTAATAACTATTACTTATTGTATCTAGTTTAATCAATTTATTTTAATTTAATAAATATAATTTAATAACTATTACTTATTGTTTCTAGTTTACCAACTTTATGAACTATCATTTATATAAGTTGATATTTATTAGGGGTGGGCGTGGTTCGGTTCGGTGCTGTTTGAAGCTCAAACCACTTCCGCACCGCATCAAACGGTTGATCAAAAATGCAAACCATTATACCAACCGTTCAAACGGTTCGGTTTCGGTTCGGATTCGATGTAATAGGTCCAGATTTGGTTTGGCTTGGTTTGAACCCGTATTAAATATGAAACAAGAAAATTACTTCCATCAACAAACAATTTGCGATTGTATAACATTGTGTAACCTGAAGGTTAAAACACATAGTGTTATCTTTAATTAATATAACTACAACATATGTTGAAAATAGAATATATATCGTTAAATTAAAAGTTAGATATGAATTTGTTAAATTTTTTATCATAACATTGTCGGTGTAGCTATGCGGTTTGGTTCGGTTCGGTTTAATATGGTTTGGTAAAAGTTCAAACCGCAACCGAACCGTATCATTGCGAGTCGATTCGGTTTGGGTTGTTTGCTTTAGAGAGAGAATCCGGTGCGGTTTTTCGTACCGTTTTTGCGGTTTGGTCTGGACGGTTTCCGCATTGCGGTGCGGTTTATGCCCACCCCTAATATTTATAATTATTATTTATAAATTACTATTTATACACTTTTGAGCAAGTATTATTGGTTATTAATTACAAATTATCAATCATCAGTTGTAATAAATTATAAATTATTTAATATTAAGTATATATTATTATGTATTAGTTTTCATTAGAAATTAATGTTGAGTATATGTTATTATGTATTCTTTTTTATTAGAAATTATTATTATTTATAGTTATCAAATATTAATAAATAATAATAATTACAACAGGAATTTTATGATTGTTGTAAAATTGACATCAGTTAAAATGACCATTTTATCACACGTTTTAAATTGGTACTTATTACAACCGGCGTTATGAATGTTGTAAAATTTGCACCACTTACAACAGGCATTTTGTGATCGTTGTAAAATTAGCATCTATTACACTGTCATTTTTGGAACTTGTAAAATTAGCATATATTACAATGGGTATGAAAGTACTATAGCAATAAAATTCTATTACAACGGGCAGTCGTTTCCCATTGTAAAAAGGGTGTTGTATAGTACATCTATTGCAACAATTCTGAATTGACCGTTGTAATAACTATCAATTCCAATGGGCAGCAAATTCCCGTGGTAATAGTGACGTTGTAATAGAATATTTTCATTGTAGTGTTTCTAGCCTAATCTTGGCATTAATAAACAAATGTAATGTGCTTTGTTTCTACAACTATAGAATATTGCCAATTGAGAGCGAATACAATGGATTAAGGACATAGGGGAATGACTAAGTTACTTTAAACCTTGTCATGACTCATCTTCTAATGGATAAGCTTTTCGAACTGTCTGCTCACATACTAAATCTTCCCGACAACTATAAGATCATAAACACTATGGGAGCTCATGAAAGAATAGTGCTTGAAGCCTGACTTATGGATCTTCACTTTCACTCTAGGAAGTACATTGAACATGTTCCTGGACAAACTTATATCAAGTCATATATGGTTACATATGCATAACTAAGACATCATTGTTCCCTAAAAGCCAACACCCTTCTAATGCTACTCAATTCAGGCCGATTGCCTACTGCAATGTAATATACAAAGCAACATCTCGTATATCAGCTAAAAGGCTAAAGGTGGTGCTCTAATGTTTAATCTCTTCAAGCCAGGCTGATTTTCTACCCAATCGTAGCATACTAGATAATGTACCTCTAACACATTATCTCCTCAGAGGTTACTCCTCATCTTACATTTCCCTCAGAGCTATGATGAAAAGCGACATGAAAAAGGCCTTTGACTCGGTAATATGGACTGCCCTTACATGTGTTATGGAAAAAATGGGCTTTCCCACTAAATTCATCAAATGGATTCATTTATGCATCTCGACAGTTAGATATACTTTGGTATTCAATGCCCATACAGTGGGTTACTTCAAAGGGAAGAATGGTTTGAGGCAAGGAGACCCCATCTCAGCTTACCTTCTCATTATTATTATGGAGTCCTTATCACTAGGCTTTGAACGACAAGTAATGTTGAAGAACTATAAACTACAACCAAAATGCTTTATGCCCATGATCACTTCATTATCCTTCGCAGATGACCTGTTAATTTTCTCCAAACCAACTCAGTCTTACCTTATTTGTATCGTGAACACTCTCTTCCTTCTACTCCTTTTCAGGCCTTTAGATGAACACCTCCAAATCTCATATACTACTAGCAAGATTGTCCCCAATGCAATAAAATGAGTGTTACAACCTAGCTCACATGTTGCCTATGGATATAAATATGTCATATTTGGGGATACCACTATCAATGAATAGAATATCTAATGTGCAGTGTATCCCTTTATATAAAAAAATAACTTCACTATTATCAAGGTGGGAAAATAGATTCCTGTCGCAACCAGGTCGTCTAGTGATTGTTAACTCTATAATTTTCTCAATGAATATATACTAGTAAAGGACCTTCCTAGTTCCATCGAAGTTCTTGTCTAGGATTAGAATGGCAATGATGAAATTTCTATGAACAGGCTCTATCCACTCAAACATGCTATCCCCAATAGCGTATCATAAGATTGAGAAGCCGAGATGTAATGGAGATTGGGGATTGGGGATGAGGAACATAAAACAATGAAATATCACAAATCTTACTAAGAACTTTGTAAATATGGTGATAGGAGCAAAAACTATATAGGTTGAATGGAGCAACAAGTACAATCTAAAAGGAGAGAATATATGGACCATAAGCTCTAAGCCTTCTCATAGTTGGGTATTGAAAAGTATGTTAAAGATCAAAAATAAATTATTACCTCATTCCATCATTCTGGTGGCTCAGGGCAGTAAGGCAAAATTTTGGTCATTGCCTTGGCTTAAAAAAGTGATGTTCTTAAAAAAGTGATGTTATTGATAGATATTGTGCCAAATGAGAGTATCTGCCTTTCTGGTGTACCATTGAATGCCAGAGCCATTACATATATATTGCATGGCAAGATCAATCTACCGCGTACTAGTAGCAATTTAATCAACGATATTTGGCAGCAGCTCAATGAAAAGCCCTATGTATTCCAGCAGCATGATGGTCTAGGTTGGACTAATGGAAAACTATACCCTCCCTTCCTCCACCCACCCACTAATTCAGTATACTCTACCCTGTCTGGGGCTGCTGACATGAACAAGATCCTAGGGTACACGAGAATATGGAATGTGAAATGTAATGAAAGGCTAAATTTTCATCTGTGGAAAGTAATACACAATGCCTCGAAAACTGTTGATAATTCAAACAGAATGGGAATAAACATAAATGTGGACTATGTATTCTGTCGATCTACATGTGAAGATACACAACATCTATTCTTCATATGCTCCTTAATACATTTGTATGGAAGAAAGTAAAAGAAAGAGGGGGATATGCTGCTCTATATCACGACAGTAAAGAAGAATGGCTAAGCATATACAAGGTGACAAGATGGAAACAAGAAATGACTTATGAGCTCCTAATCATGGTGAAGGTAATGATAAAAGAAACATGGAATAAAAGAAATCTAAGGATATTTGAAAGAAAAAAGAAATATGATGCAAATGTACTTTGTGATCAGTGCTAGCATAAGAAGAGAACTTGTAATGTCTCCCTTTGCATTCGGTAGGAATGTGCTAGGCAAATGGGAATAATTGTTGTACTTTTCCTTTTTTTTTCTTATTTGTACTTTATTTTTTCTGTATTTATATTGTAAGTTGAACTTATTAATGTAAATAAATGGTAGGGGACATTCAACCTCGCTGGCTTTGCTAAAATAACCTCTTGTTGAATTTAATTTCCTTATTTCATTATTTAAACCCAGTTTGTCCTCAATTCAACACAACTACTCGTATAATCCCCTAAATCCTACATTTATTTAACTCAAATGACTATATGATTTTTCCATTTGAATTCATATTTTGTTTTCTCTACTTTCAAATTACAAATCTCATTATACTCCATTTTACATAGATACCCAAAGCTAGGGTTGTTATAGACTTTCTCCCTTAAAGAAATTGCATCCCTGCAATTTCCCTTATGATAATCCACTTATACTTTCAATTTTTAAGTGACTTTTTGCTAAATTTTCCTCTTTTGGAGGAACATAGTTTAAATTCTTGAACAGAAGGTTTATAAAAATTTATCATTCATCCTAAATACAAGAAATAATATACTCAATAGATTAAATTATCACATTTCATCTTTTTCTTAGCATATATGTCAAAAATACACACTCTGTTTCCCAATTCTCAAGTAGGTTATTAACAATGTCTCGCCGTCTTGTTTGAAACAAATCACTTGGTCGAATGGCTATAGTTTTGATTACCGGGACATTATTTTTTCCGCTTATTATTAAGACATGAAGGCCCCAAACATCATCTAAAATATGAGAGTGCATTTCTAAAATATTACCTATCCTCAGTTTTTTTTTAAATCATATCTTCGTATACAAAGTATACTTATATTTGCTCTTTTGTTTTTACAAAACAAATTTTACTCTTCAAAATAAAATCTTTAACTTACATCTTTACATAAAATAACATTAAGCCACCAAAATTTACTGATCCATTGCATCATTTGGCTATAAAGTCGATACAATATCGAATATTGCCTCGCCATATTCTCTACTTCTTATGATTTATTCAGTGGATCAACACTATATTAGCTCAGATTTTTTATGGCAAATTATTTATTATGTCAAAATATCTCACACGATATTTACGAATCCCTGTCAATAACATGGCGTCCCATATATTGACCAAAATCCTGAAATAGCATTCAGACACGTCAACACAATAGATAATCACAAGCTTCTCTTAGTTGTATTTATTTTTTATCACCAACATTCATTTATTTTATTCTCAAACAAATACAACCAAAACATTTATTCTTAACAACTTATAAATCATGTATATATATATATATGCCCTCCAATTAATCCTACATGTAAATAATCAAAGTCTGTCCCCAACCGAAACGTCAACTTGTTTCTGTTCCACACTCCGATTAATTTCTAGACTATTCACATTATTATTCTAATATACGCCTCAGTTTATTATATTGGTTATTATTTATTTTCCCTATCCCTATTTATTTAATTAACCCAACTATCAACTACACACTCTATGGAATCAGATTCTGTGTCCTACCAAATTTAAACCCAAAATATTATGCACCAAAAGGATTTGATAGGATGAAGATTTCCATAAAGGTAAACTACTAATAATCAACATATGGAATACCATGGAATTAAACACATTCTTGGACATATTCTAAGCTTATTATTCACCCCAGAATACTCAAAGTCAATAAACACTGGTAAGTATAATGACAAAAGGAGACAAAGGTAGACACGAATTTATCCTTTGTTGTTGCAATACATGCACTATTATGTGGTAATCATACTTTGTTCTGAATTCCTATCTAATACCATTTTGTGATGCCCTCCCCCCTCCCCCGAGATCCATACTAACAAAGGGAATTTCTAATTAATACCATATGTTAGTGCAGAAAATAGGGTTGGTTAAAAGCGATCATTCGTAAGCCTTGTATTAAATGGGTATCGAATACGTCAATCAGATGCTCAAAATTTATTTTCTTACCATATATGGATCAATATACTTGACTCAAGTCTAATACAAAATTACATAGGCTATGGATCTATTCAGAACAAAATAACAAGATTACAAATAATAGATCATATAACGGAATACACATATATATAGACATCAAAAATACAACATCATATGTGTTATATACACGAATGGTTCTTACAAACCGTATACAAGTACAACATGTTCCAAGGAATGAATATACATATATAAGACACTAACACTTGACTACTAAACTCTGTTACTAGCCTCAAGTAAGATAATCCAAGGCGGTAGCAAAAAAAAGCTAGAATATACTATGAGTAACTAACCTAAAATAACTTTGTCTGACCCCGAGTATATAAAATAAATAAGTCAGTTTAGTTTAAAAATGATAGTTAGAAAATGATAGGCGAAATATAGTGTCATATAAGCGATGATTTCTTTTATTAGAAAAGGAGTAACATAGACTTGGATCAACATATAACACATGTGATAGGTTCACGGAATTAACATATAAGTTTCTCATATAAGGTAAGAACAAAAACATATATGTTTCCATCAACAGAAACTACCCAAGCTCTAAGTCTAGGGTTTATAAACTTTTAAACCACAGAAAATGCAGGATTGAAATCACGGAAATCGCAATACATAGAACTCAGTTAGGAGTTCAAAGTAAAAAATAGTAACCACCATATATAAATCCACAGATAGCTCTAAGGCTATGCATATCAGTCATCAACAAAATGGTGGAAACATTTAAAAATCATATACCCTAGAAATAAAAAATAATGAAATATAGAAAACAATATGTTAACCAGTTTTTTGGTCTGGTTCCCAGGAGTGCATCAAACACGCTCAACTCAACGTATCGCTAAAAGCTGAGGCCAAAAAAGGACGCTTAGGAATGAAGGAAACAGGATAAAGAAGGGACTACACCGCTCGTAACCTCACAGCATCCAGAAAACATCCCCGAACCAAAGCCTCAGACCTCGAAGGAGTCACAAGCCTCAAGCGCCCGATCTTGAGATCCTCGCGCCCCTCGGAAGAACTTCGCACCGGGGAGGGCGAGAAATTCGCACCCAGTAGGGTGCGAAATTTTGCACCCATGCCCGGGTTCGAAATTCAGGTGTGTGCAGGTGGCGGGTGCGAAATTCTACTAGTGGTCCCCTATTCCTACCTAATCCTATCTAACCCTTCTCCTATAAATAGCCCATGGCCTCACACTTCAAAGAGGTTGGATTTTCTTCACTTGAGACCTTCCTAGAGCTTCATGAGTCCCATTAATGGCATCTCCTATTTGAGGAAGAAGGAGAATTAAATATTCTTTTTACCAAATACTTAGCATATGGCAATTATGAAAGTGAATATGATGAGCGTGGCTCTATCTTTGTAATTCTTGAGTGATTAATAAAATTCCAACACCTTTCCAAAGTGGATGTAGGCTTAATCCGCGGCCAAAGCACTATAAATACTTGTGTCATTTACCGTTTTCTCTTACTCAGTCTTGTGACCAAATTAATTGTTCCTAGTAATAGGAATCTTTGGTGTTTTCGATATTTTTTGTCATCAACATTTGGTTCTTTCACCGAGAATTGAACTCACTGTTTGCGTCTTTCTCTCACCTTATCATCTCGACTTCGACGAGCTTAAGGTTCCTTGCTCAACTTGCTGTCGAGTCCGCTTATGATGGTAAATAAGTCAAAGAATGCAATGGCCTCGGTAGATATCCCGACCACTAATGAAACCGTCCCTCCTATTGTGGAACCCGAAGCGCCCGTTACACAAGCTCAAATTCGCGCGCTTAATGTAAGATATGAGAACAGCGCGGTCGAGCTCAACCAAGCATTAAGGAATAACATCTACCTTATGAGGCAAATTCAAGAAAGTCAACGCGTCGTCGCCCGACTTCAGCTAACTCGGAACAATGCTCAACCCCGACCAACTGCCTCGGAAACTTCCTCTTCCGAGTCGAGGGGCCCATACCGAAGGAGGAGGTTCAGTCTCATCAACGACGTCACCACTCGTACGGATGCCCTCAATAACGGTAACGGTCATGCCAACGGCAATGGAAACGATAACCGCAACCGAACAATAGTCACATATAGCTAGGGGCACAGTATCGAGACCGTCGTCGCTTGATTATCAACGACGGACCAGATCCTACAAACCAACCTCTTCCTCGACACAACCCGATGGTCGCTAATCAGGGTGATGGGCCTGTTATTCTAACGGCCCGCTCTCCCCCAGAACAGGATCCGCATCACCCCGCTTCACCTCAGCATCCACATGATGACCCAATCATAGATGTCGAGGACATAGAGGTAGACGATCCGGACATCCATCATAGAAGACGACCACACAACAGGACTCCGGAACCACGTCAAAATCCATGGATCCGATGGAAGTTCCCTACCCAACCTATCTCCCCGACATGGTACAAAGGATCATGAGGAAAATGCGAGGGGGCGCACATGGCTCGTGGGAAGCTCACATTAGGCGTAAACCCTTCACAAGAAGAGTAAATGAGGCCGAGTGGCCGAGGCACTTTAGCATGCCACAAATGCCACTCTATGATGGTACCAATGATCCTTGTGCCTTCTTGAATCGACATGGATGGCAAATGGACTCGAGTCGGGGTAATGATCCAGCCAAATGCAAATGCTTCCTGGTCTTCCTGTACAGTACCGCTTTACTTTGGTTCTCTCGCCTCCCACTTGATTCCATTAACAACTTCGGGCAACTAGCAACAGAGTTGGTCAAGCAATTCAAGGTGCATATCCCAACTCCGAAGAATGCCCTCACTTTATCCAACCTATACCAAAGGCCCGCCGAGTCACTTAAAAGCTACCTTTCCTTGTTTAACACAGCTCTTGCCGAGGTCGAGGATCCAGATCCTCGCACCATACTCTTTCAACTAGCGAAAGGTATCCTCTCTACTTCATATTTCAAGGACTGGATTGATCGGAAGCAGCCAAAAATCCTGGATGCCTTGTATGAGAAGGCAGATCAATACTTGTGCCAAGAAGAGGCAAAGCGGAACCAGCTCTCCGCCACAAGTCGTCCTAATGATTCCCAAGAAGACTCGTAGCCTCCAAGAGCCATTTCCCCCCGAAGCAAACTCGTAGCCTCCAGCGCCAGCTCTGCAAGCAGCCACCAAGGCGCTCCGGGACCGTCTAACACAAGACAAGGAATCGTGATCAACACCATATGTGGCGGACCTTACCCCACACACGACAACTTTCGAAAAATGGAGGAGTATGTGCATTCCATAAAGCATGCTACTTACGAATCCTGCTCCGCTCTCCCTGAGTCCATCCCATCCAAGCTACAAAAAACCACGTGGGATGACATTATCTTCTGAGAAAGAGAATCGACAAGGGTGGAGATCTCGACCATTGATCCACTAGTCATCACTGCTCAGATCGGTGCTGCTTCCGTCCGAAAAGTTTTAATCGGCTCAGGGAGCTCGGTCAACATCATCTTTAAGGTCGCCTACGACCAGATGAAATTAGAGACAAATGATTTGAAGCCATGTCGTGCAGCGATCCACGGCTTCAATGGGGCCTCTAGTTCCCCCGTAGGAATGAACAACCTTCCTATGGAACTAGGCGAGTGGGACCGAAGCCGAGTCCGAATTTTCACTTTCATGGTTATAGACATCAACTCCCCTTACAATGCTTTTCTACGGCGTCCTTTTCTCATTGAATTCCGAGTTTATATGGCGCCGTGGTCTCTCCTGATGAAATTCCCAATAGAAAATGGGTTTGGAACCGTTGAGGGCGACCAATTAAGCGCCAGGGAATGTTATGCAACAGAATGGAAGAATGCGTGCAACAAGGTCAAGGGTAAAGCCATGCCCGCACCTTCTTACGCCAAGAGCGTCTCAGCATAGCAATCAGCAGCGTATGGGCCCTAGCTCAGGCGCCACTGCCGTCTTTCCGATGACATCGACCCACGGAAGGACGAAGAGCCTGAGTATGAGAGGGCTACCCCGGTCGAATACACAGTGGATGTTCCCATCAACCTCGACGACCCAACAAGGGTGTTGAAGTTAGGGTCACAACTCCACCCAGCAATCAAAGAGGATCTTATATGCTTCCTGAAAGCCAATCTAGATGTGTTTGCATGGACTCACTCCGACATTAAGGGTATCGACCCCGTGATTGCTTGCCATTCCCTATGCTTAGATCCAACGATGCCTCCAATCAAACAAAAGCACCGCTTCTTGGGACCCGAAAGGTCCAAAGCACTCGAGGAATAGGTAGACCGCCTGCTCAACAATAACTTCATCCACGAAGCCGACTACCTGAATGAGTTTCCTATCCAGTTCTGGTTAAAAAAGCCAATAGCAAATGGAGGACATGCATCGATTTCTCCGATCTAAACAAGGGATGTCCCAAGGACAGTTTTCCGCTCTCGTAGATCGATCGATTAGTCGACTCAACCGCCGGATACCAGCTGCTATCTTTCATGGACGCCTACTCAGGCTACAACCAGATCCCGATGAATCTCCGCTATCCGGGACATCCGAGCCCCCAAGAACATCAGGGTTGTCCAAAGTCTAAACGAAAAGGTGCCGATTTGAGTTGGTTCATCTCTAAGGCCACCGACAAGTGCATCCCCTTCTTCGATTTACTCTGAAAAGGGAAACGCAATTTCGAGTGGACCCATGAATGCATCTCCACATTCAAGGAACTTATTGATCACTTAGAGTGACCACCTATCCTTTCTAAGCCTATAGACCATGAGGACTTATACATTTACCTGGTTTTTTCTGCGCAGGAAATCAGCTCGGCGCTAATATGCCTCGAAGATCGCACCTAACGGCCCGTCAAATATATTAGCAAGCGGCTAACGGGGGCAGAGAAGAATTATCCGAAGCTAGGAAAACTAGCATTCTACTTATTGATATCCTCTAGAAAGCTCTGACCGTACTTCAAGTCTCATCCCATAAATGTTTTCATTGACCAGCCGCTACATCTGGTCCTACAACGACCCAAGGCGTCAGGTCGATTATTAAAATGGAGTGTGGAGTTAAGCCAGCTCGATATAACCTTCATCCACCGATGAGCCATCCTCGGCCAAGCTCTCGTGGATTTCATCGTGGAGTTCACAGCCCCCGAGGAGAGTCCCATAGAGAATGTTGGAGCTCCCTCCGCCCAATGGAAATTGTTCATAGACGGCTCCTCCAACAGAAAGTGCTCCGAGGCCGGAGTCGTGCTCATCACCCCTGAAGAACGCTCGATGTATTACGCGTTAAGGCTAAATTTCCCTACTACCAACAACGATGCAGAATATGAGGCCATGATAGCTAGGCTTATAATCACTATCGAACTCAAGCTAGAGACTGTCCACATCTTCTCCGATTCACAGCTTATCATCCGACAAGTGCTGGAAGAGTATCCAGCGAAAGAGGGACGGCTTTCCCAATACCTGGCCCGGGTTTGGGTGCTACTCGCCTACCTCGAACATTTCACCATTAGCCATATCACGCACGAGAAAAATGAAAAAGCATATTCCTTCCCCAAAAGGCAAGCTCCGAAGATCTGCAACTAAATGGATTCGCCCCAGTCAAAGTGCTCAACTCTCCGAGCATCAACAAGGACTAGCTGAGATGATCATGAGCGCCGAACCCGAGCCTGAGTCCTGGATGACACCAATCAGAAATTACTTGCCAACGGGACCCCACCAGGACACTACAAGGAAAGGCGCGTGCTCACTCGCCAGTCAAACCGTTACCTTCTTATGGACGGGGTACTCTACTACAGAGGATTTTCTGTTCCCTTGCTCCGATGCATAGCCCATGGCGACGCCCTCCGAGTGCTAAGCAGTGTGCATGAAGGTGAATGCGGCGACCACAGTAGGGGGAAAACCCTGGCCAGAAAGATTCTCAGACATGGTTATTATTAGCCCACACTTGATCAAGACGCCGCGGACTACGCTCGCAAGTGCGATAAGTGCCAGTACTTCTCCAAGATCCCAAGAGCCCCACCTATTGAATTGTCTCAAATGGTCAACCCATGGTCGTTCGCCATGTGGGGAATCGACATCATCGGAACCCTTCCAATGGCTAGGGGCGGGGCACAATACGCCGTCATTGCGGTGGATTATTTCACTAAGTGGACAGAAGCAGAAGCCCTCGCCACCATCACCACAAAAAAATGATCAACTTTGTTGTCTGCAACATCATTACCCACTATGGGATTCCCCAAGCTATCTTCTCCAACAACGGCACTCAGTTTGAGAGCGCCGAGTTCAAGGCCTTCTGTCGGCGCCGTAGCATCGAAAAAGGATTCTCAGCAGTGGCTCACCCCCAAGCTAATGGAAAAGTCGAGGCGGTTAATAAAGTCCTCAAATCCATCATCAAGAAACGCCTAGAAAAGGCTGGGGCCATGTGGGCAGACGAGCTCCCTCTAGCTCTATGGGCCTACTGGACCACCCACAGGACAACAACTGGACACACTCCCTTCGCCCTCGCCTACGGATCCGAAGCAGTCATCTGCATTAAGCTCAAGCTTTAGTCCCAACGAGTTACATACTTCGATCCAAGGACGAACCAAGATTTACTTCTGGAATCGCTCGACATACTGGAGGAAAAGAGGAACGAGGCCGATATCAGAGTCGTCGCCCAACGACAATGAGTAGCCCGATACTTCAATTCTAGGGTCCTCCATAAGGACCTCAACATCGACGACCTCGTCCTAAAGCGGATTTTTCCCCCACCAACAGGCCTCGCGCCTTGCTGGGAAGGCCCCTACTCCGTACAGTGAAAGCTTAGCGATGGAACTTTCAGACTCGCTATCGTCGACGGAGCTGAACTCCCAAGGGCGTAGAATAGCGAACACCTTCGCCGATACTTTTCATAACTCAACTCACGGTTGTTTATGCTTTTCAACGATGTTTTGTTTTTTCATAAATTCAAGGCATTGTAAAGGTTATTACTGCCAAAGTTATCAGTAGAAATGATGTTCAGTTTACTGTTTCCTTGTTGGTTACTTCTCACGTAATGCGTCTTGTTAGTTCCGACAACCTGCTTGATTCACGCTCGCGACCGCTGCATCGACACCCTAAGCACGGGAGCTGGTGCTGCCATCCCAACCTCGAGGCAACATCAAGTCTGAAACACTTGGCTACGTCTAGCACCTCGATCACGGGAGCTGGCAACGCTACTCGAATCGCCGGCCCGCGGCGCGACCGACTATAAACAACCACTAACTCGAACCTCGGCCCAGTGCCGAGGATAAGGATAAATCGTTCCACGCCCTAGTCCAGGTGACTTGGCGCCACTCAGCAACCGACTGATGCAAATCTCTCTTTGCCAGTTACGGATGCCGGTCGAATCTTGGCGCAGCACCAAGACCGACCTTAAATCGTTTCTTCCCCCCTTAGCTCTCAAGGCTTAGGGGCAGCCCATGGTCACGATCGGACCTTACGAGCTGATGATTGGGGCTGAAAACTACGTCGGCGAATAAACGACGCCTGGTGGCTCGCCTCAACCCGATGAATGATGGGAGAGCCACCCACCTGGCGGACTGCACAACGCGACTCCCTACGCCTTTGTTATACTTGGTTTTAACCCCGGGCCACCCAAAACAGCAGGCGCACAGCCTGGTTTCACAAACAACGGGTTTCCCGAGATGAGGGAAACTAATTGAAACCAGCGCTCTATCTCACCTCTTTGGAATAATTTACCCAGAGATGGCCCCTAATCGCTTTTGTGACAAGTGTAACGATAAGTATGCTTATGCAAGTACAGGATAAGTATGCTTATGCAAGTACAGGACGCTGGAAAACATAAAAAGAACATCTGAACACTTGACATAAGCAGCGATCTTTACTAATTCATATTTCATTTTCACACACACACACACTAAACAAACTACGTGTCTAACACTTTTACTTTCTAATGACAGGGTGTACATGAGAACCACACCGTGTCTTGAAAAACCAAAATCAAGGGCCATACTCGCGTGAACTATCGGCCTACACTAGCAAAATAACGGTAACCTCTACTTAGGCTACTAACACTAATCGTGTCTTTTCTTCTTTTGCTTGTACTTGTGCTTTTTTGCAGACTCAGCACTTGATGGCTCTTCCCTGGCACCAACACCAGACCTCTTCCTGCTCGACCCACTCCTGCCTGATCGACCCTTTGGAGGAGTAACTGATTCGTGACTGATAGAAATGGGACGATCCCCCACACCATCACCGATGGAGATCTCCGTGATATCAGTAGTAACTGCAAGCAGCATTGGCCCAGGGGCACTCCCAGCAGGAGGACCTACCACGGCCTCACTCTTCTTCGGGATCCACTTTCCTTCCCGCTCAGCCTTCTCCATGGCCTCTCTAGCGGACCGTCACTCGGCGAGCTTTTGAGACTTTGGCTATATGATATCAGCAGTCTTGGTTTTCTCAAGGGTCTCAGTGGCCCTTCATTAGGCTTCCTTGTCTTCCCTTTCCTTCTGGGCCTCAGCAGCAGCCCTCTCTGTCTCCTCCGCCTTCTCGCACCGGGCCACCATCTTGGCCTTTTGTGTCGCCACCATAGCCACCATCGTAGATACGTCGGCTTCCACTGGGCCTCTGGTAGGGGCACTCTGTCCATTGACCACCTCTCCTTCCTCGTTAAGGATCTCAACTATGCTAAGAGTTATTCCTATGCCAGAAAAGGTATCAAGTTGGTCTCCACCCTCTCCAAACTGTGTTCCTCTAAGGCCTGGCCCTGATTCGATCTCTTGTGGGATCACGGGGGTAGGGTTCGCTACCATCGTGGACTCAGGAAGAGCTGCATAGCAAAGACACAACCTTTTTAGTTCGTAAATTTGGTAATCACTTCATCCTCAGGGATGCAGGGTAAAAGGAATTTACCTACGGTCAAGGATGGCGTAGAAAGGATAGGAAGGGTGCTTGCGGTGGTAGGTAAGGTGAATCTGGTATCCCCTAGTGCCGGTAAGTCAGGATTGTACTCGGTAGCGATTTGGGCCAAAGCCTCAGGACTGCTCACTATTACAGATTCAGGGGCCAGGGGCTGATGAGAACTTCCCCCTGCAAATGTTTCTACCACAACCACGCTCTCGGTTATCACAAACTTCCCCTTCTCCTCAGCAAGCCTCGCCAACCTTTCATTCTCAGCATCCTCTCGCAACAGCCTCCTTCCTTTCTCCAGCTTCTCATGTTCATCACTGTCCAAGAGGACATATGCAAGTTGGCGCTCATCTAAGTACTTACATCCACTCAACGCAAGTAGGCCTCATAAGGTACTAACCTTTCCCAGGTTCTGGCTAGCTCGTGGAGATAGTCCTCAACCCACGAAATTCCTTGGAATCTCAAAGCCTTAACATACATACTGTGGATACCCTCCTCGAAGGAGGATCCAACACGGAAGTCCTCATCACACAGCTGCCCCCTCAGCTCCTCTATCTCCCTTAAATATTCGGCCTTTATACTCTCGGACGCACTCAACACGTCCCTGTTGTTAGCTCCAGCATCCTCCTTTGCTTTCCTCATCGCCTCAAGCTGCCTCTTCAACTCAGCGACTTCGGTATTCTCAGCTCGCAACTTTTCATTTTCCGCCCTTAAAGTAGCGTTGTCATTCTGGAGCTCGGTAACCCTCGCATTGTCCTTTTCCAAGATGTCACACGCTCGCGCAAGATCATCTTTGTCCTTTTCTAGAGCTGTGGTCTCATTAGTTAAATCTACCATGGTGGCTTTAAAATTCGAGAGGGCATACTCCGACTCCCTCTTCAGTTTATCATAAGCATGCGTCATCTCAGCTGCAATGACAAAGCCGGCGTTAAAGGGTCTGATAATGCATAAAAAAAACATACAACGTGGGGAGCGGGCATACCTATCTTCTTGTTCAAAGCTTCAACGGTAGTCTTCTCGGCGTTAATGATCAACCTCTGATTTGAAAGTTGCAGGTTCTTCTTTTTGATCAGCTCCGAAAGCCAGAAGGAATACTTGATGAGCTCATTGGTTTGATGATATGAAGCTTTCACGTGCATCCACACCTCCCCAGACTCTCTGTCAGGAGCTGGACGGAGATCAGTACGAACTTCAACTCGTCAAAATAGTGCCAGGGGAAATGATGTTTCAGGAATGCCCTTCGCTCCTCTATGGATAGCCCTTAATGTTGGGTTTCTGTCAAGTTCGACACCTCTCTCTCAGTCTCTCTTTCCGGCCTCAACTGGCCAAGAGGCGATCCCTCTTCCCTAGCAGGATGAATAGGAGCCAGAGGGGCGACAAATGGAGGAGCTGTCAAAGGCAAAGATCGAGAGCCACCTATGTTAAGCCGAGTATCTCCCACGGACACACGAATAGGAGGAGGAGGATGAGGTGTCGTAGATTGCCTAGATCGATCCCTGCCTCGGTGCTCGCTGACGTGTTCCGGCGGAGGCGGAGTACCATACAAACCGGTAGATCTTCGAAAACTCTCGAAGGAAGAACTCTGGGGATGCTGGCGGCCCCCGCTACCGTATCCTCATCCACGGTGTTCTCTTTCCATATCACCTACCAATGGAATAAGCCAAAGTTAGTTAAGTCACACACGTAGGCAAACATCTATGTTATGCAGTGTTATGGATGTATGCCCTAAGTGTTCTCTCAATGGACCAGATTACAGTCCGCTCGAGAGAGTTAACCCCTCTGCAGCACAAGTAAGTTCTTCTAGGCTTTTCGTATTTGGCCATGGAGTCACTACTAGATCAAGCCTTTTTAAGCCATCAAACTGGCCCGTAGGTTCGAGAGAGGTAGGGGGCCCTGAGCGAGCTGCAGGAGACTGCGGTCTAACCAGTATTCCTTCTCCCTCCCCTGACGGAGGCGGGATCGAAGTGCTCAGCAACCCCTCGTCTTTGGCGACCTCCTCTTGACCATGGGCCTAGCCCTCGCACACATCTCTTTGAGGCTGAGTAGTATCTTGCAGCTCCCCTCCCGCGAGAGGCATTTTCCTCTTTCGCCCAGTAGTGGTTGGGCCTGTCGTAACTCCCTCTTTTGGCGCATTAATAGCCACCGTGGGCCTGATCACAGCCCCGTTGTTAGGTAGCAGCCCAGCGCGGCGGAGGCGATCCTGACTTGTCACGGTGCTAGTATCGCGGAGGTTCTCTGGTATCGAACGCAAAGCATTAAGGCGTTGCCGATATTCGTCCCCTGTGGGCGCCTTTGGATTTCCTGTCATAACCCAATTAAAACCATAAATAAAGGAAGGAATCCAAAAGTCATGGCAAGGAACGGAGCTAGAGAAACACTTACTTCCTTCAATCCATCTTCTGGCAAATCCGGGAGGGCAACTAACGAAGAACCACTCGCGCTTAAACACTGACGGCCTGGGCCACGTCCCGACAAAGAATTCGGTGGCAGCAGTCGCTTCCAGAAACCATTGAGAGGAGGAGGCAGTGGTCGTTTTCCTTAGGTGGAAAAAATACCAAATATCTTCCCCGGTGGGTTCCCTGTGCAAAAACTCGTGGATGAAAACATAAGTGCCCAGGAGAGAAGCATAAGAATTAGGGTGTAGTTGTGATGGCGCAAGACGGAAATAAAAAAGCATATCCCGAATGAAGTAGTTGGCCAAAGGCACACACCCGGCAAAGCAAGCCTGTCGATTCCAAGAAGTAAGACCCTTGGGTGGCGCATGGGCTCTGCCATCTCTTCAGAGTGCGTGGACATCATCCGCCGGTATGTTAAGTCACGCCGCCATTTTCCTACCAGCGGAAGCATCCTACACGATGGTAATGAATCGATGGGGTTCTCCAAAATCACCACATCAAGCAGCATGTCCGAAGCTACTGGAGGCGCGGGTACATCCTCACACATAATATCCACATTTTCGGCCTCTTCAGTCATGTTCGGGGAATGTTGTCACCCAAATTGTTCCCCGTGCTTAGATGCTTCGGGCGAGCTAGTCGTATGAGAAGGAGTCGATCTTTCAGTAGTCTCAAGCTCACTACCAGACGAGCTACCGCTAGGGGTAGAGTCAGATGTGTGTGATGAGGGCTGGGAAGCCTCGGCTCTCGTGGTCTTTCCGGTCTTTGATCCTGTCTGCATCTCTAGCTATACTTTAACGCATCATTATTAGAATGAGCAGTATAGTGACTTGTACCCCTCGTGTTGGTGACAACTAACAAATGCGTGTAATGCTATGCATGGATAAGCTACATAAAGAAAGTTCGGAGTAGCTCAATAGTTCAAGTCCCAGTCCGGTTGTTTGCTCTACCCTATGTGAACAATCCTAAACCCCGCTCGCGCGGTTAACAACATATGCATCAACACTAAGTATGCAAATTCGGAGACGAATAGTCGGAAGGTCAAAGTCCAATAGCATGAAAGATTGGAAGCACGAAACATCAAAATCTGAATCCCCTAAACCCTGTCAGGCTCGAAATTTCAAACCCCAGGGTTCAAAAATTTGAACCCCTTAAGGGTTGGAAATTCAAACCCAGAAGGGTTCGAAATTCTGAACCCATCCGGGTTCGAAAATTCGAACTTCTCCGGGTTTGAAATTTCGAACCCAGATAGGGGGTTCAAAAGTTCGAACCCACGAGGGTTCGATTCTTCGAACAAAGTGAGTTCAAAAATTCGAACCCCCGAGGGCTCGAGACTTCGAACCCAGTGGGTTCAAAAATTCGGACCCACGAGGGTTCAGGACTTCGAACCCAGTTGGGTTCAAATTTCGAGGTCTCCGCTATGGTCCTTCAACCTCCTCCCCCCTCACTTCCTCGACCCATAGCCTCACCTAGTTTGGAATGTAAATTATCGTGCTCGAAAAAACTGGGTTCGAAGTTTCAGCAACAATGGTGGCCAGAGAAGGAAAAAATAGAAGGAAGAAAGCGAGGGGGTGAATTTATAAAAGAAGAAGGTGTCCCTTCGCATTCTAGGGCGGGTTCGAAATTATGGAGCCTACTGGGTTCGAGATTTCAAACCTCCTAGGTTCGAAATTTCGAACCTTAAGGGGTTTGAAAATTCAAACCTCACGGGTTCGAAATTTCGAACCCCCAGGGGCTCGAAATTTCGAACCCCTGGGCTCGAAACTTCGAGCCCCTTGGGCTCAAGATTTCGAGCTTCTTAGGGTCCGAAAATTTCCGACCCAGGTTCAAAAAAAAGAGAGAGAGATGATGATGAATGATGATCATACCTCCGGGTTTGAAACGACATGACACAATCTCTCGTATATGTACTCCATGCATAAGCATACCGACTCTCATGCAACCACGGAGGCAACGCACTATGGACACTTAGCGATATGGGCATGGCGCATCTTCCAATGACGGCTTAGCTACTATCTCAACTAACACAGCTAATGCTTATTCACCTTTTGAATTACAGGAAGAATTGACAGCTTAGCTACTATCTCAACTAACACAAAGCACATCATGTCAAAGACAAGACGTACTTTGGGGGGCAAATGTTGACCGACTTTTTGGTCCGGTTCCCAAGAGTGCATCATACACGCTCAATGTATCGCATGAAGCTGAGGCCGAAAAGGGATGCTTAGGAATAAAGGAAACATGATCAAGAAGGGACTACACTGCTCGTAACCTCACAGCATCCAGAAAGCATCCCCGAACCAAGGCCTCGGACCTCGAAGGAGTTACAACCCTCAAGCGCCCGATCTTGAGATCCTCGCGCCCCTCGGAAGAACTTCACACCGGGTAGGGTGTGAAATTTCGTACGCAGCAAGTGCGAAATTTCACACCCAGCCAGGTGCGAAATTCCGCACCCAACGGGTGAGAAATTCCGCACCTAGCGGGTGCGAAATTCCTCACCCAGCATGTGTGAAATTCCGCACCCATGCCTGGGTTTGAAATTCAGGTGTGTGCAGGTGGCGGGTGCGAAATTCTGCTGGTGGTCCCCTATTCCTACCTAATCCTACCGAACCCTTCTTCTATAAATAGCCCATGGCCTCACACTTCAAAGAGGTTGGATTTTTCTTCACTTAAGACCTTCCTAGAGCTTCATGAGTCCAATTAATGGCATCTCCTATTTGAGGAAGAAGGAGAATTAATTATTCTTTTTCCCAAATACCTAGCATATGACAATTATGAAAGTGAATGTGATGAGCGTGGTTCTATCTTTGTAATTCTTGAGTGATTAATAAAATTCAAACATCTTTCCAAAGTGGATGTAGGCTTAATCCGCGGCCGAACCACTATAAATACTTGTGCCATTTTCCGCTTTCTCTTACTTAGTCTTGCGACCAAATTAACTATTCCTAGTAATAGGAATCTTTGGTGTTTTCGACATTTTTTGCTGTCAACACAATATAAAAATGGATCCAAATCACAGATGGCAAGCAAAAGCAACGTCGCACGTGCATAGCACAGATGATCAAAACATACTAAGTACAATTAAACAAATATGGTATCTAACTGAGATGATCGAAATCCTAATGCATATTCCCTGAAATCCTAACGTAGATGCCCCGAAAGCCTAATGCACATGGTTTGAAAGTTTAAAATGGATGACCCAAAGGTCTAGTACTGGCAATATCATAGAATATGTCAAAAAACTTCCAAATAATAATCCAAACAGTGATAACTATGCGTCGCACACCACACGTTCTCCTTATCGTTTAACCACTAATCAGCTAATTCCACATTAGTGTAACTTCAATCGAACAAGTCCAAAATTAACTGATATAATATAGTTACGCATCATATGCCACGTGATTTATCATATCGTTTAAGTCACTTCCTCATTCTTTATAAGAGCGCAAAAACGTGTAGTTTAATATATGAAAATATACACTTCGAGAAAACAAGTTTTAAAACTATTTTCCAAAAATAAATTAAAAAACGTTCTTCTAAAACCTTTTTATATTAAAGACTATATATGTATAAAGTAGTTTGAATATATATTGATTTCACAAAATATTTATTTAGAAATTCTATTGAAATCACTTTAGAAAATACATGCCCAAAATTAGTAGAATTTAGTAGAAATTCACAAAAACAACAAATCAAAATTCATGCAAAACATGTCAATCCACTATGCAAATTAATATTGAATGTCGACTTCCTATTATTTAGAAATAACCATTTAGAAATCAACTTGAAAACAATTCATAAGCATCACAGAGTTTGCAGCAGAAAACTCAAAGGAACACTACACCAAACACTCAAAAATAAAGCATAGAAGACAACAAACTATTTTGGCCAATTTTTGCACTATAGGGGTCAACCTTCCCATAGCTCAGGTCGCCTAACTATGCCAAGGATTGACCCTAAAAGGTCTCAGGTCAACCCTCTGGAAACATTATCTACAGGGATGATTTTCCCATCTTGGATCAGTTTTCTAGCAACATTTTCTTATTGTTACAAATAAATTTAGGACAAGAATTCACATATACAAAGAGAACAACATATGGACAATAATCTAAAACAAATTTAACATGATTCCTGTTAACCGGCCTTTTGGTCCGGTCACCAAAAGTACTCAAGACACGCTCGACTCAACATATCGCGTGATATTACAGCCTGTAGGTGTCGCCAATATCATCCGAGGGTTAGTATTAAAAGACTCGAGTCTGGCCACTAGTAGGATGTCGCATCCCCCGGATGCAGCCTCCATCAGCATCCGTCCGCATCCGAGCCGAAGGCGAGCCGTCAAGCGGGTCCGGGCGCAGCGCCGGTGGGGGTCCGGGCGCACCGCCCGATTCAGCCGATTTTCTCCATGCCGGAAGCTCAGATTCCTTCACTTCAGACCAGCAGAATGGTGGATTACTTCACTTTGTGTTGAGGAGCTTCGACGCCCCAAAAGAACCAACATGCCTCGACTAACGGCCTTCGCCAAGCATACTTCGCAACCTGCCAAGGTGCGAAATTTCGTACCTCCTAGGTACGAAATTTTGTACCTTGAAGATGCGAAATTTCGTACCTACAGGTACGAAATTTCATACCTCGGAGGTACGAAATTTCGCACCTGCAGGTGCGAAATTTCGTACCTCCACCCAGGTATGAATTTTCCGAGGCCGAAAGCTGGAGGCGCGAATTTCCTGTAGATGGTCCCCATTTCTACCTACTCCTACCTAACCCCTACCTAACCACTTCCTATAAATACCCCACTACCTCACACTTCAAAAGGGAGAGATTCTTGGACCTTGAGACCTCTATAGACCATCATTAATGGCATCTCCTCTTTGAGGAAGAAGAAGGGCAAACTTATCCACTTTATTATTTCTTGCAAATATGACCATTGTAGCTTCATATGACATAGTCAATGAATGTAATGAGAGGATCTCAACCTTGTAATCTTTCAAGTGATTAATAAAATCTCTACAACTCTTCAAAGTGGACGTAGGCCTTCACTAAGGCCAAACCACTATAAATTCTTTGTGTCATTTACCGCTTATATTTTATTTTATGTTCTATAATATGTCTTGTCCATGTGACTGTATTATTAATTCCTAATAATAAGGAATCTTTGGTGTTTGCAACATTTTTGGTCGTCAACAATTCCAATATAAAACAAAGGAGAAAAAAGATCACAAAGATGAACATAAACACTGTATTTATTGTAAGAAGAAAACTCAAATTTTCCACTTGTAGTAAACTAGGAACTCAAGAAACACAGATATGCGTCTTGTTTGAACTAGAAGTGTGAGGTTAAATTCACCTTTCATGGATTTTCAATGAATGTAGCAGTGATTTACTTGAATTAGCTTGCAAAAATAATGAATTTGAGATTCAGGAACCTGCAAGATTGAAGATATGGACATACAAAGCAAGCTGAAACATACAGTAATATTATTTCTCAGATCTTAAGAATGGAGAATTAAATCTCTGATTTTATGTAGATTACCGGTTACAATAAAACTAGCAAGCTTTCCCTATATTGTGATTTGAATTCATGCTTTGATTTGAGGATTGAAGAGGAGAGAGTAGGTTGATTTCTCAGGTTTTATATTTTTCTTTTGAAGAAGAAGATAAGAGAAAAATAGTATGTACGTATTGTACTTAGTGTTTCCTCTCAGTCTTATGTAATTTGGTTTTGGGCCATGGGTTGGAATTCAAAACTTAGCCCATTATCTTCAATGTATTTAGCTTAGGGTTATTAAATCTATTAACTCATGGCTAACGCAAGTTTTACGCTCTTTACACTTATTTATGCAAACCATGTAAAATTGCATTTTATATAATGTTTCTAACTTTACAAATATATAATATGTCATGTTTATAATCATCTATATCTATTTAAACATGACTGCTAAAATATTAACATACTTAAAATTTACATTTTGTTTAAAACTTACATTTTTTACAACTAAATTTACAAAACAACAATTGTCTTGTTTAAGACCACTTAATAAAGCATATAAAAAATATTTTTCACACTAAATATTAATTTTAATCAATATTTCATATTTACTTGCAACCCAATTTTAATTTAAATGTTCACTTTAACAGTTAAAATCGTTGTTTATTACACAATTACTGCATTTTGACCAAATAGATCCTTTTTTGAATTCGTATTTTGTTTTTCCCTACTTATAAATTACAAATCTTATTATGATATGTTTTCCTAGGTACTGAAACCAAGGTTGTTATAGTTAGTATCTTTGGTTTTCTTTTTAATTAAATCAACAAATTTGTATGTGTTTGGGTGTATGCGGTGTTAGTAGGAGGAATACAACAGTTTTTGGCCTAAAATGGTGAACTAAGGTTAATGTTTTAAAGTCCTGTAAACTTTGCAAAATGAAGTGTGGATTTGATCTTGTTGTGAGAAGGAGTTTAGATGCCATCATTTTGGTGAGGTGCAAATCACCCTACAGGGTCATGTCACTATAGTTTTGGTGGGATAGGAGGCAGGCTGCGTTTTTCTATAAGGGATCGAGTATCATGAAGTGGGGATGGGACGGGTAACTCGTGTAGTAGAGTTCAATGGCGAAGTCAGTTCGCGATATCTTCGGGGGAAGGAGGAAAAACAGAGGGGAGAAGGGAATTTATGGATAGAGCATGCACATATTAGGTCTTATCTAGGAGTTTGTATTTAAATGGGAAGAAGATTTTATACATGGTAATTAGTGCTAATGATTGCTCAACTGAATTAGTTAAATTAATTAACTTTGTATGTTATAAAATATGTAACTTTCCTATATGAGGTCGAATTCGGACATAGTGGGTCGCGTTGAATTCATATCGATATCCTCAACATTATGGAATTGTCCTAGTTGAATTCATAGCGAGTGAAAATTTGGGTTAAGATCATATGTCATTCGATTATAGTTCAAACGGGAATGCTTAAACATCCTTTGGAATTTCCGTGAGTAACTCTCTTTAGGATAATCAATATGCTATATAGAAGATAAAATTTGAAGTTCTTATGATCATATGAATAATTTGTTGATTCGATTAAATATCTTCTTTTGAAAAGTGAATGATAGATAATATTATAAGAAATTTGCAGGGAAATATGGATTTTAAGCCATATGTTACTTAATTCCTTCTAATCTTTGTTGATCTTAATTTCATGTATATACTTGTTATATATATATATGCGTTAAATGTCAAAACTTGGTAGCTTGGCTATACTGGATGTGATACTAACGTATGTTACATAGTGAATCTGTTTGGTGAAAGAGCGATAATAGCACTTGTTAAATGTTATAGTATCCTAGAGCCTCATTTTAGTATTTTAGAAGAAAAAAAAATTGTTTTAAAGCCAATTATTTATGTATTCGTATTATTTAAATTAATTAATTAATTATATTCAAAATTTATTAATTATTTATAAATATATTTTTAAGTCGTTCTATTATTTTAATTAAAATGATAAAGTTAGTTGATGATGATTTTAGTTGATTAGCCGGTTGTTAATGATATTTTTATTAACAAAGCATTTAGTTAATGATATTTAACAATAACTTACCATATTCAAGTAACGTTAAAAGGTGATTATTGAGTTAATTAATTGAATTTTAAGTTGACAAATTGTTATATTGATGAAGTGTTTATGAATAACATTTATAAACAAAGAAAGCAATGTTTCAAAGACAAATTAGTCATAAAATAAGTTTAGCATGTTGTATTAATAATTATTGGTAATTGTTCCAAAGGAAATATTTGAACAATAAATGGACTTCAATAAAATAAATTTAAAATTTATTAAAAGAGAATTATAAATGATATTAAAGATTTATAAGTTATGACCAAGGACGTACGCAGAAATTTTAAAAGAGAATTATAAATGATATTAAAGATTTATAAGTTATGACCAAGGACGTACGCAGAAATTTTATATAGTAGGGGCGGATTTTTCATTAATTTGACGTATCATATTCTATATTAAAACCAGATGAATTTAAATCTCCAACACATTTATATTACCCGTTGATTAAAAAACATACAAACTATCATCATAAAATATAACTTACAAAATATCTCACAATATGTCATATGTTTTTCTTCTCAAAATATCATCCCTACAAATGATTCTTCACAAGCAAACTCTTCGAGACTTCATATTTTGGAAATGTTGAATGATTTCTTTAACTCCTATGGTATCTGCTATGTCTCTTTCCACATATGGCACCAAATTATCATTTATAACATCATCTCCTAATCGATTACGTAGAGACGTCTTGATAATTTTCATTGCAGAAAAGACTCTTTCAGCCGTTGCAGTCGCAACAGGTAGCACTAATGCTAATTTCAAAAGCAAATATACCAAAAGATATAGACGATGTTTCTTTCTTCGAACCATCTTTTTAGCAAGGAAACTAATTCCTTCGACTTCGAAAAATTGGCTATCAGATTTCAAATCCATAATATAATTATCAAATTAATGATTAAGTCGCATTAAATCATTTGAAGAAAAATCCAAAGGGTAATTCAACAAAACGAGTAAGCTTCCCATTATCATATGAAGAAAAAGTGTTGCTTGGACAAAGACAAGCCATGCACAATAATAACTCTGTATTTACTTCATTAAAACGATTATTCAACTCTCGAAGTTACATACCTATCACTTCATAGAATAGTCCAACACGGTTATAATGAAGGTTTGTCTTTCCCTCAAGCTTACGACGTGACCTTCCTTGAATTAAAAACAAGCTATCCATACCAGGAATGATTATCTCATTTTAATGCAAAATGAGGAAACTTCTTCAAACAATTGCTCCCATCCATTATCTCTCATAGTTTATAGTTGTTGCTTAGTTATTCTCACAAGTGTCATGGTATTTACCATACCTTGGTCTTTCCTTTGCAATGTTTGAGACAAGTCATTTGTAATTCCCAATATATTTTTCATCAAATGCAATTGAAATACAAACTCAAAGCATTGTATAACTCGCAACAAATTATCGACCTCTATGCTTTTGATTCTTTGCATCCTCTTCAACAACCATTACAACTTCAATCACCAAATAAAGTAAGTATGCTAATAAGTGTTCCATAGTAGGAGGCCCATCGTGTGGCTCTTGCACATTTCAGCGTCATTTCTTGATTCATACCTTGTCCAGTTAAAATCTCACCATTACAAATTCCTATAACAACATTCTAAAATTGTTTATCATGAAGAATGTCTCTACGTTTGCAAGAGGACCTTATGATATTGGATAACTGAGAGACAATGTCAAAAAAAGTTGAAATAAGCCGGTGATTCTCTGCAACTGCTACAAGTGTTAGATGAAGTTGATGAGCAAAACAATGAACATAATACACGGATCTATTCCCCGCTAAGATCAAACTCTTTAAACCATTAAATTCCCCTCTCATATTACTAGCTTCATCTATCCTTACCCACGGAAGCTTGGTATACATAACCCATGTGTACAAAAAAGCGACTTTATAGCATCTTTAAATGATAATGCACTAGTATCTTTGACATATACAATGCCAAGAAAATGTTCGACAACAAACCCTTTATCATTCACATAACATAAAACAACTGCCATTTGTTCTTTACAGATTCGTCCCGAGCTTCATCAACTAAGATAGAAAAAAATTCCTTTCCAAGCTCTCCAATGATGGAGTTAATTGAAGAATAGGATCGAAGAAAATAAGAAGAATATTGAGGAAGTAGAAGATTTTATTGATGAATATTATTTCTTGTACAAGGAGTAATGTAACAATGATATGCTTATATAGAGAAGCACTATACGGCTAATAGATAATTACAAAACATACTAAATGTGATAAAATGTGTTCATACGCTAACGGCTAATAGATAATTACAAAACATACTAAATACAATAAAACGTGTTCACACGCTAACGGCAAATAGATAATTACAAAACGTACTAAATATGATAAAACGTGTTCACACGCTATTGGCTTTATTGTCTTCATTATTCCCCCTCAGTTCGAACTAAGGTTTCCTTTTTCATTTCCGCCTCCACCAACTACCTTTAGCTCCTCTCTCAATCTCACAAAATTCTTGGTTGATAATGCTTTTGTAAGAACGGCAGCTCGCTAATAGTAAGCAGGAATATGACAGATGACAAGCTTTCCATTCTGCGTTCTTTCTCTCACGAAATGAAGATCGATTTCAAAATGCTTTATCCTTGAATGTTGAATTGGATTGAGGGAAAGAGAAACCGTACTCTTGTTGTCGCACCAGATGACAGATTTTCGTGTTAAACTTAGCCCTAATTCCTCCATCACCGTTTCAATCCAAGATAGCAGTTGCACTTGCAAGAGCGCTATATTCGGCTTCTGTACTTGATCTGGATGTAGTCTGTTGCTTCTTAGTGCACTAGGAAATTATGTTGTCTCCGAGATAAACGCAGTATCCTGATACATATCGTCTATCATCAACATCATTTGCCTCGTCAGCATCGCTAAAGCACTGTAAGGAAAAATGTTTCTCTGATTTTATAATTATTCCTAAATGCTTTGTGCCTTGCAAATATCTTGGAACCCTTTTTAAAGCAATCCAACGTTCTGATAATGGATTTTGCATAAACTGGCTAAGCTTTTTAATACTATAACAAATATCTGGGCGAGTGATTGTTGCATATTACAGTGCTCCTATTAAACTTCTGTACTGTTTTGCATTTGTGATGACCTCCCCTTTATGTTTAGATAAGCGTAGATTACTTATCATTGGTGTTGGTAGATGTTTGGCATATTGCATATTGGCCCTATGCAAAATTTCAGAAATATAATTTTCCTGGGATAAAATCAATTTTCCTTCACTGTGTTTGATAATTTGAATTCCAAGAAAATATTTTAACTCTCCTAAATCTTTAATAGAAAAATGTTGATCCAATAATTGTTTGACTTTGCTTATCTCTTGATCATTATCTCCTGTAATTAACATATCATCCACAAATACTAAAATAAAGATAGTTCCTTGCCTACTCCTTTTCATGTATAATGAGTTGTCAGACTTGACTTGAATAAAACCTAAATTTAATAATGTCATCTTGAGTTTCTCATACCAAGCCCTTGAAGCTTGCTTGAGTCCATAGATTGCTTTATAAAGCCTGCAAACCTTTTTATCATCAGAATTGTATCCTTCAGGTTGTTGCATGTAGACTTCTTCAGTTAATTCTCCATTTAAAAAACATTGTTCACATCAAGTTGTTTTATATTCCACCCCTTACTTAAGGCAACAGTTAAAATTATCCTAATAATAGTGGATTTTATAACTGGAGATAAGGTTTCATTGAAATCAAAACCAAATTGTTGTGCATAACCTTTAGCTACCAGTCTGGCTTTCTATTTGTCAATAGATCCATCAGCCTTTCTTTTTATCTTATATACCCATCTACAACCAATAACATTCTTGTGTGCTGGTGGTACAACAAGTTCCCAAGTTTTGTTTTTTATAAGAGCTTCATATTCTGTATCCATGGCCTTTTCCAATTTCTTGACTTTAGTGCTTGAGTGAAATTAAGTGATTCAGTTTCAGTGATGGCCACATTATAGACTTTTGGTTTAAAAATACTGTTTTTGATCTAGTAGTCATATATGTCAAATTTGGTGATACAAAATCACAAATTGATTGGAACAAATTTGCAAAGAATGGAAAGTAAATATCTTTATAATGGGAATGCATTGATTGCATTTGATGAGATGGTAGAGAAATAAATGATGGGATTAATTTCTTCCATCTATGCAAAAGAAATGGATTGATTTACTTTCTATCTTTGCACATTTGTTGCTATGGTAATTTTCCTCCATTATATTATTACCATATGTTGGTTGGTAATGTAATTGATGACTCACATGGATTTGCACTAGCTATATATTAAGGGGTAGACTTTAGTGTAAACCCATCCTGGCATGGAGCCAGTGACCCCCAAATGGAGTGTCTCTTCTTGTTCAGCCTATTTGAGGTTTGGATATGTAAACTCTTATTTTGTAATCTCTTGTAATTCTCTCGTGTGGAATAAAATCACTCTTTTTTGGACTGGGCGTACACTATCTTATGGAGGATAGTGGAACCAATATAAATGTTGTGTCTCTTTATTTCTCTGTTATAGTTATTTACTATTTGCTTGATGTAATAGAATAATTGCTATCAGGTTAGGTTGATGTTCAATTGGCAACTCTAGATCCTGCTTATTGCGCTTCCGCATTCGTGCAATTTTTGCATAATAGATTGGTATCAGAGCAATTTTTGCATAACAAATTGGTATCAGAGCGAGGCGATTTGTTTTAAATTGTGTATCAATTATTTCTACAAAGGTTGGTAGATTCAGTGGTGATTATGATATTACTATTTTGGGGGAAAAGGAAGACTTTGGTGGAGGAGATTATGTTGAGAGAGAAGAATGTTCCAATTTGGGAACTTTGATGTGATATGGAGTTTACTGCGTTGAAGGGACCATTAGATTTGGGAACTTTTGATCATGTTTTAGACAGGGGTCTTCATGTTGATGATGCTCAAGGGATCCAAGATGATCAGGAAAGGAGCTCAGGTCAAGTGATAGACGGGTGTCGAGACAGAGACCATTGTGGCTTAGACAGAGGTCTTAACGTTGATGATGCCCGAGGGATCCGGGGTGATCGAGGAAGGAGCTCAGGTCAAGTGTTAGATGGGTGTCGATGTTATTGCAAGCACTTTTAGACCGTTGGTTCATGCGCGGTGCAGCTCATGATGGTAGATACATCTTTTGCAGGTGGTGGGTGAAGTTTGTAATAACCAAGTGGCATAAGAGAGATTTTTTTGTGCGTACAGAGATTTGGATTTTGGCTCTGTATTTGAAATGGTGATTGAGAGAATTGTTTTTAGCCTTGGTGGTGTTGAGATTACTTTGGAATCTGCCTTCTTTTTATTTTTGAATATTTGCAACGTTTTGTTGGCGGGCAGGGACGTAGTCTGAGCTCGTTAACATGGTGTGATGGGGGGTAGCTTTGCTGGAACCCATTAGGCAAATATTCATTTTTTGGTTTCTATCTCATGGTGAGATTTTGATTGAAGGTGGAGTTCTGTTGAAAACTTTTATCATTTGAAGAGAATTTGATTCGAGATGGGGTGTTGTAGATATGTGATTTTGCATCAAGATGGAGTGTTAAAATTGGTGATACAAAATCATATATTGGTTGGAACAAATTTGCAAAGAATGGAAAGTAAATATTTTTATAATGGGAATGCATTAATTGCATTTGATGAGATGGTAGAGAAATAAATGAAGGGATTAATTTCTTCCATCTGTGCAAAAGAAACGGATTGATTTACTTTCTATCTTTGCACATTTGTTGCTATGGTAATTTTCCTCCATTATATTATTACCATATGTTGATTGGTAATATAATTGATGACTCACATGGATTTGCACTGGCTATATATTAAGGGGTAGACTTTAGTGTAAACCCATCCTGGCATGGAGCCAGCGATCCCCAAATGGAGTGTCTCTTCTTGTTAAGCCTGTCTGAGGTTTGGATATGTAACCTCTTATTTTGTAATCTCTTGTAATTCTCTCGTATAGAATAAAATCTCTCTCTTTTGAACTAGACGTACACTATCTTATGGAGGATAGTGGAACCAGTATAAATATTGTGTCTCTTTGTTTCCCTGTTATAGTAATTTACTATTTGCTTGATGTAATAGAATAATTGCTATCATATTAGGTTGATGTTCAATTGGCAAATCTAGATCCTGCTTATTGCGCTTCCGCATTCACGCAATTTTTGCATAACAATATGATGCCTGCTTTGATGTTGATGTGCCTGTTGTGATTGCTGTTCCTGTTGTGATATCCTTGTACTGCTGTTGCTTTGCCTGCTACCATCATCATCAGTGTTGTGCATGTTATTATCATCTTGACTTATTTCTGTGTCATCTGAATTTCTTTCTTCTAATCCACTGATGTACATACTTGTTTCTCTTATATCCTCAGCTTGTGTGCCTGAATGTTCATTGTCTTTAATTGTTTCAAGAGTAACTGGTCTAAACTCCACAGTTTTAATAGATTCCACTCAATTGTCTTCTTTGGAATTATGTCTATCTACATAAGGAAATTTACCTTCATCAAATATCACATGTCTTGAGACATAAATTCTACCATTCTTGTCAAGACATTTATAACTTTTTTGATTTTAAGCATAGCCAATAAATATGCATGGACTTGACCTCATACTTAATTTATGTTTATTATAATCTCTCAAACATGGAAAACACAGACAACCGTATATTTTTAGAAATTTATAGTCTGGTGTAACATTATATATCATCTCATGTGGAATTTTGTTATCTAGGATCTTAGTGGGTAACATGTTAATAAGAAAAACTGAAGTAAAAAAGGTTTCATTCCAATACTTCATGGGTAATGAGCTTTGTGATAACAATGTTAAACCGGTTTCTACAATGTGTCTGTGTTTTCTTTCAACCAAACCATTCTGCTCAGATGTGTGAGGACATGTTAATCTGTGTTTAATTCCTCTTCTAGCAAAATAATCAGCCAAAGGTTTGAATTCAACCCCACCATCTATTTGCAAAATTTTGACATTACAATTAAGTTTCTTTTCAACATGAGTTATAAATTGTATAACTATGTTAGAAATTTCAGATTTATTTTTTAGCATATATATCCAAGTATATCTCGAATAGGCATCTACAAAAGAAAGAAAATACATGTGCCCCTGATATGAATTTAGAGGTGCTGGCCCCCATAAATCTGCAGCTACAGGCTCCAATGGCTTGTTATACTTGGTTTTAGAATTAATAAAAGGAAGCTTGTGGCTCTAGCCAAGCTGACAATGTGTACATGTGTGTTTAATAGATGCATTTTTAAAAGCAATATTATTAATAGATAAAAAGGTTCTGACAGTTTCAAAATTTGGATGACCAAGTTTCATATGCCACAAGTAATATTATCTAAAACATTGTTTCTATTACAATGCTTATTACTACAAGCATCCACATTGTTGCACCAGAGTTCACCACTTGAATTTCCAGTCTTCAAGTTATTAAATCTATAAAGTCCATTATGTAGATTACCTTGTAGTAATATTTCATGACTTAGAATATCTTTGACTAAGCAAAATTTTGGATGAAACTCAAAATATACACAATTATCACTAGCAAATTTTGATACACTTAAAAGATTTTTATTTATGGTAGGAACCCTTAGCATGTTATTTAGTTGAAGTTGTCTTTTACCAAAAATAGTTCCTTTGCCAGTATGTGTTATATTTGCATTCTCACCATTGCCCATATATAAATATTTCATACCTGAGTAATCTTTGCTACCAATGTTTAAATTCTGAAGATTATTTGTAATATGATGGGTTGCACCTGAGTCTGGATACCATTCCTCAAAGTTACCTTCATCGCCCTTATCAGCATTCTTACTGCTTTGACTATCATTGTTGCCTATTCTTGAGTTTATTGTAGCAAAATTTGCCTACGCTTCTGTATCCATGGCCTTTTCCAAAATATCCAAAAATCACTTTAAACCATCTTAATCTTCCGGGTTGGAATACCCCATAAAAAATATATATAATTGATGATGAAACTCTCTGAAGTGCAACTGTTACTATTAATCCTAGGGTGATTCCTGAATGGATGTTGTAGAAGTAGTGCCTTCATTTTGTTCATAACATGAACAACTTATATGGATAATTGTTAGCATTGCTTTGATGCTTGGAGGGCACAGCCGGCATTCCAAGTGGGATGGCCATATTTAAAAGGTAAATCTTCAAACCTCATAAACTGGAATAATAAAACATGGGGTATGATTTAGGTCTATGTGGGTCTCATTCAAGTATTATCATCACTCGGTCTGGATCGATACTCATTCCCAAATTCTTATGACTTTGGCCACAAAAGTAGTTAGTTACAGACAACGAGGGTGATGAAATATTATGTCCAATCCAGTAAGGGGTTGGGTTCGTCTTGCAAATAGTTATTTAAGGCACATGATACATTTTATCGAGCAAGGGGTTGTGTTGGCTTGAAATCCCTTTCGACACAATCGATGGGCTACATCAAGTCGAAGGGGTGAATTTGATATCTTCTGGGTTACATGTGAGCTTTTACGTCGTTAAATTACTGGGAGATGACCCCTTCGATTCCTACGAAGGGAGTTAATGTTGTCGAAAGGGTTGGTTTCGTTTTCTTCCATCTTCTTGAAAAGTATGTTGTAAATTGTATATATGTGGATGCATCCCTTCGACTATGTCAGAGAATTCTTTTTGTTGTTATCTTCCTTTTCCCATGTGTTGCCTTACCTTTCGATGCAACTTAAGAAGTTTCGATGGTAACCTCACTGATTCAAATGGATTTTCTTGCTTTCGAATAGGTCGAGTTTGAGGGTTTAACCAGGGTCTCTATCCGCTTTTCTTCAATGATTTCGATGGCTTGCTTCTGATGTCTTCGAAAGCTCTTTCCTACTCCTTTGGAAGTTTACCTCTTAGGTTTCCATCAATCTTGTTTCATACTCTTATCCAAATGTATAATTTGGTTAATATCTATAAATAAGGACGTGTTCCAACTATATAAAGAAGAATAAAATTATTCCATCCATCTTTTACCTCCGTAAAGACCTTAGAAAATAAGAATCCTTTAATTTTACCATTACATGCCGAGTCTCTACATACAACATATCAGAGTGAACCTCCTTACCAGAACCTTTAACAACATCGGAATATGACAGTTTCTGAGCCTCGATAAGATGTACCATCTTAATCTTAGATTATTTTTCCACACTTTATTAAATGCTTCACATGATAAAAGAAAAGTATTAAGAAAATATGACTGGTAGGCATAGTCTAAAACTCAATAAAATTTGACCAAACTCACAACGTTTGTTAAGCATTTCCACATATTCATATCTTTCCTTGAACGTTTTGCATAATTTAAAATTTAACCGATAATATAACAAAAGCAAAATAGTTATTTGCATAAATTGGAATAATAATGTAATATTTAGGGAAACAAATTTAACCAATTAATCAAAGATAGAAACATTGTGATCTTGAGTTAGACATTGCATGGTTCAATGGATATTTTCATTATTAGAATTTAGCTATGCTTATATAGCCAATCCTGCTCTCTCTCTCTCTCTCTCTATTAGGTCTGGCAGTTAGAACCGAAAACCGAAAATCCGAACCGAACCGAACCGACCCGAAAGACCCGAACCCGAACCGAACCCGATGAGTTTCGGGTCGGGTCTAGGTGATGAAAAATACTATCAAGACCCGATCAAATCCGACCCACATAGACCCGACCCGAAAGATTCGACCAAAAAACATTGAAATATATGTATTTTTAGTGTTATTATTCAATCGGATTCGAACCGACCCTGCCCGACCCGAGCTTCAACCGGACCCGAACCGAAGCTCGGATCGGGTCGGGTCGCCTTCAAAATTTTGAAATGTATAGTTTAGACCCAATAAAACCCGACCTGCCTAGAACCGAGACCCGACGGGTCGGGTCTAATTGCCACCCCTGACCCCTCTCTCTCTCTCTATATATATATATGTGTGTGTGTGTGGGGGGGGGGGAGGGTTGATCGCCGCCGATCATGATGACCGCTAACTTCCAATGTATTAAAAATTGTTGAAACAAAATCGAAATCAATGACTTTCTCATGGATGACAAAAAAAAATTTGATTACTCATGCTTCTCAATTTAAATCATAAAATATTGACTACAAAGGGCATATTTCCATAAATTTGTGGAAAAGTTTATTTTGAAATTTAACATTTAGATTGAAACGAGCCGATTTTGAAACATGACATTTTAAAAGGCATATTTACCACTATCGAGACAGTTGATGCTTAATTAGCAGAAATCCCGTCACTCTCGGCCTCCACTTTTGTCAATAAATAAACATTTATGTCAATATTTTACTATTCCGTTGTCATCCGATTTCACTTCACTTTCCCGTGTTCTTCTTTAATGTACCGACTATTATTTTGTTTCCCTGGTACCACAACTTCGCTCTTCTTGTGACCGTGGTTGAAATCGAAGGATCAAAGAATGGATTTTAATGACAACGAAATCAGTAACAAGTGAGTCTTTCCCCCTCTTTCTTTCATGTCCTTATTCCGTTATTTGTTAACTGTATTACCTTTTGAAAATCCGAAGTTTGGGCTTATCAGGTTATGATGTTTAGTTGTGCTTTTTATTCAGTTGCCTGCTTATCTTTAGATTCTGTTGTTGTGGATTGTTGTCGAGCAGTTATTTGTTAGTCATGTGTAAAACGAAGTCTTGAAACGGTAAAAACAACTTTCATGAAATTTTACTCTCCAATTGCTGGAGTATATTAAAGAAATCAATATATTGCAGAACTTTGGGAAAAATAATGAAGAATATTATCTATAATTTTATCTTTTAATCTGCTGTAACCTTACATCAGTATTGGAATGAAGTTTGGACCACTTGACGTTTGGGTATCTGGAAAATGACGATCCGAAGCTCTATTTAAACTGTTTAGAATTTGGGTTTTTTTATTTTGAGAAGTTTGTAAATAGCAGGCAGCACATTATATTAATACACTGAGTGGCTTTTTGCACTATTGTCAGTCTGGAATTTCTGGCAATGTAAAAAAGATAGCATTTTAACTGCGATTAGTTATGATATCCAAGTTGATCCATACTCATTAGTCACCAAAAAGCTACTGATATATCATTGCAATATGTATTGGTTAACAGTGATACATTGGAGTGGCAAGGTGAAGAATTTAGTTTGCAGTTAGATTCAAGAAATGGTACGTGATTGATATAGATTTTGTTCTTAGTTGCATGCAGTAAAAATGTAGCATGTTCTTATTTGTATATCTACCTGTATAGATATCTCCAGTTGTATATGGGATGATGTGTACACAAATGAGGAAAACCTATTGTCCATCTTTGAAGAACAAACTCCATTGAAGGACTGTTTTGACTACAACATTCCTTTTAATGATGTTCTGGGTATTTATCTATAACAAGATTATAAATGCTTATTTATGAACATGTTACTGTTATAATATTCAGCAATTAGGGCTTATTTCAGATTATTCGGATAAACTGGTCGAAGCATGCCCAGAAACTTTGCAAATCAAACGGAGACGAATGCTTCAGTTTACTTCAGATAATAACGAATTTGAAATCGACAATTTACAGTTTTCTTCAACATTCCTTGAAGACAAGGTTCTTTTTTAAATTGTACTAGTGTTTTCGTCTTATATATGTTCATATGCTAATTCTTGTTCGAATATTGGAATATAATTGGCCAAGGATTCATGCATGGAAAATGGAATGTCTACTTATTCAGAATGTAACGCTGAGTGTAACACAAGCTATGAAGGTTTATTTTCTTATTTTCTTTTCTTCTAAGCATGAATGTTTATTAATTTCTAACATGATATTAATCAGATGGTAGACACAGCTCTAACTTAAAAGGGTTAGAACACTCGAACCTAGAAGAGACAGGTCATGAGTTGACAGAGAATGCACTAGTAAATTGCGTCAAGGAAAGTGAGATGCGATGCAGTCTCAATGAAATGTATATTACTCTCTAACTTTAGTTTCTCATCACTTGATCGCTATTTTTTGTATCAAACTAAATGTATGATGTGACTTCTCGTAGGGACGATTTCATGACAATTGATGACCAAGATCTCGTTGAAGGTTTGTAAAAGAATACATTCACTAGTTGGTGGCAGTTCGGTTCAAATTTATAATTTATTGGTCTTTCATGGTGTTGTGCATTCCACATATTTCGTTTCTTTCTACAGAAGATCAAAATGCTCCAGAAGACCAAAATGTTCCTTATGAAATGATAACAGAAGCGCCAAGAAGAACACCGAACCCTTCACCAGTTAAAATCATCAAAGGTATTTTCCTTGTAGTTGCTTTGTATCAAGCTTGATTTACAGAATTATTTTTACATATATACCATGGTATATTCATCGATTTTTCTTACATCCAGGTGGAAAATTAACCATAAAGCCTTCAGAAAAATTGGTTGCTCCTTTAATGTGCCCTTTTGCTCTTGTAAAACCATGTGGAGTCAAAGGCGACACTACGTTGGGAGATATAAATCAAAAGATTCTAGGTCCGCTAGCATCAAGCTCAGAACTCAAAATAGAAGATTCATCCTCATCATATCCAACTTCAGCTTTTTCTGGAAAGCCTGTTGTTCTCAAAACAAAGATTCGAACTCTAGGTGGAAAAGGAAGCATCACCATAATGAGAACCAAAGGCTGATGAATAGATAAGTACATATTTGACTTCTTTTTTGGCCTAGACTTCAACTACTGCATCCTAAATTGTTTTAGTTTGTATGATAAGTTAGCAATGATTATAGAAATATGTGGTATGCAGTCCAATTGTCATGTAATGATACATCCAGACATGTTCATGGATGTTCTATGTATTTATTATTGTATAAGCTATAACAAGTTGACCTTTTTTATGAAAATTAGTAACACGTTAACCATATCTTGTCTTCTGTAACATGGTTCCATAGTTAAAAGCAAGGGCATTTTAACTTGTACTATTGCTTTCTTTAATTGTATTTGACTTTTCTAAAAGTTCCATTTCATGGAATGGTAAATTTACCATTACCATACCATCACCAAACCAGTGGTAACCAATATTAAGCTGCATCGGTATACCAATGCTATTGGTATGGTAACGGTAAGTTTTATCATTGTAAACGGTAAAATAGCGGTAAAGAAATGTCAATACCAGTGGTAACGGTAAATTTACCAGTCATATTAATTTTTTTTGGCTATTTTAATGAATTCCAACCTTTGTTTTTTTTTTTTTGGAAGTTTATCATACTTTATGTAGATGCTTATAATTTATTTATGATGGTAATTCTTTTTGGTTTAGTTAACTTCAAAGTTTAAGATTAACAAAATTATTATATCATATTGTTGTAAATATCTTGCGATAAGCTAGGCAAATTTTCTATGCCAATTAAAATAAGTTTATATATTTATATAAACATTAATGGAGTTAGAATTAGTATAAAAATATTTACTTTTTATCATTATCAAAATTTTAATGTGTTAATGTTTTAATAGCTTTATGTATTGGTAAATTTACCATTACCGGTCAGCGGTTTACCAGTTTATCGGTATACCAATCAGCATTTTACTAGCGGTAATGGTAAATTATCGGTATTCATTTTTTGCTTACCAATAGTATCGGTGTGGTAACATTTTTCTCGTATTGGTAACGGTTACCATTCCCATAACAGCTAGTAAGCACTATTTGAAGTATTCAAGTGAAAAGCGCTTTACATCTCTACACGTGTACCTTCAACTTAAAGCTTCGTAGTGAAGTGCTATTTTCTTGGAGTTCCGTTGAAAATTTAATTGGAATCCTAGAGTCATTATTCACAGTTTGGAAACAATACCTTATATATCATGACACATACACACAGCTGAGTCTAGTATGTTTGTTTTATTTTATTTTTAACCTCTTTTGAGTTACTTAGAACAAGGTAGGGTTGTACTGAATTTTTTAGTCTTTTTTCCTCAAGTATCAGACAACCTAGTAGTGTAAGCTTTGCTATAATATTTGGTAAACCACAAGGTGAGTAGCAATTAATTGCCAAGTTTGACCTTGTGACCTCTGGTCTGCAGTTGTGATGCTTAGCAACTGGGCAAACTGTGCGGGTGAAGAGCGAAAGTATTCTGAAATGAACTCCAGATATGTTTCGTGAATTTGTTTTCTTAATGGGACGGAAGCACATTTTACAACTTATAGAAGGACGTTCGATATATTATATATATATATATATATATATATATATATATATATATATATAAAATCTATTTTATAGTAAATTATGTACTATTAAATAGGAAATTTAGGTAAGGTCATGGTGTTTACTCTCGTGGTCTAGAATACCTATCAAACGGAGCCAACCATGTTGGCAACCTAAGATTGAGATTATAGATTCAACGTCGAGTTTATATGAACTTCAGCTTAAGTAAATATCAATTGTCTACGTTGGTTGAAGACATTTTTCCGGTTGGTCTTGGAAGTTGGAATATCTGAGCATCCATATAAACAGTCCTAGGAAAAGTGATCATTACTATGTTAAATTCTGAAACATGGCTAATATTGCATTCCAATGGTAAGACCTTTTGACTTAGGTTCTGAGGTCACAAGTTCAAATCTTCGAATGGTATGACATGTATCGATAGGTTATCACCCTCTGTTATAAATGAAGTTATAAAGTAGTAGTAGTAGTAGTAGTAGTAACCATTATCATGATTCAGTTTACAGTTCTATTCAAACTGAGTTGAAACTGCAACTGAGAAATATCAATCAATTCATACTTGATGTATACTTGTTTAGATTGACAGTTCCAATTCAAATATTTTCTAAATAAAATCGAAGTATAACAGGAAAAAATAATTTTTAGGTTTGATGGGAAGTTCAAACAGCAGAATCAAATTCGAAATGTAGAACCATACAGTGTTGGTCTTCTAAATTTGCGATTTACAATTTGAATCCCTTTTCGATTTAAAGTTTGAACCTTATGATTTACAATTTGAATTCCATTTTGAAATCCTTACTCATGAATCGTGATGAGGCTTCTTTATGATTGTAATAAGCAATAATTAGCCAAGTAGGTGGAGTGAGTTATATATATATATATATATAATTTACTTTAGGACCGGTAAACTCCAAAGATGAACTAAGTTGGATCTGTTTGTTTTAACTCATGGCATCTATAATCCTCGGATATTGTTTTTTGCAAGGTTTTTTTTATGAAAAAAAATAAAATTGTGTGCAGAGCAGAGCTCGAACCTGGATCTGTTACCATACCTAGGAACCTTTTTTCATTGCGCCGCACCTACAGACAAGAGGTTTAGTGTTATTTACGATTGATTACTACAAATCCATCATAACTTTAGTGGCTGGTGGTAGATGGACACACTGTGGGGAGGGGGGGGGGGGGGGTGTTACTGAAATCACAACAAGAAGGCTGCTCAGCAGTATTTTTCTGAAAAATATAATGTAAGCGATTTATTTGCAGGTTAGGATAGCATAACAATATTGCCATTACATGGTCCCTCCCTCCTTTTTTGGTTCAACATACAAAATGAATAAACCACAAACCGCATATCAAATAACAGTTAATTCTAAAATAAGGCAGAAATCAATAATTAAATCAAAAATCAATGTCAAACCATAAAAAACCATGTCAAAAATGGAAAGTCCCTAATCCAAAAATAAGAAAACCCATTCCTTTTATCTCCTCAAGTCTCGTTGCTAAAGTTGGGATCTCATTTTTCATTCTACTTAACAATCATTGAATGATTTCTCCACCATAACACAACTTCATCAAATTATCAAATAAAAATGGCTGGTCGTGGGTTGATGAGGGCTCCCACTATATCAGACAAGAGCGACCCAAAAACCAACAATGGAGAAGAAGAAGAAGAGTTGGATCTACCATTGCCCATTCCAAAAAAACCAGAAGAGAACCCTGAACATGCAACAATGTCTCTGATGGCGTTGCTGGAAACAGAGGGTGGATTTGGATCGTTATCAGATGCTGATGATGGAGTAGACGAGGAAGGAGAAGAAGAGGATGAGGAAGAGGAGGAAGTTGAAGGTGGAGAAGAGCTGTACCACGCTTGCTGCGTGTGCATGGTGAGGCATAAAGGTGCTGCCTTTATACCTTGTGGACATACTTTCTGTAGGCTTTGCTCGAGAGAGCTGTGGGTTAGTAGGGGTAACTGCCCGTTGTGCAACGGGTTCATTCTTGAAATTCTTAACATCTTTTGATTTTCCAGGCTTATGCTAGTTGTTTTGGAGTTGATACAGTGTTTTACGTTTTGTTTATGTCTAATGTATGATCTCAGGTTTCTATGGCTTTGGATGATGGTTGTATATCACCTTTGCCAATGAGAAAGTATAATTATATCCAAGTGTTTTTAGTTTAATTGTGTGTCTAATATATATATATATATATATATATATATATATATATATATATATATATATATATATATATATATTCCTCACATATTTTTCTGGCCAGCCTTGGGTTTGTTTATCAGCACTTTTTCATGATTTCATAAGTTCGGCTAATTTAATAGACTGGCTACGTTGGATCATTTTGTCTTTATGTAAAGAGGTGCAAATCATGGGGAAATCCAATGGTGAAGATGCATTGTGTCACCAATTGTGTCTATGTTTTGTGTCCCTTTAGACTTTCCCCATATATATATAGACAAGTGTTTGGTTGCACCCCAAATGCCCCTTTATTTCCACCACCCGTTTATATTAAAAAATGTAAGTGGGAAGTGAGAGAGTGGGTGGAAGGAGAGAGAAGGGGAAATACTTGGTGGAGATTAAGAGCATTTGGGGTGCTGCAATGTTTGGGGTGCTCTCGAACCTGCCTCATATATATATATATATATATATATATATATATATATATATATATATATAGTTCAGCTTCACCTCTTATATTGTACGTGGACTCTCCCCTTAATCTCAACCGTCCATTCTTATTTTAATATTCTTTCTTAGTGGGAAGAGAGAGAATGAGTGGAGGAATACGTGGCTGAGATTCAAGGGGAGAGTCAACGTGTAATATAAGAGGAGCGAAACTCTTCCATACATATATATATATATATATATATATATATATATATATATATATATATATATATATATATATATATATATATATATGGCGAGCGTTTCGTTGCACCCCAAAAATGGAGCACCCCAAAAGCCTCCTGATTTCTACCTCTCATTTATATTAAAGAAAGTGAGTGGGAAGTGAGAGAGTTAGTGGAAGGAAAGAGAAGGGGAGTTAGTGGGAAATGAGTGGTGGAAAAGTGGTAGGCTAAAGGGGTGCTCACTATTTGGGGTGCCATTGAACCTGCCTATATATATATATATATATATATATATATATGGGAAAGTCTATTGGGACACAAAATGTAGACACAATTGGTGACACAACCAATCTCCACCATTGGATCACCCCATGAATTACACCTCTCCACATAAAGACAAAAAGATCCAACGGTTGTGTTTTAATCAAAAAATGATCAAACACCAAATACGATGCTCTAAAGAGTGCGTCGCCCGTTCAGTGGCAAGGTGCTAAGAAAGCACGTTTCCAAATTAGGGGAGAGACACTATAAAAAGCATGTATGAAGAAATGTGAGACCGCAATTCGCAAAAAACAAAGCAATAAGAGAGAGGAACACACAATTTTTAGAGTGGTTCGGTCAAACGTGACCTACGTCCACTATGCAAACATTTTCCATTATCACTTTCATGATTCCAAGTACAATGCCATACAAATCTCCCTCAATTTACAATGAATCTCTCATTTCTCCCTCTTTGATGTGGATCGCACTTGAATTAGCTAGTGGATCGGTTAGATCTCCCCAAGTATTGATTGAAATGGATGAAAAGCCTTCAATGCTTCACTTTAGAGGTAGATCTCTTCGATTTCATAGCATTTTGATAGTAGATCCAAGTTTCTAGCGAGAATTCAATGGAGACTTGTGTTGCTTAAGTGGAGCTTGAATGGATTTCCATGGATGAAGCTTGAGAATGCCTTGGAGAAATGATTTTAGCAGCCCTTCGGGGTGTTCGAATCCCCCCCCTCAAGTGAGGAGAAATGGTGTATTTATAGTTGAAGTCTAGGGGTAGTGGCACACTCGTAATTTGAGGTGTATAGTTGGCGCTTGGTTGGCGATGGGTTGGCGCTCGGTTGACATCAAATAGGAGTCGGAGCGGTCAACTTTTGGAGCGTCTATCATTTGGAGCGAGCAGCATTTGGACCGATCACGAAAAAATGCGGACCGAGCAAGAATGAATGAGCGACCAGGAAAGATGCAAGGCAAACACTATTCAAAATGGGGTATATTAATTACAACACTGCCATCCATTCTTTTATATCTTTATTGTTCGTTCAAATCAGGGTTGCTCGAGCTCTCCCGCATGGATGCTTGGAACCGACCAGCATGAAACTCCAGCACCGACCGGGGTGAAGTTCCAGCACCGACCAGGGGGCTAATGAACTCGACCGCTCAGTTTTACTCTTCCTTGATGAAGACAGCTCGCTCCAAAGTACAGCAGAAGTGAACGATCAGGATGAACGGAGACCGACCGACCAGCATGGAGGCTTTCTGCTCGACCAGAGGGAGGTGATGCTCCTCTCGACCGACCAGGTGGTGCTCCTCTCGACCGACCAGGTGGTGGTGCTTTTTCCGACCAGTTCAGGTGGTGCTTTTTCCGACCAGTCCAGGTGGTGCTCCTCTCGACCGACCAGGTGATGGTGCTTTTCCCGACCAGTCCTTGCTCGACCAGAGGCGCTAGTGACCGACCAGGTGGAGGATGCTTGAATCCAGGTTGGTGAGCTTGTATTGTTCGACAAAATGCTCGAGTGAGACTTTGGTTGTTATCATTTGCCCCTCGAAGCTTGTATTTTTCGCTTGCGAGAAATGCAGGCTTCGAAATGAACAAGTTTTATGTTGAGATTCAGTCGTAGCATTTTGTTTGCTGTGGCAAATCCTGCTTTGACTCGCTGATTCCAGACGATCCACGTTTTGAACTTGTTGACTGGACTTATATGTTCCGTAGTACTTATTCTGTAATGAAAACAAGCACTTGCACGATTTTGGACTTATACATTGTTATTGATCGTCCACATCAATAACAGGTTAGTTAATCATTAATGAATGATGTACAATAAATTGAATGTCATATCTACGCAGAACTGCTTTATTTAACAGTTGTGATTTGTCAAACGCTGTTTGCATAGACATGGTATTCGAGTTTGAATTCATAATGGCACTTGAGTTCTGAATTGCAGATTTCAAGTTACGCCTTTGCTATGAATTACGTGATCTCATATGCCGGTTTACGCTTTATGAGATGTGTACCTGATCGGATCAATACTTTGCTTTGTGCTTCCGATGCCAAGGCGATTGTGGCCGTTGGATGGATCAGAATTTTGAATTTGATCAATTAATTTGGAGACTTCTACTTGGAGAAGTCATTGTATCTTTCTGCCTTTGCTTGAAAAGGTCTTATGTAAGGTGCCCCCGTCAGGGGAGGACTTTGGGTTTGATGCCCCCTGCAAGGGGAGGACTTTATGTTGGATGCCCCCGCTAGGGGAGGACTTGGGATTTGATGCCTCCGCTAGGGGAGGACTTTATGTTGGATGCCCCCGCTAGGGGAGGACTTGGGATTTGATGCCTCCGCTAGGGGAGGACTTTATGTTGGATGCCCCCGCTAGAGGAGGACTTGGGATTTGATGCCCCCGCATGGGGAGGACTTTCGTCGTTGCTCTCACGAAGAGGGGCTAGACTTTTTATGCCCCCGCATGGGGAGGTCTTTCGTCGTTGCTCTCACGAAGAGAGGCTAGACTTTTTTATGCCCCCGCATGGGGAGGTCTTTCGCCGTTGCTCTCACGAAGAGAGGCTAGACTTTTTTATGCCCCCGCATGGGGAGGTCTTTCGCCGTTGCTCTCACGAAGAGAGGCTAGACTTTTTTACGCCCCCGCATGGGAGGTCTTATATTTGAATCCGTGGGACAAACGCCAGTTCCTTTACTGGATGCTTTGGCATGGCAAACGATCTCGATTTAGGAATCTGGGCCATAAGTAGTCGCTTGTTCCTTCATGGGTTGTTCAACTTAGTGAGTCACCTCGATGTATCGTGTGGCCAACGCTTGCGGGACCTCGCTAAGGAAGCTGCGACTTATGAGGTCGGCTGTTCCGCTATGGGTCATCGACCTGGTGAGCCCTCTTGATGTATCGGGTGATCCATGCTTGTGAATTGCACCACATCAGGAGACAGGGACTTAATCAAGCTGTCAGGGATCTGCCCTTTTTTGTGAAGCTTGGAACCCATGAGGTAGACTTTAACAGTCGCGTTAGATGTGCTTAGTTGTGATAAACAATTACAACCGGATTGAGAAGTCGTGCTCTTTTGGGATTTGCGGGGTTTGCGTCATTCCGTGGAGCGAACATTGGCCTTGTACTGGAAGCACTTGATCATGGCAAGTGTTCATGATTGAGCGCAAGTTGCCCCTTGGAACTTACAACCTGCGGCGTTGATTTTAGATATGCTTGTTGACCTCTCCACCGTCTCATCTTTGGCCATCCCTTCTAACCACCCTTCAAGATGGTGTTTTTATGATCGCACTTAGATGTGTTGACACTTTGTGCATCCCATGCTTGGATAAGTGTTGTGGAGTTCGCCATAGTGCATCGGGTTTCGAGGAAGCGAGCATTTGTCCTATAACCTGTAATAGAGAATCGTCTTTTAGCAAGTCTTGAATTAACGAAGATCTTGTAAGTAAGAGATTCACACAAGTATGCAGGACTTTATCCATAGAGATATTGTTCAGTACAATCCTTATGCAATATTACAAGTTTTTTACAAGAAGTTCTGAATGTAACAGAAAGCAAAATGTAAAGTAAAGCAAGTAATAGAGCAGTAAGTGAAGAAAAGGCGATGATGATCGCTTATTCCAAGTTGTTGAAATGAGTTTCCCATCAGCCCTCAGTTGATGATTGGCCTGTTATTGGGTTGAACCAAGAGAGAGCCTTGCCCCTGAGGAGTCTGAGTAGTGTTTGAGGATTGTAGATTCTTGATGTACTGTTGCAGTTTGCCATTCTGAATCATTTCCTCAATTATGCTTTGGAGAATTCTGCATTCATTTGTATCATGTCCCGGCAGCTTGTGGAGTCGACAGTACTTTCCAGAGTCCAGAGTTTTCTGTGTAACCTTGAACTTTGGTGGCTCCGGATAGTGCTCGGTATCCTTGGTGGCAAGGAAAATGTTTTCTATGGTGTCATTCAGAGGAGTGAGTTCTGATGGGTTGTAGAAGCGAGACTTCTTGTTTGCCTTGTTGCTTTTCCCATCATTGGCTCGTTTCTGCCCCTGGATATCGTGCTGATTAAGCTGGATGTCAGCGCTTTTGGGAGGATCAACAGTCTGATGAAGCACAGGATGATCTCCCACTCTCATATACTCCTCGGCTTTCTTCTGGAACTTTTCCAGCGTGTTCGGCTCCTTCATTTTGATCCATCGACCGAATTCGCTATTCTTGTCTATAGCGCCGATTAGAGATGCTAAGATCATGCGGGGGTCAGGATTCCCTACTTCAGTTAAAGCGGTATTGAACCTCTTGAGGAAAGCTTTAACTGACTCTCCAGGATTCTGCTTCATTGATGTGAGGGAGATGACATCCTTAGCTTTTATGGCCTGCAACCTGAAATGCTCTTTGAACTTATGAGTCAAATCATCAAAGCGATCGATGGATTTGGGCGGGAGCCTTGTAAACCATAGCGATGCGACGCTTTCTAGATAGAGCGGGAAGCATAAGCACTTAATCTCATCCGTCGCTTTAGCCACATTCATGTGCCACTCATATCTGTATAGGAAGTGATTTGGATCAGCAGTCCCATCGTATGGAGGCAAGGTGGGATGTGCGAACTTCTTCGGAAGCTCAGCTTTGCGAATTCTCCTAGTGAATGGGTTTCTGCTCGGAGAAAAATCCCATTCCCTTTCGCTATCTTTGCGGGCTAGGCCGTCTTTCATCATCCGCTTCACCACGTCCTCGATGTCCCCTTTTGAGTAGTGTCGCTTGGGAGAGCGGACCTCGATTTCCTTTCCGGATGCTCGATCGCGATTAGAGTGTATGGGTCCTTTTCCTTCAGCAAGGGAAGGTGCTCCCCTTTCAGGACTTGCGACTCGCCGGGCATCTCGATTGGAAACGCTTTTGGCTTTCAGCTTGGAAGCATGAATGTCGGCTCCGTTGAACCCTTCAATGTTATCATTGCAATAATGATCGGAAGTTGATGAACTTGTGTTTCCCTCAAGGTTGACATGAGCCTTTTGAGGAGGAGCGGGATTGGCTTGAGCGTTTAGGAGAGCGCTCACTTTATCCATCAAAGTTTGATTAACATCCACAAGAGTTTTGTTAGCATCCAACAAGGCTTTACTGGAAGCTTCCATCCGTTGGTGTAGATTAGCGACAACGACATCTAGCTCGGCCCTTGTTACTCCAGCTCCGGTTATGGAATTTTGACCAACCTCGAAGCGGTTAGTAAGAGGTGTAGCTTCGTTATTAGCAACATTGTTGACGTCGTCGTTGTTGTCGTTTTCTCCAACGGTTTTACTTGCGGTTTTCTTGGACTTAGCCATTATCTCGGACATGGATTTGACTTTGGAAGATAGCTCGTCGATTGGCCCAGATCTGAGATTTGCGAGATCTATGGTTGAAGCAAGCCTAGATCTTACGTGCAAAGGTCTTAACCTTGTCGAGTTTGGGAGAAGTGCGAATGCGGCCCCACGGTGGGCGCCTAATGTTTTAATCAAAAAATGATCAAACACCAAATACGATGCTCTAAAGAGTGCGTCGCCCGTTCAGTGGCAAGGTGCTAAGAAAGCACGTTTCCAAATTAGGGGAGAGACACTATAAAAAGCATGTATGAAGAAATGTGAGACCGCAATTCGCAAAAAACAAAGCAATAAGAGAGAGGAACACACAATTTTTAGAGTGGTTCGGTCAAACGTGACCTACGTCCACTATGCAAACATTTTCCATTATCACTTTCATGATTCCAAGTACAATGCCATACAAATCTCCCTCAATTTACAATGAATCTCTCATTTCTCCCTCTTTGATGTGGATCGCACTTGAATTAGCTAGTGGATCGGTTAGATCTCCCCAAGTATTGATTGAAATGGATGAAAAGCCTTCAATGCTTCACTTTAGAGGTAGATCTCTTCGATTCCATAGCATTTTGATAGTAGATCCAAGTTTCTAGCGAGAATTCAATGGAGACTTGTGTTGCTTAAGTGGAGCTTGAATGGATTTCCATGGATGAAGCTTGAGAATGCCTTGGAGAAATGATTTTAGCAGCCCTTCGGGGTGTTCGAATCCCCCCCTCAAGTGAGGAGAAATGGTGTATTTATAGTTGAAGTCTAGGGGTAGTGGCACACTCGTAATTTGAGGTGTATAGTTGGCGCTTGGTTGGCGCTCGGTTGGCGTCAAATAGGAGTCGGAGCGGTCAACTTTTGGAGCGTCTATCATTTGGAGCGAGCAACATTTGGACCGATCACGAAAAAATGCGGACCGAGCAAGAATGAATGAGCGACCAGGAAAGATGCAAGGCAAACACTATTCAAAATGGGGTATATTAATTACAACACTGCCATCCATTCTTTTATATCTTTATTGTTCGTTCAAATCAGGGTTGCTCGAGCTCTCCCGCATGGATGCTTGGAACCGACCAACATGAAACTCCAGCACCGACCGGGGTGAAGTTCCAGCACCGACCAGGGGGCTAATGAACTCGACCGCTCAGTTTTACTCTTCCTTGATGAAGACAGCTCGCTCCAAAGTACAGCAGAAGTGAACGATCAGGATGAACGGAGACCGACCGACCAGCATGGAGGCTTTCTGCTCGACCAGAGGGAGGTGATGCTCCTCTCGACCGACCAGGTGGTGCTCCTCTCGACCGACCAGGTGGTGGTGCTTTTTCCGACCAGTCCAGGTGGTGCTTTTTCCGACCAGTCCAGGTGGTGCTCCTCTCGACCGACCAGGTGATGGTGCTTTTCCCGACCAGTCCTTGCTCGACCAGAGGCGCTAGTGACCGACCAGGTGGAGGATGCTTGAACCCAGGTTGGTGAGCTTGTATTGTTCGACAAAATGCTCGAGTGAGACTTTGGTTGTTATCAGGTTGAGGCTTTGTGTCTTTAAGTTTGTGTCTAATTTTGTGTCCAAATAGCCGCTCCCTATATATATATATATATATATATATATATATATATATATTTAGACAGAAACTAAGGACACAAAATTGCACACAATGAATCTCAACCGCTGGATCCTACCATGAATTCCACTCTCCACATAAAGACAAACAAATCCAACGATGGAGGTTTTGTGTCTCTCTCTTTGTGTCTAATTCCGTGTCCAAATAGTCGGCCCCTATATATATATATATATATATACACACACACACACACACACACACACACACACACACTCCAAAAATGGAGCACCCCAAATGCCCCTTGATTTCCATCACCCCTTTATATTCAAGAATGTGACTGAGAAGTGAGAGAGTGAGTGGAAGGAGAGAGAAGGGGGAATACTTGGTGGAGAATGAGGGGCATTTGGGGTGCTGCACTGTTTAGGGTGCTCTCGAACGTGCCTATATATATATATATATATATATATATATATATATATATGAAAATTGGTACTCTTTATTGCTGAACCAATTTAAAAACCTCCTTTATATGCCTCGTCAAAACCCTATAATCCCCCTAATATAAATGAGTGCCTTACAGGGAAAAAGAGTACATGTAAATTCGGTATACAAACATGAAATATACTAATACTTCAAAAACAAGCATAAAAAAGAAAACAATATAACAGTCTTACAGCCTGGCCCAAAAGGCCCACAAATATTTCAAATGTTTCGCATAGAACAAACAGCTTCATCTTCCTTTCATTAACTAGTATCAACCAGTTTTATCCCCCAACGGTCCAATAAAAGAACATTTCTCGAACTCCCTCTGACTTGCTTCCATTGTTACACACTAGATACGAGATCTCTTTTCAATTTGAATTAATTTCGTAGCTGAATGAGGGTTTCGATTTTGGAAAACCCTTGAATTTCTTTCCTTCCGTATAAAATAAACAGCAGTGGTAAAAGCCCCACAAGCTAAATCCCTAACTTGGTCTTTTACTTTAAATTCCAAGTGAAGCAAATTCGCCTCTTGTTTCAGATCGGATAAAAGAGTAAGAGCAAGACGTAGCTTCTGCTTCAACGAAAGCCAAATATATGAAGCATAGTCACACTGGAAAAAAAGATGCTGGATGGATTTTGGGTGCTTTTCACAGAGATGACACATAATTTTTGCCACATTTCCATAACGAAGAATACGATCCTTAGTATTCAATCTACCCAAAACTGCAAGGTAAGCTATAAAAGCCATTCTTTTACAATTTTTCTTATGCCAAATTACTGAAAAAATTGAATCAGATGGTTCATGAGCTCGCACAAAATCCCAGACTTTATGAAAAGATAAAAGAGCATCCTTCTCCCTATTCATAAATATCTTGATCTCTGTTAGGAAATATAGAAATGGAATTTATTTCATCAACTAACTCTTTTATTGCAAGATGGATTTCTGGTCAAGACAATCATTTCTTATAATGGAATTTATCTTTTGCTCGACATTTACTATCATTTGAAGCATGTCATAGCCTAGTAGATCAACTAAACATTGATAATTTATCCACGGTTCTAACCACAAGTAAGTTTCTTCCCCTTTGGCTATAATTTTATTGAAAAGCTGCTTAGAATTTGTGCGTAATCTAAGAAGAGATTTCCAAGTTAATGAAGCATTGTTGTCCACTGCCATTGATCAAAATAATGTGTCTTTGCAATATCTATTTTGAATCCACTTACTCCATATAGAAGTTTTTGACAAAAAAATCTAGAGAAGTTTAACACATACTGCCTTTTTCAGATCATTTTTTTTTAAAAACCTATATCACCTTCTGCTTTAGGTTTACATAAGCCACCCCATGATACTTATGTGATGTGCCTTCCCAACATAAATTTGCACATAGAGATTGAATTTTGTCCAAAGTAAACTCTGGAATTTTATAGATGAACAACAAATATAATAAAATAAGAGTTAACACTGTATTGATCAGTTCAGCCCTACCTGCAAAACTCAATAATTTTGTTTCCCATCCTTGAATTTTACTTTGTACTCTTTGAATTAAAGAATTACATTCTGAGTAGTGCAAGTAATTGAATGATAATGGAACTCCTAGATATTTAGTTGGTAAGGAACCTTGTTCAAAACCTAGTAAGTTTAAAGTGTCCAGAGAACTATTAACAGAGGCACTGAAGAATACTTTTGTTTTTGTAGCATTAACTTGCAAACCAGCATGCACATTTAGTTCATGAAAGATTGACCTGAGATTAGAAGCATTCTGAACGGATGATTTACCAAAAATCATTAAATCATCGACGTATAATAGATAGGATATAATAGGCTGAAAAGAATGGCTAGGTTGAAATGCTTTATAGTGATAGCTTCATCCATCAAAAATGTGAAATATTGCATAGCAATTGTAAATAAATATGGAGACAACGGATCACCTTGACGAATTCCTCTAGAAGATGTAATAAGCCCTTTAGGTATGCCTTGAATTATGATTGAAAAAGCTGTCATGGACATACACTCATATATTAGATTTACAAAGTGAATAGGAAATTACATGTGATGCATAATGAAACATATAAATTCCCTATTTATTTTATCATATGCTTTTTGTAAATCTACTTCAATACAAAATTTGGGCATAACTTTCTTCTTAAAATCCCTTAATAATTCGTGAGCCAGCGATATGTTGTCACCAATGTATCTCCCCTTTACGAATGCACTTTGATTTTTTGATATTAGAAAAGGAAGAAAAATTTTCAACTTGTTGCATAGTACCTTTGAATTTTTTTTGTAATTGACATTGCAACAAGAAATTGGCCTATAATGAGTAATTTTTGTATGTTTGTCATTCTTTGGAATCAAGGTAATGAAAGTATGGTTGATAGATTTTGGCAGTTTTTCAGAATTAAATATATCAGAAATTGCTGCCATTAAATCTGATTTAATCTCTTCCCAATGAATTTTCAGAAATTTAGCATTTATACCATCAGGGCCTGGACTAGTGTCATCATGTATCGAGAATACAACCTCTTTAATTTCATCTAGATTTACCACTTTTAATAGATATTGATGACTTTGTTCATTCACAGTTGATATAGGTTGGAAATAAAGGAATGGGGCTATGTTTGAACCATTAAACATAACAGTAAAGTACTTAATAGCCTCCACCTCGATATCTTCAGATTTAAGTTTACCTTCCTGATCAATCAAAGCTCTTATATAGTTAAAGTATCTTCTGTTTGCCATGCGAGAATAGAAGAATTTTGAATTTGTATCTCATGCGGAAGCCAAGATACTTTAGCTTGTTGCCTGAAACCTTTAAAATAAATTTGCGGAAGGTTCTGAAATTCATGCTTTTCTTGAAGGTAATCATCATAAAGAAAGATATCTTCTGGGTTGTTGTCAGCAGCATGTTCCAGATTTAAGAAATTCTGCTCTGCATGCTTCAGGTCAGAATTATTTCTATCCCTTAATTTGTTCCAGTTTGTCAACTCTATTTACAATTTTGAAGTTTTTGCAAAAATTTATAGCTATGAAAAACCCATGTATAAGAATTCAAACCATTCTGGACTGCTTCACAATATCCTGACATGTTACACCAATCATTTTTATACCGAAATGGATATCCCTTTGATTCTTGAGTAACAGTAAGCTCAAGCAAAATAGGATTATGATCACTCGAACGTTAAGATAGAGAAAGAGCCTTCATATTTAAAAACTGATTTAAGCAACAATTGTTAACCAAATTTTTATCTATATGAGTGGTTATCCCTCTTTTACGCCAAGTAAATAAAAAACCTAGTGGTTTGCTTTCAGTGGGGCTGTTTGAATTAGTAACTTCTGATATTTATGTAAATGCTGATAAGGAACTAGCAACCCTTCTCTTTTATCTTGTGGACAAGGTGCATTATTGAAATCACCCATGAGAACCCATGCTATGTCTATTGAATTTGCTTCATTTATTAAAATATTTCAAAGATTTAACCTATCCATAAAAATATTGCTTGCATAAACCAAAGTAAAAACCATGCTGAAACCTCCTTTGTTTATTGCGGACACTGCAATATGCTGAAATAAAGAAGCTACATCAACCATATCCCACACATTAGAAACCCAAAGCAACATAATATGCCCATTTTAAATAGTGGAATTATTTGTCATATGTTGCCAAGAACTAGGAAGCATCGTAAAGAACAAAGCTAAATTAGCTTTAGAAAGTTTAGTTTCCACTAAACCAACAATAGTTGGTTTAGATTGTGTTAGGAGTGTGAGCACATCTTTCATACGTGAAATTGTATTCATACCCCTTGACACGACCCGAACTTCCCCGGTAAGGAAAGCTCGGATAGAGTCGAGGACAAGCCACAAACAGAACGCAGACAGAAGAACATTTCATTGTTTATTACAACAATTCCATCAGAATACAAGAATATACAGAGTATGAATAAATATTACACAGAAAATATCAGAGATTTAAATTACATTTAAATACATCGCAGCGGAAAATAATACAAAAACACAACTAGAAGTAATACACGGATACAGAGCTTTCCGAGTATCGTTCCAGCTGTAAATCAGGATCCTGTGAATATAAATCTGCAAAACCAAAACTACTAGCTGTCCGTGTGGAAAATAGGGGCACCCCGAGTTTAGGTTAAAACAATAAACTCCAGGTCAGTCATGGGACTGGTGTGAGAACTAAAACAGTTATTTAAAACTTCACTTTAAATCAGATATATCAAGGGACCACGCCGTATAACACGGAACGGGTTTCCTCCCAAGAATAACAGTGCATATAACAAAACAGCGCAATGCTTTTTGGAAAAATGAAGCTATTATAAGACCCAGGTCCTATCACACAATGCAACGCAAGCCGGGGGATAGAGTTTTCCCTTATAATAGCCAAACATGCTTAGTACGTTTAAAACAAATCATTTGATACTATTATAAGTGCATAGTGCATAAAACAACTTCAAATCATAAGTATCAATCATAAACGGCATGGGTCATGTCGCCATACTAGGCTCTACAATCAAAATCGCAAAGTCACGTATTTGGAAATTGGATTTCCATCTGTGAACCGAGGCAAAAGATAGTCCTCTACCGATTCGAGACTCTCTAGCCCGAGCCTCAGGATCAGAATGCATCAACCCTTTGGATCGTCAGGGCCGGTCCACCGATGTGGATTATTATGCCTGAACACTACGTTTCCCCGCCCTATGGGGCGTAAGTGAGCCAACAAATGACTTCATCGGTCCCGAATCGACCGATATATCCGAGGCGCCTCGCAACAGCAACAACCACATAAGTCAAACTCGCCAGGGTGTGTAAAACCACTGACGCCACTTCTAGCTAGAAAGAAACGCATGTCCTCCCTGATGTCCTCTCCCGTTTCTGGTTCACAACCGGGTTGTGAGGCTCGCGAATCAACGTTACACAAAGCTATGCCACACAGGCTGTGCTTTGATCATCCACCACAAGACCTTGCTTTTCAATAGAAGCCTTTATCATTTGCCACTTAGGCATGCCACACAGGCAATTCACTCCATGCGATTGATATCCATCAATATATAACCCCTGAACTCGTACGTCTCAGAGAAGGGCGTTAAGAAAGAGAATAAATTCTCCGCCGCCAAACAGATCTATATTTAATAGAAATCAATCACACAGACTAAAATCCAATGTCAGACACACAGTCCATTTACAAGTTCGTTCTGGGTCTGAACGAAACCGGAGGCACCTAGTACCCCGCATATCCATCGATCTCCAAGTACGTCTGGACGATCACCAACTGTTTCCATTTTCTTGGGTGTACAGCCCAATCAAGATCATCAGTAATTATCCAAACGACGTGAAGACCTCCGGTCTTCGACCACCGTCTTCATCCTCGACACCACGTCGAATCAATTACTCAGAATGGGATAAACCCGGTCTTTCTGAATAACTCGCGTATATAATAAACAAGTGTTATACAAACACAACATACGCCTCATTCTAATTCAGAATATTCAAATATTCAAATATTCTTATACTTTGGGAAAGGTTCCCATTAATTTTATCAAAGATAAATTCTTTAAATTTATTCTTTTTAATCTTCTTTAAATATCAATTCAAACTAGTCGGGATTAGTGAACCACACCGAAGTAATAATTTATTTTATTTCCCAATCCCAACCTATTCATCCCATGAAGTAATACTGGTCATACTTCATATCTAACACCACGGTGTTATCGGTAAATTCAATTATCATTTCACGTTCAAATCTAATTAAAGATTTAACTATCGCCTGGAGCAAAACTGGTGATACTCCATTCTCGATCTTTTCAATCTAATAAAAGATTCATTAAAACTCCACTTAGTTTTAATCTTTAACTGGGTTAAAGAATCAGTGTCATTTAAAACACAGTTCACGATAAACCCAAATCACATTTGATATTAAATACAAGGCTCTGAATAGAAAATATATCGGCTTATATTCAATATCAAATTCTACGACCAACAAATATCGTATTGGAAATAACGATATAAATATGTCTTTCAAATTCCCATAACAATACCTGTATCGTCACGAAATCCAACATCGAAATATTCCAAAGACAATTTCGATTCAAATCCATTCCAATTCAATTATTGGAAATTCTGGTTACTTTTAAAACCATTTCAAATCCACTTTATTTGTTTTTGAAAATAAATAGAATTATAATTCTAGTTCAAAATTAGTTCATTTCGATAAAAATCTATTTTTATCTTTTCAAATGTGGAGTTTTTCATCCCAATTCTTCACAAATCATTTCTTATGATTGTATACAAATTATTACTATTTTTAATAATTTTATCAAGGCCCGTACAGTCGATTTCCATCAATGGCCATCGAACTGCACTTACAGCGACCTTTTCCAAATTTGATTTGGACATAATTCCAAATCCAACCGTTAGATTTCAAATTTCTAATATTCGTTAGAAAACTCTTTTCGATACGAACCCAACGGTTTCGGTTTTAGGAGAATCCGACGGTCGAATCTCCCGCAATATCCATTCGAAGTCAATGGTCAAAGTTAACGAACTGCCGCAGCGCGGCGCGTTCTATTCAGGCCATTATATTATATATATAATATATATACTTCGTCGATTTCAATTCAAAACGTGCTTTGTAAATCGTTTTAAATTCATTTTCAAAACGGTTTCAACTTCATATTCAATTTCAAATCAAAATTGAATATTCCAATATAAATTCGTTTTAAATTCATTTCAAATCGATTTCAATTCAATTTCAATTCAATTCGATTTTCAATTCTTTTCAATTTAGTTCGAATTTCAATTCTTTTCAATTTAATTCGAATTCAATTCTATCCAATTTCAATTTGAATTCAATTTCAATTCAATTCTTTTCAATTTCAATTCGAATTCAGTTCTATTCAATTTCAATTTGAATTCAATTTCAATTCAATTCTTTTCAATTTCAATTCGAATTCAATTTTATTCAATAAAATTCGAATTTCGATATCACTTTCAATATAATTCAAATTTCGAAAACACTTTCAATATAGATTGAAAATTGAATAAAATCGATATAAATATCGTTCACGTCAAAATGGCGTCAATCTAATCAACACGACTTCATATATTTCTATTTTCAAATATTCTATTTCAAATATTTCTATTTCAAATATTTCTTTTTTCAAATATTTCTATTTCCAAACTGGAATGAAGCCCAATCAATTACCATAGATTTTATTTCTATGGATTTTCATACAACGCATGTATATATCCACAATGACAAATAATCAACCATCATCCAAAGTGCATTCTACACTGTATAAGCATCAAATATAAATATTCAATGCTTATAACAGTCTGTCAATCAATCGATCGACATACAACTAATTATCGGGATTAGTGTACGTCATATATCATCCCAATACTCGTGTGGGGTTTCAAACAATCAAACACAGATTTTATTTTTGCAGTTGGGCGATGTGTAAAATTTATCGTCCCAGTCAATATCAGTCAAATGTGTGTATATAAACAAATCGTTCGATTTGTTTATATTAATTTATTTCATGTCATATATACGTTAAAAATTCTATTTTTAACTATAAAATATTTTTAACTATATAAATATTTTATTTCATTTCACATCACATTACACAATCAACTACACATCAAAATCAAACAAACAAGCATACAAGCCGTCCATGGTCTGTGGACGACGGGTGTCGGGTGCTACTAAACACCGTCTGCATCCTAGTATATATTTTAACTAGAAAATTAAATTAAAAGTGAGAAGTTCTCACAGAGGGTTCCACTCCGCCGTGCTTTGCTTCTGAATTGCTGAACCGTCTGGATCTGTTCGAATTCCCAATGCAGTTCTTATCACACTGTTCATAATAAAAACTATATTTTTATCACTTCATTCTAATAAATAAAAATCATATTTTTATTTCTTCTTCATATATAAAGATCGAATTTTTATATCATCGCTATAAAAATCACATTTTTATTTCAATATATATATAAGAAAAATCAGATTTTTATTCTGCTACATATATGAAGATTATATTTTCACTATCTATATAATATAAAAATCGTATCTTTATTCTTTCTACAATATAAAAATCATATTTTTATTCTTTCTATAATATAAAAATCATATTTTTAAATCATCATACTTATATAAAAATTATAATTTTATCTTCCTACTTATATAAAAATCAAATTTTTACATCACTTTCCATATTATAAAAATCATCTCTTCTATGTGTTCAAAATAAATCTTTTCCTTTATGAAAATATAATCTCGCTCCCAACGTAAAAATCGTATTTTTATATTTCACATATGATAAAAATCATATTTTTATTGTCTACATTATATAAAAATTATATTTTTATTCTGCTACTTCGATAAAGATCACATCTTTATTACTCTACATTATCTAAAATCATATTCTCATGATCTCTATGATATAAAAATCATATTTTTATTACTATATAGATCATCATTTAATTTTCTTCAGTTTTATATAAGGAAATACTTGAAGAACTGAAATATAAAAACTGAAATAAACAATTTTTACCTTTGTTTTGAAGGGGAGGGGGGGCTGTCAGGTGGTCGCGGGTGGTAGGGTTGACCGGATGCGGGCCCAGCATGGCCAGGGGCGGCGGTTTGGTCAGCGATGAGGAGGAGGGGGGTTTCTGCGATAAACCGGAGGGGGGGGGGGGCAGATCGAAGAAGAGGAGAGAGGAGGGGGAAGGATCGGTGGTCGGCGCACCACGTGGGGGGGGGGGGGGGGGGCGCGATGGGCGGCGGCGGCGGTTTCCCCCCGTCGCTCGCTTCATTTTTTTTCCTCTCGATTTGTCTGAGTGGAGAAAACAATGAACTGGGGGAGGGGGGGTTATATGAATATATATATATATATATATATATAAATTATTTAATTATTAATTTATCTTCAAAAAGCATCTTTTTATTTCGACCTCGAAATCAAGCCCACCGACTGTCGTCCATAGCTAATTACCCACATTCCGAACACAATGGGATATGCATCGTAAGCTGATTCGATTGTTTCGATCATTTTTCGTCAAAATCAACATATAACTCTATATATTGAATTTGAACGCGCATTTCAATTTACCGGGGCCACATACTAACTCAAAAGTTCCAGAAAAATATTTCCTAGCTTCGTATTGACGATACGGTCCTAACAAAACTAATTTCATCAAATTCTGAGACCGTTTGAAAAATGGCCATTTTCCAGTCGATTAAAATCAACTGAAACTGGTCAAACGCGTTTTCCTCTGCCACGCTCACATGTTGATTCGAAAAATTATGAAATTTGAAACCTAGCAATAACTTGACATCACGGATCCAACAAAAGTGGTTTCGTCGAAATCCGAGGTCGTTTGCAAAATGGCTATTTTTATGGGCCAGAATTCCATAACGACTATTCTGAATTTTCATCCGGACATATCTTTTGATTCTCGCTATGAAATTTCAATTTTTCGGATTCGTTGGAAAGATATTCTCATTTAGATTCAAATATTTTTAGTTTCACTAAAATCCGGTTTATTTTGCATCCTGCACATTCATTTGAACTTTGAAATCGAATTATCGAACTACCGCGCCATTTTCAGTTCCTTTTATAATTTAAAATAAAATATTTATATTCTAACGACGATCTATATAAATATATACGTTCGAATTCCATTCAAAATAAATTTCTCGTCGTTATTATTTATAATAATTCATTTTAAATAATCAAAATTCACCAAATTTGCCAAAATAAAAATTTTAAATTGGCTCGGATTTCCGGGTTATTACAATCTCCCCCACTTAAAACTTTTCGTCCCCGAAAAGGAATGAAGCCGAAAGTTGTTTCAAAAATCAACTCAACTTTCATTATTTTCTTTACGGCTTAAGTTCTTCAACTTTTCAGTTTCTAAGAACTTTTCAAATTCTTCAAAAATTTGGCTAACACCCTAAATTTTCGAAAAATTTCGCCATAACCTCCCCTGCACCGGGGACTTCGGGATATTTCATATAGCCTCCCATGGCCTTCTTCAATCAAAAAGAAAAAGAAAAAGCCAAGCGGCTAGCCAATCGGCTCATAAAATCATCATCACCCAAACAAAACAGTAAATTATGATAAACATGTACCTATTTGTCGGGCAAACAATTTTATTCTTCTGCTCTAGCCTCCTTGCTATGACCTATTCAATGTAAGTACATGTATTCACATGCATTTTCAAACAATTTCGAATATAGTTAAATATCTGGTTCAATTTGGCCTAAATGGTTCAACAATTAATTCATCACAACAATAATCAAACAACACAACCAGCAATCAATTAGTTGATTATCATTTCAAATTCATAACTTTGATATATAGTCAAAAATCACATTTTTGATGTCAAATCACAACAATAAGCCCTATCTAATTTTGGTTCTCACACCAGTCAATTGGAAATATATAGAAATCTCACTTTCGAAACACGAAAATAAATTCTAATGATGACGCGTCAATCATTAGAATCATGTCCGAGCGACTAGAGTGTGATTCTATATCTATCGAATATATTTGAGGCTTCAATACACGTGGATCAGACGTATACTAAAATCTCTATATATTTGATTGTCCAAATCAATATAGATAAATAATCAAATACGTATAATACGATTTAAATTTCAAAACAAAATTGTTTTCATTTGAAAAATATACTCTTCACACTCGTTCTAGGATACTACTGAGCCCATCTCTAATGAGTCATTCCCATTGGATATTACTATTCCAATCTCTGATGAATTCTTTCGTATGGTTCTAATGTGTCTTGTTCTCTGAGCTTTGTAAACCAAAGCCCTGATACCAAACTGACACGACCCGAACTTCCCCGGTAAGGAAAGCCCGGATAGAGTCGAGGACAAGCCACAAACAGAACGCAGACAGAAGAACATTTCATTGTTTATTACAACAATTCCATCAGAATACAAGAATATACAGAGTATGAATAAATATTACACAGAAAATATCAGAGATTTAAATTACATTTAAATACATCGCAGCGGAAAATAATATAAAAACACAACTAGAAGTAATACACGGATACAGAGCTTTCCGAGTATCGTTCCAGCTGTAAATCAGGATCCTGTGAATATAAATCTACAAAACCAAAACTACTACCTGCCCGTGTGGAAAATAGGGGCACCCAGAGTTTAGGTTAAAACAATAAACTCCAGGTCAGTCATGGGACTGGTGTGAGAACTAAAACAGTTATTTAAAACTTTACTTTAAATCAGATATATCAAGGGACCACGCCGTATAACACGGAATGAGTTTCCTCCCAAGAATAACAGTGCATATAACAAAACAGCGCAATGCTTTTTGAAAAAATGAAGCTATTATAAGACCCAGGTCCTATCACACAATGCAACGCAAGCCGGGGGATAGGGTTTTCCCTTATAATAGCCAAACATGCTTAGTACGTTTAAAACAAATCATTTGATACTATTATAAGTGCATAGTGCATAAAACAACTTCAAATCATAAGTATCAATCATAGACGACATGGGTACCATATATCATGTCGCCATATTAGGCTCTACAATCAAAATCGCAAAGTCACGTATTTGGAAATTGGATTTCCATCTGTGAACCGAGGCAAAAGATAGTCCTCTACCGATTCGAGATTCTCTAGCCCGAGCCTCAGGATCATAACGCATCAACCCTTTGGATCGTCAGGGCCGGTCCACCGATGTGGATTATTATGCCTGAACACTACGTTTCTCCGCCCTATGGGGCGTAAGTGAGCCAACAAATGACTCCATCGGTCCCGGATCGACCGATATATCTGAGGCGCCTCGCAACAGCAACAACCACATAAGTCAAACTCGTCAGGGCGTGTAAAACCACTGACGCCACTTCTTGCTAGAAAACACGCATGTCCTCTCCCGTTTCTGGTTCACAACCGGGTTGTGAGGCTCGCGAATCAACGTTACACAAAGCTATGCCACACAGGCTGTGCTTTGATCATCCACCACAAGACCTTGCTTTTCAATAGAAGCCTTTATCATTTGCCACTTAGGCATGCCACACAGGCAATTCACTCCATGCGATTGATATCCATCAATATATAACCCCTGAACTCGTACGTCTCAGAGAAGGGCGTTAAGAAAGAGAATAAATTCTCCGCCGCCAAACAGATCTATATTTAATAGAAATCAATCACACAGACTAAAATCCAATGTCAGACACACAGTCCATTTACAAGTTCGTTCTGGGTCTGAACGAAACCGGAGGCACCTAGTACCCCGCATATCCATCGATCTCCAAGTACGTCTGGACGATCACCAACTGTTTCCATTTTCTTGGGTGTACAGCCCAATCAAGATCATCAGTAATTATCCAAACGACGTGAAGACCTCCGGTCTTCGACCACCGTCTTCATCCTCGACACCACGTCGAATCAATTACTCAGAATGGGATAAACCCGGTCTTTCTGAATAACTCGCGTATATAATAAACAAGTGTTATACAAACACAACATACGCCTCATTCTAATTCAGAATATTCAAATATTCAAATATTCTTATACTTTGGGAAAGGTTCCCATTAATTTTATCAAAGATAAATTCTTTAAATTTATTCTTTTTAATCTTCTTTAAATATCAATTCAAACTAGTCGGGATTAGTGAACCACACCGAAGTAATAATTTATTTTATTTCCCAATCCCAACCTATTCATCCCATGAAGTAATACTGGTCATACTTCATATCTAACACCACGGTGTTATCGGTAAATTCAATTATCATTTCACGTTCAAATCTAATTAAAGATTTAACTATCGCCTGGAGCAAAACTGGTGATACTCCATTCTCGATCTTTTCAATCTAATAAAAGATTCATTAAAACTCCACTTAGTTTTAATCTTTAACTGGGTTAAAGAATCAGTGTCATTTAAAACACAGTTCACGATAAACCCAAATCACATTTGATATTAAATACAAGGCTCTGAATAGAAAATATATCGGCTTATATTCAATATCAAATTCTACGACCAACAAATATCGTATTGGAAATAACGATATAAATATGTCTTTCAAATTCCCATAACAATACCTGTATCGTCACGAAATCCAACATCGAAATATTCCAAAGACAATTTCGATTCAAATCCATTCCAATTCAATTATTGGAAATTCTGGTTACTTTTAAAACCATTTCAAATCCACTTTATTTGTTTTTGAAAATAAATAGAATTATAATTCTAGTTCAAAATTAGTTCATTTCGATAAAAATCTATTTTTATCTTTTCAAATGTGGAGTTTTTCATCCCAATTCTTCACAAATCATTTCTTATGATTGTATACAAATTATTACTATTTTTAATAATTTTATCAAGGCCCGTACAGTCGATTTCCATCAATGGCCATCGAACTGCACTTACAACGACCTTTTCCAAATTTGATTTGGACATAATTCCAAATCCAACCGTTAGATTTCAAATTTCTAATATTCGTTAGAAAACTCTTTTCGATACGAACCCAACGGTTCCGGTTTTAGGAGAATCCGACGGTCGGATCTCCCGCAATATCCATTCGAAGTCAATGGTCGAAGTTAACGAACTACCGCAGCGCGGCGCGTTCTATTCAGGCCATTATATTATATATATAATATATATAATATATATATACTTCGTCTATTTCAATTCAAAACGTGCTTTGTAAATCGTTTTAAATTCATTTTCAAAACGGTTTCAACTTCATATTCAATTTCAAATCAAAATTGAATATTCCAATATAAATTCGTTTTAAATTCATTTCAAATCGATTTCAATTCAATTTCAATTTAATTCGATTTTCAATTCTTTTCAATTTAGTTCGAATTTCAATTCTTTTCAATATAATTCGAATTCAATTCTATCCAATTTCAATTTGAATTCAATTTCAATTCAATTCTTTTCAATTTCAATTCGAATTCAGTTCTATTCAATTCCAATTTGAATTCAATTTCAATTCAATTCTTTTCAATTTCAATTCGAATTCAATTCTATTCAATAAAATTCGAATTTCGATATCACTTTCAATATAATTCAAATTTCGAAAACACTTTCAATATAGATTGAAAATTGATATAAATATCGTTCACGTCAAAATGGCGTCAATCTAATCAACATGGCTTCATATATTTCTATTTTCAAATATTCTATTTCAAATATTTCTATTTCAAATATTTCTTTTTTCAAATATTTCTATTTCCAAACTGGAATGAAGCCCAATCAATTACCATAGATTTTATTTCTATGGATTTTCATACAACGCATGTATATATCCACAATGACAAATAATCAACCATCATCCAAAGTGCATTCTACACTGTATAAGCATCAAATATAAATATTCAATGCTTATAACAGTCTGTCAATCAATCGATCGACATACAACTAATTATCGGGATTAGTGTACGTCATATATCATCCCAATACTCGTGTGGGGTTTCAAACAATCAAACACAGATTTTATTTTTGCAGTTGGGCGATGTGTAAAATTTATCGTCCCAGTCAATATCAGTCAAATGTGTGTATATAAACAAATCGTTCGATTTGTTTATATTAATTTATTTCATGTCATATATACGTTAAAAATTCTATTTTTAACTATAAAATATTTTTAACTATATAAATATTTTATTTCATTTCACATCACATTACACAATCAACTACACATCAAAATCAAACAAACAAGCATACAAGCCGTCCATGGTCTGTGGACGACGGGTGTCGGGTGCTACTAAACACCGTCTGCATCCTAGTATATATTTTAACTAGAAAATTAAATTAAAAGTGAGAAGTTCTCACAGAGGGTTCCACTCCGCCGTGCTTTGCTTCTGAATTGCTGAACCGTCTGGATCTGTTCGAATTCCCAATGCAGTTCTTATCACAATGTTCATAATAAAAACTATATTTTTATCACTTCATTCTAATAAATAAAAATCATATTTTTATTTCTTCTTCATATATAAAGATCGAATTTTTATATCATCGCTATAAAAATCACATTTTTATTTCAATATATATATAAGAAAAATCAGATTTTTATTCTGCTACATATATGAAGATTATATTTTCACTATCTATATAATATAAAAATCGTATCTTTATTCTTTCTACAATATAAAAATCATATTTTTATTCTTTCTATAATATAAAAATCATATTTTTAAATCATCATACTTATATAAAAATTATAATTTTATCTTCCTACTTATATAAAAATCAAATTTTTACATCACTTTCCATATTATAAAAATCATCTCTTCTATGTGTTCAAAATCAAATCTTTTCCTTTATGAAAATATAATCTCGCTCCCAACATAAAAATCGTATTTTTATATTTCATATATGATAAAAATCATATTTTTATTGTCTACATTATATAAAAATTATATTTTTATTCTGCTACTTCGATAAAGATCACATCTTTATTACTCTACATTATCTAAAATCATATTCTCATGATCTCTATGATATAAAAATCATATTTTTATTACTATATAGATCATCATTTAATTTTCTTCAGTTTTATATAAGGAAATACTTAAAGAACTGAAATATAAAAACCGAAATAAACAATTTTTACCTTTGTTTTGAAGGGGAGGGGGGTTTCTTTGCTGACGAGGTGGAGGGGGGCTGTCAGGTGGTCGCGGGTGGCAGGGTTGACCGGCGGCGAGCCCAGCGTGGCCAGGGGCGGCGGTTTGGTCAGCGATGAGGAGGAGGGGGGTTTCTGCGATAAACGGAGGGAGGGGGGCAGATCGAAGAAGAGGAGAGAGGAGGGGGAAGGATCAGTGGTCGGCGCACCACCTGGGGGGGGGGGGGGCGCGATGGGCGGCGGCGGCGGTTTCCCCCTCTTCGCTCGCTTCTTCTTTTTACTCTCGATTTGTCTGAGTGAAGAAAACAATGAACGGGGGGGGGGGGGGGGGGGTTATATGAAAATATATATAAATTATTTAATTATTAATTTATCTTCAAAAAGCATCTTTTTATTTCGACCTCGAAATCAAGCCCACCGACTGTCGTCCATAGCTAATTACCCCCATTCCGAACACAATGGGATATGTATCGTAAGCTGATTCGATTGTTTCGATCCGTTTTCGTCAAAATCAACATATAACTCTATATATTGAATTTGAACGCGCATTTCAATTTACCGGGGCCACATACTAACTCGAAAAGTTCCAGAAAAATATTTCCTAGCTTCATATTAACGATACGGTCCTAACAAAACTAATTTCATCGAATTCTGAGACCGTTTGAAAAATGACCATTTTCCAGTCGATTAAAATCAACTGAAACTGGTCAAACGCGTTTTCCTTTGCCACGCTCACATGTTGATTCGAAAAATTATGAAATTTGAAACCTAGCAATAACTTGACATCACGGATCCAACAAAAGTAGTTTCGTCGAAATCCGAGGTCGTTTGCAAAATGGCTATTTTTAAGGGCTAGAATTCCATAGCGACTATTCTGAATTTTCATCTGGACATATCTTTTGATTCTCGCTATGAAATTTCAATTTTTCGGATTCGTTGGAAAGATATTTTCATTTAGATTCAAATATTTTTGGTTTCACTAAAATCCGGTTTATTTTGCATCCTGCACATTCATTTGAACTTTGAAATCGAATTATCGAACTACCGTGCCATTTTCAATTCCTTTTATAATTTTAAAAAAAAAATTTATATTCTAACGACGATCTATATAAATATATACGTTCGAATTCCATTCAAAATAAATTTCTCGTCGTTATTATTTATAATAATTCATTTTAAATAATCAAAATTCACCAAATTTGCCAAAATAAAAAATTTAAATTGGCTCGGATTTCCGGGTTATTACACCCCTAACATTCCATGCTAATATTATCATTTAATGATTGACGAGCTCCTCAAAACTCTTTTAGAAGGAGCATTTGATGATTCAACAACAACCTCATTCTGGTTACTATGAAAATAACCTTTATTCTAATCTATCAATGAAGCAGCTTCAACTTGACTTTCCTTTGTAGGTTTCTTCTCGATATTGCTACCATTAATAGAATCAGCTACGTTTTGAAGGGCATCAGGTAATATATCATCTGGAAGTTTAGAATTCAAGAAAGAAAGATCATCTGAACCTCTAGTAGAAGGTTGAACATGAGCCTTCTCTGAATTTTCCTCATTATCATGAGCCTCTAAATTCTCTTGCCAGTATCATCAATGTTTTCAGAGTGAATCCAACGAGGATCTTTGTCTTCTACATGCGCAGAGTCATCATGACCCAATAAAATGCATTCATCACACTTTAATGGAACAAATTCATATTCTACTCCGATATCATTTTTTTTTCCATTATGTTGTAAAATAGGAATTAGAGATTTAAGCTCTGTATGAGTGTCTATAGAGATTTGAACTCTCAAATATTTTGTAAACCTTTTCACTGCTGTATTTTCATCAATCAAAATAGGCTTAGCAATAAAACTTGCAACCATTTGAATCGCATCTTTAGTCCAAAGTTTCATAGGTAGATAATGAAGTCTCACCCAGATCTGAACTGTATCACTATGTTTATATGCAAAATCATATCCAGGTAACCACTCATCAATCATTAGAAGTCGACCAAAATATGAATAAGTTGAATTCGCTAAAATTTAGGAATAATCTGATTCATTTTCAAATTGAACAACAAAATTATAACTCGGAGTAATATGAACATTATAACCTCCAGATGGCTTCCAAACTCTTTTGATATACTCTTTCGACTTAATAATAGAGATTCTGAAATGGATCGGAATTAGTGCAATAGTGTTTGTCCAAGTGTTGAATAACTTTTTGGCAAAAGCTGTCGCGGCTCAATGGATCATAGCCCAATGTCAAGAAGCTCACTTTTCAGCATCGGTCGGTCGACCGATAGAATGACCTGTACTTCAGAAAGTCCAAAAAAGATTTGGCCTGAGCTAATTTTCTTCGAGCAGCGGCATCCAGCGCCCCAACACAATCTCTCTCCCAGACTGAGTCAAGCGCTTCCATAAAATTCAGATCGACCAAATATCTCCGGATCTGTGTGAAAAATTCAGCTGAGTCATTTAATACTTGGTCCGACTCTTAAGGCATTAAAGGCGATCAACCACTTACGGACAAAGCTCTAATTTTGATACACCTCATCTCAAGTGCCACGTAAGCCACAATTTTCGGGGATACTATTAATCAACAGTAGACCGGGTCCCACCGTCGCAACTACTTCCACTGATCGAGCTCCACGTGTCCGAGCTCCGAAAAAGAGGCAGGCCATGTGGCGGCCCGCTCAACTCATCTCTTCACATATAAATACATCGATACTGAAAATGGAAAGGGAGCTCTATCTCTTTTTCGCCACTTCGACTTTTAGCTGAGCTTCTCCTCTAAGATAAAAGCTTCTCCACGGCTAAGTCCAAAAAATAGTTAATTCTTCCTCTTTCTTCAAACAGAAAAAGCATTGTACTTGTAGTTAAAAGTAAATCAATATATATAAAGTGGATGTAGGCACCATCTTTGCCGAACCACTATAAAAAGTCTTGTGTGTTCCTTGTTTTCTTTACTTTACTGCATTTTGTGATTGTTATTCGTGTGCTTTCCATACAATTGGGGGTTTACTATCACTAGTGACCAACTTTTGATGTCAACACTTTGGTGCGCCAGGTAGGGGGCACGCACCAACATACTCTATGACCTCCAGCAAGTTCCGACCCATGGCGAACAAGCGGAAGAAAGATGCAATATCTTCTCGCCTCACAAACGCTGGTGCAGCCGAGACAAACGCTGCAGAGGCAAGTCAGGAAGCCTCCTCTCATGAAGACGTGTCCCTATATTACCCGGGACGACATGGACATGGTTATGGCCGAGTTCAGAGGCCAGATAACATCTTAGGGTAAACTCCTCGAACGACAACAACAGTTGATGGATCACCTTCTCACTCGGATGGAAAAGGGATTTAACGCTTCAACATCAATTCCTCCACCGGGCGAGGCTGGGGCAGTAAACGATCTTCGATCTGCACAAGTGCAAGTCGTTGATCAGATCACATCTTTGCTTCCTCCTGGCTCGATTTCACTTCCAGTCCAATCACAGCCAGGAGTATTGCTTCCAGCGACAACGCAGCCGCACCTGCAGATTCACAGGTGGACCGCGATCAAGATCTAGGTCGTTCGACCGTATTACCTCCTCTCTGGGGATCATCTCGACCTCCCGGACCAACCGAGCAACCACTGGGCCCATCAGAATCAATATCATTCCCATTACAACCCAACATCTTACACAGACTCATCTTATGCCGCCTCTCCTTCAACCAAGAGCTGGTGGAGCCTTCCCTTCGAACCAGGGAAACCACTCTACCATACCAGTTCTCACTATGGCGGAGAAAAATGCTACCGTAAACCCTTCTAACGTTATTTCGGGCGGGGGCATCGAAGAACCCCGAACATCACATGCTATGCTGGAACAACCCGGACCTTCTACACGGGCATGGCTCAGGCCAATTTTCATCAGGTTCAAGAGGCGTCAGTCTGCCAAAAACCAACAACCGCGATGAACCCTCGCCCTCACCTTCAATCAACTCTCGAAGGTCGATTCCAACTAACGACCACCCTTTCGAGCACGCTTTCATTGGACCCCGGTGCTGAAGCTCTCCCGAATATAGAGCTGGATTCATGGCAGCGACTCCTCAGAGATGGAAGCCAACTTGCAAGCATCATCCGACGCTTCAACTGGGGCAATTCTTCTCAGCAGGATATAGATAATATCCATCGCACCCCCTTCAACAGGGAAATCAGGAACTGCGTCAATCCTCCGGACTTCAAGTTCCCAACCATTGAACCGTACAATGGTCGGAATGACCCGACCATCCATCTTATGCGATACATACATCATATGGAAGTACTCTCTGCATCGACCAATGTTATTTCTAAGTGCTTCCCGCTCTTTCTCATAGATATAGTCGGCATGTGGTTTCGATAGCTAACAACGGAGTTAATCAGCAGCTGGAACACGCTGGTCATCCGCTTCATCGAGCAGTTCATAGTTTACATCTCCCGACCGAAGAGTGTCGTGTTCCTGATCTCCATCAAGCAATGACCGGGAGAGACACTTTGATCTTTCCTCGAAAGGTTCAACACAATCATAACATCAATCGATCGACCCAAGCCATCGATGGTGCTTATGGCCGCCATCGCAGGTGTCCAGAACCGATAAAATTCTCAATCTCTTTGACCAGAGGTCCCCCTAAAGACATTGAAGATTTCTATGCAAAGGTCGACCGGGTCCTCCGATAAGAAGATGATAGCATTAATATTGAGAGCCTTGAGGTCCTTGCCACCAAATAAGGAGGTCCATCCAACACCAATGGCCAGAATAAAGGAAGAGGAAAAGCCTCGGAAAAGAATGAACGCAACGTACGATTTCGAAGAGAAAACAAGTACGATCAGTATACCAAGTTCAATTCTTCCCTGCTCGACATCTACCTTGACGTACAAGGATTCATACCTTTCCCAAAACCTCCTCGAAGAGAGCCGACCTAGAAAGAGCTCGATTCTGGAAAGCACTGAATGTTTCACAACATAGCCGGTTACAGCACCAATGAATGTAGATACTTACGCGATCTCATCGAGGATAGGGTCAGGCGAGGAGAACTTCCCGAGTACGTCAAGAAAAACACACCGGCCATGCCACAACATTCTACTGCCCAAGCTCCTCAAGTCGTTCCTCGAGCTCCTAGAAACAGAAAGGACCCTAAGCTCAGAACTCGCGGCATCATCATCAATTAATAAGATTTAGATTTCTTATTCTCAATGTATTTTTATTTCTTTCAATAAAATGGGTATGTTGATGTGCACTTGTACGGGGTGAGGATTTAGCTCCTAGGAATACTCTGGAATCAACAGTTGTCCTCTTAGAATTCATTTCCATTTACTTGTAATAGTTCTTTAGCAACAATAAACTTTCTTTTGCAAACATGAATTATGATTGAACGATTTAAGTTGAGCGTGACTGACGCTTACCAACCCGAATATGGTCAGCGCTAAGCCATCGTCTGTCGTGCACGATCAAAACCTGCCACCATAACTAAACCTACTCCTAGAGCCGAGTATGGTAGAACTTTCCTAAGACAAGTATGGACCATACTCGCCCCTTCTCTAAACTAAGTACACTCTCCACTTGTTGAACTTCACAAATGATCTTAAATAAGTTGAGCATAATTAACACTTTCCATAAGCCGAGTATGGATAATACTCGCCATCTCTGTAAGCCGAGTATGGATAATACTCGCGTTCTCTTTGAACCGAGTATGGACAATACTCGCCATCTCTGTAAGCCAATTATGGATGATACTCGCCATCTCTGTAAGCCGAGTATGGATAATACTCGCCACCCTTCAAAGCCAAGTGTAATTGTTGCTCACCCATATCTTCAAGCCGAGTATGCTAAATACTCGCCCAATCAAGACCAAAGTCTTCTCTAGACTGAGAATGGACCATACATTCTCTACAGGTGTTGAATATCACGACCGAAGTTAACAATTACTTTCTCGGCTTTAATACGATCCTCGATGGTTGTCGGTTTTCTGACCTTAATACGAATTACTTCGATCATTGGTTTTCTGGTCTGAATACAACCACTAGGATCGTCGGATTTCTGGCCTTAATATGGTTCGGCGCAACCATCGCTACCCACACATTGAACTTCGATACAAGGTTCAGAACACACCTCCTATACCAAGAAAGATGTATTATGGAGGGCAAAGTGTTGACCAACTTTTTGGCAAAAGTTGTTGTGGCTCAACGGATCGAAGCTCGATGTCAAGAAGCTCACTTTCTAGCATCGCTCGATCGACCGATAGAATGACTTGTACTTCAAAAAGGCAAGAAAAGATTTGGCCCGAGCTAATTTTCTTCGAGCAGCGGCATCCAGCGCCCCGGCACAATCGCTCTCCCAGATTAAGTCAAGTGCTTCCTTAAAATTCGGATTGACCAAATATAACCGGATCTATGTGAAAAATTCAGCTGAGTCGTTCAATACTCGACCCGACTCTCAAGGCATTAACGACGATCAACCACTTCCGGACAAAGCTCTACTTTTGATACACCTCATCTCGAGTGCCACGTAAGCCACAATTTTCGAGTATACTATTAATCAACAGTAGATTAGGTCCCACCGCCGCAACTGCTTCCACTGATCGAGCTCTACGTGTCCGAGCTCTGAAAAAGAAGCAAGCCATGTGACGGCCCGCTCAGTCCATTTCTTCACCTATAAGTACATCCATGCTGAAAATCGAGAGGGAGCTCTATCTCTTTTTCGCCACTTCGACTTTTGGCTGAGCTTCTCCTCCAAGATAAAAGCTTCTCCATGGCTAAGTCCAAAAATAGTTAATTCTTCCTCGTTCTTCAAACAGAAAAAGCATTATACTTGTAGTCAAAAGTAAACCAATACATATAAAGTGGACGTAGGCACCATCTTTGTAGAACCACTATAAAAAGTCTTGTGTGTTCCTTATTTTTTTTACTCTACTGCATTTTGTGATTGTTATTCGTGTGCTTTCCACACGATTGGGGGTTAACTGTCATTAGTGACAAACTTTTGACGTCAACACCAAGAATTTTCAGATTTATTGTAGATATTTTCTGGAATAAAAATATATTCCGGTTGGGGTTTAACAAATTCCAAACTGTGATTCTTACCTGAATCGGGTACTTGCTTTTGATCTGGATTGATATTTGCAGATGATGTTTTCGGAGGAGGGTTAGAAAATGACTGATTGCTTGTTAAAGAAGAAAAGCTGGGACGAGGATGAGAAAATCGCGAGTTAGTTGAAGGATTTTATTCTGCCATTATCGATGTAAAACCATTATAAGTTATATAGATATATATGAGGTGTATTCCGGGGCACCCCTGTTTTGCAACACCCTTACAATACTGGAAGCTACACTAATCCAAATCCAACAACATTTTGTAGATGTTCAATCCATATATATTATCATCTATCCAAAATTTGAGCTCAACATGACTTTTAGTTGGGAAATGTCAAAGTTCGAAAGGAACTTGCTGCTTGGTAGATATTAAAATATTTAAAAGGGTTAATCATGGTTGGAACCACCTTACTAGTTTAGTGATAAAAAGGATAGTTTGGAAATTAAGAATAACCTAGATTGATTGGTTAAGAAAAATGGATGTATTTCCATAGTTTGGTTTGAAATTAAAGTAGAAAACGTCATTGCAAGAATGAATGCATTAGTGTTAATATGGGTTTTTACCATATTACGCGCTATCCTCCAACTTAAAGTTAATTATGGATTTCTATAAAATAGATTGTCTTATACTATGGAAATAAATTTTTATTTCATTTTTGGTAATTAATTAATTAGGGAACTTCCAAAATAGTGAAATTAAGGATGGAAAGTAAAAGGTCAACATAAGTATACTAATGATAAAAGGATTATAGGGAACATATAAACAGTAATAAATTGGATATTAAGAGAGAAATGGTAAATGACAAGGATTGGTGGAAGAAAGAACGTAATATATCTTTAGTTCTTGCTAGTTTTCCTATTTTATTTAGGAATATTATGTCCTTTTTCCTTTGATATATTGGTTGGGGTGGCTGCGTGGGGCCATAGCCACGATGAGTTGAGTCTTGTATAGCTTCTGTATTGTATGCTTACCAGAGCGGTCTTTAACAAATATAATAAATCCCCTAGGGTATGATGATAGCACTAGTGACTGTTTTTCACGTAGGCCCAGCAGTAGTTTCTGAACCTCGTAAGGATCGGCTTGATTATATGTTTATCTGTGGTGAGTTAGGGTTGAAACTAAAATCTTGATTTAGGAGATGTTTAGGGGCATTTCCAGGTATGGGCTGGTTTTGGGATTAGATAAGATAAACATATAATTAGTTATCCTTGTTTTTGCACTAATAGTAGAATTCGATTGAGGTCCTTATATTATTAGGTTTTGAAGTAGGAGAATTTGATGAATGGATTAATTAGCCGATTGGGGGCTATTTTGACTACAAGAAGGAGATGGTTGGGCTAAGTCATGCAATGGACTAATTCTTGAGACTTCTTGCGACCCGAAGGTTCAATCAAGTTGATATTCCTCTTTTTCTTAGTGCATCTCTAGGTACTACCGAATAGTAAGTGATTGAAAGATTATCTTTACGAGATAGAGATTAGTTTTCGTATTTGTATTTGTAGCAATGCTAAATTTGTAGCATTTTCGGATAAAGCACATATTTTTATTGAGAATCGAGTTTCATGGTTTTGTGTGACGACCCAAACTTCCCAGTAAAGGAAAGCCTGAATTGCTTTGAGAACAACACACATCAGAACACAAACTGAAGAACATTTTATTGCTGATTACAACAATTACATCAGGGTACAAGAATGTAACAGAGTATGAATACTTATTACATAATAGAAATACAATAATATTAGAGTTTTAAATTACATTTAAATAGCAGCGGAAAAATAATACAAATATACAACTGGAAGGAATACACGGATACAGAGCTTCCCGAATACCGCTTCAGCTGTAAATCAGGATCCTATAAATATATCTGCAAAAAGCTACTCGACTGCCAGTGTGGAAAATATGGGCACCCGAGTTTGCCAGTGAAACAAACTACAGGTCAGTCATGAGAATGGTATGAGAAATCTTAACTAAACTTATCTAATAAGGCTAATCACAGGACCACGCCGCTGACGCGGAACGGGTTTACTCCATTGGATTGCCAGTGCATAAATTAAAGTAAATCGTTAAACAACGAAATGCTTTTTAGAAAAATGAAACCATTATAAGACTCAAGTCCCATCACACAATGCAACGCAAACCGGAGGATAGAGTTTTACCTTATAATGGTCAAAAGATGCTTGATACGATAAAACAGATTTAGTATTAGTGTGTATATATTTTAAAAACAATTTCAATCATAAATATCAATCATAGACGGCATAGTACCCCATCCTACTATTTCGCCCTACTAGTTCTACAATCAAAACCGCAAGGTCGTATTGGAAATTGGGTTTCCATCATGAGTTGAGGCTAGGGGCAAGCTCCTCTCCGATTCGAGACACTCTAGCAAATGCCTCAGGATCCCCCGTAGCGAACCCTTGGATCTTCAGGGCCGGTCCCCGCCTATCGGCAGTGGATTGGTTATGCCTGAACACACGCTTCCCGGTCCCTTTGGACCTATAGTATGACCACTAACAGCCTATAAAAATCCGAGGCGCCTCAAAATCCATCAGAGTGGCGCAGCGGAAGCGTGGTGGGCCCATAACCCACAGGTCCCAGGATCGGATGTGACGACCCAAACTTCCCAGTAAAGGAAAGCCTGAATTGCTTTGAGAACAACACACATCAGAACACAAATTGAAGAACATTTTATTGCTGATTACAACAATTACATCAGAGTACAAGAATGTAACAGAGTATGAATACTTATTACATAATAGAAATACAATAATATCAGAGTTTTAAATTACATTTAAATAGCAGCGGAAAAATAATACAAATATACAACTGGAAGGAATACATGGATACAAAGCTTCCCGAATACCGCTTCAGCTGTAAACCAGGATCTTGTAAATATATCTGCAAAAAGCTACTCGACTGCCCGTGTGGAAAATATGGGCACCCGAGTTTGCCAGTGAAACAAACTACAGGTCAGTCATGGGATTGGGACCACTAACGGCTTATAAAAATCCGAGGCGCCTCAAGCTTCCGTAGATCGAAAGCAAGGATAATCATTTTGGAATACAACATATTTACAACAAAAACAGATCTCAGATAATTATCATAACACATAAACCATTGCAGCGGAAATAAATGTCATCAGCATTACAGCAGAACATCAGAGTATGCAGTTTTACAGGATCCACTTAGCATCATAGAAGTCTTAATCAAAAGAGAAACAAGTCTCAACTGAAAGGAAATAAGTTTCAAATCCCATTACATACATCAAAAAGCAAAAGATGGAAAAATGTCTCAAAAGCAGGATAAAAGATGGAGAAAGGTCTTCTTCTTCCTTCCAAAACAAGCTCCAACCAGAAAGTATCACCTAGAAACCTGTCAATTGGCTTCCCGTGTGGAAAGAGGGCACCCGAGTTTGCAAAAGTGAAACAAACTACGAGTCAGTCATGGGACTGGTGTGAGAATTCTTAACTAAATTAACTACCCAGATGGCGAATCTCAGGACCACGCCGCTAACGCGGAACGGGTTTACTCCATTGGATTGCCAGTACAATATTTTATAAAGTTTATATAAAACAGCGAAATGACTTTAGAAAAATGAAATCGTCATAAGACTCAGATCCTATCACACAATGCAACGCACACAGGAGGATAGAGTTTTTCCCTTATGATGATCAAACATGCTTAGTACGTGAAAAATAATATTTTAATATTATCATTAGTGTTTAAGCAGTATTAAAATACTTCAATATAAATATCAATCCTAGACGGCATAGTATCCCATCCTACTATGTCGCCGTATATAAGTTTACAATCAAGACCGTAATGTCGTATTGGAAATTGGTTTTCTGTCATGAAATCGAGGCTAGGGATCGTCCTCTTCCGATTCAAGACACTCTAGCAAATGCCTCAGGATCCCCCGCAGTGAACCCTTGGATCTTCAGGGCCGGTCCCCACCTATCGGTAGTGGATTGGCAATTCCTAAACACACGTTTCCCGGTTCCTTTGAACCTATAATATGACCACTTTCGGCCTATAAAAACCTCGAGGTATCTCAATCCATCATCCACATAAGTAAGATGCCGGGCCATGTTAAAACCCAAACACCACTAGCTAGAAAGAAACGTGTGCACTCCCTGCAGTCCTAATCCCGTTTTTGACTCATACCGGGGTGTGAGGCTCGCGAAGTTACGTTATACACAAAGCTATGCCTAAATAGGCTATGCTTTGATCATCAGCCACAAGGCCTGCTTTTCAACAAAGCCTTGATCATTGCATCTTGGCGTGCCACATTGACAATTCAATGCCATGCGATCGATAACTATCACTACATATCTGGGTGTTAAGTAGAGAATAAATTCTCTACCACCAAACAAACATATATTAATACAAATCGATTTAATTACATGGGATGAATTCCAACGTCAGACACGCATCCATTTACAAGTCCGTTCTGGGTCTGAACGAAACCGGAGCCACCAAAAAGGCGCTCGCTTATCCGCACGACCAACACATACGTCCGGACAATTACTGCTTCAACCCTGTCCTGGGAGCAAATCAGTCCAAGGTATCAGAAGTCATCGTCCATCCGATGTGAAGATCGCCGGTCTTCTACAACATCTTGTTACATCTTTGATTTAATCGCCGTTCAATTATTTGAAATGAGTTAAACTCGGTCTTTTCAAATAATTGTCGCATAATTATAATTTAAAACATTTCATATATATTTATAACTATTTATCGCTATTTTTATTTATTACAACAGCTCGAAATAAATAAACGACGTTTTGGGTCAATGGGCGGCCCTGGCGCTGTTTTTACCAAATTTTGATTTACACATATCTTAAAATCTAACCGTCGGATTTTTATAGAATTTATATCGTTGGAAAGATCTTCCCAAAGCGGTCCTAACGGTTCCAGTTTTTGGAAAATCCAACGGTCGGATCTTTCTATATAATCGTTTGAAGTTACGGTTGTCGATACGCGAACTGCCGCGCTCGTTTCATTTAATTTTATATTTATATATATATATATATAAATAAAAACCATTGGGCGATTTCCACTATTAGAATCCATTCCTTTTGCTCTATAAAATTAATATTTTTGTTCGCAAATTCTAATGCGACAAAAATAACATTTTCAACAATGTATATTTTTATATTCAATAAAATGGTATTTTTGTTCGCAAATTTTAATGCGACAAAAATGATGTTTAAAATGTACATTTTCTATATTCAATAAAATGATATTTTCGTTCGCAAATTCTAATGCGACAAAAATGATAATTCAACGATGTATATTTTCATATTCAACAGAGTTTTATATTACATTTAAATAGCAGCGGAAAAATAATACAAATATACAACTGGAAGGAATACACGGATATAGAGCTTCCCGAATACCGCTTCAGCTGTAAACCAGGATCCTGTAAATATATCTGCAAAAAGCTACTCGACTGCCCATGTGGAAAATATGGGCACCCGAGTTTGCCAGTGAAACAAATTACAGGTCAGTCATGGGATTGGTATGAGAAATCTTAACTAAACTTATCTAATAAGGCTAATCACAGGACCACGCCGCTGACGCGGAACGGGTTTACTCCATTGGATTGCCAGTGCATAAATTAAAGTAAATCGTTAAACAACGAAATGCTTTTTAGAAAAATGAAACCATTATAAGACTCAAGTCCCATCACACAATGCAACGCAAACCGGAGGATAGAGTTTTACCTTATAATGGTCAAAAGATGCTTGATATGATAAAAAGGATTTAGTATTAGTGTGTATATATTTTAAAAACAATTTCAATCATAAATATCAATCATAGACGGCATAGTACCCCATCCTACTATGTCGCCCTACTAGTTCTACAATCAAAACCGCAAGGTCGTATTGGAAATTGGGTTTCCATCATGAGTCGAGGCTAGGGGCAAGCTCCTCTCCGATTCGAGACACTCTAGCAAATGCCTCAGGATCCCCCGTAGTGAACCCTTGGATCTTCAGGGCCGGTCCCCGCCTATCGGCAGTGGATTGGTTATGCCTGAACACACGCTTCCCGGTCCCTTTGGACCTATAAGTATGACCACTAATGGCCTATAAAAATCCGAGGCGCCTCAAAATCCATCATCCACATAAGTAAAATGCCAGCCGGTTTAAGCACTGACACTACCACTAGCTAGAAAGAAACGTGTGCACTCCCTGTAGTCCTACTCCCGTTTTTGACTCATATCGGGGTGTGAGGCTCGCGAAGTCACGATATACACAAAGCTAAGCCGTAATAGGCTATACTTTGATCATCCCACAAGGCCCTGCTTTTCAACAAAAGCCTTGATCAATTGCATCTTGGCGTGCCACATTGACAATCCATGCCATGCAATCAATCACTATTAATATATACCAGGGTGTTAAGTAGAGAATAAATCCTCCACCACCAAACAGACATACATTAACAGAAATCGATTTAATTCACATGGAACGAAATCCAATGTCAGACACACATCCATTTTTATGTCAAAAATTGAATTAAAGATTTACATCAAAAATATTGTCTTAGAAAAGAAATAACATTTTTGATGTAAATGTTTCAGTAAAAGAATTAAAGATTACATTTTTATGTCATGTTGTTTTCATTAGAAAAATTGAATTAAAGGATTACCTTTTATTGTAACATTGTTTACAATAAAAGAATTGAATTAAAAGACTAGGTTTTTATTGTTAATTGTTCACAATAAAAAGAACAGAAATATATGTCTGTGATGTTGAAATGTGTGATGTGTTAAATATAATGTTTAGTATATTCAAGTTTGAATATTACACTTCCATTTACAAGTCATCCGACTTGTTTATGTGATTGGGTCGATAATTTTTACACATCGCCCAAATGCACAAATAATTTATTATTTGTTTGTTGGATGAAACCCCACACGGGTGTTGGGATGATATTTGACCTACACTAGTCCCAATATTTAGTGTAGAATCCACTCTGGTTGTATTTGGATGTTTGATAAATATTCATCATTGATTACATGCAGTATATGGTTGTTGATTGAGTCACATTCCAATAAAGAATATTCTAGAAAATAATATTTTAGAAAATATTTTATAGGAAAAGAATATATTTTATAGAAAAAGAATATATTTTATAGAAAAAGAATATATTTTAGAAAAATATTTTTTTATTGAAATGAACTAGTTATTAACTAGAATAAATCATTAAATTTAGATTTAATGGAGTTTTCCAATTTGATAATATTTAATTGAAGTTAAATTAAATAATTTGGATTTTGGGTTTGTCGTGAATAGTGTCTTAAGTAACACTGTTATTAAACCCCGTATGAAAGGAATAATCTTTTAATTTGGATTATTAAAATTTTCAATTATATTTAGTAATTGAAATAAGATGAAATGTGAGTTGGGTTATTTGTGAACCATGTTTTTAAGTGACATGTGTTCTTTAACTCAACTGACAGTGAAAATATGATTTGGAATTTATGAATTTTTTTATTAAGATTTAAATGGGAATTTTCCAAAAGCCAAGTTTTCCAATTTAATATATTAAATTGGATTTGAATGGAATTCGAATTAATAATAAATGAGATAAGCTTCTGTAAAAGAAAACCGATACTACATATGGAATTTAAGAGGCTTTGCCGTTATTCCATTTATATTATTGGTCGGATACAGAAGTTTATAACGACTATATTTTGATTTGATTTCCGTGAAGATTCCATAATTTATGGAAGACGATTTTGGGTTTAGCGTGAACTATGTTTTAAATGACATTAGTTCTTTAACCCAGTTAGGAATAAGGTTAATGTCTTAAACTTGAATAATCATTGAATAATGATTTTTGATATTTAAAACCCAATTTGGGGTTTTAATAAATCTTTAAAAGAAAGATTTAAGAATAATTTGAAGAATTTATCTTTGATAAAATAAGGTGAATATTTTATTTAAAAGAATACTCTGAATTGGAATGAGGCGTTGGATGTGTTTTTATAGTACTTGATTTTTTAATTATAAAATACGCGAATTATTCGGAATGACGGGGTTTAACCCATTTCGAATAATCACTACGACGATGAAGAGTCGAAGATGAAGACGGTGGTTGAAGACCGACGATCTTCACATCGAATGGATGTGTTGCTACTGATGCCCATGATTGGAATAGCTACCTTGAAGGGGCTTCAGTGGTAGCCGTCCAGACTATTGTTGATTGTTCGGATTTGGTTTTCGCTCAGACCCAGAGCATAAGCTAGTAAATGGATGCGTGTCTGACATTGGATTTCGTTCCATGTGAATTAAATCGATTTCTGTTAATGTATGTCTGTTTGGTGGTGGAGGATTTATTCTCTACTTAACACCCTGGTATATATTAATAGTGATTGATTGCATGTCGTGGATTGTCAATGTGGCACGCCAAGATGCAATTGATCAAGGCTTTTGTTGAAAAGCAGGGCCTTGTGGGATGATCAAAGTATAGCCTATTACGGCTTAGCTTTGTGTATATCGTGACTTCGCGAGCCTCACACCCCGGTATGAGTCAAAAACGGGAGTAGGACTGCAGGGAGTGTACACGTTTCTTTCTAGCTAGTGGTAGTGTTAGTGCTTAAACTGGCTGGCATTTTACTTATGTGGATGATGGATTTTGAGGCGCCTTGGATTTTTATAGGCCGTTAGTGGTCATACTATAGGTCCAAAGGGACCGGGAAGCGTGTGTTCAGGCATAACCAATCCACTGCCGATAGGCGGGGACCGGCCCTGAAGATCCAAGGGTTCACTGCGGGTGATCCTGAGGCATTTACTAGAGTGTCTCAAATAGGAGAGGAGCTTGCCCCTAGCCTCGACTCATGATGGAAACCCAATTTCCAATACGACCTTGCGGTTTTGATTGTAGAACTAGTAGGGCGACATAGTAGGATGGGGTACTATGCCGTCTATGATTGATATTTATGATTGAAATTGTTTTTAAAATATATACACACTAATACTAAATCTGTTTTATCGTATCAAGCATCTTTTGACCATTATAAGGTAAAACTCTATCCTCCGGTTTGCGTTGCATTGTGTGATGGGACTTGAGTCTTATAATGGTTTCATTTTTCTAAAAAGCATTTCGTTGTTTAACGATTTACTTTAATTTATGCACTGGCAATCCAATGGAGTAAACCCGTTCCGCGTCAGCGGCGTGGTCCTGTGATTAGCCTTATTAGATAAGTTTAGTTAAGATTTCTCATACCATTCTCATGACTGACCTGTAGTTTGTTTCACTGGCAAACTCGGGTTCCCATATTTTCCACAGGGGCAGTCGAGTAGCTTTTTGCAGATATATTTACAGGATCCTGGTTTACAGCTGAAGCGATATTCGGGAAGCTCTGTATCCGTGTATTCCTTCCAGTTGTATATTTGTATTATTTTTCCACTGCTATTTAAATGTAATTTAAAACTCTGATATTGTATTTCTATTATGTAATAAGTATTCATACTCTGTTACATTCTTGTACTCTGATGTAATTGTTGTAATCAGCAATAAAATGTTCTTCAGTTTGTGTTCTGATGTGTGTTGTTCTCAAAGCAATCCAGGCTTTCTTTTACTGGGAAGTTTGGGTCGTCACATTTTGACTAGAATCTTTCCTTGCTATGAGAACATACCCTCAATGGATGGGTTGGAAGCTTAGGCAAGCTACCAGTATAATAAGTCGTCTCAGATGTTAGAAGGAAAGTGGGTTTTCTTTGGGGTACTCGAACGAGTGTTGACCTATGAAGGATTAGTTGAATTGGAATATTTTACTCTCTAAACCCTATCTTTTGAAAAGAATATTGTGTCCCTTATATTGGAACTTTCCGCATGTATTTTAAGGAATTAATTGGACATCAGTTGTAACGAAAAAGTTTTTGAAAAAAGATAAGTAAAAGGAGTTTTGAAATAATTGTGTTCCTAGACAAGAGTGTAACAAGGAGGTATTTTATGAAAATTTGTGGAACCACTTTGAGTCAAAACCCCAGACGTATGAAGTTTTAAAAAGAAGGAGTTTTTGAAAGACTAATGTACTTTGATATGAAATTTGTATTTTTGGAAATTTCATAAAAGAAACTATATTTGTTTCAAAAAGAAATTTTTGCAAATAAAATTTTTCCTTATTAAGATTTTTCAAAATGGTTTTGGAAAATTATATATATATATATAATGGGCCGGTAAGTAAGTCTTTATGGGGTTGGACAATTTAAGTGGAATGAGCCAAGGAGCACGAGATGGGTAAAGTAAAGACTAGAAATTTGAGGACATAAAGAAGGAAAAGTGTAACTTTACTTGTAAGATTAAGGTAAAGCTTTTGGATTAGTTCATTTGAGAGTTTCTCCCTGTAGTAACTAAGATGAGTGAGATGAAAGAACTCCATCGAGAAGTTCAAGTCTCTTACCCGCATTCTTTTGACAAGTACTTCCTCTTTGATATTCTATCTATATCTTCTTCCTTTGATTAGGAACTTCCCTCTGCTATATCCTTGAGAAGTGTAAAACTTAGCATTTGAGCTTCTACATGATAGGATATGGTTAAAACATGTGTTTGAGACATGTTATGTTTGATGGTTCCAAGTGGATGCAAGTGTTTGCTAGTGAATGCAGTGGATGCATATACACACACTAGGCACTAGATTAGGGATCGGCTCGAACACTTACATATGGATGTGTGCGCATTTTAATTTATTTTCACTATGAGTGAAAAAATGTTTGAATCATCACTTGGATGTTGCATTTTGGTGAATGATTTTTGCGCACATAGAATTTTATAGGTATCATTAGGATTCTTTGCATACATATTGGATGCATGACTATTTGCAAACGGGTTTTCTATCAGATTAGAAAACCGTCAACCAAGTATTGTAATAAAACCGCAAGCGCACGATGTTCAATTGTTAGTACGGGGGCGAGCATGGGTCGATCCGCAGGGAAAGAAATAATTTCAATCTTACTCGGTCAAATTAAACCGAACTTTGGAATATTTTAACTAACAAAAACTAGAAACTAGGTTGAGAACTAAATATGAGATTAAGAGCAATTTAGAGGTAAATCCCCTCTCATATTTATGTAAATTAACAAACATATGATCTATGATCTATATTTTTAAGATTAAGTGACACAAATGTTGCATTTATCATAAGTATAGTTTATTTGTATTATTAGTTAACATAACATAAACTATCAAACTATAACACAACAATTAAACCACTCGTTGTTCTCATGAAAATGAAAGCAAAGCAAAAACTATTTTAAGTATGATTTATGAACTATAGACCATCAAATTTTGTTCTTACTTTCATTTCAAAATCAATAACCGCTTAGAAAATATTGATGTAAATTGTGTTTATATTAAATAAGAATAGCTTATTTGCATATGCAACATAAACTATCAAATCTGCTTGTATAAACTTACATCAAAATTAACTACCATGAAACACAAATTAGAGAGATCACACATCATACAAATGTTGAACTTACATAAAATTAGAGAGCTTCATTACCCTTAAATTATAGGGATTTAGCTACTCATATGTGTTATCAAATCAGCATATGTAAGTTTCAGCATAAACATAAACCAAAGAAAAGAAGAAGAAAAAACTAATTAACAACAACAAAATAAAACTAGAGTGCTACTATTCACACCCCTATTTACACTTTTGACCACCAAAACTAAAAGCACTCCAAATATTTCAAATTTCCTCTTCTGGCCACCATCTAAATTAATAACAAAAAAAATGCAGAGGCCACCAGCTCCTTACACTACACGAACGCTTCCTTCCTCCCTTACATCAATGTTCTCTGCGAATCAAATACCTAAAGTCAAATAGTTCAAGAAAAAATTAACATAATCCATTTTCATAATCACATTAGCAGTTTTATCTTTTATAAATGAGTACTTGCTTCATTGGTTGTGAAATGATTCGTCAAATCAACATTTATGTCTTTTGAATCATTTGATCGAATATCTTGCATCATATTACCACTTCCATCATGTTTATTATCCAATTTATCATCATTCAAGTACTCCATCTATCAAACGACAAAAAAAAGTTAATGTATTAATTTGTGAAAGAAGATACGTAAGTTATACCGAAAAAAACCCTACAAGTCAAAACTTACATTGTCATTCTCTATTACAACATCGTCAAATTTAATGTCCTCCAAATTTGAAATTTCCAACGGAGCGGAAAAAATATCCTAAAACGCAATGGAAAACCCTAACCATTAAAAAAACCTTAAAACATATTCTGTAACATAATAGAAAACAATAAAAATCAAGCAATTCTAACCTCTTTTATATTTTCATCTTTCATCTCTATTAGGCACAAAAGGATATCTGCTTTTGTTAGGAATTAGGGATTGAAATTGTAGAGAAATACGTGTTTTTTCTTAAGAGAAGTACAATGGTGTATAACTGAGTGAAGGAATAATACCACTACAAGAACATATGGTTATTCAAACGGCTAAATGCCCTTGGCAGTCGTTGGAAGCCATTGGAACGGAGTTCACGACGTCCAACGGAGCCTGCAGATAATTTCCAACGGCTGTTCCAATGGATTCTGACAGAAAAAATCATTGGAAACCATTAGAAAACCATGACCATATTGCTGTTGGAAACTGTTGATAGTCGTTGGAAATACTGGGTTTTTTATATAACAACAAGCAAGCTACCTTCCAGCCTCCCCAATTCATTTCATTTCCAATCCATTTTCATTTCCAATCAATTCCACATATATTCGACACATATATACCAATAACAACACAAACAACCAAAATAAAGCGCATAAACATTAATATATACAACAAAAACTATCTACACATCCAGAAAACCATCCAAACATGTCTGCAAAGCGTACCAATATATACAAATCATCGAAATACATCCAAACTTGTCTCATCAAATTACATCAAAACAAAACACATCCCCCAACCAAGCATCAAAACACATACCTCAAGCTGCATCGTCTCTATGTCCTCCAGAAGCAGACGATGAAGGAACATCACCATGATTATGCACGTACTCTGCAATCTATTGATTCAACTGCTTTATTTACATACCCTGCACATGATTATGGTCCTGCAACTACTCAATCAATGCTCACATCTCCTTAATTTCTTCCTTGTCTTATGTCTTCTTATCTTGTCGAACCTACAAATACATTTTTGAAAGCAAGCCGGTTTTTATAGTGGGTCATGCTACTGTTTATTAGAAGCATAGAGAAGTGAAGTTCCGCATAGGCATAGAAACTCCAACTGGTTTAAAGTGCCAGAACACTATCTATAAAGAGCAGGAGAGAAATAAAAAGTTTCAACTACTAACCTGGATCACCAAGTTAATCCCCCATAAATGAGGAAATACTGGGGGAACCACAATCACTACCAATAACATTGACGTACTTAGAAAAAAGTATAGCAAGCTTAGGAACAAAACACTGATTAGGACTGCAAAACTTGCACTCCCAATCCCAAGTAGAATCATGGAAAAGTGTCTTGTTCTTCTCACCAAGAACACCTTCCTGAATGAGCTCAAAGCTATTACCAACAACATGATATTCCAATCTTCTATCATCCTCGTCTAAGTCCGTTACATATTTATAATACTCATTTTCATATGGATCATATCTCATTCCTGAAGCTTCATGGACCCATGATCTTATCTTCAAACATCCAAAGTATACCATTATCTTCAGATTCCCCATCAGACGATACAACTTCATTTTCCTTTGATTTATCATCATTGATAGTTTCATTTCATGTAAGATCTTTTTCAATGCGTGGTTCTTTTTCAATTATGTTGTCCACAACCTTGTTCTTTCGAACCCAAATTCTAGAGTAGGCTTCAAGAGAGTAGAGCTAACCAAAAGAGGACCTTTTGCCAACCTATTGCAATCTTCTAGTTAGCAAGTGACCAAAAGATTTGCAATTTGTGCTTATATCAGGTTGCCAAGTGAATTGGATGTCCACATATGTGTCATAACCATCAATGGTAACTTTAAGCTTCGAAGGAAGATGTTTACTTGGCGTAATTTCAACCAAAGCCTTAGCGAAGAAAAGATTTTTCCTAGCCTTTGTGTTGGCATCAAAGCATTTGAATTTTCCAATTCTACTTGCTAACCAATTCATACCTGGAAGAGTCTGCAGAACCGTAGGAATCCTAGCAAAAATTGTCCAAATAGGAATAGACATTACACGCTCTCTAGAGCGTTCAATGGTTGGGCTTCAATTTGTAGTTATCTACGGTTTTCCTCCTATAATTGTCGGATCTAACTCCAAAATTCTTCTTCTCTCTTCAGCGCATGAGAATTTGAAAAAGAACATTCCATTTACAAAGTTTACTAGTAGTCCTCCCCTCAATTTCCAAGCTATACTGCATTGTTCGCGTACATCCATATACAGAATATTCTTATCCAGGTAAAACCCACTAAAATGTCCATCCATACACTGACACCTTCTTGAACAATTTCAACAGGAGGGACTGAGTCATCTGGCGATGAGGGGAAGTGCCATGGTGAGTAGGATCCAACACAGCGAGGGAGAGAGCTGAAAAAAGAGGAGTAACTGGGGCGGTTTATTGGTTTGGAAGAAGCATGAACACAGGAAGGTTGAGGGATAACGGATATGGGATTAGAGGTATTAAAAGATTTGGGAGGGACTGCTTTCATATTTCAATTTGCATAATGTTGTGCCATACAATCATTAAAATCCAAACCCACATCAGTATGAAAATCATCCGAGCTTTCAACAGTATTAGCACCTTCCTTAAACTCGGTATTCAATTCCACAGGTTCCTTTCCCAATATCTAAGCCCTTATTTCCAATAGGTTCAAAGCTTTTACCTGGTACCTCTGATGAATTATTAGACGCAAGAACATGTTCAACAAGATTATCAGAAGCTTCAGACCAGCGTTCAGCACCAAATCCAGCAAGTAAAGGTGTCATATGCAAGCCAATTGGAAACTTCAGAGAAGATAAAGGTAAGGGAGGCAATGACGCTACCTCATTATCCAACAAATGAAGCTCTTGGATTTGGTCTGAAGTCGCAACCGGGATAGGCTCAACGTCGATCAATGCTGGAGCCAAAGCTTTGACAAACACTATTGCCGAAGACGCGACGGAATTTGAGTATTGTTTACTGGATCCGGTGGCGCTAGTTGAGAAACGGGTTTTGTTATTACGTTTTTTTGCCATAGGGTAAGATAGAGAAGGAAGAAAGATGCAAGTGATAAGAATTGGAGACAGAGAGACGAAGAGGGGTGGAAGAAGAGGAGGATAATCAGAAGTTTTGGAGGAAATGGCAGAGACAATTCGCCTGGAAAGGTCCCCATTAGTTTTCTGGAATGTTGTTATATTATATAATAATATTCAGTTAAGGATCAAAAGGTACTCTTGGACAAACATGAATTGAAATCATAACATAGCAGGATGTATGTCTACTAATTTTTATAACAAAACGAAATCATAGCAAATATAAGTATGATTTACAAAGGGTAGATAAGGCTAATTTTTATAACATACAATTTTTATATAAGGAATTTGTTATACAAGTAATTTTTATAAGTAATTTTTATTTACAAGTAATTGTTATAACATACAATTTCAAAGTCATTTTAAGGAGGCAGGATGTATGTCTGCTAATTTATTGCTTAAATTTATCTAGTGGCGATGCTTAATTTGTCTACCTAGAGTCTAATGCTGTTTATAAATACATATATCATTATTAGTGAACGAAGGCATTTCTAGTGTACTTCAGACTTTACATATAACTCTTTAATATTGATTGCATGCTTATGATTGTATTTTGAATTTTATAAGTATTTATTTTATGTTGAGCCAACAACAAATACGATGATTAAGTTTTTGAGTAGAAGTAAGTCTTAACAGAGAAAAAAAGCCTTAATAATGTAGATGTAAATAATTTATACTGTACGAATATTACCGTCAGGTTACCGAATCCATAACGCTTGCTCTGCTGTGATTTATCCATAACAGCATCAAATAGGCTGTCTTCCTCATTCTACGAACACTCCTCACGACCCGACTCCACAAGCATATGAGCCCATGCCTCTTTAAACTTTGCCAATAATGCGAAAAACCATTTCATTTGAAAAATAATAAAATTTTGATTTTATTTTACACTAACTAGGAATTAAGAAACTAATCGATTCATGCTTGTAATATTTAAATTACACATACGTATGCAGCTATCGCCTTATCCTGATCAACTCACTGATACGTGACGTTGCAGCCTCGTCTGCCTGCCTGGATGCATGGGCGTGACTAAATACTTCCATGTATGACACATGATGTCCACAAGCTCGTTCCTACAGTTGGTAATTTGAATAATTCAATTTCACATAGTCAATCACTGAACTAATCAATATATAAATGTAATAATTAACAAATTTACCAATTCCTCGCGGTGATGCTGGAAAGACTTGGATCCTCCGTGATGAGTTACTGGATTCTTGTTCCTTTGTGCGGTTTTCTTTCTGACTCAGCCTGGAAATGTACATTGACAAATTATTTAAAATCGATAAAAAATTAAATTATATTCGTTATAGATTTACTTTGAACTCAGGCGTGTCCCACCACGCAACCATGTTCTCAAACACTTCATCGCCCATCCACTTTGGTTTCTTTCCCTTTTCTTAAGCTCATTCATCTTCTCTCTATAATTCCTGGCAACCTTTGAGTTCCAGTGTCCTTGGACTACGCTAATGTCAGCCTCCTACACATCTACTGCTCCTTGTATGATGAGAAAATATTACTAATCTCATTTATTTGTGTTTAATTAGTCTCTTTGACGTACCAAGTGGTATGAACGTACCAGAAATCTTGCCAGATAGTCTCTTTGACGTCTACTGGGACCCTGCTCCACTTAGGCCAGAAATCGCTCATTCTTGCCATATATGCATCCTTAGAGATATCTAGAACCGTCTAAAATGACTCCAACTCAAACCCCCTGCGTTAAATATAAATTAGAACTTTATAGAATATAGTTATATTATGTAAAAAAAACATTTTATTGTTATTCTGCTAATTTTGATACTTACGCCTTGTCAGCCTTAGGCTTCATGTAAACAACCGAACAAGCTCGCTGTTTGCCCCTACCCTCACCAGCATGCGGGGGTAATGCTACGTCGTCCAGAGCTAGACGCCGAGCCAGAGCCAGAAGCTGGGTCAGACATAATATACCTGCAACATAGATATAAAATTGGATTTCAAATGCCATAGTTGAAGTATCATATATATTAATAAAATGCGCAAATAATATGAATATGAGCAACACAACATGAATGAATAAAGACGCATTTTGAGAATATGTAATTAAATAGAAAAAGATAGATAATATGCTATAGAACATGAACATTTTGAGGATATTTTTCTTTAAACATGATTTAATTCTAAATTTTCCTAAGTCAAAATAAAACCTGAAAATACCCTAAAAATGAAGGTATGAAGCATCTAATACTTACAGTTTAGAGAATATGATGTAAGCATTGACTTTGAAATTATGATGTAATATACGTACACATACAACTGGAATCAGAAATACTTCTTGAATTCAAAATTTATTCTGAAAATGCTAAACTTGTTTAATTAGTAAAACAAATTAAAAATTTATATGGAACTAGAAATTTAAAGTAAAATATACATATAGTTTAGGGAATAAAATAAAACATGATAAATATGCATATATATAAACTTAATTATTATTATAACCATATATATATATATATTTATTTATCGGAGGATCTATCTATCTATCTATATATATATCACATTGATTTCCATGCTAATTTTTGTAAATTTATACGTATGCTATGGCTTAAGCATCTAAATGTTAACTACGAATATATCAATAGATGCATACCATCATAAAACTATGTTATTACCAAAAAAATCCCGAAATTAAACATTCCAACATTAATACGGTGGTATTGCTAGCAATTAGGGAGTGAGATGATGTAATATACACATAATAACAACTAGAAGTCAATAAAACTTCAAATTAAACCTGAAATTAATTAAAACCCTAAACCTAGTTTTAGACAAAATACCTAATTTAGAGAACAAAAAAGATGGAGATGGGCTGGAGCACCTTCTAGACGGCGTCAGAGGGGGGGTTGCCTTGGCCGGAGAATGGTGGAGAGAAAAATGATTTCAAGAACTATATCTTTATGAATATTTGCGATTTCATTGATATAGTCAAGTAAGGATTTGCTATTGATACTACTGGAAGTAGCTGTATTGGTGAAGACCTGATGCCCAATGATTCATAATAAGCCAGAGGTTCGCTACGCACTCTCCCGTTGGTAGCCTTAGGGAAGAAAAAATCGTGGAAAGGGTGTAAAATTTAATTAAGGAAGAGACAATGAGCTTCAGTTGGCTGGTGTAGGAGATATCTCGAATATTTCCAATGGCTGCCAACGGTCTTTATTACATCGGCTTCCACGGATTTTATTTAGCCGTTGGCGGCGTTGGAAATCAGGCGTTGGAATACACTGTTTCTCTAGTAGTGTATATGGTGGTCAGTAGAATATAAAAAATAATCATTTGTATTAAATTTAGGAAGGTGGCCGGAAGTGTAAACCGGGGTGTGAACAGTAGTGCCCTAAAACTAAACTACTTGCATAAAATTAAACTACACAAATGCATAAAGTAAATAACAAGAATTAAATGAACAAGAAATAAAATTGCATCAAAATGAAAATTACATAAGAGGGAAATGGCTAAGAAGCCACAAAAAGCTTTTCCTCTAAACTTGACTAACTTCCAACAACTATTCACATCAACATAAATGGGGTATTATACATGAGTAAAACCCTAATTCAATTTTTAGCATGCTACCAAAATGCTTCTTCATGAAGTTTCTATTTGTCTTTAGCTACTAATGATTCATTAAAATTATATGAAGCCTTTTTGTCTCCACTAGCCAATATATTAGCCTCTAATTGATCGATTAAAGACAGAGAAAGAGTGAGTGGGGTCCTCCACTAATCTTTTATGTGAATTAATTCCTTCTCCATTGATTGATTTCCTTTTTATGCATGCATATCTCTCATTAAACCACTTGTATTTACATGCATATCAAATATCCTCACACTTATCTTTTTATTCGTTCTCGAATAATGCAACACCCTAGCATTTTATAACAATTAAATGTTTAATAGTGCATATGTGTCTATATATGCATAGACATAAATATATAAAAAAATAAAAAAATAATGATAATATATGATTGCATGTAATAAATACATGCATTGAAAAAGAAGAAAAGATTAATGTAAATAACAATGCAATGCATGCGTTAACATAAAGAAGAAATCAGTTGCATGCAATGTAATTATGTTGCATGCAATGATAAGAAAAGAAAAAAATGAAAGAAAAAGATGCATGCAAAATGATAAGATTACATGCATCGGTTTAAATAAAAAGGAGGAATAAGAAAAGAACAATGACCACCATTGTTCTAAGTCTTGTTAACAAAAGCCTAAGTAGTCCAGTTGGTTAGAGCATGTGGCTTTCGTGGGAGTGGTGCAGGTTTGAACCCTGCAGGTGCCATATTTTTATTTTAAAGGAACGACTAAAATAACACATGTTCCAAAGAGAAAATATGTAAAAACGCACATACAAGGAAAATTATACATATAAGGAAGTACAAAAATGTATGTATATGAAAATATATGCATATATATATGTGCAAATATATATATATATATATATATACAAAGAATGAATTCAAAATAAGGCTGCAATCAAAGAAATATGGTAAAAATTAAATAACGGTATAACACCGTTTGAATTTTGAAAAAAATTAAAAGTTGTGCGTATATATATATACGTGTAAAATGGGCATTTGAAGTTTTATATACATATAAGAAGATTATATGTAAATATAATATTTAAATAAATCAAAGAAAGTATAACGGGATATTAATCAAACGTTTAAAATTAAAAACGTTAAAACAGTAAACATCTCCCCAAAATTGCTCGCGGGACCCAGGGGTCGACCCTGGGGTCGACACACCCATAGGGGGTCGATCCTAGGGTTGACACAACCATAGGCGGTCGACCCCTGGGTCCACCCACCCAGATCCGGGCAGATTCGTTGATGAATCTAGACAGTTTTTTTAACCATGTTCGTTGCTGACTCAGCGTTGCGTGTACGATAGGATCCTGAACACCTATAAATAGGCTAGAAGAGCCTACCCTAAATCACACATTTTCTGAGAGGCTGCCTAAGCTCTGCCATTCTTCTTCCTCCTTAAATCTCTTCAGAAAAATAGAATAATTAATTTAGGAAAATTCTGATTCAATATCTGGAGGAAAAGAATGTATATTAATAAAGAAGTTGTTCAGAATTCTATTCGAAGTAAGTTAAATTCTTCGATTTGGTCAATTTAATTTTCGCCTCTTTCTTCTCTTTTTCTTTTAGTTGAGAATTGTGGATCCATGATTGTTTAGGTTCTAAATTCAGTTAGGAGAACCATGGAATGTTAGATCTGGACCAGATTCATGATTTGAAAAGCAATTAGGTGAGTGAATTTAAGTTATACCTTTTTGATAATGTATATTTATCGTTTGACATTCCCCGTTAATATGCATAGTAAACTTGTTGAAATGTAAACCTGCTAGAATGATTAATCTGTTGAAATGTAAATCTACTAGAATGATTAATATGTTGAAATGTTAATAGGTTGAAATATTAATATGTTGAAACGTTAATATGCTGAAATGTTAATATGTTGAAATGCTAATAGGTTGAAATGTTAATATGTTGAAATGTAAACCTGCTGAAATGTATAAACTTGTTAAAATATGTGGAAATGGTTACTATTGCATACATACATGTTCTAATTACATGTTAATCTGTGGCATATTATGTACTTGAACCCTTAACTGTAAGAATTGGGATAATTACATATTAATTTGTTAGAATGGAATAATTACATGACTCGATGATTACATGTTATTTTAAAATAAAGTTTATTCATGTTAGGAAGAACATGTGACATGATAATCAGATAATGGACTTAATATAATATTAAGTATGACATGTAAAATTAGATTACATAAAAAATTGGAAAGAATGGATATGCCTAAATTTACTGTAAATAGAAAACTGTACCCGCACTTAGACACGAGGTTAAATTCAACTTGTGGTATAAGTCTGCCCGGAACCGCCCGGCAAATCCAGCGTCCACAAGTTGTTAATTTAACGAGAGGGGCTAGTGCGTAAATATACATGTAACAGTGCTAAGACACGAGGTTAAGTCCAACTTATGGTAGAAGTCTACCTAGAACCGCCCGACAAATCCAACATCCACAAGTGGTCGGCTTAATGTGAGAGGTCTAGTGCATAAACAATATATATATATATATATCTATGTGTGTGTGTGTGTATAAAAGGATAGAAATAAATGACACTAATTGTGATTAATGGAAATGAATAGGAAATGAAGGAAAGTTACAACAGTAAAGAATTGGAATGAACACGGGGAATGATAATAACCTATTATAATTAATTACGTTAATGAGAAGGTTATATTATAGGTAGTCTTGTCCTAGGGACAAGTGGAAATTATAACTTAAGTTATAATAAATGGAATGGAAACTTATTAGAAAACCTTAATTAAGAGAACTAAGTTACCAAGTAGACAACGACAAGTTGCAGGGACAATGTAAGATGGAATTATGATTAAATAAGAAAGAACAAAATGAATATATAAGATGAAATAAGTTATATTTAATCATAAATAATAAGTGACATGTTAAACAGAAAACATGTGAATTGAGATGAAGTATACTTAATTACATATTAAGTAGAACATGTTATTGTAATAATGGAATCAGGCAATGAATAATATAAAGTGATTGTAGATTACAGATCTTGGATTACAATCTAGAGAATAACATGTTATGCGCTTATTAATAAACTTAAATGGATAAAGTTATAACTAAAATTAATAAGCAAAAGAAACTTGGTAACTTGAATAAGAAGTCAGTGTGAATGGGAATAACCAAGTTAACTGGAAATTTGACGAGGTAGAGCAAGCACATAATTAAATGTTTAGACATAGGGTATAATAACACATCATCCTGAAGCGCTTGGGCCAGTCCGTACGTCTGAAGGTGAATAACCCAACGGGGTAGATCATCGCGGTGTCATGGGACACGAGGGGAGCGCACGTCCATTTGATTATTCTTGCTGTTCTACCTGTTGTTCTGCTAATATTCTGTTGGCTCCGAAGGACAGGAAGGGGAAGCACGCAGCTTCCTGGAACGTGGAGGGTACTCCTGGTAGACCTCTGTGATGTGACAGCATTCATCTGTACTCGCAAAGGTTAGGTCTGCGCGTTACTACCCAGTGAGTATACCTTAACTGCCATTAGGAGCAGTCAGAAGGCTGTAGGGTGGCATAGGTGATTCGACGATCCATGGTTGCCTTGTGACTAGGCTGGGTTACGACCATTTTTATCGAGTTACTGGTGGGTCTAACCATTTGTTGATAGCAAGACGTCAGATACCAACCATCGATAGTCAGCGTGATGCGAAAAGACGGAGAGCTAAACCAAAAGACCTTAGACCCTTTGCTATCAAGGCTATGATGAGGGACATGCAAATTAGGATTAGTTGTTTGTTGTTTTCTCTGGGGCCAGGTCACTAGTTCTCAATTCTGTTCGTCTTTCACTAGTTGAGGGAGAGGTCAGGTAGGACCGTAGCCACTGAAAATGCAGACCTTAGCATATGTGTATACAAATATCTGAAAAGCTCCGGACCGAGTTCCGTGTTTCTTGTACAGCCCTTCCACAAGACTCGGTGCACAGTAAAGGATATATGCGGTTAAGGTATCAAGTACGATTGACTATACATACGTGGGAAAGTCTAGATACATGCATATCCACTCCGGGTGGTTTATCGTAGACTTTAGGGAACTACTCTGTGATATAATATCCGATCGAAGGTGGCAGTCCATACGCTTCTGTAGCATGGCGATGGCAGATCTATGCGGAACGTAGTGTTGTTATATAGAGATCCGTATGTCGCTCTGGTGTAGGATGAGGGACTGCATATATTTCTGTGGCATTATGGCAGAGACTGTGCGAGTGGGGTGCTATGGGGAGTACCTTAATATTTGGGGTAGCTACATATATACTGTGTTAGGTTAATCCACTAGGTAGCAGATGGGTACGACGTGTGTGTAAGCCTTGAGTGCTGTTAATCTAAGTAACCCAATAAATAAGAAAATGTAACTAAGCGGTGTATGTAGGGTTATCCAAAATGTGTAGTTTAAATCCAGTCACCAGAACTTGTGTTCTGACCCCCTCCTCATAACATACTTGCAGGTTAGATTTGTGGCAGAGATATGATAGCTTTGGATACTGGTTAGGCAGTATTATTATCTGGGTAAAACTATATTTTGATTACATTATATTTTATCCATTCTGCTGTGAGATGTTTTCTGGGCTGTGATATATTTTATATCTTTGTCTTTTCTACAGGATACTAGACAAACCAACACGAATTTCGATAGATTAGAATTTTGAAAAAAAAATCCGATCTGTCGGAATTTGGGTTGTACAAATAAAGTAAAAAATACTAAGATAAATTCGTTTTAGTTGGGAGCATGATTGCATTAAACATTTCATACTCATCACCTACGAATCTCCCTTTATACCAATTACGCTAAATTTGCTTATAATTCAAACTCTTCTTTCGTTATTCATTAAGAGAAGTAAATTTTCAAACATTTTAATCGAACAACCAAAATTTCGTATATTTACTTCATCGTGCCCATTTAAAAGTGAATTAAAATGCATTTTTTTGATGAAAAAATAAAATTAAAGAGAAATCTAAGCAAAACCAAAATAAATATATGACTCCTCCCGCACTTGATTTTGACTGTGTCCCATAAACAATCCAAGTGGCAGGAAGAGAAAAAAAACAAAAAGGAAATTTTGAAAATATGCCCTATATTTACAAAAAAATTTTTTTTATAGAATATAAGAAAATATATTGACAAGAAATAAATGAAACGATCTTCCAAAGACCGGTTCATTTGTCTATTCAAATATGAGAGACACGGCTCAAGCTCGAAAAACCAAATCGTAAAAGCTTTCGAGTTAGACGTAGATTTGGAGAAATAAATGTTGGTTTATTAAAAATCAAATGAGTTGGTTTATTTTCGATGATTCTGGGGGTAGATTGAATAATTGATTGAATTTCATGTTTAATTTCACTAATTTGAATTTCAAAATTATCATTGAAAATTTCTTTTGAATTATTAGTTTAAAAATCAAAATCATGATTCAAATCTACTCGTTCAAAATTCAACTCATCTTCGAAAAGTCCAAAAAAATCGTTTTCATCAAATTCATCTTCCTTTAGTGAATAATGAACAACTTCAATGCATGTATCATTTTAAAAATCCAAAGTCATTGTTTGTGATTCGTTACTTTCAGAAAAAGGAATATCGAATCAATTACCATATTATTAACAACTTCGTTCAAATCGTTATTTTCAATGTTGAAAGTCGTTATGTCAAAATCATCAATTGCGGTAAAAGGTGGATTAGTGTTCGAATCGTCACACGTTTGGATTTGATTATATTTCTCACAAAATATGACGACCCTAAACCCCCGTTCCACGGTGGTAAGGGCAATCTTTGGAATATAACACATAAATGTAATGGCGCGTTTTGTTAGCTGTCGAATAATTAATTTATTTAAAGATTTATATATCTATTTGGCGATATCGATAACTTAAAGTACAACGTTCGAACTTATAATTTATAATTATAATTAAAACGAACCTGAAACGTCGCGGCAGTTCGCAATTTGGCGATTTGAACTTCAACTGAATGTACATGATTCATTTTAAGCCGGATTTCTGTGAAACAAGAAACGTGTGGAGCTGGTGGAGTATATCTTTCTAGTGGAAGAGAAAAATCGGGATTTCGTCGTGTAGATTTTGAGTTATGTCCAAATCAAATTTTAAAATAGTCGCTATAGAATCGTTTATCGACCGTAACGGTTTATTCGATATAACTAGAGATCGGGTTTGAATCTAGACAAGGTTCTTTTGGGAAATAGTGATAATTTAATTTTTAGAATTTTATAGAAAATTTTAATTAATTAAATAAGAAACTTTTTATTTGAAGTATTTTGCACCCTGTAATCAACATTTTGAGGTTTCAAAATATAAGTTAAACTACCGATATTATCATATTTTTGAAATCCTGGCACATCGCTGATCACAACGGAAATTTTGTTTTCGTTGTTCGTGGCTCGTATGTATAGAAGGTAGTGTGTAACGGGGTATGTTCAATATTTTAACGCATAAATGGAAACTCAAAACCTTTTTCATTCATTTCTCCTTGGTCAAACAAAGCCCACGTCCGTTTGTTCTCAGCCACCAGTTAGAACATGGAAACCCGACCTCCACGCCCCTACATAATCATTCCTATATAATAACCGCAACTCTCCTAAACCTAAGTTTTTTCAATTCCTCGGTCAATCAATCTTCCGCCGCATCATTCTTGAGGGAAAACGTGAGGAAATCCATCTTCTAAATTCAAAAACAAATCGGAGAAATTCTTATAAATCAAAATACTTATATATATATATGGATGCCGTTGAGTTTCTCTACAATCTGCAGTGCTTCTGGAAGGCTGCGAACTTGATGGTGTTCGCTGTCTCGAAATCGTCGCTGGGTGGCAGTCAAACAGGAGCTCGGGCGAAGTAGAGGAGGTTCTTGAAATTGGTAATGGTTGTGCCTGTGTTGGGCGTTGGGATGGTGTGGTGTAGTTGCGGATGGAGTGCGGGTTCGGGATTTATTGCTGTGCGTTTGGAAAGTGGTGTTCAAACAAGAGCTTGCATCTGTGATGGGGTGAGCAGTGGAGAAATATCTATGGGAGAGGAGCGGTTGGTTAAATCAACAGCAAAATGGTGGAGTACACAAGGAAGAGGAGTAGTCTGTTCGAAGGAAGCATGCTGGAAGGTGAAAATGTATTGAGGTAGGTGATGGGCATCGCGGTGGTCTCAGGCGGAGTCCGATGCTTACGAGGTCGCGACGGATTGGGAGCTCGAGTTGGATGTTGGTGGTATAGGTGGAAGCGGTTTGGAACGAGGAGTTGAATGGAGTTGATTTGAGGTAAGTCGGTGGAGAGGTGGATGATGTAGTGGCGGTCAACGGTGGCGTCGTGGGGTGTTTTGGAGCCGAAGCCGTCGGTTGATTTGGGGGAGATGGAGTTATGAAGCGGGTTTTGGTAATGAAGGGTTCGGGTGGGCTTGTTCAAGGGTGGATGGGCCAAAGGAGGAAGTTAAGCCCAAATATAAAATCCTTATGTTTTATTTTTAAATTAAAAGTGTATTAACTTTACAATCGTATAACTTGGTCATACGAGGTCGGATTTGCAAACCGTAAGTTGCGTTGGGGTCGTATGGACAGACACTACACAATGAGACTGACCGCGAGTCGATTGGAGCACATTACAATTTATGGAGAAATAAATTGTTCGACTGAATCAACGAACGCAAACCGATATTTATCGGTTAACGTGCAAATGTGAGTAAATCTCACTAACTCTGAACAGTTTATAATTTCATGTTGTATTGTTAGAACTGTTAAAATTGTCTGTTTGACTGTGTGTTGATTGTTTGCTTGAACTGCTAGTCAGTTAGTAGAGATTTTATATATATATTTACGTATGTATATATATATATATATATATATATAAACCGTCAAATAGTTATATGTTGATTCTGTTTATCAGAATATTATACTGGTGTTGTTTAACATCTGTGGATGCAGGGAAACAGGTTGGAGGAATCCAACTGGATTCCTCAACAGTTATGTTTACTGTGATTTATGTATTGTGATATATAAATGTGATGTATATAATCTGTTGTGATTACGTGTGGTTGGACGATATTCATCGTTGTTAGGTGATGTGTTAAAAACCATAAGAAATACCAGAGTGTGATAAAAGGATTAAACAAAGTAATTTGTTAGGTTAACCAAAGCAAGTTAGTCGAGTTAATCAAAGTAATTGGTTAAGTTAACCAAAGTAAATTAGTTAAGATAAACTAAGCGGTTAATCGAAGTGAATTAGTTAAGTTAAACTAATTGGTAAATCAAAGTGAATTAGTTGCGTCAAACTAAGTGACTTAGTTAAGTTAAACTAATTTGTAAATCAAAGTGAATTAGTTGCGTCAAACTAAGTGAATTAGTCAAGTTAAACTAATTGGTTAATCGAAGTAAATTAGTTGGGTTAATCAAAGTGAATTAGCTGAGTTAAACTAAGTAAATCGGTTAGAGTTAATAAAAGTGAATTAACTAAGTTAAACTAAGTGGATTAGTTCAGTTAATTGAGACAAGTAAATCAAGTTAGGTTAAACCATTTGAGTTAACCAGTTAGGTTAAACCATTTGAGTTAACCAGTTAAAGTTTACCAAATAAAGATAAACAGTTAGAGTTGACCAGTTAAAGTTGACCAGTTAAAGTTGACCAGTTAGAGTTGATCAGTTAGAGTTACTCAGTTAGAGTTGACCAGTTAGAATTGACCAGTTAGAGTTATCCAAGTGGAGTTAATCGAGTAGAGTTGCCGAATATCACTTATTCGAAGTAGAGTTATCGAATATAGTGTATTCGAGGGAAGAGTAATCGAATATAGTTTATTCGAGTGGAGAAATCAAATGTTATTCATTTGAGAAGAGTTACCGAATATTATTTATTCGAAGAGTAGTTATCGAATATTGGTTATTCGAAGTTAGTTAATCCAAAGGAGTTATTCGAAGTTAGTTAATCCAAAGGAGTTATTCGAAGTTAGTTAATCCAAAGGAGTTATTCGAAGTTAGTTAATCCAAAGGAATTATTCGAAGTTAGTTAATCCAAAGGAGTTATTCGAAGTTAGTTAATCCAAAGGAGTTATTCGAAGTTAGCTAATCCAAAGGAGTTATTCGAAGTTAGCTAATCCAAAGGAGTTATTCGAAATTAGTTAATCCAAAGGAGTTATTCGAAGTTAGTTAATCCAAAGGAGTTATTCGAAGTTAGTTAATCCAAAGGAGTTATTCGAAGTTAGCTAATCCAAAGGAGTTATTCGAAGTTAGTTAATCCAAAGGAGTTATTCGAAGTTAGCTAATCCAAAGGAGTTATTCGAAGTTAGTTAATCCAAAGGAGTTAGTCGGAGAGTTAATTGAATATTAGTTATTCAATTTGAGTTAATCGAATTTAGTTATTCGAGAAGAGTAAATTGAATTAGTTATTCAAAGGAGTTAATCAATTAAGTTATTCGAATTAGTTATTCGAAGGAGTAAATCAAATTAAGTTAATCGATTAGAGTTGAGTTAATCGATTTCGGTTAAGTTAAGTTATCGAGTTAAGTAATCGAGTTAAGATTTATCGAGTTAAGAAATCGAGTTAAGAAATCGAGTTGAGATAATCGAGTTAAGAAAATCAAGTTGAGTTAATCAAATAAGTTATTCGATAAGAGTAAATCCATTTAAGTTAAATCGAATGTTAGTTATTCGATAAGAATTGACACATTTAAGAAAATCGAATATTTGTTATACGATAAGAGTTAATGAAATAGAGCCAACCAAGAAGAGTTATTCGAATATTAGTTATTCGATAGGAGTTAATCGAAATAGAGTTTATCGAATATCAGTTATTAAAAAGGGAGAGTTAATCGAATAGAGATTACTCGAAAGAGAGTTATACGTCGAATTCGATTATTGCGAATTCGGGAAAGTACTATTTACTTTCCAGGGTTTAAATCAAGATTTAGTTATTGATTTAGAAATTAGGTGTCTGTTAAATTATTCGAGTTAGGAAATAAATTTATAATTTAGGTTAGACATTTTAGGGGTAGGAATTATAACGTTATAGTTATAATCAAACGTTGTCATATAAGAAGTGGATTCGTAACCTGAATCCGAGAATTTGCGTAAACAGATGATTGTAAAAAGTGAGTGATGAACTTCATCTATTTCACAGTAAAGGACGTTGTTCAATTAAGGTCTGCGAGGTAATTATACCCCAACTTGATTGACTTCAGAATTGACAAAGGAATAGTTGTGGTTCGATCTAAAAGGTTGATTAGGAATAAAGTTAAGGAATAAGCGATAAATGGATTAAGCGAAACGATGTTTTATACAACGTTCATTGGAAATCCGTAAATGAGTTTTGGAAACGTTTTCCAAATATAGTCAGATATGTTTTCTAAACATAGAAAATGAAATGTTTTCATGATAAGAATTTAAGAAATAGAGTTAAACAAATTCAGAAACTGACTGGAGAGGGTAAGTTGAACGGTTTTCTAAGTGACGATCTGATGTTGGTTTCGACCTTCCGGATTGATACTTAGAGAATTGTTCTCATACTAGTTACAGTTAGGGACTGATAGTTGCGAAATAATAGTGATGTGAAAATAAGCTATGGAAATGTTTTCCAATGATTAATAACAGATATTTTCTAAACATATGAAATAAGGAAATATGAACATATGATGATTGATCGATCGAATTTCCATTTGGAAATAAGATCGTTGTTTGTACACCGACATGTTTTCATTTGATAGTTGAATCACAGACTATCAAAGTTTTGACCATATTTACGTTGTAAATATGGAGAGACCGGTTGGATTATTATCCGAAGAACCACTCCGTATTAGCATAAGCGTTGCGAATCAAGTACGCTGAAGATAATTGAAGACGGAGTGAAGTGCAAGGGCTATTGTGAAAAGCCTAGGTAGGATGGATTCACTGAATAGTGCCTTCGGTTTGTTCAGTCCCAGGACAACGTATATGGACGAGTGTCTGACAAAGTATTCTTAACGAATCATATATGTTGATCTCTTCAAACGTATTACGTTGGGTGGCGGAGAAATTCGTTTCTCTTAGCTTTTATACCCGTGATGCCTTGAGAAATCGATATTGATTTGGCGGGTATGACGATGTGGCATTCAAAGTAATTGAAGCAATAATCTGTCAAAGTGATAAACGTGACCTCAAACCTCACCACCGGGAAATAACAGAAGTTGGGCTAGGCAGCATGGCTAGTTGGGCCATACCCAAGCAGGGTGTATTATCACCATCTAGAGAATATTCAATTGTACTTCTTTATAATCTATTTCAATGCTGTCCCTTATCGGGAAGGATGGTTGCTGATCCCAACCATCGGTGATAATATATTCGTTACACTCAAGCTAAATGAGTGGACGGTCATGTGTGGCCGGGTTGCAAGACGTTCTTGTTGAACCGTAGTGTATCTCCTCTAGAGTACACTGATCGGAAGGTGCTCCCATACCTTGTCTGTTGGAATCCAATCTCCAATAAGCGCTCACGGTTTATTTGTATACTATGTATGTGGAACGTGAGATGCAAGCGTTCTGCTAGACATTATCTATTTGGAGTTTTATTCACACCAGTCCCATAACTGACCCAGAGTTTATTTTGTTTTGTTTCCCCTAAACTCTTGGGTGCCTAAATTTGTACGGGCAGTCAAGTAGTCGGGATTTTACAGATACACTTGGAGAGCTTGGAGCAGGAGGCTTCAGAATTATAGCTATTATTATTCCGCTGTGTTGAATAAGTGTTGTACTTTGAAATGGTATGTATATACGAGTACTGATTTGTATTTCAAAGTTATGTGATATTTTATTCGTTCCACTGTGAGATTCGTGTTTACTCTGATGATGTAAGTTCTTCTTCTTCTTCTATTCTATTAGTTCTATCTTTTCTTCCTCACCCTCTACTTTCTTTCACTAACGTCGCGGAATTTTCGACTCTTGAGGAGTCGAAAATTTCCAGCCGTTACAATAAACAAATAACAGCAGAAAAGAAATATATAAATACACTAGATAAACTTAATCATCAGAGTTATACATCATACAGGATCGTATTTAGTACAAAATACAGTTCAACTTTACATAAAATGTCTTCAGTGGAATCAAAACATAATATGTACAACAGGAGCTGAACAACATAAAAAGAAAGAAGTGATAGAATCCATCTTCAGCTCCATAGCTATCCAGAAAAGAGCCTACTAAAACCTGAATACAAGGTTGCCCGTGTAGAAAATAGGGCACCCGAGTTTGCAAGTGAAACAAACTATGAGTCAGTCATGGGACTGGTATGAGAAATCTACTTAACTTATTTTAATAATAAGGCCAATCACAGGACCACACCGCTAATGCGGAATGGGTTTACTTCATTGGATTGCTAGTGCTTAAAACAAGTAAATCATTTAAACATCGCAATGCTTTTTACAGAAATGAAGCCATTATAAGACTCAGTTCCCATCACACAATGCAACGCAAACTAGAGAATAGAGTTTTACCTTATAATGGCCAAGATATGCTTGATACAAATAAACAAAAGCATTTGATATTATTACTAGTGTTTATATGTTTCAAAAACAAATTCAATCATAAGTATCAATCATAGACGGCATAAGTGCCTCATACCACTATGTCACCATATATAGGGTTACAATCAAAACCGCATGATGTCGTATTTGGAAATAGGATTTTCTTCATGAACCAAGGCAAGGGATCGTCCTTACCGCTTCGAGACGCTCTAGCCCGTGTCTCAGGATCAGAACGCATCAACCCTTGGATCGTCAGAGCCGATCCATATGGAGTGGATTAAAATGCCTGAACACTGCGTTTCCCTGCCCTATGGGGCGTAAACTGGTTATATCCCGACCAAACCATCGGTCCCGTAACGACCGATATAACGAGGGGCCTCGCTATCCATCATCCACAAAGCAAAATGTACGGGAGTGTAAAACCCAAAACACCACTCCTAGCTAGAAGGAAACATATGTCCTCCCTGAAGTCCTCTCCCGTTTCTGGTTCATACCGGGGTGTAAAGCCCGTGAATCAACGCTATACACAAAGCTATGCTATTTAAAGTTGTGCTTTTATCATCAACCACAAGGCTCTGCTTTTCAACAAAAGCCTTTATCACTGCATCTCAGCATGCCACACAGGCAATTCACGCCATGCAGCTGACGTATATCAATCACACATAATGAAATCCAATGTCAGACACAAAATCCATTTACAAGTCCATTCTGGGTCTGAACGTAACTGGAGGCACCTTATTCCTCATCCCATATGTCCAACATAGGGGAGAGGTCCTCGCTCATCCTGTCGATCTCCAAGTACGTCTGGACGACCACCACTTATTATCTTGTCTTGGGATGCCTCCCGATAAAGACATCAGCAATCATCCAAACGATGTCAAGAACTCCGGTCTTCAACCATCATCTTCATCGTCGATTTCTAATCGTCGATCAATTATTTGACATGAGATTTAACTCGGCCTTTTCAATTAATTCACGTATATTTAGAATTCAAATCAATTCATTTCCATGGTTACATTATTTGACATCCATAACTCAGTTCATTATTGTAATTCTCCTGTCAAACACATTCAACCATCAAATATCCAATAAACCGGGTAAATTCGGTTTATTTCCATTCCATAACGTTCATAATATTTTATAATGATTTATCGCTATTTTTATTTATTTAAAACGACGCTTCAGGCCATAATGCGGCCATGGCGTTGTTTTTCTCCAGAATTGATTTACACATATCTGAAAATCCAACCGTTGGATCTTTACAAATTTTACATCATTGGAAAGATCTTTTCAAAGCGGACCCAACGGTTCCAACTTCGGGAAAATCCGACGGTCGGATCTCCCGGTACAATCGTAAGTTACGGTTTCAAAATATGAACTGCAGCGTCGCTATTCGATTAGTTTAGTTATATATATATATATATATAAATCCATTCTGGCGCTTTTTCATTCAGATTTGAATTAAACATTTCACACAATCTAACCGTTGGATCTTCACAAATTTGATATCGTTGGAAAGATATTTTCAAAGCGAACCCAAGGTTCCAGTTTCGGGGAAATCCGATGGTCGGATTTCTCGGAATAATCGTTTAAAACCACGATTCCAAAACACGAACCACAGCTTCATTATTCGATTTATTTTAATTATATATATAAATATAATCCATTCTTCAATTTCCAAATCATTTTCATTTCATATATTTGATAAAAATAATATTTTTTTACCCAACAAATATTTATTTCAACACATGACTATTTTTAACACTTCATATATATAATAAAAATGTGATTTTTATTGTCAAAACAATTTATTTCAAACATGATTATTTTTAGTGATTCATATACATTATAAAAATGTGATTTTCATTGTTTAAACAATTTATTTCAAACATGATTATTTTTAGCGATTCATATATATTATAAAAATGTGATTTTTATTGTTTAAACAATTTATTCGTCATATGAATATTTTTTCAACACATGAATATATTTCAACACATGAATATAAATCAAACACATGAATATTTCAGAAAATTTCGGCAGCATAACGGCAGAGTAGTTAAAACCGGCACCGTCACGAGTATGGCTCCTCGCTCTACCTTAAAGCCTCGCAGCTTTTGACAAGGGGGGTTTCAATATCTAGTTCGTACGCAGGCGAATTTTCCCACAAACTAATCCTATTTGTTTTCAACCACAAACAACCATAATTAAATCAACCATTTGTAATATTCACCAAATTTCACGTCAATCAAAATCCAAACAATCACAACCAATATATATCGTCCATGGTCTGTGGACGAGGGAAGTATATATATATATATATATATATATACTTATATAAATATATTTCAATTTCATTTCAATATCATTTCAATTCACATATGATTTTTACAACGTATATATAACTTATACATCGCACATATAATTTATATAACGCTTATACGTGAGGTGTACAACGCTTATATAACTTATACATCGATTATATAATTTATACATCGCCATTCCATGTCGTTTTGAATTTAGAAATCTCACATTGGGTTCCACTCCTCCAAATATTGTAGGAAGCTCCAAAAATTCTTCGGTCTCTTCTAGAATGTAGAAGACGTCCACACGAGTCCAATGTCTCCTGTTTCACTGGATTTAAACAACAAAAAAGATATGATTTTTATAAGTTAATCATATTTCGCGATGGTTTCATGGTGTTAAAATCAGTTTAAATTAATAAACCTGTTACCTTTCACGGCGGGTTCCGAACTAGGGTTCGGATTTACACTCCAACCGTTGCATGAGGCCTCGATCGGTTGGTGCCACGATGAGGAGGGAGGATGGGCGCTCAGATCGCCGGAGGCGCGGTCGGACCCGGTGGCGAATCCAGGTGGCGGCGGGTCTTTAAAGGTCAAGACTTCCACGAGGTGATTCGGCCAAAATACGAGACGAGAAATAACGAGATAGGTATGGATTTGAAGAGAAGGAGAAGCTCTACAAAACCCTCAACATCGGCCTTGAATTTTGTTGAGCAGATTATGAGTTATGGAGGAGAGAAGGCAACATTTCTTTTCCGTCGTCGGTTGCGAGATATCGGGGAAGAAAAGTGGGGAGAGAGAAAGTGATGGTGAAATATGATTGGCCAATAATATATTTAATTATTTATTTCCAAAAATACCCCTTTCTCCTTACGAACTCCAATTCAAACCCAACGACTGTCATCCCTAGCTAAATACCCCCATTCTGAACACAATGAAATATGTTTCTTAGGCCCATTCGACTGTTTCAGTAAATTATTCTTCAAATTAAAATATAAAACATTCAAGTATGGATTTGAACGTACATTTCAATTTGCCGGGGCCACATACTGATCCCAAAAATTCCAGAAAAATAAATCTAGCTATGTTTGGACGATACGGTCCCAACAAAACTAGTTTCATCAAATTTGGAGACCGTTTGAAAAATGGTCATTTTTTGGTCGATTCAAATTGACTGAAATTAACCAAACACATTTTCTTTTGCCACGCTCACATATTAACTCCAAAAATTATGGAATTTAGAATCTAGCAATAATTTGACATTCCGGATCCAACAAAAGTGGTTTCGTCGAAAACGGAGGCCGTTTGCAAAATGTCTATTTTCACGAGCTATATTAATTCCATAACGACCTTTCTGAAAATTCATTTAGCCATAACTTTTGATTCCCGCTATGAAATTTCGGTTTTTCAGATTCGTTAGAAAGATATTCTCAAACAAATTTAAATATTTTTGGTTTCACTAAAATCTATTTTATTTTGCATCCTGTACAGTTAGTTAAAGTTCGAATTAATATTTTCGAAGTGCCACGCCATTTCAGGCCTTGTTTTATAATTAAAATAAATATATTCGCCATAACTTCGATCCAAACAAATTTTTGGTCGTTATTATTTAAAATAATTTATTTTAAATATTGAAAATCCACTAAAATAGCCAAATTAAAATTTTTAAATTGGTTCTGATTTTCTGGGTTGTTACAATCTCCTCCACTTAAAATCTTTTCGTTCCCGAAAAGGAACGAAGCTGAAAGTTGTTTAACTAACCAACTCAACTTTCATTTTGGCTTTCATTCTTCAACTTTTCAGTTTCTAAGAATTTTCTAATTCTTCAAAAATTTGGCTAACACCCTAAATTTTCGCCATAACCTCCTTTGTACAGGGAGGGATTTGGAAATTTATTGGGCCATATTAGGAACCCAATAAATCCTAAAAAGCATACACATATTTATAGTGATATATTCCGGTGTCCACAGGGGAGTGTGTATAGATCATAACTCCAGAAAATAAATTCTCGTCACCCTATAAATGGTTTTTTGCGCCTTAATGACTAGAGAGACATGTTTATTGTCATCTCTAGAACCGTGTGGTTTTTTTATTAATCTGGCAATTTACTGTTATATTTTATATAGTCCATATCAGTCTTCGGTTCAACCTGTAATATAGTCATCGCCATACAAGCCTCTCGCTCGTATGGTAAATCTTCAACCTCGCCACATAAGCTCCAAATGCTTATGTGGTATATGATAAAGTATGCTATCTTCAAGAAGTATGCCATGTAGTGTAGTTCAAAATTAATTGTTACTATCCTATGGCGACATTTATTATTACACACAGAACAACCAGCACTTTGCATCGAATGACATTCACATGAGTTGATATAATAAATAAAATTGCACATCCAACTCATTAAGGCTTACCTATTTGTCGGGCACGCAAATAAATTCTTTACTCAACAGCAAATTTATTTACCTGTTCAAACATATATGATGTGCATGCCACTACAACAAAATGACCCTATTACAACGGTGGAACACCGTTGTAATATACATTTTACAACGGTGGGCAAACCGTCATGTATTAAGAAGTTGTAATAGATTAATATCTTTTACAACTTTTTTGCACTGTTGCAACACCGTTGTAATATGTATAATTTACAACTTTTTTCCACCATTGTAATAAACTTTATTACAACAGTTATGCACCGTTGCAATAAAATCTACTACAACTGTTATGCACCGTTGTGATTGATACTTGGGTTTTAAAAAAATAGACATCTTTTGCAACTGAAAAGAACAATACACTAAATATGGCAATACTCCATAAGCAAATCCGATATTACAGTTATTTGCAAACTAATTTATAAAAATACTCAAATATTCAGTATTACAAACAATAAGTTTTAGACAACATTTCGTACATTATTACATACTTGACCGTTACAAAGCAACTTAGTACAAGCACAAGTTATACACAAAAAATTACATATCCTATGGGAGTACACTAGTCGAAGACAAGGAAATCTTTACGCCATTTATCTTTTTGGTGCAAGTTCACTGTAGTGATCAAACCTATTGCATAAGAATATGTTTGTTGTTAGAAAAAAGAACAAAAAGTGTTTTTTTAAGTCAACAATACCAAAACTTAACAATAATGCTTAACGTACCTGATAGCATGAACTGCATGTGGTCCAAAGCCGCTTTTTAAACAATTGGATGTTGCACAGCTTCTAAAAGAAAGAGCATCTGCATGTTTACCGCACATAACATAATCAAAATTTAATACAATAAGATATGTTTGTTTACATGCATGTTTACATGCATGTTTACCGCACATAACAAAGATCTCTTCTGTATAACCGTTCTACAAATTGTGCATTTTATATGCCACCCAGAAAATATAGAATAGGATTGTTGTAAAATGTTATAGAAGACTTCTAATTTATGTCTATTGAAATTACATACAAAACCAAAATTTAATACAATAAGATATGTTTGTTTACATGCATGTTTACCGCACATAACAAAGATCTCTTCTCAATAACCGTTCTACAAATTGTGCATTTTATATGCCACCCAGAAAATATAGAATAGGATTGTTGTAAAATGTTATAGAAGACTGCTAATTAATATTTATGAAACTGAGAGTGACTCAATACATGTTCGAATGATCATATTGAGTTCAGATCTATGTAAGAAAACCATATATACGTGAAGAGTGGTATGATATTTAATATTTAATAAGAAAGCTACAAATCCAATGTGAATAGGTAATACAAGGTAGATGCATACCTTTTTGAAGGGTTCGTTGTCAATGCTTGGTTGTTCACCTTCACATGTCCTATGTGTTTCTTGTTCAAAATACATCCACAAACTGTTGAAGATTTTGAATCGATACTTGTTTACATTAACATCTAAGTTATCAGACACTGTAAGCGGAATCAAAATCTCCAGTTATAGATAGGGGATTTTTTGAATAAGCATTTATGCAAACACTTCTTATGCAACCAACATAAACATCTAAGCCACATGAAATTTTGACAGCTTCATTACATCCAACCGCCCGGACGTTATCACAGCCTTTACCATTATAATTCAACACATCCAATAGATCAGTAAGATGTATTCTTAAAAAGAAAACAAAAGGAAACAACGAAATGTAATTCATAAAAGAACCAAATGGAAAAAAAAACAGCAGCAATGTTATTCTGAAAAGCCACTGGCTTTTACACAAACACACCCAACATAATGTAATTTTGAAAAGAAGCAGCAGTAAAAGCGATAAAAGGACTCACCTTCAAATCCTCAAGCAAGTAGCCGAAGCCTTTCTGCATCGATTTGGATGTGTGGTCAGTGGCTCAGGCGTAGGTTTAAGATGTGTGGTCGGTTTAGGCGAGGGGAAGCTAGGGAGCGAAGGTGGCTTGCTTTCTGGTGTAGATCTATTGTGAGGAGGACAAGGCAGCAGGAGGAGCAATGGAAGACGCAACGTAGGGCTGAGAGGAGGGTGTTCGATGGCGGAAGGAGAAGCCAGTCGGAGGCTTAATCCGAAGGTGGAGCTCTAATTTTCAAGTGATGGGGCTGGCTTGATGGAGAATTTTTGATGAGGAAGAAGAAGGAATACGAAGAAACATAAATTTGGGGAAAGTTAATTTTGAATAAGGAGATAAGCGGTAAACATATGTTAATGTTTGGGTTTGGCACTGAAAATTTATGTTTGCCGCTAAATTTTTTGTTTTGGAGCCAAAAACCATATTTTGTTTTGGAGTCAAAAGCATCTTTTACCACTAACAAAAAAAGTTGTAACCTTTCATTTTTTCAAACCTACATAATATTTCATTGTTTTCTGATCGGTTAAACACTCTCGACATTCGAAGCCAAAATGTATATTAAAAAAACCGGGTACGATCTAAATTTTTTAAAAAAAGGCATAATTTTTTTTTTCGAGGGTGATGCTCCCGAACCCGTGCCGCAGCGTAGTGGCCAACAATGATCATCAAGGCTTGATAGTCAAGATTCGACAGTTAGTCCAAAAATTCCAACAACTAAATGACGACGAGTGGGATAATTTGAAAAGGGGCATGACCAATTTACAGACTTTATCCAATGCATGAAGTCTAATTATTAGTTAATTGTTATATATATATTACCAATTATCAATCATTAAATATTTAATAGTAATCATTAAAAGCTAATTACTATTCATTAATAATTATATTTATAATTAATTATTTAATATTTCAAATTAATTATTATTATTTAGTAGCCAAAATTGTTATTAGTTGCCAAAATTATATTTATTAAAATTTCTGAAATAGTTACTACCAAATCAAATATTACTTATTAATAATATTTATTATTTAACTTTTACTTATTTCTACTTAGATATAATAGATGAATAATTATAAAAAGCTTATAATGTATGTTACTAATTATTGATTAATAAGTAGTTAACATACATTAACTATTAAAAATAAATTACAACTTATTAAATATTAATTATTTAATAATAATTGATAAATATTATTAGTTCCTAAGTTTATTATTAATTATTATTAAATATTAATATTATTAGTTATTAAATATAGATATTATAAACATGAAGTTTGTAATAGACATCTATTACAACCAACAAAATAAAAAGTTGTTAAAAAAATATTTATTACAACTTTAGGGAATTGACAGTTGTAAAAAACATTTATTACAACGGTGCTTTTACCACCGTTGTAAAATTAAAGTTGTAATATGGTGCTTTTGTTGTAGTATGCATGTAATTCAATCACTTTCAAATCAGTTCAATATTTGATTTAATTGCATAAATTGACCTTTCATTCTCTTATTGATCAGATTAATTGTCTTTCCAATATTTTGATTAATCAAATTCATAATCACACAACACAAACAACAATCAATTTGTTGATTAACTTTTTCAAAAATATACTAATTAATTTATATATTCTTTTAAAAAATTTCAGACTATATAATTAAAAAATTTACATCCATGAAAAGGAAACAACAACAAAGTAGAAAACAAAATGGAAATGCAAAATATGGTAAATGTACCTTGCACCAGAGTTAATCAGAGATATCCACCCTGCAATTGGGATAAGCTTTCTTAATGTTGTCCTCAGTTTCCCAAGTACAGTCTCGCGGATCTCCACTCCATTGCACTTTGACCAAATGAACCGTCTTGTTCCCCAGTTCTTTCGTTTCTTTGCCAATAATCTTTATCGGCTCTCTTCTCACAGCTAATTCTGGAGTAATTTCCAAATCTTGTTGTGCGGCTTCTTCCATGACTAAGTCTGGATCATGCACATGCTTTCGAAGTTGAGATACGTGAAATACATCATGTACTCCAGGCAACCAATCAGGCAATTGAACTCTATAAGTGAGAGTTCCAATCCGTTCGAGCACAGGAAATGGACCAATAAATCTGGGAGCCAACTTCCCTGTTTTGCCAAATCGGACTACTCCTCTCATCGGAGAAACCCTCAAATACATATAGTCACCAACAGAAAAAGACAAATCTCTTCTTCTCGAATCTGCATAGATCTTCTATCGGTTTTGAGCGGCCAGTAACCGCTTCTTAATGAAATCGACTTTATCCGCAGCTTCGCAGATCATATCTAGTCCCAATACAAGTCTATTGCCAGTATCTACCCAACAAACGGGAGATCTGCATGGTCTACCATACAATGCTTCGAACGGTGACATTTTCAGGCTCGCTTGGTAGCTGTTGTTGTATGAGAACTCAGCCAAATGCAAGTGGTCTTCCCATGATCCGCCAAAATCAATAACACAAGCCCGCAATAAATCTTCTAGAATACGATTCACCCTCTCAGTTTGGCCATCTGCTTGAGGACGATAAGCGGTGAACTCGTTCCCAATTCTGCTTGGAATGCTTCCCAGAATTTACTAGCAAAAATCGGGTCACGATCACTAACGATACTCATGGGAACACCATGAAGTTTAACAATTTCCTTAAAATAAATCTGCGCCAGATGTAACACCCCACCTCCACTAGGGTCACTCACAAAGGGAATGCACTAGTTTTGGTGGAGTATTATCTAGGTAAACATAAACAGAGATATCACAAGGCAGAACATAAATAAAGCAGCGGTAGAAATTAAAAACCAAATTTCATTACTTTCAAGAAAAGAGTCAAAACCTCATATATCCAAGGAACAAATTATTCCATTACATCAAGTTCTAAATAAAGAAGCATAAACTTAAGATAACAAAAGTAAATTATTCCCCATAAATAGCAGAAGTGCAGCCATAGCATAGCTCAAGACCAAACCATACATGAGCTGACAGAAAGCAAGCTAAATCCAAGCTAAGAGCTAGTGGTTCCTCCCTGAGAACCTGGGGGGAAAACGAGAGGCGAAAGAAAAAGGGTTAGTCATAAAGACTGGTAAGTCCTAGTGGCTTTCAGTATAAAAACTAGTAAAGGTAACAAGACAGGTATAAACTGAAAATAAACATAAGGATGATGATAAATCTGGCATGATAAACTAAGATAACGAGATAACTCAAGTATAGCATCGCATGTTCACGGTTCGCTGCACCAATTGTACTAGTGTTCTAACCCATGTCAAGTATTAATCATGAAATGATCCCTTGGCCCAATATCATGAAGTGACCCGTTATGGGGTCCTACGGTACGATCTACTTATCGATCGGCTCCCTACAAGTTCTAGCTCGTCAAGTGTCTGTGTCATACGTCCCTATCATGAAATGTAGTCACCTGTGCTAGGTCCACCCTAGGGTGTATCAAGCCCTAGGGTGCCAACCACCGACACGAATCAAGCATGCACAGTGTAAACCTACGGGTGCCCAATGCCTGCTTTTTCAACTCCGGACTACGTGCACGACCATAGTCCGCCTGAACCTACAATGGCGCACCTACTCAGCCGTCGTTCTGGTCGCTTACAATCAGCCCAGTAATCGTGCCCCACCCTGTCAAGTCCCAGGGTATCGTGATACATCTAAGTGGGTTACTGCTGAAAAGGACCGCGTAACCAGGGTTTCTAATGGGTTAAGTGTTGTCATTTAAATTCGTGACTTAACCCTATCTAAATCATGTATCAAGTTGGTTAAGTGTGTTCAAGCGGTTCATGACTTAACCCTATCAAATCATCATGTCAAATTGGTTAAGTATATTCAAGTGATTCATGACTTAACCCTATCATGTGGCATTAATTCATTAATGCACCCCAACCTCTCACATTAGACTAATTGTTGTGGTCACTGGATTTGCCGGGCGGTTCCGGGCAGATTTACACCACAACATAGTCTAACCTCGGGTTTTACGTGCGATATGACCAACTACCCACATTGGATCCTATTGTTTGCAGTCACTGGATTCGCCGGGCGGTTCCGGGCAGATTTACACTGCAAACTCAACCCAACCTCGAGTTGGCCATTTTCAAGTTTATCCAAGTGTCATGTCCATGTTCAAGTTTTCATGTCAAAATTCATGTCGAGTTTCATGTCAGGTTTCATGTAAATTTCATGTCAAGTTCTTGTCCATATACAGGTTCAAGTTATAATAACGTTCATGTTCAAGTTCAAAGCCAATTCATGTTTTACCTAATCTACCCAAATCGTATTCCCATCGCACGTAACCTCGAATCGATACAAATAAATCTAATTATGGAATAACATAAAAAGGGACGGGTATAAGGTGGCAAAAGTGATTACTAGCATAGCATGGTATAACTTGAGATAAATGATTACAACATTACTGACATATGGAATATCGACCCAAAACATTAAGATTCCAAATCTTGCAAAATAAGGTACTAGTCAAGATAACAGTTGACATAAGGTGATAGTCATGGTAACGGTTGACATAAGGTGATAGTCATAAACTTGTGACTAATAGCATATTCAACATTGCAGGCATGATAATATGAGGGGGTTTTCTTTTTGATTTACAACATGAATAGGCCCCAAATCAATGTCATAGTAATATACCCAAAAGTCAAGATCCAAGATGAACAAGAATGGATGTAAAACAGTCATCATACACAGGTCCAATTTCAATTTACAACATATTCATATTACGGTTACAGTTTAAATCAAAAAGTAACTGGGGCTTACAGATCGTGGTTCGAGAATTAGAAGAAAAAAGTCGATGTTGAATCTTTATATGCTTAGTCGAGTCCTAACAGAAATCCCCAAATCAGCAATTCTCTTAACGTAGTTTCGACATAGAAGAAGTAGTCCCTTTCTCTAACTTTTCAACCAGAATTAGAGCAGCATAAGGTCAGAGAGAATTTTGTGTAGAGAGACTAGTGTTAGGGGTTGTTTATATAGGGTCAGGCCAACGAATGTAGACAGAAATGAGGCCAGAAACATCAAAATGAACTCAGACTCAAAAATGGGTTCTGTCACCAGGTCGACCTAGTCCTGGGTAGGTCGACTACATGGTCGACCCACAGGTCGACCTGGCCCTGGGCGGGAAATTTCCCGCCCAGTCCATTCTGGGGTTTGAATTCGAAATTCGAATTCGAAGTCTGAGCTGTTTTGAACTTGAAAATTTCTGAAAACTTCGAAGGGTCATAACTTGGTCATACGGACTCCGATTTTCGAAAACTCGAACTCGTTTCAAGCAGAATTTCAAGACGAATGCAATGGCGTAACCCGTTGCCCTTGATTCTTATTTTAAAAATTAATTCTGCCCTGTTTTATGGTTATTACACGTTATTAAAATACGGGTTGTTACATTCTTCCCTCCTTAAAGGATTTCGTCCCCGAAATCTCTAAGTTAGGGAGGATGTGTCCTACTATCCAATCATCCATCTACTCAAAGCATCATCCACATGCAACCATTGTCCTTAAAAGATTTCTAGTGCTGTATGAACATATGCAGAAAGTGTGTGTATATGTACTTATCTAATGCAAAAGATCAGGCGGTTACTGATTCAGTAAACCTCCTTAATGCCCAACATGTATGCAAATTCCTAACATAATTTATGATCTCTACATGAGTGCACAAACATTCATTCATATGCAACATCCAAGTGATAGCATAACAAGTTCCATCCATGTACAAGTATAAGCACTCATGCATATGCAACATGAAAATGTGACTGAGCTGATCTAGTGCCTAATGTGTGTCATGCATCCACTAGCAATCACTTGCAAACACTTGCAACCATTTGCAAACATCAACCATAACATGTTTCAATCACATGTTTACATCCATATGGTTCTACCTAAGGTTCTCAAGATAAGATCGAGAAGATAACAAGACAAATGTAGGTAGTAAAAACATGATACGAAAAGGTTTTCAAGTTTATAGGAAAAAGAGATCGAGAATGTACCCTCAAAAAGAAATGGGTAAAGCACGCGTATCTTCTCTTCGGTTTCCCAAGTTGCGTCCTCTTGGGCTTCACTCCACTGAACTTTAACTAGCTTGACTTCTCGATTTCTTAGCTTCTTGATCTCCGTTCCTAAGATACGAATCGGAACTCGCCTCAATGTTGCTTCTTTTTCCACTTCTACGCCTTCAAGGATGCTTGGCTCAACCACTTCGGTTGATTCATGTAAGAACTTTCGGAGATGCGAGACATGAAAGACATTGTGTACTCCGGCCAGCCTCTCGGGTAATTCTACCTTATAGGCCATCCGCCCAACCCTCTCAGTGATAGGGAACGGTCCTACGAACCTTGGTGCTAGCTTTCCAACCGCTCCAAAACGAACTACATTGCGTAAAGGAGAAACTTTTATAAAGACCATATCTCCAACTTCGAACTCTAGGTCTTTCCTTCTCTTGTCCGCATAAGATTTATGTCTATCTTGGGCCATTTTCATCCGTCTTCGTATCAACTCAACCTTCTCAGAAGTGTCCCTTATCATGTAGGGCCCAAGTATAAGCCTGTCTGTCGTCTCCCACCAACAAGTTGGCGACCTGCGCGGTCTTCCATACAGGGCTTCGAACGGTGTCATTCCGATGCTAGCTTGGTAACTATTATTATATGCAAACTCCACGAGTGGAAGATGGTCTTCCCAAGTACCACCAAAGTCAAGAATGCACAGTCTCAAAAGATCCTCTAGTACCCTATTTGCCCTTTCGGTTTGTCCATCCGTCTATGGGTGATAGGCCGTGCTTAAGCTAAGTCGTGTACCCATTGCTTCTTGCAGACTATTCCAAAACTGGCTAGTGAAAATTGGGTCACGATCACTAACTATACTAGAAGGAACCCCGTGCAACTGTACTACCTCTCGAAGGTAAATAGACGCTAGCCATGATGCGATCCTCTTGCTTTTTACCAGAATGAAGTGAGCACTTTTCGTGAGTCTATCAACTATGACCCATATGCTAGTATTTCCCTTCCTTGACCTAGGCAGTCCATCCACGAAATCCATCGAGATACTCTCCCATTTCCATTGCGGAACCTCCAAATGATGTAATAGCCCACTGGGCTTCTTCGACTCGGCCTTTACTTGTTGGCACACCATGCACTTTGAAACGAACTCTGCCACGTCCTTTTTCATTCCAGTCCAAAATAAAATGCGTTTCATATCTCTGTACATCTTATCCCCTCTGGGATGTATGGTCATCTTCGAGTGATGCGCCTCTTCGAGAACTTTCCTTACTAAGTCTCCCACTTGTAGGACACATAGCCTTCCATCACGCCTTAGCCATCCCTTGTCATCTGTGGCACACCTACCGAGATGACTTGACGTCTCACCACTAATCAGCCTGTCCATGATTTCGACTATCTGTGGGTCTTCCTTCTGTGAAGTCCCTACTTGATCTAGAAGTGTAGGTCTTAACTCAAGAGATGCTAATGTAACAGTCAATGACTCAACAACAGGTGTAAAATCAAATGTTGCTATAAACTCTAGACTTTTCCTTTCAATAAACAAGGGGCTCAAATTCAAGCTTTTCCTACTTAGCGCATCTGCCACCACGTTACCCTTGCCAGGGGTATAAGCTATATCGAAGTCATATGATGCCAAGAATTCCATCAACCGCTGTTGTCTCAGATTCAAATCTTTCTGCGAGAAGAGGTACGTAAGCGATTTGTGGTCGGTATACAGCTCGAACCTCTCCCCAAGAAGATAATGGCGCCAAGATTTAAGTGCAAAAACGATCGCCGCCAACTCCAAGTCATGTGTGGGATAGTTCTTCTCATGAACTTTAAGTTGTCTACCCCCATAGCATATCACTTTCCCTTCTTGCATTAGGACTGCGCCTAATCCCGTGCCACATGCATCTGTGTACACGGTAAACATCTTACCTCCATCGGGTAATGCCAAAACTGGAGCTGTGGTGAGGGCTCTCTTAAGTCTCTGAAAAGCAATCTCACATTCTATGTCCCATGCAAACGCTAGGTTTTTCTTCGTTAACCTAGTAAGAGGGGCTGAAATCTTAGCGAAGTCCTTAATGAACTTCCTATAGTAGCCTGCCAAACCGAGAAAGCTTCTCACCTCCGTTGCATTCTTAGGAATTTTCCAGTCTTGCACCGCAACTACCTTTGCGGGGTCCACGGCTATGCCTTGCTTAGAAACTACATGTCCAAGAAACCAAACTTCCTTCCTCCAAAAATGGCATTTGGAGAACTTAGCCTTTAACTGGTGTGCTCTAAGCATATCCATGACTTCCTTGAGATGTCTAGCATGCTCTTCTTCATCCTTTGAGAAGATCAAAATATCGTCTACGAAAACCACTACAAACTTGTTAAGGACCTCACGAAACACCCTACTCATCAAATCCACAAAGTACGCGGGTGCATTCGTTAATCCAAACGGCATGACGAGCCATTCGAAGAACCCATCTGGAGTCCTAAACGCAGTTTTGTCAATGCTATCCTCAGCCACTCTAAGCTGATGGAATCCTGTGGCTAGATCGAGTTGAGAGAAAACAGATGCTCCTACAAGCTGGTCAAACAGATCATCGACTCTTGGTAGTGGGTGCCTATTTTTCTTAGTTAGCTTGTTTAACTCACGATAATCTACGCATAGACGAAGCGAACCATCTGCCTTAGTAGCGAATACCACCGGAGCACCCCATTCAGAAATGTTTCGTCTTATGAAATTTTTCTCAAGCAACTCCTTAACTTGTTTACTGAGCTCTCTTCTTTCTCGCGGGGCCATGTGCCTAACGGGCAATGAAACTGGCTTGGCATTATCAACAAGATAAATTCGGAAGTCTATCTCGCGTTTAGGAGGTAACCCCCTCACCTCATCAAAGACATCTGGATATTCTCGGACCACTCTTACAGATTGCAAATTGTCGATGGACGAGTCAAGAGATTCAAGATAACACAACATGACCGGACCCTTAGGGTTACAAGAAATTTCAAGGGTATTACCAAGGCGAGTCATGAGCCTCACTACCCTTCGTTCACAATCAAGAATGGCTCCATAATTGGACAGCCAATCCATACCTAGGATCAAACCGTATCCCATAAATCCGAGAACATAAGCATTACACGCGAATTCTACGCTTAAGATAGAGATCCTCAAATCCACACATATCATAGATAAATGAGCTGAGCCCCCAATTGGATTTGAAACACTAACGGGATCCTCAACTAGACTAGTACTTAGGTGCAAATTTTCAACAATATTAGAAGAAATAAAAGTATGCGATGCGCCAGAGTTAAATAAGGTTCGAACAGGAAAGTCAGAAATGTAAACAAGGCTTTCTACAGAAATATTACTACCTCGGTCAAGAGCTGGAGTGGTGTTGAGAGCATGCAACTGCCCTCCAGAAGGTCCTGCTCGCTGGGTCTGCCCTTGCCCATGTCCTTGCTTCTTAGGGCAATCCTTGCTGATGTATCCAGTATCTCCACAATGAAAGCATTCATCGAACTTTCTCTTCTTCTTTCTACAGTCTTTAGCTAGATGTCCCCTAATACCACAAAAGTTACACTTCCTTGTCTCACGTGCCTTGTTATTATTGTTGTTGTTGCCCTTGTTATTCTTGTTATTCTTGTTGCCTCCCTTCTTGAAGTCAACTTTCTTATTCTGAGTCTCATTAGGCTTAACCTCCTTCTTGCTATTCTTGTCTTCCTCATGAAGTAGAGCCATATCCACAAAGCTTTCAAAGGTCGCCCCCATGGGTATATGAGTTATGGCCAAACTGTGTAGTGGCTCGTTCAATCCTCGAGCAAAGCGTACAGCCTTTTTCTGGGCCGTGTTAACCAAGTCCAAACCGAACCGAGCAAGCTGATTAAACTTATTCACGTACTCCCTAACAGACATGTCCCCTTGCTTGAGTGCTAGGAACCTCTCCATCTGAAGGTTCTCTTCTGCTGACGATAAGAATTTAAGCCCAAACCTTTCTCTAAAGTCTGCCCAAGTCTCAACTGGCCTGGTAGCGTTGGTGACTTCCCACCAAAATGCAGCTTCCTCTTTCAACAACCATGCTGCCAACTGAACTTTCCTATGGTCCTCCACATCAAAGATAATGAACAAGTCTTCAGTCTCCTTTAACCAGTTTTGTGCCTCAACAAAGGTTTCAGTTCCAACGAAGTTCTTACCGCCCATTGCTTTAAAGTCTTTGCATATTTTGGCAAAGGCGGTACCAGGAGGAGGAGGAACCGCAGCCACTTAGGGAGGAGGAGGAGGAATGTCTGCCGGGCCCGCGCCGTTGGCCCTAGCTTCTAAGTACCTTCGGAACCATCCAGGTACGGGTACTCCCTCAGGAAGGTTAAGATCAGACATGCTGAAAAATGAAAAGAAAAAGATTCAAACGAGTAAACAAAGGAAAGTGCTAATGGCTTTTGGGGAACAGCCTTTTTAAACATAAAAATTTTATTGAAAAAAATGCTTCTTTATATACGGTTTTGGAAAATAGTTTTAGAAGGTTTTTAAAACTTTTGTCTCGTCTGGTAACCTTCTGCCCAGATACCAAATGTAACACCCCACCTCCGCTGGGGTCACTCACAAAGGGAATGCACTAGTTTTGGTGGAGTATTATCTAGGTAAACATACACAGAGATATCACAAGGCAGAACATAAATAAAGCAGCGGTAGAAATTAAAAACTAAATTTCATTACTTTGAAGAAAAGAGTCAAAACCTCATATATCCAAGGTACAAATTATTCCATTACATCAAGTTATAAATAAAGAAGCATTAACTTAAGATAACAAAAGTAAATTATTCCCCATAAGTAGCAGAAGTGCAGCCATAGCATAGCTCAAGACCAAACCGTACATGAGCTTACAGAAAGCAAGCTAAATCCAAGCTAAGAGCTAGTGGTTCCTCCCTGAGAACCTGGGGGGAAAACGAAAGAAAAAGAGGCGAAAGAAAAAGGGTCAGTCATAAAGACTGGTAAGTCCTAGTGACTTTCAGTATAAAAACTAGTAAAGGTAACAAGACAGGTATAAACTGAAAATAAACATAAGTATGATGATAAGTCTGGCATGATAAACTAAGATAACGAGATAACTCAAGTATAGCATCGCATGTTCACGGTTCGCTGCACCAATTGTACTAGTGTTCTAACCCATGTCAAGTATTAATCATGAAATGATCCCTTGGCCCAATATCATGAAGTGACCCGTTACGGGGTCCTACGGTACGATCTACTAATCGATCGACTCCCTACAAGTTCTAGCTCGTCAAGTGTCTGTGTCATACGTCCCTATCATGAAATGTAGTCACCTGTGCTAGGTCCACCCTAGGGTGTATCAAGCCCTAGGGTGCCAACCACCGACATGAATCAAGCACACACAGTGTAAACCTACGGGTGCCCAATGCCTGCTTTTTCAACTCCGGATTATGTGCATGACCATAGTCCGCCTGAACCTACAATGGTGCACCTACTCAGCCGTCGTTCTGGTCGCTTACAATCAGCCCAGTAATCGTGCCCCACCCTGCCTAGTCCCAGGGTATCGTGATACATCTAAGTGGGTTACTGCTGAAAAGGACCGCGTAACTTGGGTTTCTAATGGGTTAAGTGTTGTCATTCAAATTCGTGACTTAACCCTATCCAAATCATGTATCAAGTTGGTTAAGTGTGTTCAAGCGGTTCATGACTTAACCCTATCAAATCATCGTGTCAAATTGGTTAAGTATATTCAAGTGGTTCATGACTTAACCCTATCATGTGGCATTAATTCATTAATGCACCCCAACCTCTCACATTAGAGTAATTGTTGTGGTCACTGGATTTGCCGGGCGGTTCCGGGCAGATTTACACCACAACATAGTCTAACCTCAAGTTTTACGTGCGATATGACCAACTACCCACATTGGATCCTATTGTTTGAAGTCACTGGATTCGCCGGGCGGTTCCGGGCAGATTTACACTGCAAACTTAACCCAACCTCGAGTTGGCTATTTTCAAGTTTATCTAAGTGTCATGTCCATGTTCAAGTTTTCATGTCAAAATTCATGTCGAGTTTCATGTCAGGTTTCATGTAAATTTCATGTCAAGTTCTTGTCCATATACAGGTTCAAGTTATAATAACGTTCATGTTCAAGTTCAAAGCCAATTCATGTTTTACCTAATCTACCCAAATTGTATTCCCATCGCACGTAACCTCTAATCGATACAAATAAATCTAATTAGGGAATAACATAAAAAGGGACGGGTATAAGGTGGCAAAAGTGATTACTAGCATAGCATGGTATAACTTGAGATAAATGATTACAACATTACTGACATATGGAATACCGGCCCCAAACATTAAGATTCCAAATCTAGCAAAATAAGGTACTAGTCAAGATAACAGTTGACATAAGGTGATAGTCATGGTAACGGTTGACATAAGGTGATAGTCATAAACTTGTGACTAATAGCAGATTCAACATTGCAGGCATGATAATATGAGGGGGTTTTCTTTTTGATTTACAACATGAATAGGCCCCAAATCAATGTCATAGTAATATACCCAAAAGTCAAGATCCAAGATGAACAAGAATGGATGTAAAACAGTCATCATTCACAGGTCCAATTTCAATTTACAACATATTCATATTACATTTACAGTTTAAATCTAAAAGTAACTGGGGCTTATAGATCGTGGTTCGAGAATTAGAAAAAGAAAGTCGATGTTGAATCTTTATATGCTTAGTCGAGTCCTAACAGAAATCCCCAAATCAGCAATTCTCTTAATGTAGTTTCGACGTAGAAGAAGTAGTCCCTTTCTCTAACTTTTCAACCAGAATTAGAGCAGCATAAGGTCAGAGAGAATTTTGTGTAGAGAGACTAGTGTTAGGGGCTGTTTATATAGGGTCAGGCCAACGAATGTAGACATAAATGAGGCCAGAAACATCAAAACGAACTCAGACTCAAAAATGGGTTCTGTCACCAGGTCGACCCCCAGGTCGACTCTATGGTCGAACTGGTCCTGGGCAGGTCGACTACATGGTCGACCCCCAGGTCGACCTGGTCCTGGGTGGGAAATTTCCCGCCCAGTCCATTCTGGGTTTGAATTCGAAATTTGAATTCGAATTCTGAGCTGTTTTGAACTTGAAAATTTCTGAAAACTTCGAAGGGTCATAACTTGGTCATACGGATTTTCGAAAACTTGGACTCGTTTCCATGCAGAATTTCGAGACGAACGCAATGGCGTAATCCGTTACCCTTGATTCTTATTTTAAAAATTAATTCTGCCCTGATTTATGGTTATTACACGTTATTAAAATACGGGTTGTTACACCAGACTCTGAGCGGTTCTAATCGATCTAACAGGTATGAAATGGGCGGTCTTCATGAAACGATCTATGATCACCCAAATACTTTCGTTTCCTCTCCGCGTTCTGGGCAAACCATCTATGAAATCCATAGAAATTTGTTCCCACTTCCAACCTGAATTTCCAACGGTTGCAACAATCCGACGAGTTTCTATTGATCGCTTTTGACTTGTTGACAGGTGGAACACCGGCTAACATATATCGAGATATCTCTTTTCATCGCCTTCCACTAGAATGTTCGCTTGAGGTCATTATACATTTTACTAACCCCTGGATGGATACTTAGCTTCGACTTGTGACACTTGTCCAATACTTCTCTTTTGAGCTCAAGAAGGCTGAGAACACAAACTTTTCCTTTCAATCTCAGAACTCCTGCGCCATCCATTTGGAAACTGGAGACTTCGCCCCTTTGAATTCTTTTGATCATCTCTTTAACAAAACTATCGTCTTTCTGAAGCATAGATATTTTATCAATCAACGATGGTGTAATGATAAGATTGGCGATGATCACATTCTTTCTACTGAGCGCATCAGCCACAACATTGGCTTTCCCCGGAGTATACAAAATATCAAGCGAGAAATTCTAGCCAACGCTGCTGCCCTAACTTAGATCTTTCTGGGTGAATAAATACTTCAATGACTAATGATCGGTATATGATTCGAACTTCTCACCCAATAGATAATGCCTCCAGATTTTCATAGGAAACACGATGGCTAACAATTCAAGATCATGAATTGCATAATTTCTTCTCATGTGGCCTCAATTGACGGCTAGCATAAGCGACTACTTGGCCTCTTTGCATTAATACAGCACCAAGACCTTCTTTAGAAGCATCTGCCCAGACTTTCAAGTCTTGATTGCCATCGATGATTGTTAATACTGGAGCAGTTGTCAATCTTAACTTCCAGTCTTGGAAAGCTGTCTCACATTCTGGAGTCCAATTGAACCTTGAATGTTTCTTAGTAAGCTTTGCTAAGGAACTGGATATCTTCGAAAAATCCTTAACGAACTTCCGATAATAACTAGCCAATCCAAGAAATCTTCGGACTTCTGTAGGTGTAGTTGGTTGTTTCCAATTCTGAATAGCGGTGATTTTACTAGGATCCACAGAAATTCCTTCCTTTGTCACGACATGACCAAAGAACTTTACTTCTTCTTGCCAGAATATACATTTGGAAAATTTGGCCTTTAAAACATTCTTTCTGAGAATTTCTAACACTTGTTCCAAATGTTTTGCATGCTCGCTCTCTGACTTAGAGAAGATTAATATGTCATCAATGAAAACCAGTACGAATTTATTCAATACTTCTCTAAATACCCGGTTCATTAGATCGACAAAATACGCTGCAGCGTTACATAAGCTGAACGACATTACTAACCACTCGTAGAATAAATTTGGACCTCTGAATGTTGTCAAAGGAACACACACTTCGGCAATACGAAGCTGATGGAAACCTGTAGCTAGGTCCATTCGTGAAAATACTTGTGCGCCATTCAGACGATCCAACAAATCATCTATTCGCAGCAATGGATATTTATTCTTTAATGTCTGCTTTTACAAGTCACGATAATCCACACATAGTCTGAGAGTACCGTCTGACTTTGGGACAAACACCACTGCTGCTCCCCAATAAGAGAAACTTGGTCTGATTAGACCCTTCCATACAAGCTGTCGAGTTTGATTGTCTAACTCTTCTTTTTCCTTCATGGTCATTCTTCGAATAGCATGAACTACTGGCCTTGCATTCGGAATTAAAGAGATTTTGAAATCAATTTCACTTTGCGGAGGCAAGCTAACAACTTCTTCAAACACATCCACATAATTCTTGACGACAGGAATATTTTCAATGTCGACCGAAATACTCTCCGTAACGACAGGAACAGGTTCTAATTGAGCACGAGAAACATCCAGAGCTACCCAAAAGTCTTTCCTATCCGAATTCGTACCTTCACATGGAATGGTTATATACTCCCCGAACTTTGTTTTTTCCTTAACAACTCTCTCGGTGCATTTAACCTCAACTTCATATTTGGTTAACCAATCCAATCCTAAAATAAGATAGAATTCGGTAAAATTCATGACGATCGAGATGGTAGGGAACCGATAACGGGAAAAAGAGACAGGCACCCCACAAATCCAACTAAGATCGAGGGAATCCCCAACCGGATTATGGACAGTCATGGGTTCTTTGAGCTTTTTCAGTTTCAAATCCAGTTTCTTAACCGCATTACTTGCAATAAAGCTTCGTGACGCGCCTGTATCAAACAGTACTTTAACTGGAATATATTTGACAGTAAGCATTCCTTATAAAATATTCGGCCTTCCCTGACTAGCTGAGGGTCCGGGATTTTCTGCCATTTCATTTACATGTACCATTCCATATTTCTTAAATAGCTGGCAATCCTTTGTAAGATGACCAGTCTGGTGGCATTGACTGCATTTTCTATTCTCTTGAAACTTGTTAATGGATTTTGACCCAACATTTCTTTCTTTCTTCGAGGATATGCAATTCCCTTGAAAATGCCCTGGCTTCTTGCAGTTATTGCATATTGCAGTCGTTACTGGTTCTTTCTCAGACTTAAACCTTTTCCTGTTGACTCTAGGCTTCTTTCTAACCCCAGACATCGTACTTATCTCAGGCTGCATACTTGCCTCTGGCTGTGTACTTGTCTCCGGGCTATCAGTTTCAAATTTCCTTTTGTTGCTAGAACTACATTCCTCTTCGTCGCCAAAAATACCTTGCTTATCCAGATCTTAATACTGGTAAGCCATGTATATCATTTCAGAAAAAGGAAGTTGCACATGTGCAGTTACACTACTTTGGTACTTTCTTCAGAGCTCGTTAATAAACCTCAGATTCTTCCTCTCAGGATTTTGAATTAGATGCGAGGCAAAACGAGAAAGTTCGTTGAATTTCTTATGATATTCCGGAATAGTCATATCTCCTTGAATCAGATAGTATAATTCATCACTTAACTGCTCAGTTGCTTCTGGAGGAATAAATCTTTCATTGAAAATTTCTTTAAATCTATCCCAGGTAATATTACCTTCTGGATTATCATTAATAACTGTATCCCACCAGATTAAAGCTTCGTCTTTGAGTGCCCACGATGCCAGTAATCTTTTCTGATCATCCCTCAGCTTTGAACCTTCAAAAATTTTCTCAGCAGAGTGCATCCATGCTTGTGTTTGGATGATGGATTCATTGCCCGAGAATGGTACTTCACCCAGATTTCGATTCTTCTTTAATAGAGCTTCAATATCTGGTTCTGACCTACCTCTTCTACTTTTGCCACTCATTTTCTATGTCTGCAAATGGCAGACAAAGTGTTAGGCTAACAGAAAAGGTACTTTAAAGCATAGAGACATATACTTGAATGTAAATGCGTCTATTGGGGTGTATTTCAATCCGCTACACTCATTCTAGGATATTACTGATCCTATCTAAAATGAGTTATTCGTCATAGAATACTACTGATTCTATTTCTAACGAGTTCGTTAATATATTATATTCCAGAACTAAGCTTAACCAAAGCTCTGATACCACGTGTGACAACCCCAAACCCCCGTTCCACGTTGGCAAGGGTAATCTTTGGAATATAACACATAAATAAATAACAGCAGAACAGAAATATATAAATACACCAAATAATGTACAATAAATACACTGGATAAACATAATCATCAGAGTTACACAGTATACAGGATCATACTTAGTACAAAATACAGTTCAGCTTTACATAAAATGTCTGCAGCGGAATCAAAACATAGTATGTACAACAGGAACTGAACAACATAAAAAGAAAGAAGTGATAGAATCCATCTTCAGCTCCATAGTTATTCAGAAAAAGCCTGCTAAAACCTGAATACAAGGCTGCCCTGTAGAAAATAGGGCACCCGAGTTTGCAAGTGAAACAAACTACGAGTCAGTCATGGGACTGGTATGAGAAATCTACTTAACTTATTTTAATAATAAGGCCAATCACAGGACCATGCCGCTAACGCAGAACGGGTTTACTCCATTGGATTGCCAGTGCTTAAAACAAGTAAATCATTTAAACATCGTAATGCTTTTTTACAAAAATGAAGCCATTATAAGACTCAGTTCCCATCACATAATGCAACGCAAACCGGAGGATAGAGTTTTACCTTATAATGGAAAAGATATGTTTGATACGAATAAACAAAAGCATTTGATATTATTACTAGTGTTTATATGTTTCAAAAACAAATTCAATCATAAGTATCAATCATAGACGGCATAAGTGCCCCATACCACTATGCCGCCATATATAGGGTTACAATCAAAACCGCACGATGTCGTATTTGGAAATTGGATTTCCGTCATGAACCAAGGCAAGGGATCGTCCTTACCGCTTCGAGACGCTCTAGCCCGTGTCTCAAGATCAGAATGCATCGACCCTTGGATCGTCAGGGTCGGTCCACACAGAGTGGACTAAAATGCTTGAACACTGCGTTTCCCCGCCCTATGGGGCGTAAACTGGTCATATCCCGACCAAAACATCGGCCCCGTAACGACCGATATAACCGAGACGTCTCGCTATCCATCATCCACATAAGTAAAATGTCTGGACGTGTAAAACCCAAAACACCACTCCTAGCTAGAAGGAAACGCATGTCCTCCCTGAAGTCCTCTCCTGTTTCTGGTTCATACCGGGGTGTGAGGCCCACGAATCAACGCTATACACAAAGCTATGCTATTTAAAGCCGTGCTTTGATCATCAACCACAAGGCTCTTCTTTTCAACAAAAGCCTTAATCACTGCATCTCAGCATGCCACACAGGCAATTCACGCCATGCAACTGACGTATATCAATCACACAGAATGAAATCCGATGTCGGACACACAATCCATTTACAAGTCCGTTCTGGGTTTGAACGAAACCGGAGGCACCTTATTCCTCATCCCATATGTCCAATACCGGAGAGAGGTCCTCGCTCATCCGGTCGATCTCCAAGTACGTCTGGACGACCACCACTTATTACCTTGTCTTGGGATGCCTCCCCATCAGGACATCAGCAATCATCCAAACGATATGAAGAACTCCAGTCTTCAACCATCGTCTTCATCGTCGATTTCTAATCGTCGATCAATTATTTGAAATGAGATTTAACTTGGCCTTTTCAATTAATTCACGTATATTTAGAATTCAAATCAATTCATTTCCATGGTAACATTACTTGACATCCATAATTCAGTTCATTATTGTAATTCTCCTGTCAAACACATTCAACCATCAAATATCCAATAAACCAGGTAAATTTAGTTTATTTCCATTCCATATCGTTCATAATATTTTATAACGATTTATCGCTATTTTTATTTATTTAAAAGTAGCCCATTTATTTAAAACGACGCTTCAGGCCATAACGCGGCCATGGCGCTGTTTTTCTTCAGATTTGATTTGCACATATCTGAAAATCTAACCATTGGATCTTTACAAATTTTACATCATTGGAAAGATCTTTTCAAAGCGGACCCAACGGTTCCTGTTTTGGGAAAATCCGACGGTCGGATCTCCCGTTATAATCGTTTAAAGTTACGATTTCAAAATACGAACTGCAGCATCGCTATTCGATTTAATTTAATTATATTATATATATATATATAAATGTAATCCATTCTGGCGCTGTTTTCATTCAGATTTGAATTAAACATTTCACACAATCTAACCATTGGATCTTCACAAATTTGATATCGTTGGAAAGATATTTTCAAAGTGAACCCAATGGTTCCAGTTTCGGGGAAATCCGATGGCCGGATTTCTCGGCATAATCGTTTAACATCACGATTCCAAAACACGAACTGCAGCTTCTTTATTCGATTTATTTTAATTATATATATATAATCCGTTCTTCGATTTTCAAACCATTTTCATTTCATATATTTGATAAAAATAATATTTTTTTAACCCAACAAATATTTATTTCAACACATGACTATATTTAGCCCTTTATATATATAATAAAATTGTGATTTTTGTTGTCAAAACAATTTATTTCAAACATGATTATTCTTAGCGATTCATATATATTATAAAAATGTGATTTTTATTGTTTAAACAATTTATTTCAAACATGATTATTTTTAGCGATTCATATATATTATAAAAATGTGATTTTTATTGTTTGAACAATTTATTCGTTATATGAATATTTTTCCAACACATGAATATATTTCAACACATGAATATAAATCAAACACATGAATATTTCAGAAAATTTCGGCAGCACAACGGCAGGGTAGTTAAAACCGGCACCGTCTCGGGTATGGCTCCTCGCTCTACCTTAAAGCCTCGCAGCTTTTGACAAGGGGATTTCAATATCTAGTTCGTATGCAGACGAATTTTCCCACAAACTAATCCTATTTGTTTTCAACCACAAACAACCATAATCAAATCAACCATTTGTAATATTCACCAAATTTCACGTCAACAAAAATCCAAACAATCACAACCTATATATATCGTCCATGGTCTGTGGACGAGGGGTATATGTATATATATACGTATATAAATATATTTCAATTTCATTTCAATGTCATTTCAATTCACATATGATTTTTACAACATATATATAACTTATACATCGCACATATAATTTATACAACGCTTATGCATGAGGTGTACAACAATTATATAACTTATACATCGATTATATAATTTATACATCGCTATTCCATATCGTTTTGAATTTAGAAATCTCACATTGGGTTCCACTCCCCCAAAAATTGTAGGAAGCTTCAAAAATTCTCCGGTCTCTTCTAGAATGTAGAAGACGTCCACATGAGTCCAATGTCTCTTGTTTCACTGGATTTCGACAACATAGCAAAAAGATATAATTTTTATAAGTTAATCATATTTCTCGACGGTTTTATGGTGTTAAAATCAGTTTAAATTAATAAACCCGTTACCTTTCACGATGGGTTCCGAACTAGGGTTCGGATTTACACTCCAACTGTTGCACGAGGCCTCGATCGGTTGGTGCTACGACAAGGAGAGAGGATGGGTGCTCAGATCGCCGGAGGTGCAGTCGGACCCGGTGGCGAATCCAGGCGGCTGCTGGTCTTCAAAGGTCGAGACTTCCACAAGGTGATTCGGCCAAAATACGAGACGAGAAACAATGAGATAGGTATGGATTTGAAGAGAAGGAGAAGCTCTACAAAATCATCAACATCAGCCTTGAATTTTATTGAGAAGATTATGAGTTATGGAGGAGAGAAGGCGGCACTTCTTTTCCATCGTCGGTTGCGAGGTATCGGGGAAGAAAAGCGGGGAGAGAGAAAGTGATGGTGAAATATGATTGACCAATAATATATTTAATTATTTATTTCCAAAAATAACCCCTTTCTCCTTACGAACTCCAATTCAAACCCAACGACTGTCATCTCTAGCTAAATACCCTCATTCCGAACACAATGGAATATGTTTTGTAGGCCCATTCGATTGTTTCAGTCAGTTATTCTTTAAATTAAAATATAAAACATTCAAATATGGATTTGAACGTACATTTCAATTTGCTGGGGCCATATACTGATCCCAAAAATTTCAGAAAAATTAATCTAGCTATGTTTGGACGATACGGTCCCAACAAAACTAGTTTCGTCAAATTTGGAGACCGTTTGAAAAATGGCCATTTTCTGGTCGATCCAAATTGACTAAAATTAACCAAACACGTTTTCTTTTGCCACGCTCACATATTAACTCCAAAAATTATGGAATTTGGAATCTAGCAATAATTTGACATTCCGGATCCAACAAAAGTGGTTTCGTCGAAAATGGAGGCCGTTTGCAAAATGTCTATTTTCACGGGCTATATTAATTCCATAGCGACCTTTCTAAAAATTCATTTAGCCATAATTTTTGATTCCCGCTATGAAATTTCGATTTTTCAAATTCGTTAGAAAGATATTCTCAAACAGATTTAAATATTTTTGGTTTCACTAAAATCCATTTTATTTTGCATCTTGGACAGTCTGTCAAAGTTCGAATTCAAATTTTCAAACTGCCACGACATTTCAGGCCTTGTTTTATAATTAAAATAAATATATTCGCCATAACTTTGATCCAAACAAATTTTTGGTCGTTATTATTTAAAATAATTTATTTTAAATATTCAAAATCCACTAAAATAGCCAAATTAAAAATTTTAAATTGGTTCTGATTTTCCGGGTTGTTACACAAAACTTCAAGTAGTTTTCATACAACAAACCTATGTAATTATCGTCAATTTTGTTCATTTGCTCAACAAAATCAAATTTACAATTATTTACATGAGAATTTTCAATTTGAAATTGTTGAGAACAAAAGCTTTCAGTAGCACCACAATTGAAATTATTCCCATTGCCAAATCATTTGAAAATTCATTCATATTTCCATTTTGAATTTGAGATTCATTTCGAAGTTCGAAATTGAATTGGCAAGAGGTATAATCAAAATCATTTGAATTTGGTATTGAATTTGAATTTTGATTATTTTGAAAACTTTGACTTGAATTATTGCACAAGTTTGAAATATACAATTCATTCATTCTTTGAATTTCAAGTAAAGATTCAATACTTCTTCCAAAGTTGAGGGTTGATCGTTGTTTTGAGAATTTTGTGGTGCAAAATCAGGATTATTTCAAAAAATTTGAAAAGTTGGTAGTGTAAAATCCAAATTGTTTGTACAATAGTTATTATTAAAATATCCATATGAATTTGGTGTAAAATTATATGGATTATATTGATATTCACGACTAACGTAAAATCCATGGAAATAAGGAAATTGAGACATTTTTCAGAAGATGGTCTTTTTTTGAGTTTTTTTATAAGAGAAAAGGAAATAAATATTCACAAAAGGGAAAGGATTTATTTTTTGTAGATTTTAGATTTATACATATATATATATATATATATGTATATATATATATGTATGCAAGAACCTAATGCAACTATATGAATGAAAATTACTAATTTACAATTTTCTAAAATTATATAATGACGGTTAGATTAATTTCAACAGAAGATTTCTCAACCAGTTAACGGACTGGAGTTATCAGTGCACCAGGAATCACTCTAGCAATGCAGCCGAAGGTTTAAGTACCTTCAAAGGAACAACTGCTATAATATACCGTAATATTTATAAACGGTTATTACTCTGTCGTAGACCAGACACCGAGAAATAATTCGTTAGAAATAAACCAATTTGTCAAAATATAATGACGTCCTTAGAAAAAAAAATGAATGCAAAACAGAAATTAAACGTGAATTACAATGCAACTAAGAATGACTTTTTGTTTTGTTTTTGGATTTATTTATGCAAATGCAAGCAAATAATAATGCAATATAAATTTAAAAAAGGTTAGAACACAATACCAGAGCATGCAAATTATTAGTATTTTTTTAAAAGCAAGCGAAGCGGAATGGTTTTAGCAATGCAAGCAATTTTCTTCCACTAAATTCTGCAAACCTGAAAAGAAATGGAAAAGAACACAATACACCTTTTTTTATTTTAGAACAAAAGAAAAAACAAACATGATTAAAATCTGTACACAGCAAATGAAAAAACAAATGCACAAAAATTGTTACAGAAATAGTGCAAGTAAAATAAAAATGCAATGCAACTTTTCTTTTTTCCCTTTTTTAAAGATTAAGGCTAAAAATGCAACACACACAAATAACACGAAATCAAACACAGAAAAAAAAAGTGAAACAAAACACGAAATAAGTATGAACAAAAGGTTAATAGACAAAACACAAAATTAAACAAAACAAACATGCAACTCTTTTTTTGTTTTTTTTAAAGAGACACAATAAAAAAGAAAATTAACTCGAAGATTAAAATTGAAATCAATTATTAACACAAAAACAAAAGAGAAATAAATACAAAATCTATGAACAAGAAGACATTTTTTTAAAAGAGGAACAATCGAAGAAGAAAATTAATTCGAAGAATAAAACCAAAATTACATTCTTTCCCTAGCAACGGCGCCAAAAACTTTTTTGTAAATGGTTTTTATATCGAATTAGAAAACCGTCAACACAATATTGTAATAAAACCGCATGCGCACGGCATTCAATTGTTAGTACGGGGCGAATACGGGTCGATCCGCAGGGAAAGAAATAATTTCAATCTTACTCAATCAAGTTAGCACAAACTTTGGAATGTTTTACCTAACAAAAACTAGAAACTAATTTGAGGGCTAAATATGATATTAGAGAGCAACTTAGAGGTAAATCCCCTCTTGTATTTATGTAAATTAACAAACATACGATCTATGACTATATTTTTAAGACTAAGTGACACAAATGTTGCATTTATCATAAGTATAGTTTATTTATATTATTAGTTAACATAACATAAACTATCAAACTATAACACAAAAATTAAACCACTCATTGTTCTCATGGAAATGAAGCAAAGCAAAAACTATTTTAAGTATGATCTATGAACTATTAATTAGAACTATAGACCATCAAATTTTGTTCTTATTTTCATTTCAAAATCAAAAACCACTTAGCAAATATTGATGTAAATTGTGTTTATATTGAATAAGAATAGCTTATTTGCATATGCAACATTAACTATCAAACCCACTTATATAAACTTACATCAAAATCCACTAGCATGAAGCACAAATTAGAGAGATCACAAATCATACAAATGTTGAACTTACGTAAAATTAGAAAGCTTCATTACCCCTAAATTGTAGGGATTTAGCTACTCATATGTGTTATCAAATCAACATATGTAGGTTTCAACATAAATATAAACAAAACAAAAGAAAAAAAACTAATTAACAACAAAATAAAACTAAACTACTTGCATAAAATTAAACTATACTAATGCATAAAGTAAATAACAAGAATTAAATGAACAAGAAATAAAATTGCATTAAAATGAAAATTACATCATAGTAAAATGGCTAAGAAGCCATAAAAGAAAAAAGAGCTTTTCTTCTAAACTTGACTAATTTCCAGTGACTATTTACATCAACATAAAGGGGGTATTTATACATGAGTAAAACCCTAATTCAACTTTTAGCATGCTACCAAAATTGTCCATTCAAGAAGCTTCCATTTGTCTTTAGCTAATAATGATTTATTAAAATTTTATGAAGCCTTTTTTCTCCCCACTTGCCAATAAATTAGCCTTTAATTGTTTCATTAAAGACAGGGAGAGTGGGTGGGGTCCTCCACTAATCTTCTATGTGAATTAATTCCTTCTCCATTGATTGATTTCCTCTTTGTGCATGCATATCTCTCACTAAACCAGTTGTATTTGTAGCCAAATTCCTACAAAACAACATGAAAAATGAATGAGTAAATGTTATAAAAAACAAATACATGCACAAATGATCATTTTGCCTCAATATGAAGATGTATGCATGATAATTTGAGAACTTTGGGTTTTTGGTTAAAACATGTAAAAATAGCCTGATTATGTTATTTATTTAACAAAAACAAGAATAAATGTGTCAATAAATGTGCATATTTACGTGCACATTAATGACACAGACATAAATTGCATTAAAGATGTCAACTAAATCTATAGACCGCCTGATTTTCACATTAGCTTAGCGACACATAAACAACACCTTTACATATGTTCATACAAAGAATTAGAAATTATAAGGACATTGGATGCTAGTGGATGATAGTTGAGAGTAGAAGGGTGTTAGCATTCATATCATTCTTCCAATCTTGGAGATTTCAGGGATGAAATCCTTTAAGGAGAGAAGAATGTAACAACCCAAATTTTTAACAACCAGTACTTAATTAATTAAGGAATAAATTTATACAATAAAAATTAATCAGAAAAATATTGAGAATTGAACAAAATATACTTTTCCGTTGCATCTGTTATGAAATTCTTATTTACATAGGCTTTTAGTTTGCGTAAATCGGACAAGAAATGAACAAGTTATAGTCAATTAAATTTGCAATTAAATAAAAGAATTTAATTTATAAACGAAAAAATTAACGGTAAATGGGAGACCTAGCCCTTAACTGGATCGGCACATGTGTTGAATCATGTCTAAGGTGGGTCAACCCACCTTTAAGCATGCTGTGGATAATTGCTTATGTATTGCTGATGTGTAAAATACGTTGAACTTGGACAATAATCTAAATGAACCTGGACTTATTTTCTGGTTATACTCATATGCTGATTCGACATGATGTGTCTTTAACTGTTTGATTTAAAAACATAATATCCTATGGCTTATATTATCCTAACATATCTATATATAGGCTAGCAACCTCTCCATTTTTCTTACACAAACATTTCTTCATCTTCTTCTTCCTCTAAGTTATATTTTGAAATAAAATTAAGGAAATATAGAGGTGTTTTCAGGATATAGATTGGAAGGATAATTCTTCTTTTACAACTATTTTAAAGACCTTTTTCTGAATCTACAACAACTATTGTGAGTATTACTGTTATTTTCAAATTTCTTCTAAGTTAAAGTTAAATAGATATAATAGTTGTTTTAGTAATCTAAATAAAGAATTTTTGACAGTAAATATATATTGGACTGGAAAGTAACAGTGTTTATAAGTTTATTCTTATATTGTTCTTTTAATACTGTTAATTACCTATTCATTTTCAGTTATTTGTATGTATATCTTTCTTCCTTATCCCCTTTATCTGTCACTGTTTTATTTCCAGTCTTATTATGCTTATTTTATCAGTTTGTTCATATATGACTATATGAGTTTGGTTATATTTCTCCTTTTACTTTTATTTTGCGTTGAGCCTAGGCCAACGAGAGCCTAGGCCTTTTCTGTTAGAATTGCATAAAATTATGATAAATGGGAATGATATGTAATGTCAATGAAAATGAGATTTGGGCATATTGGAATATGAGAACCATTGACTGTATAAATTGGGATTATTATAAAGGAAGAACATGCAAACATGAATTGGTTGAACTTAATTATATATTACATAGACATGTATTTGACATTAATTGGTAAATATGTTAATATGACATTGTAAGGAAAACATGCAATTGAAATCAACTAGTATATATGTTTGTGTTAATTGACATTAATTAGGGAGTATGTTAATTTGAGAAACATCGTAATTTGTCATTCATGTTAATTGACATTAATTTATATTCTCATGTTAATTTAGAAAACATGTAATTTGACATTTATGCTCATTTGACGTTTGATTGGGAAAAACATGTTAATGTTAATTTATTGGGGTAAACATGTTGATTCGACATTAATATTGGAAAACATGCTAAATTGACACTAATTTTTAAACATGTTAATTAGACATTTATGTTCACTTAATGTTAATTTGGGACAAAACATGTTAATTATACATTTATGTTCATTTGATGTTAAAACATGGTAACTAGACATTTATGTTCATTTGATGTTAATTTGGTAAAACATGTTAATTAGACATTTATGTTCATTTGATGTTAATTTGGTAAAACATGTTAATTAGGCAATTATGTTCATTTGGGAAAGCATGTTATTTGACATCAATTTGTAAACATGTTAATTTGGCACAGACATTGGAAAACATGTTATTTGACATTAATTTGTAAACATGTTGGTTTAACATGAAATTAAAAAATATGTTTGATTGACATTAATCTGAAGAGTACGTTAATTTGACTTTAATACGGAAAAAACATTAATTGTACTTAATATGAAATTAAGTAATCTGTATAGGAAAACATGTTAATTGGAATTAATGATACTTAATTGGACATTAACATGTAAATGGAAAACGTGTGAAGGAGAATCAAATGTAAATTAAGTAAAACATATTACTGTAATCTATATACATCCGAGCAGGCGCCTGTATGATTTGGGAAAGGGTTGTTACACTTAATAAATGTCGTTTACAATCAAGAAATATAACATAGGGTTATATGATGCTTATTAATGAACTTAAACCTGCTAAGTTAAACATGTTTAATTAATAAGCTAAGAGGTTCCACGTCTGTTGTTAATATATCTTGGAGGGAACTCATAAAATCCTAGTTTACTTGGGGGACCAAGCCTAAGGGTGGCTTGTGTCAATTTGTTGTTGCTTGGAATCCATATCAATCAGTACCCTCATGTTATCAAATGAGTCTCGCACTAGGTAGGGACTAGGGCACGCTTTAATGATGGATGATTTTAAGAGGTTCAAAATTCTGGAGGTGGGTACGGGTGCGTTCTGACGGAGTCATGAGCATGCATGGGCCCGATGGGGGAAGATAAGAAGCTGTAACACCGACGGATAAAACTGTGTCTTTTAAGGTTGACAGGTTCGGGACTGATATCCCCGACTGCCATGACTGGACAGGCTATTCATTCTGTAGGGAGCCGATCAGTGGGTAACATTAGGATAAATACCTTCTAATTATTTGTTTCTGTCTGAATAAGTAGAAGTGCAAAACAGTCAATCTATCTGATCTGGTTATTATTTTTGTTGTTATTGTCATTGTCTTTTTATAAAAATAGTGAGTATATATTATCAGTTCATATCAGTTATTGTTCACCTTTAGACATGTACAGACACTTGCCCTTTTATGACACTAAAACCACTGTTTATATGTTTTTACTTAACTTAGTAGTCGAGCTGGTAATCACAACACTCACCAGGCTTTATGTCTGACTCATTTCCTTTCTTCCTTTCTCTTTTCTTTCCCCCAGGCTTACAAGGAGAAAGTGTATGACTTAGATTTCTTTGTTAGCCTTGTCGTAATGGATTTCTGGAAGATGGATTACTTCCTGTTCTCTTTCCAAGGTTAGGTTGTATCTTTTTGACTATATTTAAGAATAATATTATTTTACTATGATGTTGTTTCTGACTGATATTTTGAGACATGACATTTTGTAACTGTTTGGTTAAATGAAACAAAGATGGTTTTATATTTTATAAAATGAAAGTTTCTTTTTTCGTTTTAAATTTATTAGCTTATGCCTTGTGAAATCTTAGTCTATGTGATATTTTATGTCTTTATCCCTACAATGCTCCATACTTTCTTAATGAAATCCTCATACGGACGACATTAAGAAATGTAGGGTGTTACAAATATCAACTTGGAAGTACGAAGACCTCTTCCTTTCCCAAAGACCTCCCGGAGGGAACCAACGCAAAAGGAACGGGATTCTGGAAAGCACTACATGTTCCATGACATGATAGGTCATGCCACAACTGACTGCAGACATTTACGTGATCTTATCGAGGAACGGATCAAACAAGGAGAGCTGGCCAAGTATGCCAAGCAACCAACAATTCCAGCACTGGCACTACCACCTCTTGCACCCGAAGTGGAAAAGATCTAGGAATGAGCGCACACGAGATCGTCGTCAGTTGATCTGGATATGATCACCATGGATTTTTGCATCTCTTAGGAATAAGATGTCTCTGTTTGTTTTAGGATTTCCGGATGGCTATGTCGACTCACACATGCAAGGGGTTTAGTATTTAATCCTTGGGCAAGCTTTGTTCTTGACAATAAAACCATCTGACAAATAAATGGTTAAGTTAAAATACACATGCATGAGATTAATATTTAGTCTCTAGGCGTACTATGGATTCAGCAATAAACCAATCGGGTTTTGTTTAGTTTACATAATAAATTTGGAATTAATAAAATGGATTTCCATGCATGGATCATGTTTGATGAACTTAAGTTTCTTGTCAGGATATGGCAAGATTGCTAAATTATAACCTGGGCATGGATGATACGCACTTGGAATTCTAGGTATGGATTATACCTAGGGATAATCTGTCTTGTCAGGATGTGATAAGCGTAGTTCAACCATGGTGTAAGTATGGATTGTACTCAAATTGGATTCCTAAGTATGGATTATACTCGGAAAAGTCAAATTATCTAGTTAGGATTTGACAATAGAACTCAATAAAACTCGAGTATGGATTAGTGTAACAACCCGGGGAATTCGCGATCCTGGTTATCGACATAAACTCAATGTCGACCATCCAAGCATCGGAAATACCAGATAGTTAATGAAAGAGAATAGAGGGTGAGAATAGATAAGATAGAAAGTTAGAATAGAAGAAGAAGAACATACAACATCATCAGAGTAACACGAATCTCACAGCGGAACGAACAATATATAATAGATACATAACTTTGAAATAAAAGCAGCATATGTATACAGTAACATTATCAGAGTACAACACTTACAACACAGCTGAAATAACAATAGCTATATAATCCTGAAGCCTCCTGCTCCAAGCTCTCCAAGTATATCTGTAAAACCTGACTACTTGACTGCCCGTACAAATTTGGGCACCCAAGAGTTTAGGGTAAAACAAAACAAAATAAACTCCGGGTCAGTCATGGGACTGGTACGAGTAAACAATTTAAAACAGTTTGAGCAATTAAACAATATCTCATAAGACCACGCCGTATAACACAGAACGGGTTTTTCCCTTATGAGAATCCAAAACACTTAATTTAACATTCAAAATCCTTTCGAAAGAAACGATAGTCTTTATATCAAAACTCTTTTGATATTATAGTAGTGTCTATCAATCACAACTAATAATCATCTAGCAGAACGCTTTCATCTCACGTTCTACACATATAATATATAATCAAAAACCATGGGCGCTTATTGGGTAATGGATTCCAATTGGCAAGGTATGGGACTACCTTCCGACAGTGTATCTCTAGAGGGAAATACACTGGGTTCAACAAGAACATCTTGTAACCCAGGCTAAACATGACCGACCACTCATTTCGCTTGAATGTACTAAATGTATTATCACCAACGGTTGGGATCAGCAACCATTTCCCGAAAGGGACAACATCGAAATAGATTATAGAAGTAAATGGAATTTCTCTAGATCAGGTGACAATACACCCTAATTGGAAGCTAACCACTTAGCCATGCGACCTACCCGATTTTTACCATTTTCGGTTGTGAGGCTAGAGGACATAATGTGTCCTTTTCAAACCACATCTTCATTCACTTTGAATGTCACATCATCATATCACAAATTGATTTCTCCAAACATATCACGGGTAAACAGCTAAGAGAAACGAATTCCTCTGCCACCAAACGTAAATACGTTTGAAGAGATCAACTTACGCGACCTATTAAATATACTCCTTCAGACATTCTTCCATACAGGTCGTCGTGGGATTAGACAGACCGAAGGTACTATTCTATAAGCAGGACAACCCTTGCATAACTCCATCTTCAATTATCTTCATCATATTTGATCGCAACGCTAATGCCCATACAGAGTGGTTTTCAGATAATGAATCTGATCCCGATCTCTCCGTATTGACGACGGAAAAATGGTTAAGAACTTTGATAGTCAGTGATTTAACTATCAAAGAAAAACATGTGTGCAAACAACAATATTATTTCCAGATGGAAATTCTATCGATCAATCATCAATCAACATTTATTCATTTCCCCTTTTCACGTTTCCATGTATTCACCAAATCCTTATTTTCTAATTTTAGAAAATATACGTTATTAACTTTGGAAAATGTTTCCATTTCTGATTCACGCATCACTATCTTCTCACATATATCAGTCTCTAACTGTAAACTAGTAAGAGAACAACCCCCTACGTATTAACCCCGAAGGCCGAAACCAACATCAGATCAATACCTAGACATTTGTTCAACTTAACTAATCTCCAGTCAGTTTCTAATTCCTTTAACTCCATTTTAATTCCTATTTTGAACCCTATTTCCTTTATAAATATTTTATTAGCAAAATATTTACTTAAATCCTTTATTCACATTAAATGTAAATAATATTTCTTCTTTGCAATCAAAACAGTTTGATTTCGTATTTAAAACAATATCCCAAATCCAATTTCTATTTATACTTCTAATTATAGAATTATTTATATAAAATCTCATTTTATTCTTCTAACACTTATAATCCCATTTATAATTCCCTTTATATAATTCTATTTATTCTAAATAAATCCTTTTATATAATTCTATTTATTTTATATAAATCCTTTTATATAAGCCTATTCATTTTATATAAATCGTTTTATATGATTCTATTTATTTTATATAAATCCTTCATTTTCAATATTCACTTTGAAAAATTCCTTTTTACATTCTAGTATTTCATATGGCATTTAAAATACCAAATAACATGACCAGTGTCATCATAATCAATTACAGATTATATATCACATCATATATCACAATATATGAAAACAAACAATATTATAATATTGAGGAATCCAGTTGGATCACTCCAACCTGTCTCCCTGCATTCACAGATGTTAAACACTATAAATAACATCGATTTCATTTCAATATGAAATATTCTGATAAATAGAATCAATATTTGATTAAAGATTTATATATATCGTTATCTATAATTTCAACCAATAAATCAGCAATTCTACCAAACAACAATACACAACAATCGACCATCATTTATCAATACTAGATTATATTTATAAGAATATAAACTGTACAGAGTTAGTGAGATTTACTCACATTGGACGATCATCGTTAAATAACGATAACTGTCGATTGATTCTAACAGACAATTTATTTCGCTATAAATTGTAACGAACTCCAATTCACTCCCAGTCAGTTCCATTGCGTAGCCTCATTCCATACGATCCCAACAGATCTTGTTTCGCTGAAAACCGATATCGTATAATAAAGTTATTCAATTTTGAAGTTTATATACTAATTTAATTATTAAAACTAATATTTAAAAACCGGGCTTCACCTTAATACAATTCGGCCCACTACAACTCCTTCCAAGCCCACTGCCTAATCATCTTCTTCACCATTTTACCATTCGCGTTCCTGAAGCTCCTCCTTCCTATTTCCAACTTCCCCTTAATCCCTTCTCCACCGCTACTTCAAAATAATTTAACCAAAACTTTATCAAAAATCTCCTCGTCTAAACCTGTCTCTCATCAAACCCAAATTGAAGAACTCGAGTTCTTCCTTCTCCGTTCGGCACATACTCAAACCATTCACCATAGCCGCACCATTTCCTGACTCCACCTCCTTCATTCTTTCATAAAAACTCCAACGAACTATACCATTCTTCCCTTCATCAAATTCTCAATCTTCTCATACGCAGAAAGTAACACTCACACCATCCAAAGGAAACCCGACGTTCAACAGCTTCACGCGAAACCACTGTACATTGCGATTCTAATATCATCACCGAACTCCCCCAATCTTTGCCAACCCACTCCATTTAATGCTATAAACCCAAATATAAACTTGAAATCACAAATCGTTGCTCAAAAACCAGGATTTGTCGAACCCTAACCTCGCTGGAAATCTGAACTGAGCGGCATGATGTCGAGGTCAGAAAAACACATATATAAATGGAGCTATTTCGATTCTGAATTCATCCCTATGCCTTTTGTAATTTATATATTTATGTATGACTTCATTTTAATTTTCAAATATACGATTTTTCTGTTTAAAGAAAAGAATGGAGCAGCGGAATTTGTTTTGACTAGAGAATGAAGTATGACTTAGGTTTAGAAAGGGCTATTTATAGGGTAAGGTTGCTTAAGGGTTAAGCTTTGTATTTTATTTTACTATTTTATATTCAATTCATCGTTTAAAAATTTCTACGATCACATACAATATCCAAAAATCATGAAAATGGACATACAACTAGAGTTCGACATTACAGACCCAACGAAACTAGTTTTGTCGAATTCCGACACCATTTGCTCACACAGCATATTTTTAACCGTCAAAATACTGACTGTTTTTCACATTAAAAATCCGTACGGCCACACACTGACTCTAAAAATTACGGAAATTGAAATCTGGCAATAATTTAATATTCCGGATCCAACAAAATTAGTTTCGTCGAAAACGAAGGTCGTTTGCAAAACTGGTTGTTTTTAAAGCTCTAAATAAACCCATTTTAAATATTAATATATTTAAAAATAATTAAATTAAATATTTATAAATAAATATTATTGTGTATATTTTCACTAGAATATCATACAACTCCAAAATATTCCTATCTGATTTTGATAACTCGATATTTCAAATCCAGATTAAATCAGTATTCAATTTATATTAAAAATCCATTTATAATATAAATAAATCATTATAAAATTATAAAGGAACTCCATACGACTATTTTAAAATTTGATTTGGACATAACTCAAAATCTACACGACGAAATCCATATTTTTCTCTTCTATTAGAAAAATATAGTCGACTAGCTCCGAACGTTCCTTGTTTCACAGAAATCCGGCTTAGAACGGATTCTGTATATTCATTTAAAGTTCGAATCGCCAAATTGCGAACTGCCACGCCATTTCGAAGTCGATTATAATTACGAGCGTTACGGCTCGCGCATGGTCGTTGCACGCGCTTCGCGCGTGATCATGTCACGCGCTTTGCGCGTGGATTATTATTTTTAAAATATCAAAGTCAATATTTTAAATACTTCTATAGATAAGCATAATCAATGACATATTTCTTTGATTGAAAAAGGAAAAAAATTAAAGAAAAGAGAGTCTTTCCACTACGCCAATAATTGGCATAATGCAATAAATATGGAAGTGCATGAATAGATGGAAGGATTCAATTTTTACCAAGTGGGGCATGTGCTCAAAATAATTAAAAGCAGACTAAAGGAGTGGAACAGATGCAGGCATAAGCAGCTTAATGCTTATCGGAAATGCAGTAAATGCTAGAAAAGAGCATTTAAAAATAAGAAACCGTCAAGTTGCAAAATTTAAGATGATATTTTGAACTATTAATAAAGATAGGAGTGAACATGAGAATTTTAAGAAATTGACTGTTTCTAGAAATAGAGCAATTAATATTATAGGAATGTGTATGAAAATTTTAAGGAATTGACTATTTTTAGAAATAAAGAAATTAATATTACAGAAATGGGTACGAGAATTTTAAGAAATTGACTGTTTTTGGAAATAGAGCAATTAATTTTGATTCAGAAAAGAGGAAATGTAGGACATAATTTCGAATAAAGGGCATTTTCGGTAGTTTGCATGTACACCAAAAAAGTATGACACCAAACCTATTTCGATTATTAGTAAAGATAATATAAATTATATGTTCAACTAACATTTATAAATAAATTCGTTAATATAATTCAATTCTAAACTGAATCATATATTTTAAATTGTCCAGTTCACACGATACTATCAATTCATTATTTCCGACTATTTCGAAATTAAATATATTATTCTATTATTTATATTAATTAAATATTCCATCTAATTTAATTAACCAATCATTATATTCTCTAAATCACTATTTAAATAATTAAATTAATAAATTATTATATCACTGAAAATACGGGTCGTTACATTCTTTCCCCCTTAAAATAATTTCGTCCTCGAAATTGCTAAGGTAAGAAACAAACCCTATTGACTTGGTAAAAATTATTTGTTCACTTCTTTAACTCCAGTTTCAACCGAATCAACAAATTTACAACTAAAATATTAATTAATTCTTATCAACGAAAATTTTTAAAAATCCTGAAAATTTTCTAACACTCGAAATTTTCGAAAAATTTCGCCAACACCTCCTTTGTACGGGTCAATTGGTACAACTACAACTCGCCTCTCCAGGCCTTCTCCAACCCAAAAGAAAATCAAATAGCCAAGCGGCTTGCCAATTCGGCTCATAAATCTCATATCCAATAGAAATATAATCTTGTACCTTTTTGTCGGACATATCATTATATCCTTTGCATCTGTTACCAGTTCAGCATATACCTATGTCATTCCAATCAAATTCCAATTAGTTTTATCCTCGAACCCGAACATTCACTTATATCCAAATCGAATTTCATTTCAAACTCGAGTTCCATTCTCGATCCCAAACTCTTAACTTATCAACTAACTTCCATATTATTCTTTGATCAATTCCAGTTTTATTTAACTTATCTCAAGTTAAATTCTAATTTATTTACTTTTACCATCTCATCCTATTTAACTTCATAAGTTAAATTTAAATTTCCATAATTTTAAATTGTAACAACCCAGAAAATTTGAGCTAATTTAAAATATTTAATTTGGTTATTTTTAATGAATTTGGAGTAATTGAAATAATTTATTTCAATTAAATAACGACTTAGAAATAGCGCGGCAGTTTAAAATTTTGAATTTGAACTTTGACTGAACGTACATGATGCAAAATAAAACAGATTTTAGCGAAACCAAAAATATTTAAATCTGTTTTAGAATATATTTCTAATGAATTTGAAAATCGAAATTTCATAGCAGGAATCAAAAGTTATGGCCAGTTGAACATTCAAAATGGTCGCTACAGAATAAATATAGCCCTTGAAAATTGACATTTTGCAAACGACCTCCGTTTTCAATGAAACCACTTTTGTTGGATCTGGTATGTCAATTTATTGCTAGGTTTCAAATTCCATAATTTTTGGAATTAATATGTGAGCGTGGCAAAGGAAAATGTGTTTGGTTGATTTTAGTCAAATTAGATCGACCAGAAAATGGCCATTTTTCAAACGATCTCAGAATTCGATGAAATCAGTTTTGTTGGGACCGTATCGTCCCAACATAGCTAGATTTATTTTTCGGGAATTTTTGGAATCAGTATGTGGCCCCGACAAATTAAAATGTACGTTCAAAACAGAATTTGAATGTTTTATATTTTAATTTGAAGAATAACTAACTGTAACAGTCGAATGGGCCTACGATACATATTCCATTGCGTCCAGGATGAGGGCATTTAGCTAGGGGCGAAAGTTATTGGGTTTGAATCGGAGTTCGTACGGAAAAACCCCTATTTTCGAATTAATATAAATATCGACGAATAGGATTTTTTCATTCATTATTTTAATTTATAAAAAAAATCAGAAAACCCCCGATAACCCTCATTCGAACAGCTTTGGAGTTTCCTACCTTCTCTCCTCCTTAAATCCTAATTCGCTCGACAAAAATTGATGGTCGTTCATAGATTTTTGTAGATCTCCTCTCTGCCTTCAGATCCATATAAATTTAGACCTCCATCGATTGGTATTTCTCGAGTTCTGGGCCCAGGAAGGAGCGCCGCATCGGCCTCTTTTTCCGATCCACCACCGCACCGAGTTCCGCGCCACCCACCTCCACCTCCTAGCTCTAGAGCGTTGCACCACCTGATTGGCCTAACGCTGCACGGATTTCGAGAAAACCCTAGACCTAGTTTAGAACCATCGTGAAAGGTATACGTCCTTTGTTTTTGAAATAGAAAACAACACTTCAATGTGTTGCAAATCGTGATTTTCAAATAAAAATCATATCTTTTTGCTATGTTGACGAAATTCGATGAAACAGGAAACATCGAACTCGTAGCGACATCATCTACATCCTAGAAGAAGCTAGAACGTATTCCGAGCTCGCTACAAATTTCAGAAGGATTAAAATCAATGTGAGACTTCTAAATTCAATATGGAATGGAAATGCGTTGTATAAATTATATGAGCGAAGAATAAATTATATATGTGTTGTACATCTCTTGTATGAGCGTTGTATAAATTATACGAGCGATGTATAAATTATACATGCGTTGTAAAAATCATATATGTGTTGAAATGGAAATGATATATATATATATATACGTATATATATATGTATATATACTCCCCTCGTCCACAAACCATGGACGATATGAACTGATTGTGATTGGCGTGAAAATTAGTTGAAATGTGAATGGTTGGAAACAATTGTTTGTGGTTGAAAGAATTTGTTTGTGGTTGAAACAAATGGAAATTGTTGTGGAAAATTCATATGATATGAAATTGATCTTAGATCATTTAGCTAAGCCCCCTATGGAACGACGCGAGGCCTAAGGTAGTGCGAGGAGCCGTACTCGGAATGGTGCCGGTTTTTAACCCCCTACCATTATGCTGTCGAAATTTTTAGTAATATCTATGTGTTTGAATTATTTTCATGTATTGAATTATATTCATGTGTCGAATAAAGTGTTTAGATAATAAAAATCACATTTTTATTATGCGTATGAAGTATATGAAATATTCGTGTGTTGAATAACATGCAGGTGTTCAATAAATTCTTTGAAAGATAAAAATCACATTTTTATCATATATATATGGACTATATAAAATACTAGTGTTTTAAATAAATTGTTTTAACACCAAAATTAACATTTTTATCTTATGTATGAAATATATAAAATATTCGTGTTTCAAATAAATTGTTTTAACAATAAAAATATCATTTTTATTATATGTATGAACTAATTAAAATATTCATATGTTGAAAAGGATTCATGTGTTGAATAAAAGGATTGAACAATAAAATTAACATTTTATTATGAATATGAAGTGCTAAAAACATTCATGTGTCGAATAAAGTGTTTAGATAATAAAAATCACATTTTTATTATGCGTATGAAGTATATGAAATATTCGTGTGTTGAATAACATTCATGTGTTGAATAAATTTTTTGAAAGATAAAAATCACATTTTTATCATATATATGGACTATATAAAATACTAGTGTTTTAAATAAATTGTTTAACATCAAAATTAACATTTTTATCTTATGTATGAAATGTATAAAATATTCATGTTTCAAATAAATTGTTTTAACGATAAAAATATCGTTTTTTATTATATGTATGAACTAATTAAAATATTCATATGTTGAAAAGGATTCATGTGTTGAATAAAAGGATTGAACAATAAAATTAACAGTTTATTGTGAATATGAAGTGCTAAAAACATTCATGTGTGGAATAAATATTTTGAACGATAAAAACATCATTTTTACCATGTATACGACCCGCTAAAAATACACATGTGTTGAAACATATTTTTGTTCGCAAAAAATATCATTTTTATCCTATGTATGATGTGTTAAAAATAACTGTGTGTTGAAACAAGCGTTTGTTCGCTAGAAATATTATTTTTAGTTTGGTTCTGCATATATTTATACTTGTGTTGAACAGGAATATGGATTAGCTGTTGAGTAAAGGATATATTTGCGTGCCCGACAAATAGGTAAGCCTTAATGAGTTGGCCGTGCGATTTTATTATTATATAAACTCCTATGAATGCCATTGGATGCGGAGTGCTGGTTGTTCTATGTGAAATAATAAACGTTGCCATAGGATAGTAACAATTAATTTTGAACTACACTACATGGCATACTTCTTGAAGATAACATACCCTATCATATACCACATAAGTATTTGGAGCTTATGTGACGAGGTAGAAGATTTACCATACAAGAGAGAAGCTTGTATGGCAATGACTATATTTCAGGTTGAACTGAAGACTGGTATGGATTATATAAAATATAACGGTAAATTGCCAGATTAATAAAAAACCCACACGGGTCTGGAGGTGACAATAAACACGTCTCTCTAGTCATTAAGGCACAAAAACTATTTACAGGGTGACGAGAATTTATTCTCTGGAGTTATGATCTATACACACTTCCCTTTGGACACCAGAATATATCACTATAAATATGTGCATGCTTTTTAGGATTTATTGGGTGCCTAATACGGCCCAATAAATTTCCAAACCTCTCCCCGTACAAAGGAGGTTATGGCGAAATTTTCTGAAATTTAAAGGCGTTAGTGAAATATTTGAAGTGAAAAACGATATGGAAATCGTCGAATGAATTATATATATATATAAATTAAATAAACGAATCATGCAGCTGCAGTTCGTGTTTTGGAATCGTAATTTTAAACGATTATATAGAGAAATCCGACCATCGGATTTCCGCGAAACCGGAACCGTTGGGTTCGCTTTGGAAAAATCTTTCCAACGATATAAAATTTGTTAAAGTCCAACAGTTGGATGGTGTGAAATGTTTAATTCAAATGTGAATAAAAACATCGCCAGAATGAATTGTATATATATATATATTAAATAAAACGAATAACGACGCTGTAGTTCGTATTTTGAAATCGTAACTTTAAACGATTATATTGAGAGATCCGACCATCGGATTTTCCCAAAACTGGAACCGTTGGGTTTGGTTTGAAGAGATCTTTCCAACGGACTTAACTTCATTAAAATCCGACGGTTAGATTTTGAGAAATGTGTAAATCAAAATAAGAGAAAAACTGCGCCAGGACCACGTTATGGCCTGAAATGTCATTTAATTAAATGGCGCTATTTTTAAATAAATAAAAATAGTGAAATATCGTTATAAAATATTATAGGCGATATGGAATGGAAATAAACCGATTCTACTTGGTTTGCCTGATATTTGATGGTTGAATATGTTTGACATTAAAATTATATAAAAAACATAAATGTGGATGTTGAATAATTTAACCATGGACAGAATTGATTTGAATTTTAATATATGTGAATTATTTGAAAAAAGGCCGAGTAATTCTCATTTCAAATAATTGATCGATGAATAAATGTCGAAGATATGAAGACGGTGCAAGACCGGTGATCTTCACATCGTGTAGATTACTACTGATGCCTTTGAGATGGGTAGCTCCTTGACAAGGTTACAGTGGTAGTAGTCTGAACGTACTTGCTGATCATCCGGATATGCGAGGGCCTCTCTCCGGTATTGGACATACGGGATGAGGAAAAAGGTACCTCCGGTTCCGTTCAGACCCAGAACGGACTTGTAAATGGATGTGTGTCTGACATTGGATTTTGTTCTGTGTTGATTGATCTCTATTAAATATATATCTGTTTAGCGGTGGAGAATTTATTCTCTTGCTTAATGCCCTTCTCTGAGACGTACGAGCTTAGAGGTTGTATATTGATAGAAATCAGTCGCATGGAGTGAATTGTCTATGTGGCATGCAAAGATGCTAATGATCAAGGCTTTTGTTGAAAAGCAGAGTCTTGTGGTTGATGATCAAAGCACGGCTTTAATATAGCGTAGCTTTGTGTATAGCGTTGATTCGCGAGCCTCACACCTCGGTATGAGTTAAAAACAGGATAAGGACCGCAGGGAGAACACGACGTTTCTTTCTAGCTATGAGTGGTGTCAGTGTTTTACTATCCCTGGCATTGTTGATTATTATACCTTTGTGGATGTTGGAATGCGAGGCGCCTCGATTATATCGGTCTCTACGGAGCCGATGGATAGGTCCGATAGGACCGGGAAACGTGTGTTCAGGAATAACTAATCCTCAAACGTAAGGGAAAACCAGCTCAGCCGATTCCATGGGCTACCCAGAGCCTGTAGTCCTGAGGCATTTGCTAGAGTGTCTCGAAGCAGGCGAGGAGTATATCCCTTGCCTCGACTCATGACGGAATCCAAATTTCCAATACGAAATCACGGGTTTGATTGTAACTTATTTATGGTGACATGATATATGGTACCCATGCCGTCTAGGATTGATATTTATGATTGAATTTGCTTTAGAAACGTATATGCACTAGTAATAATATCAAATGATTTTGCTTTACACGTATGAAGCATATTTTAGCCATTATAAGGTAAAAATCTATCCTCCGGTTTGCGTTGCATTGTGTGATGGGACTTGAGTCTTATAACGGCTTCATTTTTATAAAAAGCATTTCGATGTTCAAAAGATTTACTTTATTTCATGCACTGGCAATCACGGGAGTAAACCCGTTCCGCGAAAGTGGCGTGGCCCTATGATTTGCCTTGTTATTGTTGTTTATCCAGTTAAATAGATTTCTCATACCAGTCCCATGACTGACTCGTAGTTTGTTTCACTTTGCAAACTCGGGTGCCCTTCTTTTCACACGGGCTGCCTAGTGACAGGTGACAGGTTATATTTTTGCACTACAACATGGAGTGCACATTTTGGCTTGTATGGCGAGGACTTGACTTCTCAGTATTTTGGCTATTTGATATTCCTCCATTAGTACCTTATGTATATTATTCCGCTTACTGCGATGTAGACAAATTTACTTCTATTATGTAACTATGATGTATATATCCCAGTGATCTTGATGTAGACTGATCATTTCCTTTTATGCACTAAGTTGTATCCTACACTGTGCTACTCTGATGTTATTACATATTATGATTCCGCTGTCATACTGAGGCAAAATTATTCTATTTTCTGTTTATTCTATTATCTGTTCTCTGCTAATGATGATTAATGTGTTAATTCCAATGATTATCCTTAATTCCGTGATATGGGGTTTTGAGATCGTCACAGGTGGTATCGGAGCTTTGGTTAATCTTAGTTCTGGAATTTAACACATTAAACACCTCATCAAAAGAGAATCAGTAGTGTTCTAAGGCGAGTAGCTCATTAGAGATAGGATTAGTAATGTCCTAGAATGAGCTAAGCAGAATAGCAAAATAACTTGATCAGTACATCGTTATCTTTCCATATATTCTTCTGCTTTTACCATATCTTTAAAAATTATCATTTCTGTGAGCTTGACTCTTTTCTTGCTTATGCAGAACTGACTTAGATGGCTACCCGAGCAACTGCAGCTAGAGGTAGAGCAGGCCGCGGGGGAATATCCCCGTTGTCCCAGAGCCTTTGGTTCAGCCACCACAACCCCCGCGACCGTTTGATTTAGACCGAGTGGGAAAGACATATAAGAATCTTGGAGGCAAACCATTCTCGGGCACCGGTACTGCAATAGAAGCCTTGGGTTGGTTGAACACATGTGAGAAGATCTTCAGGGGCATAGGTCTAGAGGATCAAAGGAAAAGCTTTATGGGTGCTTGGCCATTGCAGGACGAGGCCCAACTCTGGTGGGACGCCATCACCTTGAATGAGGAAGAGGTAGTGATGACATGGAATGAATTCAAAACACTGTTCAAAGAGAAGTTCGTTCCAGAGCAAGAGATGGAGTGCTTGCATGATGAGTTTGCCAATCTCCAACAAGGAGATAACACCGTGCAAGAATATCTCAACAGGTTTACTCAGCTATCCCGCTATGCTCCAGAGCTCATTCTGACCGTTAAGGCGAAGAATAAGAGGTTCATACATGGAATTCAGCGTAAGTACCATAATAGGGCCATGAGCCACGTTATGCTTTCATTCGCCGACATGGTGGATATGGTATGTAATATGAGAGCCTGGATTTGAGGAACATGCAAGCAGATCGCACAAAGAATCAAACGGGCAACAAGCGCAAGACTTCAGAAAGGCAGCCTGAATCAAGCAACACAGCAGCAAATGACAAGCCACAAACAAATAGGCCACCCAAGGGAAGTTGCTACAATTGCGGTCAAGCTGGCCATTACTCCAATGTATGTACCGCTCCGAAGCGGCAGAAGACCAACCACCCAGCTTGAGTCAGAACACCCGCAACCCAGTTGTGTGTTTCAACTGCCACCAGACGGGGCACATCAGAAGGAATTGTCCTTTCTTGAAGAATGCTCAGGTTGCACATGTATATGACGGGGTGAACCCGCCAGCTGCTACTCCGGGAGCAGGTAAACCCGATGTTTTGGGAGGTACTCTTACTATTAAAAATATTCTTATTTCCATACTATCTGACACGGGTGCATCACAAAATTTTATTGCAAGTAACACTGTTAAAAAGTTAAAGTTAAATCTAAAGAACCTTAAAGAATCGATAAGAGTTCACAATCCGATAGGAGGTTCCATTGTTCTCAGTTCATATTGTAAAGTGCCTACTCTTTTTCTCGATACCGATTTCCTTTCAAATTGGTTGTCCTAAATTTTTCCGAATTCGATATTATACTTGGACTGGACTGGTTAATCAAATACGAGGCCGAAGCGAAATGTGCCGAGAGGATAATTACAATTAAAACGAAGCTTGGAGACATATTTATACCGTGCCATGGCTCAGACTCAGATAGAAAAGAGTTTTGGTCTGCGCTGGAAGTTATTCCCACTTTGTTAGAAAATATTCCTGTCGTTAAACATTATGCGGATGTGTTCGAAGAAGTCGATAACCTACCTCCGCAAAGAGAAATTGAATTCAGAATTGATTTAACTCCGAATGCCAGACCCATAGTACATCCAATTCGAAGAATGACATTAAAAGAAAAAGAAGAATTGGGTGATCAAACTCGACAAATTTATGGAAAGGTCTGATCAGACCCAGGTTTTCTAATTGGGGTGCCGCTGTAGTGTTTGTTCCTTAGTCAGACGGTACTCTCCGATTGTGTGTTGATTTACGAGACCTCAACAAGCAGACGCTCAAGAACAAATATCCATCACTCCGCATCAATGATTTGTTGGATCAGTTGAATGGAGCACGAGTATTTTCCAGAATGGACCTAGGTACAGGTTTCCATCAACTGAGAATTGTCGAGGAATGTGTCCCTTTGACTGCTTTCAGAGGTCCAGACATATTTTATGAGTGGTTAGTAATGCCGTTCGGATTGTGTAACGCTCCAGCTTACTTCGTCGATTTAATGAATAGAGTTTTCAGAGAAGTCCTGAATAAATTTGTGCTGGTATTCATCGATGATATTTTAATCTAGTCCGAGTCAGAAAGTGAGCATGAAAAACATTAAGAACAAGTATTGGGGATTCTATGAAAGAACGTCTTCAAAGCTAAATTTTCTAAATGTATCTTCTGGCAAGAGGAAGTGAAGTTCCTTGGGCACTTCGTGTCAAAGAAAGGAATTTCTGTAGATCCAAGCAAAATTACAGCAATTCAAGATTGGAAGCAGCCTACTACACCCACAGAAGTCCGAAGTTTTCTGGGATTGGCTAGTTATTATCGAAAATTCGTTAAGGGTTTTTCGAAGATATCTGGTTCATTAACCAAGCTTACAAAGAAACACGAAATATTTAAATGGACTCCCGAATGTGAGGAAGCTTTCCAGGAACTGAAATTAAAATTTACAACCGCTCCAGTATTAACAATTATCGATGGCAATCAGGATTTGACGGTTTGGATGGATGCTTCGATTAGAGGTCTTGGTGCAGTGTTAATGCAAAGAGGCCAAGTAGTCGCTTATGCTAGCCGTCAATTGAAGCCGCATGAGTGGAATTATGCAACTCATGATCTTGAAATATTAGCCATCGTGTTTGCTATGAAAATATGGAGGCATTATCTACTAGGTGAGAAATTTGAATTATATACTTATCATCAATCATTGAAGTATTTATTCACCCATAAAGACTTGAATATGAGACAACAACGTTGGCTAGAATTTCTTACAGCATATGATATAGATATTTAGTATACGCTGGGAAAAGCCAGTGTGGTAGCGGATGCGCTTAGCAGAAAAACCGCGATCATTTCCAATCTTATTATTACGCCTTCATTGATTTATAAAATTTCTTCTCTTTAGAAGGATGATCACTTCATTCAGAGGATCAGAGAGAGAATTCAGAAAGGCGAGCCCTCGAGTTTTCAGGTTGATAATGAAGGGGTTCTGAGGTTAAAAGACCGAATGTGTGTTCCGAACATTTCTGAACTCCGGAGAGAAGTACTGGATGAGTGTCACAACTCTAAACTTAGTATCCATCCAGGAATGAGCAAAATGTATAATGATATCAAACGCACCTTCTGGTGGAGGTCGATGAAAAGAGACATTTCTTTATATGTTAGCAAGTGCTCTACTTGCCAACTAGTTAAAAGCGACCAACAGAAACTGGCCGGATTGTTGCAACTGTTGGAAATTCCAAATTGGAAGTAGGATAAAATTTCCATTGATTTCATAGATGGTTTGCCCCGAACAAGGAAAGGAAATGACAATATTTTGGTGATCATAGATCATTTCATGAAGACCGCCCATTTCATACCTGTCAGATCCAATAGAACCGCTCAAAGTCTAGCCCAGATTTATTTCAGAGAAATTGTTAAGCTACATGGAGTGCCGATCAGCATAGTCAGTGATAGAGATCCAATATTTACTAGCAAATTCTGGGAGCCATTTCAAGTAGAACTGGGGACGAAGCTGAACCTAAGCACCGCATGTCACCCTCAAATAGATGGCCAAACTGAGAGGGTGAACCGTATCCTAGAAGATTTAGTACGGGCTTGTATTATTGATTTTGGCGGATCATGGGAAGATCACCTGCATTTGGCTGAATTCTCATATAACAACAGTTATCAAGCAAGCTTGAAAATGTCACCGTTCGAAGCATTATACGGTAGACCGTGTAGATCTCCCGCATGTTGGGTAGAACCTAGCAATAGACTTGTGTTGGGACCCGATATGATTCGCGAAGCTTCAGACAAAGTCGATTTCATCAAGAAACGATTGCAAATAGCTCAAAGCCGACAGAAAAGTTATGCGGATTCTAGAAGAAGAGATTTAGCATTTGCTGTTGGTGATTATGTTTATTTGAGAGTTTCTCCGATGAGAGGAGTAGTCCGATTCGGTAAAACTGGGAAGTTGGCACCCAGATTTATTGGTCCCTTTCCTATACTTGAACGAATTGGAACTCTTGCTTATAGGGTTCAATTACCTGATTAGTTGCCTAGAGTACATGATGTGTTTCATGTACTCAACTTCGAAAGCATGTGCATGATCCAGATCTTGTTGTAGAAGAAGCAGCGCAACATGACTTGGAAATTACCACAGAATTAGCATTTAGAAGAGAGCTGATAAAGATTATTGGAAAAGAAACTAAAGAGCTAAAGAACAAGAAGGTTTATTTAGTTAAAGTGCAGTGGAGCGGAGATCCTAGAGACTGTACTTGGGAGACAGAAGAAAGCATTAAGCAAACTTATCCCAATTGCAGAGTGGACATATCTGATCAACTCCGGTGCAAGATACATTTACAATACTTTGCATTTCCGTTTTGTTTCCTACTTTACTGCTGTTTCCTTTTCGGGGACGAAAAGTTTTAAGCGGAGGAGATTGTAACAACCCGGAAAATCCAAGCCAATTTAAAAAATTTAATTTGGCTATTTTTAATGAATTTGGAGTAATTGAAATAATTTATTTCAATTAAATAACGAGTTAGAAATAGCACGGCAGTTTAAAATTTTGAATTTGAACTCTGAATGAATGTACAGGATGCAAAATAAAACGGATTTTAGCAAAACCAAAAATATTTAAATCTGTTTAAGAATATCTTTCTAACGAATCTGAAAAATCGAAATTTCATAGCGGGAATCAAAAGTTATGGCCAGTTGAATATTCAGAATGGTCCCTATAGAAAAAATATAGCCCTTGAAAATTGACATTTTGCAAACGACCTCTGTTTTTTACGAAACCACTTTTGTTGGATCCAGGATGTCAATTTATTGCTAGGTTTCAAATTCCATAATTTTTGGAATTAATATGTGAGCGTGGCAAAGGAAAATGTATTTGGTTGATTTTAGTCAAATTGGATCGACCAGAAAATGGCCATTTTTCAAACGGTCTCAGAATTAAACGAAATCAGTTTTGTTGGGACCGTATCGTCCCAACATAGCTAGATTTATTTTTCGGGAATTTTTGGAATCAGTATGTGGCCCCGGCAAATTAAAATGTACGTTCAAAACAGAATTTGAATGTTTTATATTTTAATTTGAAGAATAACCGACTGTAATAGTCGAATGGGCCTACGAAACATATTCCATTGTGTCCAGGATGGGGGCATTTATCTAGGGGCGATAGTCATTGGGTTGAATCGGAGTTTGTATGGAAAAACTCCTATTTTCGAATTAATATAAATATCGGTGAATAGGATTTTTTCATTATTATTTTAATTTATAAATTTTTTTAAAAAAACCCCCGATAACCCTCGTTCGAACAGCGCTGGAGCTTCCTACCTTCTCTCCTCCTTAAATCCTAATTCGCTCAACAAAACTTAATGGCCCTTTAGAGATTTTTGTAGATCTCCTCTCCGCCTTCAGATCCATATAAATTTCGACCTCCATCGATTGGTATTTCTCGAGTTCTGGGCCCAGGAAGGAGCGCCTCGTTGGCCTCTTTTTCCGCTCCACCGCCGCACCAAGTTCAGCACCACCCACCTCCGCCTGAACCCCTCTCCTAGCTCTAGAGCGTGGCACCACCTGATCGGCCTAACGCTGCACGGATTTCAAGAAAACCCTAGACCTAGTTTTGAACCATAGTGAAAGGTATACGGCCTTTGTTTTTGAAATAGAAAATAACACTTCTAAGTGTTGCAAATCGTGATTTTCAAATAAAAATCATATATTTTTGCTATGTTGACGAAATTCGATGAAACAGGAAACATCGGACTCATAGCGACATCATCTACATTCTAGAAGAAGCTAGAACGTATTCCGAGCTCGCTACAAATTTCAGAAGGATTAAAATCAATGTGAGACTTCTAAATTCAATATGGAATGGAAATGCGTTGTATAAATTATATGAGCGAAGTATAAATTATATATGCGTTGTACACCTCTTGTATGAGCGTTGTATAAGATATATGAGCGATGCATAAATTATACATGCATTTTAAAAAACATATATGTGTTGAAATGGAAATGAAATATATTTATATATGTATATATATTTAATCCGCTCGTCCACAAACCATGGACGATATGAATTGATTGTGATTGGGGTGAAAATTAATTGAAATATGAATGGTTGAAAATTAGTTGAAATGCGAATGGTTGGAAATAATTGTTTGTGGTTGAAAGAAATTGTTTGTGGTTGAAACAAATGGGAATTGTTGTGGAAAATTCATATGATATGAAATTGATCTTAGATCATTTAGATAAGCCCCTTATGGAACGCCGCGAGGCCTAAGGTAGTACGAGGAGCCGTACTAGGGACAGTGCCGGGTTTTAACCCCCTACCGTTATGCTGCTAAAATTTTCAGTAACATCTATGTGTTTGAATTATTTTCATGTATTGAATTATATTCATGTGTAGAATAAAGTGTTTAGATAATAAAATCACATTTTTATTATGCGTATGAAGTATATGAAATATTCGTGTGTTGAATAACATTCAGGTGTTGAATAAATTCTTTGAAGGATAAAAATCACATTTTTATCATATATACGGACTATATAAAATACTAGTGTTTTAAATAAATTGTTTTAACACCAAAATTAACATTTTTATCTTATGTATGAAATATATAAAATATTCATGTTTCAAATAAATTGTTTTAACGATAAAAATATCATTTTTATTATATGTATGAACTAATTAAAATATTCATACGTTGAAAATGATTCATGTGTTGAATAAAAGGATTGAACAATAAAATTAGCTTTTATTGTGAATATGAAGTGCTAAAAACATTCATGTGTCGAATAAAGTGTTTAGATAATAAAAATCACATTTTTATTATGCGTATGAAGTATATGAAATATTCGTGTGTTGTATAACATTCATGTATTAAATAAATTCTTTGAAAGATAAAAATCACATTTTTATCATGTATATGGATTATATAAAATACTAGTGTTTTAAATAAATTGTTTTAACACCAAAATTAACATTTTTATCTTATGTATGAAATATATAAAATATTTTTGTTTCAAATAAATTGTCTTAACGATAAAAATATCATTTTTTATTATATGTATGAACTAACTAAAATATTCATATGTTGAAAAGGATTCATGTGTTGAATAAAAGGATTGAACAATAAAATTAACATTTTATTGTGAATATGAAGTGCTAAAAACATTCATGTGTGGAATAAATATTTTGAACGATAAAAATATCATTTTTACCGTATATACGACTCGCTAAAAATTCACATGTGTTGAAACATATTTTTGTTCAACAGAAATATCATTTTTATCCACCAAAAATATCATTTTTATCCTATGTATGATGTGTTAAATATAACCATGTGATAAAACAAACATTTGTTCGCTAGAAATATTACTTTTAGTTTGGTTCTGCATATATATACACGTGTAGAAAAGGAATATGGATTAGCTGTTGAGTAAAGAATATATTTGCGTGCCCGACAAATAGGTAAGCCTTAATTAGTTGGCCGCGTGATTTTATTATTATATAAACTCTTGTGAATGCCATTGGATGAGGAGTGCTGGTTGTTCTATGTGAAATAATAAACGTCGCCGTAGCATAGTAACAATTAATTTTGAACTACACTACATGGTATACTTCTTGAAGATACCCTATCATATACCACATAAGCATTTGGAGCTTATGTGACGAGGTAGAAGATTTACCATACAAACGAGAAGCTTGTTTGACGATGACTATATTTCAAGTTGAACTGAAGACTGATATGGACTATATAAAATATAACGGTAAATTGCCAAATTAATAAAAAAAACCCCACACGATTCTAGAGGTGACAATAAACACATCTCTCTAGTCATTAAGGCACAAAAGCCATTTATAGGGTGACGAGAATTTATTCTCTGGAGTTATGATCTATACACACTCCCCTGTGGACACCGGAATATATCACTATAAATATGTGCATGCTTTTTAGGATTTATTGGGTGCCTAATACGGCCCAATAAATTTTCAAACCTCTCCCTGTACAAAGGAGGTTATGGCGAAATTTTCTGAAATTTAAAGGTGTTAGTGAAATATTTGAAGTGAAAACGATATGGAAATCATCGAATGAATTATATATATATATATATATATATATATATATATATATAAATATATATTAAGTAAACGAATCGCACAGCTGCAGTTTGTGTTTTAGAATCGTAATTTTAAACGATTATTAGAGAAATCCGACCATTGGATTTCCCCGAAACTGGAACCGTTGGGTTCGCTTTGAAAAAATCTTTCCAACGATATAAAATTTGTTAAAGTCCAGCTGTTGGATTGTGTGAAATGTTTAATTCAAATCTGAATAAAAACAGCGCCAGAATGAATTATATTTATTTATATATATATAAAAATATAAATTAAATAAAACGAATAACGACGCTGCAGTTCGTATTTTGAAATCGTAACTTTAAACGATTATATCGAGAGATTTGACCATCGGATTTTCCCGAAACCGGAACCGTTGGGTTCGCTTTGAAGAGATCTTTCCAACGGACTTAACTTCGTTAAGATCCGACGGTTAGATTTTGAGAAATGTGTAAATCAAAATTAGAGAAAAACAGCGTCAGGGTCACATTATGGCCTGAAACGTCGTTTAATTAAATGACGCTATTTTTAAATAAATAAAAATAGCGAAATATCATTATAAAATATTATAGGCAATATGGAATGGAAATAAACCGATTCTACTTGGTTTGCTTGATATTTGATGGTTGAATATGTTTGACATTAAAATTATATAAAGAACGTAAATGTGGATGTTGAATAATTTAACCATGGACAGAATTGATTTGAATTCTAATATATGTGAGTTATTTGAAAAGGCCGAGTAATTCTCATTTCAAATAATTGATCGACGAATAAATGTCGAAGATATGAAGACGGTGCAGGACCGGTGATCTACACATCGTGTAGATTACTACTGATGCCTTTGAGATAGGTAGCTCCCTTGACGATGTTACAGTGGTAGTAGTCTGAACATACTTGTTGATCATCCGGATATGCGAGGGCCTGTCTCTGGTATTGGACGTATGGGATGAGGAATAACGTGCCTCTGGTTTCATTCAGACCCGGAACGGACTTGTAAATGGATGTGTGTCTGACATTGGATTTTGTTCTGTGTCGATTGATCTATTAAATATATATCTGTTTGGCGGCAGAGAATTTATTCTCTTGCTTAACGCCATTCTCTAAGATGTACGAGCTTAAAGGATATATACCGATAGAAATCAATCGCATGGAGTGAATTGTCTGTGTGGCATGCAAAGATGCTAATGATCAAGGCTCTTGTTGAACAGCAGAGTCTTGTGGTTGATGATCAAAGCACGGCTTTAATATAGCGTAGCTTTGTGTATAGCGTTGACTCGCGAGCCTCACACCTCGGTATGAGTTAAAAATGGGATAAGGACCGCTGGGAGAACACGATGTTTCTTTCTAGCTATGGGTGGTGTCGGCGTTTTACTAGCCCTGACATTGTTGATTATTATACCTTTGTGGATGTTGGAATGCGAGGCGCCTCGATTATATCAGTCTCTACGGAGCCGAGGGATAGGTCCGATAGGACCGGGAAATGTGTATTCAGGAATAACTATTCCTCAAACGTAAGGAGGACCGATCCAGCCGGTTCCAAGGGCTACCCAGAGCGTGTAGTCCTGAGGCATTTGCTAGAGTGTCTCGAAGCCGGCGAGGAGTATATCCCTTGCCTCGACTCATGACGGAATCCAAATTTCCAATACGAAATCACGGATTTGATTGTAACTTATATATGGCGACATGATATATGGTACCCACACCATCTAGGATTGATATTTATGATTGAATTTGCTTTAGAAACATATATGCACTAGTAATAATATCAAATGATTTTGCTTTACACGTATGAAGCATATTTTGGTCATTATAAGGTAAAACTCTATCCTCCGGTTTGCGTTGCATTGTGTGATGGGTCTTGAGTCTTGTAACGGCTTCATTTTTATAAAAAGCATTTCGATGTTCAAAAGATTTACTTTATTTCATGCACTGGCAATCACGGGAGTAAACCCGTTCCGCGAAAGTGGCATGGTCCTATGATTTGCCTTGTTATTGTTGCTTATCCAGTTAAGTAGATTTCTCATACCGGTCTCATGACTAACTCGTAGTTTGTTTCACTTTGCAAACTCGGGTGCCCTTATTTTCACACGGGCAGCCTTGTAACAGGTTATATTTTGTCTTTTGCACTGCAGCATGGAGTGCACCTTTTGGCTTGTATGGCGAGGACTTGACTTCTGTATTTTGGCTATTTGATATTCCGCCATTAGTACCTTATGTATATGATTCCGCTTATCGTGATGTAGATAGATTTACTTCTGTTATGTATCTATGATGTAAATGTCCTAGTGATCTTGATGTAGACTGATCATTTCGTTTTTTGCACTAAGTTCTATCCTACACTGTGCTACTCTGATGTTATTACATATTATGATTCCACTGTCATACTGATGTAAATTATTCTATTTTCTGTTTATGCTATTATCTGTTCTCTGCTAATGATGATTAATGTGTTATATTCCAATGATTATCCTTAATTCCGTGATACGGGGTTTTGAGATCGTCACATAAATTCCTGGGTTTTTTATTTCAAATCAATTAGAAATCAAAATAACAATTCAAAACCTTTAAATTTCTGAATAACTTGTTTTCGCAAAACAATTTAAAAACAAAATCTTTGGTAGTAATCCATCACTTAGAAACTCGAAAATGAACACCAATGATACAGCTGTCATCATCGGAATCTATTTTCCTGCGATCGAAGTGAGTTCAATACTATATCACTTTTCAAAACCATTTCTAAACATTTCCACTTTGAAATATATTTCAAAATACCATTCCCAATGCTTGTAAAACAATTTAAAATCTCCCAGGATTTTAAAATTCACGTATTTAATCCAGATTTAATTCATAAACACTTTCCAAATTTCCAGGGTATTAAATTTTAATCTTGATTTAAATTCAGATTTAATTCGTCTGATTTCATATACTACACTTATATAAATCCTAATTGGTTATTTTCATAACCATTCGATTTATAGCCTTATCTGATTATAATCACAACCAACACATTCAATATACGATAATACTTCAAATATTAATCATACTTTTATATCAAAATATGATTTGGGTAATTATATCATTTACCCTCCGTTCAAAACATATCATGTCGGTTCATCGTATTCAAGTGTTTATAAACTCCTACCGATACAGTGATCAAACTGATTGATCAGAACCTATAAACAACTCAATCAATAAATCTCCACAATATAAAACAATTTTTTATATTAAATAATAAAATACGCGCTCATATATATACACTCAACTCAAACTAGGGTATTGCTAACCCCATATCTACTAAGTTACGCCACAGAGCCAAGGTAATTACGTAACATTTAGCTCTGATACCACTGTAACGACCCGGGGAATTCGCGATCCTGGTTATCGACATAAACTCAATGTTGACCATTCAAGCCTCGGAAATACCGGATAGTTAATGAAAGAGAATAGAGGGTGAGATAGAAAAGATAGAAAGTTAGAATAGAAGAAGAAGAAGATAAAACATCATCAGAGTAACACGAATCTCAAAGCGGAACGAACAATATAAAATAAATACATAACTTTGAAATAAAAGCAGTATATGTATACAATAACATTATCAGAGTACAACACTTACAACACAGCGGAAATAACAATAGCTATATAATCCTGAAGCCTCCTGCTCCAAGCTCTCTAAGTATATCTGTAAAACCTGACTACTTGACTGCCCGTACAAATTTGGGCACCCAAGAGTTTAGGGTAAAACAAAAAAAACTCTGGGTCAGTCATGGGACTGGTATGAGTAAACAATTTAAAACAGTTTGAGCAATTAAACGATATCTCATAACACCACGCCATATAACACAGAATGGATTTTTCCCTTATGAGAATCCAAAACACTTAATTTAACTTTCAAAAACCTTTTGAAAGAAACGATAATCTTTATATCAAAACTCTTTTGATATTATAGTAGTTTCTATCAATCACAACTAATAATCATCTAGCAGAACGCTTTCATCTCACGTTCTATATATATAATATATAATCAAAAACCATGGGAGCTTATTGGGTAATGGATTCCAACTGGCAAGGTATGGGACTACCTTTCGACAGTGTATCTCTAGAGGGAAATACACTGGGTTCAACAAGAACATCTTGTAACCCAGGCTAAACATGACCGACCACTCATTTCGCTTGAATGTACTAAATGTACAGCAACCATTTCCCGAAAGGGACAGCATCGAAATAGATTATAGAAGTAAATGGAATTTCTCTAGATCAGGTGACAATACACCCTAATTGGCAACTAACCACTTAGCCATGCGACCTACCCGATTTTTACCATTTTCGGTTGTGAGGCTAGAGGACATAATGTGTCCTTTTCAAACCACATCTTCATTCACTTTGAATGTCACATCATCATATCACAAATTGATTTCTCCAAACATATCACGGGTAAACAGCTAAGAGAAACGAATTCCTCTGCCACCAAACGTAAATACGTTTGAAGAGATCAACTTACGCGACCTATTAAATATACTCCTTCAGACATTCTTCCATACAGGTCGTCGTGGGATTAGACAGACCGAAGGTACTATTCTATAAGCAGGACAACCCTTGCATAACTCCATCTTCAATTATCTTCATCATATTTGATCGCAACGCTAATGCCCATACAGAGTGGTTTGCAGATAATGAATCTGATCCCGATCTCTCCGTATTGACGACGGAAAAATGGTTAAGAACTTTGATAGTCAGTGATTTAACTATCAAAGAAAAACATGTGTGCAAACAACAATATTATTTCCAGATGGAAATTCTATCGATCAATCATCAATCAACATTTATTCATTTCCCCTTTTCACGTTTCCATGTATTCACCAAATCCTTATTTTCTAATTTTAGAAAATATACGTTATTAACTTTGGAAAACGTTTCCATTTCTGATTCACGCATCACTATCTTCTCACATATATCAGTCTCTAACTGTAAACTAGTAAGAGAATAACCCCCTACGTATTAACCCCGAAGGCCGAAACCAACATCAGATCAATACCTAGACATTTGTCCAACTTAACTAATCTCCAGTCGGTTTCTAATTCCTTTAACTCCATTTTAATTCCTATTTTGAACCCTATTTCCTTTATAAATATTTTATTAGCAAAATATTTACTTAAATCCTTTATTCACATTAAATGTAAATAATATTTCTTCTTTGCAATCAAAACAGTTTGATTTCGTATTTAAAACAATATCCCAAATCCAATTTCTATTTATACTTCTAATTATAGAATTATTTATATAAAATCTCATTTTATTCTTCTAACACTTATAATCCCATTTATAATTCCCTTCATATAATTTTATTTATTCTATATAAATCCTTTTATATAATTCTATTTATTTTATATAAATCCTTTTATATAATCCTATTCATTTTATATAAATCCTTCATTTTCAATATTCATTTTGAAAATTTCCTTTTTACATTCCAGTATTTCATATGGCATTTAAAATACCAAATAACATGACCAGTGTCATCATAATCATTCATAGATTATATATCACATCATATATCACAATATATGAAAACAAACAGTATTATAATATTGAGGAATCCAGTTGGATTCCTCCAACTTGTCTCCCTGCATTCACAGATGTTAAACAATATAAATAACATCGATTTCATTTCAATATGAAATATTCTGATAAACAGAATCAATATTTGATTAAAGATTTATATATATATCGTTATCTATAATTTCAACCAATAAATCAGCAATTCAACCAAACAACATTACAAAGCAATCAGCCATCATTTATCAATACTAAATTATATTTATAAAAATATAAACTATACAGAGTTAGTGAGATTTACTCACATTGGATGATCATCGTTAAATAACGATAACTGTCGATTGATTCTGATAGATAATTTATTTTGCTATAGACTGTAACGAGCTCCAATTCACTCCCAATCAGTTCCATTGCGTAGCCCCATTCCATATGGTCCCAAGGATCTGGTTTCACTGAAAACCGATATCATATGATAAAGTTATTCAATTTCGAAGTTTATATACTAATTTAATTATTAAAACTAATATTTAAAAACTGGGCTTCACCTTAATACAATCCGTCCCACTACCACTCCTTCCAAGCCCACTACCGAATCATCTTCTTCACCATTTTACCAGTCGTGTTCCTGAAGCTCCTCCTTCCTATTTCCGACTTCCCCTAAATCCCTTCTCCACCATTACGTCAAAATAATTTAACCAAAACTTTATCAAAAATCTCCTAGTCTAAAATTGTCTCTCCTCAAACCCAAATTGAAGAACTCGAGTTCAACCTTCTCCGTTCAGCACATACTCAAACCATTTACCATAGCCGCACCATTTCCTGACTCCACCTCCTTCATTCTTTCAAAACTCCAATGAATTATTCCATTCTTCCCTTCATCAAATTCTCTATCTTCTCATACCAAGAAAGTAACACTCGCACCATCTAAAGGAAAACCGACGTTCAACAGCTTCACGCGAAACCACTGTACATCGCGATTCCAATATCATCACCGAATTCCCCCAATCTTTGCCAACCCACTCCATTTGACGCTATAAACCCAAATATAAACTTGAAATCACAAATCGTTGCTAAAAAACCAGGATTTGTCAAACCCTAACCAAATCTGAACTGAGCGACATGAAGTCGAGGTCGGAAAAACACATATAGAAATGGAGCTATTTCATTTCTAAATCCACCCCTATATCTTTTGTAATTTATATATTATGTATGAATCCATTTTAATTTTAAAATATACAATTTTTCTGTTTGAAGAAAAAGAATGGGGCGGCGGAATTTGTTTTGACTAGAGAATGAAGTATGACTTAGGTTTAGAAAGGGCTATTTATAGGGTAAGGTTGCTTAAGGGTAAAGCTTTGTATTTTATTTTAGTATTTTATATTCAATTTTTAGTTCAATCCATTGTTTAAAAATTTCTACGATCACATACAATATCCAAAAATCATGAAAATGGACATACAACTAGAGTTCAACATTACAGACCCAATGAAACTGGTTTCATCGAATTCCGACTCCGTTTGCTCATACAGCGTATTTTTAACCATCAAATTACTGACTGTTTTTCACATTAAAAATCCGTATGGCCACACACTTACTCCAAAAATTACGGAAATTGAAATCTAGCAATAATATAATATTCCGGATCCAGCAAAATTAGTTTCGTCGAAAACGGAGGTTGTTTACAAAACTAGTTATTTTTAAAGCTCTAAATAAACCAATTTTAAATATTAATATATTTAAAAATAATTAAATTAAATATTTATAAATAATTATTATCGTGTATATTATCACTAGAATATCATACATCTCCAAAATATTCCTATCTGATTTTGATAACTCGATATTTCAAATCCAGATTAAATCAGTATTCAATTTATATTAAAAATCCATTTATAATATAAATAAATCGTTATAAAATTATAAAGGAGTTCTATAGCGACTATTTTAAAATTTTATTTGGACATACTCAAAATCTACACGACGAAATCCGGATTTTTCTCTTCTATTAGAAAATATAGTCCACCAGCTCCGAACATTTCTTGTTTCACAGAAATCCGGCTTAAAACAGATTCTGTATATATTCATTTAAAGTTTGAATCGACAAATTGCATTGGACTCATATTAACGATCATAATATTAAAATATAACTTGTTGACAGTTTTGCAAATGTATAAATTTATAATAAATTATTTGAAATTGAATCTAATTATGTTATTTTAAATAATAAAGTTGATAAATTAATCGTACATTTTTTGTGATACATGTTTGGCCAAATGAAATACTGTTTGGTTGAATTGAATTTTATAAATTATTATGGACATCCATTTAGCAAAATAAATTCTAGTTCTGCTATTATATCAGTTTGGACATTTATATATAAGTCAGATTATACTGGATAAATGATGTATTAGCTATTGTTTGCTAACTATTTAGTTTATTTACATATATTCGTGAATACGTTAATACCAACGGCATGACCTGAAAAGGTGATTCCAAATAAATAGTATTTTATTTAAGTACCGTAATGATCACTAATGTTAAATCGTTATGCACAAGACCGTTGATGACCAATAGATATAAATAAAGTAAATACATCACAAATAATATGGTAGATCACAAGTCGGTTAACTGGCCTACTGATTCGGGGTCGAGAGCCGTATCACTTTCAGATAATGAAGATGTACAAGTAATGTTTTCTACTGTTAAAAAATCGATTGAGTTGTTTGTTGGATAAACAACAAAAGAAACCATGGAAGAAATCATCACACCTCCTACCGAGAGTAGTGGTTTAGGTTATTTCACAGAAATGTTGCAAACTCATGATCCTTCACTCATCTTTAGTTCTCCTTTGTACACCAATCCGTACATCCATTTGAATGTGGACGAGCATTAGCAGCAACAACAAGAATAACAAACTGATCAGTCAGAAGACCGCGGACAACAAATGCAATAGGATGTGTTCGATATGTGCCAAAGGTATTTGTTGCACAATAATTTAGTTCTCTAGCTACTCGCTGAAATGTAAGATGTAACTGAAATGCATTTTTAACAGATTGACCGAAGAACCCGAAGAAGACTGGGGTACAGGTCCTTCGCAGCAAGCTGAACATATTGGTAGCATGGTCATTGCCACGACAACGGTTGATGATACATTCTGGACGGAAGTCAACAATGAACCACTAAACTATGACTTTCCAAACACAGATGATCCCGAAGAAGATGGTGATGAGGTTCAAATGGAAGTACCAATGGACGATGATCTCTGCACGGCACAAATGATGGCCAGATCCATAGTGGCTAATCTAGATTTTTTTTGGTGAAAAATTCTCGGTTGCTTGCGTACAAAATGGTTTTGCTGTTGGGATGGTATTCCAAAGCAAAGAACAATTTCTCCACCAACTTACGGAATGGTCTATTCTGCACGGTGTTTCGTACAAGCCAATCAAGTCAAATAAAACAATATATACCGCCGTATGTAACGCTGATGCTATTTGTCCATGGTGAATACATGCTATAGTGTCGAAGAAATCACAAACTGGATGGTGGGAAATCAGAAAGTTGCCTCATGAACATAACTGTGTCAACCCTACGATTAATTCCAACCACAAGCAAGCCACTTCTGGGTTTCTTGTATCCAAAATCATGTCTTTTGTGAAGGCCAATTTGGATATCTCAGCTGGGATGATGCAAGTGCTTGTCGACGAGCAACTCTTAATCAAAATGAGTTACATGAAAGCTTGGCGAACGTTGAATAAAGCGTTGGAAAAAAAATATGGTGACTGGGCCGAATCGTATTCGTATTTGCCTCAGTATTTTGTGGAAATAAAAAGAAGCAATCCAAGTTTTGTAGGACATATATAACACGATAATGTTAGGGTATTTGAGTGTGCTTTTTGGGCATTTGGTCCTTCCGTTGCAGGTTTTGTACACTATCGTCCAGTGCTCTGTATTGACGGGACACATTTGTACGGCAAGTACAAAGGAAAACTACTAGTTGCTACCGCTGTAGATGCCGATGACTGCCTTTTCCCATTAGCTAATGGGGTGGTCAAATCTGAATCACATGATAGTTAGTCCTGGTTCTTTTCATGCATTCGTGAGTTTATTTATAGTGTAAGAAATCTACACATTACTTTCATATCTGACAGAATGAAAGGGATTCCAAGCGCTTTGCAGGATAGATGGCAAGAACCGCACAAACATAGGTTCTGTGCAAAGCATCTTAAAGCAAATTTTCAATTTATAGGTCATTGAGATAAGCGACTTGTAGGCTTGTTTTACGCTATTGTATGTGCTTCAGAAGTGGTTGAATACACTAAACTTAGAGAAGAAAACAAGGCAACTAAGCCGGAGGCGCATAACTGGATTGAACGAAGCCTAGGGAATTCAGAAGAAAATTGGGCTCTTTGCAGAGATGATGGTGGCCGCTTCCATATTATGACAACCAACGCATCCAAAAGTTTTAATGGTGTACTAAAAGGTGCCAGATCCTTGCCTATAAAGGCGTTGGTTGCAAGAACGTTCTTTCGACCAGTTGAATATTTCTATAAGAGGCGGGAAAAAGGGGAAGGTCTGAATTCAAAACTTACTCCAAAATGGGAAGCTAAAATTGAAGCTCGTGCTATTGAAGCACGGCGTTGTAGGCTCATTCGATTTGATCGATATAAATGGCAAGTGATTCACTATTACAGAGATGAATATAATGTTGAGATCGAAGGTTCTCATTGCACATGTACATGCAACATCCCACATCTGCAGATGATACCATGTGCTCATGTGATGGCGGCTTGTTTATCACAGGATTTCGATAGTAATAGAGCACATCACGATTTTGCTTTTGAATGGTACTCCGTCCAAGGTTATAAAGCTGCCTACGAGCCAAAGTTTCATCCTATACGCGATAAGAAATAATGGGACCCGCACAACGATCCGCGTATACTGGCTCCTCCTGTAAGAAGACAAGCCGGACGACCAAAATCTATGAGATTCAAAAATGTTATGGATGAGCATCAAACTCCCAAAACAAACAGGTGTAGCAAATATGGATCGCTGGGACATAACAGAAAGTGGTGTAATTCAGTAGCCTAAAATGGAGTTGTACGGTTGTTGATGGGATGACAGTGTATTGCATTTTGTGTATCTGTTTTTTTATGTTTCGAACTTATATGTTCTTAATCAGACTTTGTATCTCTTTCATATTCGAATATTAGAATTTGGTTTTCAATTTATTTTGTTTGGTTAAGCTATATATATTATTTGGATGTATAATTTAAATATAACTCAAAACAAGTTCATAACGTCGAGGTAGTTCATAATTTAACGTTTTGAACTTCATTCGAATATATAGAAATCATTATACATCGGATTTCATTGAAACAAGAAACGTTCGAATCTATAGAACTAAATTTTTATACTAAAACAGAAAAATGGAGATTTCATATTATAGATATTGAGTTATGTACAAATCAAATTTCCAAAAAGTCTCTACGGAATTTAATACCCAAATGAACACAGGCGAACTTGGAAAACTCGCTTTCATGCGAGTTTCGGAAACGCGCCTTCGTTAATTCAAAACAGGTCTATTCATGTAATTACTTTTCAAATAAGGTCGTTTGCGTTATAAACTTTATAAACAGGCTTAACTTAGTTAAAATCCCTTTCAAATAACAAAACAAAAATGAATGGAAATTGAAAAACTAATGCGCTCGTGGGACTTACACTGCACCACTCCAGAGGAATGCATGCATGTGCCTTACCATTTTACCACAATTGCTATTGTACAGAAATCTACTAACAGTCATATACAACCGTTATCAAACGAATAGTTAATTTAATTTCCATACCTATTATTCAAGCACAGCGAAGTGTCAATAGTTGTACCTCTTCCGTACTAAAATGATGAATAGTTTCTCCTGTTTAAAGTCGTCTTATCACTTTAATATACGCCTTATTCCATCCCAAAAGCTTACACACAATTCAATTCTCAAAAATCATTTTCATTTTGCTTTCAAACGCTACAAATTCTATATTTATTACAAAAACAAATATAGAAGAGCGTTATATCACTCCACAATATTTGATTCTCCTCTCAGTTAAAGTTCTAACCATTGCTCCTCATTTTACATCATGTTTGACGGTTATAGAAGTTGTGCTCTAGTGCAACTAGTCATTGTATTGAAAACACAATATATAGTCACTTTATTTACTTTTTTGTAAAAGAAAGTATCGAAGTTCTATAACAACTCGGCCAAAGCATACAGGTCAGCCTACAGCCTTAAAATCAGGTGTGTAAGCTTATAGTCTGCAATAAGGCTTATTCCTATAAGCAAGGTCAGTTTGTTGGCTCATGAATAATGGAGAGTACTTTGAGAACAGATGTAGGATTAGATATCTGAAACGGTATCAAATCGACTCATGTTTTACATTTTTCATACTATTATATTTATATTTTTGTTGATGCTGTGGTTACTATGATTCCATTCTGTATCTTTATATCTGACTGTCATCGATCCAGTTCATAACGATTATTGATTGACGCTACGTAACTAACAATTGGTATCGGAACTTGAAATTTTATCGACCATCAAAACATCATAGAATAATGACAAGAAAATGGTTTAGGTGAAATAATGCAATCAAGATCTCCATCAAAGCAACAAATGAGGACTATATAAAGATACTCATTGATTTAAAATTTTCAATAAGAAATAATTCTAAATTAGTTAGTTTAAGCGATAAGATTCCAAAATTTAACTTTGCTATTTTAGAAAAGATGATATCTATTAAAATTAAAAATTGAAAATTGAAAAATAAAAAAACTAAATTTAGAAAATCAAATTGGGATTTTGAAAAATAATTTTGTAACGCTTATAGGTTTTTTGGATGAGCAAAACACTATATTTGAAAAACATAAAGAAAATTTCTTAAAAGAAATATGAGAGTGGTTTGAGAGAATAAAATTGTTTTTAATTTGATGATTATATGACGCTTATAAAGAAGTTGATAAGTCACCACTGAATAGGAGTAATCGTTCAACAAATTCACTTTGGAAGAGAAGCATCTATGGCACTGACTGTTCGTTTTATGTCAGTTATATATGACTGATTGGAAGAACTTACTTGAAATAGTGACTGGTGTGGTGGTATATACAATTGCGCTTCTTTGAGTTGATCAAGGATCGAGTCCTACTTACGCCTCTCACTGTTTTTCCAGGTTTTTGCCGCATTAACAAAATTAGCCAATCTCTATCCTCGAACAATTGAACGTATAGGGCAGTGGTTGGGACGTTGTTTGCTTCTCGTTTAACCAGGATTTGAGTCTTGGCATGTTGAATTTTTAACTTTTGTTTTGTTGCTTTTGCATGCTTTGTAAATAAAGTCGAGGAGGAATTTTTCGTAATAAACGTCTATATCATTTGAGAGTGGGAATATGCGCGTGTAAGCTATCTTCAACTTGCCTTTGTTTCCTTCGAGAGTTGAACCTTTTATGCACCATATACCTTTTTTCCTCTTCGTAGTAATGTTATATTAGTTTTGTTCACCTTCTAATTTTTGTGTACTACGGTTGGTAAACAATTGATACTCCGCATTTACGACCCTCGTATCACTTAACGGATATGTTAATACCAACAAGATATAGCTATATAGCTGTTATCATCAAAAAACTAAAATCATATTTTGAACATTATCCCTTTTTTATGATAACTATAGAACTCTTTAAAATAATTATATTATATTACCCCATTAATACTTGCTTACTCCCAATTTATATACCCCTTCCATCAATACATGTTCAATTTTCTCTTTTTATCATCAACAAAAAGATGAAATTAATAATTGGTTTTGGATCAAATATTAATGTATATAGTTTCGTAACACATTTTTTTAAGTTTACATTGTGATACCTAAAAATTAAAAGTATCAACCCCAAAACTATTTATAAAAAGAAAATTAAATTTGATATACTGAATTTACTGCAATTTTATTTCCATAAATGTTCGTTCTCCGCCAGACCTACGGAACATTTGGTAATTCAAATCAATCCATTGTTTTATTTTTCTTGGGCACTGTAAAACAATGAATCCTATAATTTAGTACCAATCTCCTACGCTAGGGTGTAGGAGGTTAGGTGGAAGGTAACCAAACCTAAAAAAGTTTAATGAAACCTTTGAAAATAAAGTTTTCATAATTAATCGTTGAATCAAAATAATTATTGATTTACTTATCTCTGTTTTTCTAGTTGACGAGAACCAAGCACTTAAGTAATTTTTATTCATATTTCAAGTCAGTTATTTTGTGACTCTAGATATATTATGAACATTATTGGTTGTAGAAGCGTTTGAATTTCTATATAAATTGAATTTAGAGTTTGCTCAAAATCTAGTACTAGTACTAACATTTTTTACTATACTGAAAAGCATACTTGGTAGTATCTCTATGATTAGTTTTATTGTATCCAAAGTCACGTTTATCATGTAAAAGTCTAGAACTGGATAAAATCGTTTTTAAACCGTATTCACCTTTGTTGAATTTCAATAATTCATTTTGAGCTTTTCAAATTTAGTTTTAAAATCATAATTGTTATTTTCAAAAGAATGTTATTGTTTAAAATATCAATTTTCTTATTTAAATCAATATTCTTTTTTTTAACATACCACTCTCATTTTTTAGAATAAAAATTGGAGATTTTGAATTATCTAAATATGATTATAGTAAATTATTTTGTTTTTCCAAATTCAAAGTTTCTTTTGAAAAGTTTTCTTTTTCTTTTTCAAGCATAGCATTTTGTTCATCTGGGAAATCTTTAAGAACCATGAAAATATGTTAAACCAACAAGTAGATTTTCTAAATCTAATTTTCTTTTCTCAATTTCTCATATTCAAATATTTCATCTTTTTAAAAATAACAAATCTAAGCATTGAGATCTTGTCGCTTGCATTAACTAATTCACTATTATTTTTTACTGAAATTTGTAAATCAAAAAGTACATTTTGTAGTTCCCATTGGTAGGTTTAATGGAGATTTTACTTGTTATATTTCGACTGGATCTTCTTCTTATAACAATTATTCTAAGATGTTATTACGATCAATAGAACTTTTTATTATAATATCAACTGTTAAATCGTTATGCACAGGATCGTTGATGACCTATATACATATAATGTAAATGCAGCTGAAATAATATTGCAGATTACACAATTGATTTTATACTGGTTCGGACTTCCCATCCTCTGTTCAGTTTCGAAGCTTCGCTTCGTCTTCACTACTGAGAAACCATCACTTCACCCGGAGAAATAAGCTTAAAAACTCCGCCTAAAAAATCAAATATGGCTTTATTCTTTCATTTTATAAAGAAATAACTTGATTATATATTGTGTCTTCAATACACCAAGTAGTCGCAATGTAGTATAACTTCTATAACATTTGATTTTGAAGTGAATATGGAAAGTGTTCTGAACTAACATGAGAGTATAGAATTGTTTTTTATTTAGTGATGATTCGCGGCTTGTATAAGAGTTGATAAGTTATCATTAAGAGCATTCCCAGCAGTGGGAATGCTCTTGAAAGTGGGGATGATCCCCACTTTTTTCTTCGAACTCACGCTGTAACAGTGTGGCTACAAGCGCGAGCTTGAAGCTAAAGTGGAGATTATCCCCACTTTTGTTTTAAAACATGGGTACATAAACGGCAATTTGAATGCCGTTTATGTCTTAAACGACATTCATTTTGCCATTCAACCTAAAAGGGATTACATATCTCCATTTAAGCTTTTTTTTTTTCGTTTCTCCTCTCTAAATTCAGATTTCTGTTTTGGTATGATTTTAACATTGATTGTTTATGTGTGTGAGTGTTTAGTTGCTATTTTTTCCATGTTTTCTAATTCATAATTTGTTTAGTTTTTCTGTTAAACTTGATAAATATGTAAAATTCTACAGAAATTAAATATTTTATATTCTATGGAAATTATATATATTAAATTTTGTGGAAATTAAATATGTTAAATGCTATGGAAAATAAATATATTAAAATCTATCGAAAATAAATATGTTAAATTCTATGGAAATTAAATATGTTAGGTTACACGGAAATTAAAAACGTTAGATTATATGGAAATTAAAAACGTCAGATTTTTTAGAAATTAAGTACGTCAGATTCCATGGAAATTAAATACATTTGACTCTACGGAAATTACTTTTGTTAGATTGTATAGAAATTATATGTGTTAGAGTTGATAATATTTTGTTTAGTATATAAGTTTACAAATAGAAAGTAAATATGTTAAATTCGATTGTTTAAATATCTGTATTTTTGATAATTGTTATTAATTTAGGCATGTATTTTAGTAGGATATATAGTTTGAATCTTGTTTAGTTGATCATTTAGGGATCAACAAACTAGTTTAGTTGTTTACTTTATGTATCCATAAAGTCAAAATGGAAAACAAAATATGTTGATTCAACTTCCAAAATAAAAAAACCCGACAAACCAAAATTAAAACAAAATTATAGACCCACATAATTATTCAGAATAATAACCAACCTAGGAAATTAAAGTTCAAAACAAATAATTAATAATGGACCCCGATGAATTCTTCTACATTCCAAACTTCCCTATTCCTCTTGATACCTTTGATGTTGCATTCTCATAATGCTTTGTTTTTGGGCTAAAACATACTCTAAAACCTTTCCAGAAAGATGAAAAACATCTTTCGCTAGAAACTCATTCTCTTCCTTTTCACGTAAATGTCTTTCATGTGCCTTTTTCAATTCATTTCTCTCTCGAAGAGCTCAAGTTCTTTCTGCATCCTATTGACCTTTCAGTTCAGTTCTCCTTAGCAGAGCTCGGGTTCTTTCTACGTCCTCTTGAACTTGTAACTCTAATACTCTTAATTTTTGCTCTTTCAGCTTTATTCTTTCATCTTTTATTGACATAGATGCTATTGAAATATCACTAAGTAGTGCAGTTAGCCTATCACTTGGCATTGTCAAATCGCTTACCTCGTTGTTTTTCAATAATGAATGCTTACTGATTTTATTCTTTCGAGACGACCGTCAACTCCTCCATACATCATTCCCGAAGTTTGAGACAGTAGACTATTATTATTTCCATCACCGTCTACTAATATGGGAGATCCGCTCGAATTGGCTGTGGATGAATTCATACAAAGGCTTGAAGCTACGTTTCTCAAGTTTGATGCTTTGGTATCTTCCTGATCAACATCAATCGGATCGGATAGAGTTGTACATCGAAGCATTAACGAAAGAATTTGAAAAGCTTCATGAGCAATAAATTCACTATTAAACATATCACGATTTATTTTATCGTAATCTTCCATGAAGTCTCTGTGTGTATGCCCACTTCTCAGTCTATCTCCTCTTTGTGCTATTATACCTTTGTATTTGGTGCACCCGGTATTCAAATTATACCATGGTGTCTTTGTGCTATCAAATGATCATTTGGTGTTGCATTACGGGTCCTCATTGTATAGCTCTTTTACTCTAGTGTAGAAGAACTTCCCAGTCGACCGACCCGCTGGAATGACAGGTTTTTTACCCAAGCGTTGGCTAACACCTTATAGTCATGGGCTTTCCACGCCTTGCCACCATGTGTGATTGCATGCACAGAATCCCCAACCTGAGAATTCCTAGGCTTTCGTTTGGCGAATACTTTTTCCTTTCCTATAGTTTTCTCGATTGCAACCAGATTTGTTTCTTGGGTTGTTTCTATAGGAATAAGCATGGGTTGCAAACTAAACATGCTTCGGTTTAAAGGAAAAGGGTTATACATGTTACCAAACTGCTGTGCGAAGTTGAATTGGTTAAGTAACTGACTTTTTTGTGGAGTAAGAAACTGCATTGGGTTCGCTTGTAAAGTTGCAAGACTTTCATCATACGAGCCATCGCTATTGTTTTTGCTTGAGCTTGCCATTAAAAATTGTTGTTTTTGGATTTAGTGTAGATAGATTTTTATAACTGATGAAGTTTACACATATTATACACTATATATATAAGCACTCTTGTTGCTTATTATTAGTTTGGGAAATGAATAGTATTCTTAGGTTGTAATTGTATTTGTCTAGTCTAGGCTTATCAACTTTCAGGAAAATGTCTACTTCTATTATCTCCAATGAATGCAGACTGTCAAAGCTTATCGGCATATGTGAAAACAGTTGTCAGGTTTATCGACTGATGTGAAAACAGTTGTCCGCTTTATCAGTTGTCGTGAAAGTAGGATACAACTTTATCGACTGCCGTGAAACAGTTGTCCACTTTATCGTTTATTGGGAAAGGATTATATGTCTTTATCAACTATCGTGAAAATAATTGTCACTTATCAATTGGTGTGAAAGGATGATGTCGACTAATCCTTTCTACACGTCATCTTTGTTCCCTCTCTTTTTATTGAAGTTCTTCTTATTCTCATTCATACTCTCTCAAATCTTTGTAGTGCCTTTCTTGCACTTCAATGTAGAAATCAATATCAGTTTAAGGGGAAGGTGGGTTGGAAAGCCTTGGGTTATCCATTGGATTTTCATAGTCATAGGATGATGGTAGTGAAAGGTGACTGTGATGCTCCATTGTTGAATTAGTTGTATGGTTGCTTGAATATATATATATATATGTATATATATATATATACACACACACACCAGTACGAAGGCACATCCGTTGGACGTGTGCAGGACAGCCGGATGTAAAGCTGGTTGAGAGCTGAAATGGGATGAAAATATAAGCAGAAAATGAATTTGGTGTAAAAAAGCGAGAAGTAGTATATGTTTGTTTTTTAACGAGTTGCATGCAGCGCTGCATGTAAAGTAAAAATGTGCGGTAACTGTACAACACGTATGGTGTAGCAATAATCTGAGTTGTAAAAAAATGCAAACATACATGGTTCAAAACGCAGTACAGACAGTGTGGATAATAGGACGCAGTTACATAGGACAAAAAAAAACAGAATGCAGTTTTATTATTGTAGAAGTCCCAAAATAAATGATAGCATAATTATTAATTAAGAAGACAAAAGCAAATCAATACAAAATGATGAACGGAAATGCAGATAGATTTTGGAAGCTGCATGACTATTTATTTGATTGTCTGGCCATGTACTCTCACTCAATCCTCTCAACATCTGCAAGCTGGAAAAAAAATAAGAAAAAAATAAATAGTCAATGTATAAATGTGCTGAAAGTAATGGACGTAATAGAAGGTGATAACAAACCAATTCAGGAGAACATAAAAAAATCACTCTTGTTAATTTCTGCAATGTTCTCTGGAATAGTGCTAGTAGAAACAGCGGGCATGCCAATGAAATTGTCAGTGGAGGGAAAAATGTGTGGTTGAGTTAGTGAAATAGTTTGTTGGTGGACATGAGACACAATAGCGGTGGTGTGAGAGGCCGAAGGTCGATGTTGATTTGTAAGACGTTTGCTCTTGCGCTGAAGCTTTTCAGCCGCAGGTGGTGGTGTGGTGTCGTTAGTTAGTGCAGAAATTTTGGACTGTAGTATTAAATGCAGTAGTTAGCATTTGAGGAGTGTAGTAAAATAGTTGATCGAGCAAAAAAATAAAAAAATTAGAATATGAGTGCTGCGTGTATAGAAGATGTACCTTTGGCATTGTTCAAGAACAGAATGGCAGATGCAAATGGAACGAAGGAACTGTATGAGAAGAAAATGAAGTGTAGGAGTGCATATTTATAGTACGTAAAAGAAAAGTAAAGTTGCAAAAAACCACTGATAAGCTGGGTAAACGTAGATGAAGCAGTTGTAGTGGAGACAAAGAAGGAGAGAAAAAAGGTCGAAATGAGGACTCGGTTGTGATTGAGAAAAAATCATAGGAAAACTGGGTCAAGTATAATTTGGAGGAGGCATGTGCAGAAATAGGTTAAATAAGGAAGAAATGGTTTAATCACGCAGAAGTGTAGTGGTCACAGTTTATGCATCAGTTGATTGTTTCAAATGAGACCCAACTTCAGTGGAGATAAAAGAGCCTATTCATCTGCACAATTGAAAATATGAGACCGTAAATGTTGCAGTCTGCATTCACAATTTGCAATAAAAACTTATTTCATCAGAGTACATATATTAAGAATAGTACTAAACATACACTATAAATGCGCTTGTATATAATAGTTACACACACGAAATGGAATGTAAAGTATATGAGGTAGGAATAATAGCACAGTAACACTAACTTGTGTAGATTTATCCATTGTCAGCAGTATACAAAATAATAGTAACCAATTTTATTTTTTGTAAGCGTATAAAAACAGACCATGAAGTGCGGACAATTTTATTTTACAAACTAAGATACACTCCAATACATGGTGCACCTACGTCAATCATATGTTTAAAAGAAGTCAAGATGGAAGAATTATTAAATATTTTTGTGTTAGATGGCTTTAGGTTGAAAGAACTGAAATAGGATTCAAAAGTAGGTAAACCAACAGAAACTCTTGTACCTGAGAATACAATATTAGTTGACTCATGGGTTATACACGCTACTAGCAACTAATACAACTTCATCAATTTCTTCATTCTTCCCTTCTCCCTCAACCAAATTTCACTCCTTTACATTATGATTAGCCTCCTCTACTTGTGTACATAAATCATCAGTCCCTTCTAAATTTTGTTTCCTATTGCCATCATGTCTTGCTTCCACATTTTTCTTACTTTCCATGGAATCTGGGCCACATGAAAACCCTGCAACAACTTCACTGACAGTGGTATGACTTCCACCTCCAAACTACCTCGATTTAATTACTCTTTAACTTCAACATGATCCATACAAGTAGTTGTCTTTCGTTTATTATCATCATTAATATTGGTTTTGATCGAACCAATAACAACATGACCTACATCAGCCACGTCACTTCAATTTGCTTGACTCAATCCTTAAGTAGTTATAAGATGTCAAAAGTGGTGATCCTACCATAGCAATAAGGGTTTGTACACATACTCAGTCAGATGGGACAAAATTAAATGCAGCTGAAAACATTACGCTCAAGCTTGAACCTCGAGAAACCGGGCAAAACATAATAATATCGTAATGAATAAAGGGAACAATCTTTTCTTAACAGTTAACACTAATATAGTCATTGTCCTAGCTTAGAAAAATTCAATTAAGATTGAGTGTAGTAAGCCAAGAAAGCATCTTCATCGTTTTTATCCGTGATTTCATATTGAACCGTTATTTTTTTTTGGATGAAAACATACATACATGCGTTATATATGGCCAGGATTTTGAAAATTTTGTTTCTGGTCAGTTTATAGTTAAAAAAACTTTTGCAGATAATATACAAAAGAGGGGAATAGCCGTAAGCACATACCAATTCGGATATTAACATAAACATTGTACAAACTTTCAAAGCAAAGAAAGTTGATTGTACAATGGTTTGACACAAATAGCATAGCGCGACAACTGGTAAATTATGTAAGACAATTCACTTCAACTAAAAGCTTAAGTTGAGTGTAGTTTTTAGGTGCAAATATCATCATGTCATCAAAAGCAAAAAAGTGTTCATTGAAATAACAAACATATGATGATGCCTACATTTGTGTTCATTAATATGTCGACGTACAAAAATACTGAGGTTAATTAGTTCATTGTCAAAGTTATGATGCAAAATAAGTGGAAATGGTTTTTATACATCTAGGAGAATGCAAAGGAATAGTGGAACAAAAAAATAAAATGTAATAAAAATTGGGCAGTATTAAAAATATATGGTACTGTTTCGCAGTACTAATAGAATAGGGTCAAAATAGTTATTATAAATAGTAGCTGTGAACACAATTGTTAATAAAATTCAATGACATGCATGTAATATTGCTCGTTTAAGTGCATGGACAAATCAGTTGGTAGGTAACAAACAGTAAAATCACAACATCAAATGTCTTTTTTGTGATACCGTTTAAGTTAGAATTTTGGTAAAAATTACATAACAATAGTAGATAAACACTATAGCATTGTGATTACCGCACATGGTTCATTGAGTCATGGTAAATGATATCATTTTTATAAATTAACGGCACATCGCTTGGTAAAAGCATATTATTACATAAATATAAAATTAGCACACATTGTCGGCTGTGATATAATATATTTTATATATTTTGTCATACTCACAGATAGTGGAATAGTAAAAAAGAACTAAAATTGGAAAAAGAAGGATTTCTTTTGGTACTGTACGTAAACTTGCAGCAACAAAATGAGGATAAATCAGAAAACAGTTGCACAATTACGTTGGACTTATAAGGTTGGATGGTCAAAATCAGAAATGGTATTAATATATGAACATGAAATTGCGAGAATTGTAGAGAAGTAATAAATAGTAAAACAGATTTGGGTAATATGAAAAAAACTGGATAATGAACTTCAATAACATGATTGGGCATGCACTATATATGGAATACAAAAATATTCAAATAGCACGAACCCAGGTCAGGTCAGATTAGTATTGGAAGAAAAAAATTTGGGAGCTTAAAGACAAAACGTGGATATTGTTATAGTAGGCTATAGTAATGTACGAAAACCCAAATAGAAACGTACCATTTAGGCGTTTCAATTATGGATTCATGAAGTGAGGAATTTGTCGCTGACATATTGACATCAAGGTCTGTTGAACGCTCAATCTCCATGGTCTGCTGTATCAAACAGGAATAAAACTTCAAAACCGGAAAATACAAATATTTAAGTAAAAAAAATATACCTTTTGTGGAACAGTAAATAAACATTTCCTCTCCTCCTTTTCCAGGCTTGAGACCGACATCAAATAAATTAATATTTGATTGCAGAGTTAAAAATATTTTTTTTTTGTTTTTTTTTGTACCCTACATGATAAAAACTGTAAATGCGTAGAAATGAGAGGATTAAGCCTGGAAAAATATTACTGTATTTAAGTGGTAAAAAAGAACGATGAACATTGCAGATATCAACAAGGAAAATATAAAAATGTAAATAGAAAGATGTTGATAACAGTACTGAGTAATTTGTGCTAATTATTAGTGGTAGGATAAAATAACGCCTAACTCATGTTTGAACTGAATGTTAGTAAAACATCCTTGTAAACCACATTTCTAGTATGAGTACCATGTTTTTGCTGTATGCTTCCATTTTCGACTAAATTTTTTGTTGTTCTTCGTGCAACACCTCTAGATAAAGCTACATACAGCTGACTGTGAGTGAACACATGTTGTTGTAGGTAGATACCAACAGTTGGAATGGTTTGTCCTTGAGATTTGTTGATCGTAAGAGCAAAAGCCAATTTAATAGGAAATTGTTTTCTAATAAGCGTGAAAGGCATGCTAACATTTTCCAAAGGCTTTAATGGTATTCTAGGAATAAAAACTCTTGTACCACGGAAATGACCAACCGCAATTTCTGCTTCAATGAGATTTCGGTGGAAAACACGACATATTAACCTTGTTCCGTTAAATAATCCTATTTGAGGGTCAATATTCCAAAGAAGCATTATAGGAGAACCAAATTTAAGAATAAGTTTATATGGTGGTAGTCCACTGGGGCAAGAGAATTTAGGAATTCATGTTGATACAAATTATGTGTTTCATCTTCAACGGAATCAAATGAATATTAAGTATATTCCGGACCGGGAAACATGGTAACAACAGTATTGTTTATAGCATCAACAGTTTCATTTATCGGGGCTAAAATGGCTCTATTCAAAATAGAAGAAGCATCGTATACCGTTTCAGCAATGGACGGAAAAACATGGTCAATTAATGAATTAATTGGGTTTGCACTATTTGAGGAGATAATAATATCATCAGGGAGTCTGATCATGTCATCATGAACATATGGTTCATCTCTATTTCCAATACGTAAAACACAGCTATCATATAAAGGATCATGTATAGCACACATGTTTTGTGTTAAGTGAAAAACCATTACGTCTGACCATAAGCATGATCGTATAATACATGCATCAACAGTTTGAGCTCTAGTACCATTTTGTACAATGGGCAAAACTTGACGAAAGTCACCACCTAAAATTACGATTTTACCACCGAACGGTTTGTCTATATTACATATGTCTCTAAGTGTTTTGTCTAAGGTCTCCAAAGCATGACGATGAGCCATTGCTGCTTCATCCCACATAATGACCGTCATTTCTCGAAATAGTTTTGCATTATCAGATTGTTTTGGAATGTAATAGAATGTAACAGGTGGAAGAAGAATCAAGATTTATTGGGATTTTAAATCGAGAATGGGCAGTTTGACAACCGGGAAATGCTAAAGCAGCAATTACCAATGTGGCAACTACAAGTGCAATTAAACCTTTACTTTGTGAGTGAGCTAAAATAGACTTGTATAAAAATGTTTTCCCTGTACCCCCTGGCCCATCTATGAAAAAAACAGAGTGTGTTTTGATAAATAGAGTTCATGATAACATCAAATGTGTTTCATTGTTCTAAATTTATGTAATTAACCGACTCGATGTCTTCTTGTGGTATGTGGACAGATTTTTCGTTGAAAATAGTTGCAGAAATGGTGCTGGCAGTATGAAAATTAACAGAAGCAAGCGGAAAATCATAGTCAAACACTGACTTGTTGTATTGGTGCAACAAGATGTTAAGGTCTGAAAGAAAGAGATGAGTAACATATGTAATGTATGTAATGGAAGATGTACATTGTTAATCTACTATTATGCATTGTAAAAAAAATCCCACAAGTTACACACATGATTTGGTTCGCAGTAAACTAAAATTGTGACAAATAATCTTCTAAGTGCAGCTAGCATATGTGTGGTAGAAGCTTTGTGTAAGCAGTCGTAAATAACATCATCATTTTCCAATAAACCTCTATGTTGAGCGGCTTCTTTAAATGTGTGGTATTGTGTTCCTTGAACGGTAAGTAAATCAGCAAAAGATAAGGCGCCTCTAACGTGTTTTTGGAGTAATCTCAAAAAATAATGTTCACCTTCAACGGGGGACACGGTATAAATTCTGCTAAAACCCGACGATTATTTTGTCTATGAATCCACATCTTATGTTTATTATGTTATGATAAACTGTGCCTTTGCGGAAGCGACTAGGATCTTCTTCACACAATTACTTAAAGATGATTTCTATGGAAACAAACACAGATATAAAAACACACGCACAAACACAAGATATTCCACCCAACCACCCTCTTTATTGATTCACAAAAAACCAATTTTTGTTTACACTCACTGGTTCAACAACCAACAATAAACAAATTACAAGAATCAATAACCTTATTGAAAAAGGGAAAGAATATCTAGATGACTAACACTCTTGTTGAAGAAGGAGAACAGTGAAGAACGACGACTAAACCTTGGATTAATTATTTCGGTCTCTATCCCATACATTTAATCCAACCCTAGATGTTGCTTTTATAGAAAAATAGAAAACCTAGCAAATACCTAATTTGCCCCTTAGAAATATACCTCCAAAATAACCGGTTAACATCAGGAAAAACGCCGCAGACGTCTGACCCAGATTGGTCAGACGTCTGTCCACACTCTCGGGTCTCAAAACCCTATAGACACAGACGTCTGACCAAGATCCCTCAGACGTCTGTGCTGAAGCCTAGCACAACCCTCTGAGCCGCTGCATCATCTTCCTCCAAACTCCGGTTCACACACCTCTTCTCCACCATAAAGCACTCATCATCGTCTTCAACAACATATGTGATTTCATGTCACAAATCACAACACTCCACCTTGATATGAAATCGCATCACATCAAACGAACTTCCAACACACAAGTCATCTAGCTCTTTCAATGACACCTACTCTCAATTGAACCATTACAAACACAACCCAATGCCTGCCAAAGATGCATCTTCCCCTCGAGATGCACCACGCAACACTAACGGTCTAAAAGTGCTTGTAATACCACAAGGCTCTCCACCTTGTGGATTTTCTGCATCGACACCCGTCTATTACTTGATCTGAGCTCCTTCCTTGATCACTCTGGATCCCTTAAGCATCATCAACATGAAGACCCCTATCTAGCACATCAGCAGTGACCAAATTAACCTCTCCACCTTGTTGTGGATTAGGTTCTTCAACTGTCAATCGCCTTCCACAGTCGACCATAAAACCAACCAATCTATACAGGTTTCCCACCTCGAAGACACCTCTCATCACAACACGACCACCCTTCTTCACTCTCAAAACTCCACCTCGAGTATCATAAGTGCAACCACGGCGATCCAATTGACCGAGAGAAATGAGGTTATGCAAACTCGCGGGTACATGTCTAGCTCCAGAGACTTCCCTCACCACGCCATCATGCATACGAAACCGGATAGATCCAATACCACAAGTTGGTATCTCTACTCCATTGTTTGTTCTAATCACGTCAGCATCCTTCTCATAAGAAGAAAAACACTTCACATCCTTACAAATGTGAAAGCTAGCTCCCGAATCCATCTTCCAAGGATTAACTTCGCTAAACAGGACATCACTAGAAGTATCGCTAATGGAACTTGCAGCAATATCTGCCTGTGCCTCATCACTTCCATCACCATCCGCAACCTTCTTCTTATACCTCTGATAAGCATAACAATCCTTGCGTATGTGACCTTGCTTACCACAATAATAACAGACACCTTTACCATTATCCCCTTTCTTCTTCCTTCTTGTATCTTTCCCAGAGTCCCTTGCTACCATAGCCTCACCTTGAACTGATTTCAAACCCGGCCATTTTCTCTTTAGTTCCTCATTCAAAAGGCTGCTTCGAACAGTTTCCAAAGATATGGCTCCACTAGCATTGGAGTTACTCAATGAAACAACCTAAGTCTCCCAACTTTCTGAAAGCGAACTCATCAGCAAAAGAGCCTGCAACTCATCATCAAAATTGACCTTCAGATTTGCCAATTGGTTGAACACATCTTGAAATTCATTCTGGCGCTCAGCAACAGACTTCTCCTCTCCTAATTTAAGCTGAACAAGCTTTCGAACCAGAAAAGCCTTACTTGTAGCACTCCTCGACTCATACAAAGATACCAACTTGGTCCACAAATCCTTCGCGGATTCACAACTAGCCACATGATGGAATACCGAATCAAGGCAATCACCTTTTTATCCATCTTCTTCCACGTTCCCTCATTCACACCTGAGGGTTTCTCCGCATCTCCAATAATCGGATCATGAAGATCATTGAGATAAAGCACATCCTCCATCTTAGGCTTCCAAATACCCCAATTTCTTCCATCAAAAACAGTCATCTTCGGGAACGCCATTATATCCATCATAAAAAAATCATTTTTTTTTTCAATCCAAAATCACTCTAAGTTTTACGATGATCTAGCTCTGATACCAACTGTTATGATAAACTGTGCCTTTATGGAAGCGACCATGATCTTCTTTACCCAATTACTTTAAGATGATTTCTATGGAAACAAACATAGATATGAAAACACACACACAAACACAAGATATTTCACCCAACCACCCTCTTTATTGATTCACCAAAAACCAATTTTTGTTTACACTCACTGGATCAACAACCAACAATAAACAAATTACAAGAATCAATAACCTTGTTGAGAAAGGGAAAGAATATCTAGATGACTAACACTCTTGTTGAAGAAGGAGAACAATGAAGAACGACGGCTAACCCTTGGATTAATTATTTCGGTCACTATCCCATACATTTAATCCAACCCTAGATGCTGCTTTTATAGGAGAATAGGAAACCTAGGCAAATACCCAATTTACCCCTCAGAAAAATATTAGAAATATACCTCCAAAATAACCGATCAACATCAGGAAAAATGCCGCAGACGTCTGACCCAGATTGGTCAGACGTCTGTCCATACTCTCGGGTTTCAAAACCCTGTAGACACAGACGTATGAACAAGATCCCTCAGTTGTCTGTGCTAAAGCCTAGCACAACCCTCTGAGCCACTGCATCATCTTCCTCCAAACTCCGGTTCACACACCTCTTCTCCACCACAAAGCACTCATCATCGTCTTCAACAAAATATGTGATTTCATGTCACAAATCACAACATATTATCCCACAAATATTTTTGTAGGAACTCATGGTAAAAATATTGTCTTGCCTCTTCATTGGTAACATTTGTAGAAAAATATTCAGTAAGCATAGTTTTGGTTCTAGTTTCATTTAAAAATTCATCTAATTGTTCAGATGAAGAAAAATGTAACTGCTGTCTGTTCGGGAGATGGATGTGTAGACCAATAACAGAGGGTGTAATGTCATTAAGCGGGAATTTAAAGATTCCCCATAAAGACTTAGGTGGACAAACCCAGCGAGCATTAGCAAATTTGGATATTTTGTCATTGTTGTTGGAGGATGACATAGAAACACCGACGGAAGCGCGGTTAGACCCTTTGTAAACATACTTGTAAAGATATTTTACTGATTTAATACTTGAACAGATTTCAACATTTAAATGGCAGTCATATTTTAGTAGTAAATAAGGGTTATATGGCACTACCCAACGATTGTCAATTGTGTTTATCATTGAATCATTTTGTCTCATGTTATCATGTCTCCTATATATTGGGTATGAGTCGTTTCATTGTAAAGTAACAGGGGCAAATGGTTTTGGAAATCCTTTTTTACACTCACCATTTTTCATGCAAGTGACATTAGAATTAAAACTTCCACATGGATGATGTGATAGCTCGCCCCGCACCAGCCGACATTTCCAATGAGAGTGCGCTGAGCCAAGATCCAACCAGCACGGGACAGTCGTCAAAGAAAGGAAAGAAGGGAATGAACTAGCAAGAAACCTGTAGAATGTCTCACAGTGCAAGAAATAAAATATAATAATAACATAACTTTGACATAAAACAGGTGAGACAATGCATAAGCTGAAAACTAAACCATTATAGCAGCGGAAAATCCAAAATACAACTTATGTTCCACATCATCATTATTACAACTTTTAAAACTGTCTCTAAAGCAAAGTAAAGGAAAGGTACACTACTAATGCCCAAAGTAGTGACCAGCAGCGACACGGGGAGAATGTATAGAGAATAGTACGTGTAAGCCTCCTGCTCGTCTCCGGACAGCTACTCGTGCACAACCAGCTAACATGTCTCTAGTCTGCCCGTTTAAGAGCACCCAGATTAATAAGAAGAGACATGAAACTCTCGGTCAGAAAAAAGTCTGGTATGAGCGATAAGCAGCAAAATAGAACAATAACAAGTATACTAAACCATACCTGAACCTGGACCTGCAACCAAAGAGTCAGCACAACAAGATGTGCAATACTCTAAGGTAACACTAACATAAGGTGTCAAGATAACAGAGGAGGGGTGTGCATGTCATAGTGATGGCAAACAATCAAGAATAGCAACCATCCTCACATTTCTCACTCAGTGCGTAAAGCATACGATATCCACCGCTTTGATCACCCAAATCCTTGCTATGATCATTCTGCCCCATGGAGTCATGGCGACTCCACAGCACTGATCCATAGCCACTAGTCCTTGCTATGTCCACTCTAACCCATGAAGTCATGACGACTCCACTGCACTGGCTCATAGCCATGCTACGATCACTCTGCCCCATGGAGTAATAACTACCCTACTGCACTGATTCGTAGCCTAACATCCGTCTTGGTGGTGAGTCAAAGTTATGGACGTCGATAACCCCTTAGCACACGTCCCGCAGCAAAGCCCAACTATGAAGTTAACCTGTTGATCCCATTTGGATCCTGGGTAATAACCTCCCACCTGGACTTCCTTTGCATCTCGGGTTTTGGTCGAATTGGAGTTGGTCTTCAGAAGAGTAATCGAGTAATCGCAGCTCCACTCCATTTCGGTTCGGCCTCCAGATGCGTTCGGTTCGGCTTGCTTCAGTTAGTTCGATTCGAATACATCGCCCCTAGGCTTTCCGTTCGGTTCGGTGTTCCACTTCAGGTCGGTTCGGTTCGGTAGTCTCCATCTGGTTCAGGTTGCCACCTTCCATTTTGTTTGGTTCGAATACTCCAACTCCTCTCGCCTCGTCTGATCCCGTCCCCTAGCTCTAGTCTGATCCGATCCCCACGCCAAGCTTCAGTCCGATCCCAACCCCAACTCTGTATGAGTGGCCTTCCTACTTGCCAAGCCTCCTCTAGTGCCAAGTTCCGATCGGAATCAAATCCCCTTGCCCAGTTCCCTTATCCGATCCGAGCCCCATACCCGATCCGATCCGGTCCGAAACTCTGCACATTTCCTGCAACTTTTCCAGCGACTGTTTTATGCTATACGACGGCGTTTTCTACCATTCTAACTCTTCTAATCAATCACAAAGCATACCATATAGTCATAGCAACATATATAATCAACCATAAACACCAAAACGACAATCTAATGTGTTGAAACAGATCAAACATACCCAAAACCCATGTTTTTTCCCTTAAGCATATTTAAGCAAATCTAATGATAGGATTAGCGAAACTTAACCAAACTAACCTAATTTTCTAACAGAGGCCTAAAACAATATTTCGAAATTTATAAATATTTTTCTAGATTTTTAACATGCATAATTTCGTTAATTAACACTAAACTGTAATTAGTGTAAAAACAATGCTAATCACTCACCTTAGCCACAATAAAATACCAAATCTGAAATTATCCTCTATTTGGCGCTGTTCCCAAGGCTACACAGCCACTCCAACCTAGATTAGGCGTTGATTTGGCTTGATTTGACGTTGCTAAGCTTAATCCTTGATTAGAGAACGATTTGGGATGAAATTAGAAGGTGGAGGCCATGGCTAGGGTTAGAGAAATGTTTTAGGTGGTTGAAAAATGAAATAAAAATCGTTTTCCTACTATTCTCAGCCTCCCCATAACCCTAATCCCGAAATGGGTTATGGGCCCTTTTGCTAATCACCCTAAATAGGCCCGGTTAAGCTGTTTTTCACCTTCTAAACCTTGTTTCAGCCATATCTCCCAACGGTGAGTCCGTTTGGCTAATGTGACCACTTTACAGAAAGGTAAACCATTATCCGGATCTAATGGAAGTGGTTTCAAGTCAAATTTTTTTACCAATCAATAGTTATGGATGAAACAAGATCAGCTAGGGGCAAAACGGTTATTTAAAAATCGGCAAAAATCATGAACATGGGAAATGACCCCAATAGTCGTCTCCCAAAGTTACATGACCATACGACTTCGTATGTGAAAGAAATAAATATTCTACGATCCTTCGATACGCAGAATGCGGGTCGTTACAGATGATGAATCATGTGTTTTACAACAGCCACATGTAAATCAGGTTCAAACTCTTTACATGGAATTTCAACTCTAGCTACGGCATCATATCCATCGGGATTACAAATCTTATCGTTGTCCACTATAATTAGTAAAAAAATGTGCATGTGGAAATCCCCTTTTTTGAAATTCAACGTGTACATGTGCAATAGCATTGCCTAAAATGCCTATGTCAAATAAATCATGTTTTAATTGTTCTAATTTAGCACGGAAAATTCTAGTTGTTAAGTCAGGTTTATCGTGTGGTTGATGTTCGGGAAGCAATTCGTTAGTAATTTCAGGCCATTTAGCGTTGCATGTAATTGTAACAAAAAATAAGGTTTTCCATACCTTTGAACTACAGCCATTGCGTCTTGATAGCGTTGATGCATATCCCGTGCACTACCAATATGGGATGACGGAAGAATTTTCTTGACACCAATGTTAATTATCTGCCATGAATGCATGTATAAGCATGTAGAAAATAACCGTGTATAAATCAAGCGGAAATTAAGAAAGTGGGCAACGGTACAATAGGTAACTAACCTGTAGACATTTCTCCTACGCTCAATGCATCTTGCAACCCATGGTACAAATCAGCTCTGATTTTATCTTAATGACTACGAGCAAATCTAAGCCGCATTGTTTCTATTTTAACAAACATATCTACCACATACTGCTGAAAAAGCCGACCGCCAAGCAGGAGCAGCGACGTGTCTCCTGCTCGTATCTGACAGAAAGTAAAGGTATTAGCAAATGGAAAGCATAATTAAAAATTTGAACATGCATTTGATAATTGATATAAAGAAACTGAATAGAAAATTTGAAAAGTTGAAGTGGTGATAGAGAGAAACAGATAAAGAGAAAGAATTGAACAAAGAATTAAAAATGTTTAGTGTAATTAAAGTAAAACTAAGAAATTTGTGCACTAATTCAGCCCAAAAGCATGGTTTCAAATGTATGTACAAAATACAGATTTGAACAATGATAGAAGGTGACATAGAATTACCCTGTTAAGTGAAAAATACACAACATTTACTTGAAACTATTGACACTGTTTGCGTAAGATTTCGGCAGTGGAAATTATTTAAGTAATTGGTAGGTATAAATTATTAAAAGATCAAACTGCATGTAGTATAATGCATAGTATCATACCATATCACTGGCTGAAATAATGGAAACAATATAAAAATGATTGAAAGTATCGGCGTTGGACTAATCAGAAAATGGAATTAAATGTATGTCAAAGGACAACCATCGAAAAAGTGTTATTTGCTCCAACTGTATGAAGAATCAGTAAGCATCGATTGCCAAATAATAGAGTAAATACATACATGGATACATTGGTTTATGTTTTAGTTGACTTTCGGTCATATGAATGATACACTTGGAAAAATATAAGCATACGGTGCAAAATTGAAAGCGAAGATATTAACGGCTTATGAAATGTCTAAAAAATTGGTAACCATCATCGATCACCCCCAAAATGAATTTCAATCATGCAGTATAATTAAATAATCATGAAGACAATAATAGAAACATAATTTAGCATACCATTAAACGACCAAGTACAAATTCGAAGATGTAATCAGTGTTGATTTAGTCATGTTGACAAACTAATATAGTCATGTTTGAAGGTTTATTTTTCAAATTACACTTATGCTATGTTTACTGCAAAAGTTGGGCATTGTTTAGTACATTGTTTAGATATGGTAATTATGTACATATTTGGTGAATAAAAACTGTCATGAAAAAAAATTATAGTGCACTGTGTCATATACAAAAAAATTATAGGAGGGAAATATTGAGAGTAAAAATAGAAACATGTTTAAACATATAGCATTATGAGCCAGGACACTATGTTCAGTTATCATTACTGCTTATACTGTAGGGGTTTTGAGTTTCTAATTAACTGTTATTTGCTCCAATATTTCAATTGTCAAATAATTGATTAAATACATATAGGGATACAGTGGTTTATGTTTCAGTAGAGTTTAGATCATACGAAAAATATACTTGGAAAAAATATAGATATTAGATAGTAATGGAGCAAAATTAATAGAAATGATTTGTACCCTATTGTCATATCTGAAGACAAGTCACAACATACAATAGGAAAAAGACATAAATTATATCAAGTAGTATAATTTATTTATACATTAAGTTTATCTAATAAAAAAAATACTATAGGGTTTACTAATATTAACATGCATAGAAAAAGGTAAGTATATAGCATGAAATGATAGCGTAGAAAGCTAACATGTTACAAGTAGGCCACAACATATTGTACACAGAAGAGTAATTAAAAGGTATGCAAAGGTAAAAGTTTGATGATTTACGTTTAACATTGTAGGATAAAAATCCAGTCAAGCATCTATTGACATATTACAGTTTATTAACATAAATGTACCTGTATAATATTCGAGTAGTAAGATGCACAACTAATTTGATTGTTTTGATTATCGTGTAAGTTCAAATCCCAACCGGGATGACCATAAGGTAGCAGTAGTGGACGCTGAAGTGGATCATAATATTCAGCTGTATCTGGAACTCGCTGTAGATTTCTAGACCTTGTTTCGACAATTATGTCCCTACATTGTGCATCATCTGCTTCATCGCCTACAATTATGCCTACAACTTGTGATGTAGTAGGCAACTCATGAAGATGTCGGTCAATTGTGATTTCGTTAATTTTAATTCGACACATGTACATATCAGGACGCTGTCCCAGCTGACGTAGAGTGGAAACAAATGGGTTAGTTGAATCGATAACTTGCATTATAAGTTGAAGTAGCTTAGGTCTTCATACTTCACTATCCAGTTGTCGATTTTCGGTTTCATGTTATGTGTCGTAAAGGTACAGCTGTAAATATCATGGTCAGATTCCATCGGACGGTAGCACACTGCCAGTACAATGGTAGATGATACCGTGAGCATGATAGGATTAAACTCCATTCGTCGCATTAGCCGAATCTTGGTCAATATTTGCACCCATTGATGTGAAAGCAAAAGCATTGTGTAATGGCGCGTTTTGTAAGGTATAATAATTAAGTTATTTAATTATTTAAATAACAAATATATTAAATAAACGATAGTTGAACATATAAATTATAATAATAATTATAATCAAGCCCGTCACGACGCGGCAGTTCGTTATTTGACGATTTGAACTTCAACTGAATGTACAGGATTCGTTTTAAGCCGGATTTCTGTGAAACAAGAAACATGTGGAGCTGGTGGAGTATATCTTTCTAGTGGAAGAGAAAAATCGGGATTTCGTCGTGTAGATTTTGAGATACGTCCAAATCAAATTTCAGAAAAGTCGCTGTGGAATTCCTTCATAATTCGCAACGCTTTATATACGTTATAAAAGGGTTTTTCAATGTAAATTGAAATATCGATTCAATCAGGACTTGGTATATCGAATATATAATTACCCTGGAGCTATACGATATCATATGTGAAGATATACGATAATATTAATTTATTTATAATTAATTTAATTATATTTAGATATATTTATATATTTAATAGGCTGCTTAGAGCATTAAAAATAGCCACTTTTGCATACGAAGTCGGAATTCGACGAAACCAGTTTTGTTGGATCCGCAATGTCGAATAGTTGTTAGGTTTCCAGTTTCGTGATTTTTAGAGTCAGTGTGTGACCGTAGGGATTTTTAGAGTGTAAAACAGTCAGTATTTCAACAGTTAAAAATACGCTGTGTGAGCATACGGAGTCGGAATTCGACGAAACCAGTTTCGTTGGGACCGTAATGTCGAGATGAAGGTGCATGTCCAGTTTGGTGATTTTTGGGTATCGTATGTGGTCACAGGAATTTTTAAGGACAAAAATACACAGCGTATGCTTAATAATTAATTAATTAATTAATTATAAAAATATTAAATACATCCTATATAATACCCTCATTCACCCTAAACCCTAATTTCATTTTCTTAGATCCGCCGTCACTCTTCTTTCACTACTCAGTGAAATTTCCCTCTTCAAGAATTCCAAAACAATTGAAATAAATTGCTATAAATCATAATTTATGTATATATGAATCTCTGGGAAGCTTCTCTTCAAATTGGTATATATGTTGATGGGTGCGACGCCCTTTCTGGTGTTGAAGTTTTTCGACAGTGGTGCTAGGGCTGGAAATCGAAGTCAGTAGGGGAGGAGTTGGACGGAATGGAGGTTGTAGTAGCGATTGTGGATGGATTCCGCACCTTGCGCCGGAGTTTGGAGGAAATTGGTGACAATGGAGTTCGGTGGTTTTGCCTGGACCGTCGGTTTTGGGTGCAAGATCGCGACCAGGAGATGAGGCGCGAGTTCGATTTTGTGGTGGTAGGGTTGAAGAGGGTTGAACGAGATGTACGTTGGTGCATTTGTTTTGGGGTTCGGTGGTTCCTAGGGGTAGAACGGGGAGTTTAAAGTTGATGAAATGGTGGAGTTGTCTCAGCAGGTCACGGCATAGCGATTTGGGAAGAAGGGTTGAGGGAGTTGGGCCGGGTTTTGATAAGGGTGAGGCCCGATAGTTTTAATTTTAAGTTTATTTAAATTCAAATAGTTGTATAACTTGTTAATGTCATATCTTGATCATACGGAGTCAAATTGACGAACCGTAAGTTGCGTTGGGATCGTATGGACGAGCACTCCACAATGGAACTGACCGCGAGTCAATTGGAGTCCATCACAATTTATAGCAAAATAAATTTTCCAGCTGAATAAAGCGATGGTTATCGTCATTGACGATGATCGTCCAAATGTGAGTAAATCTCACAAACTCTAAACAGTTTTATTTTCACGTTGTATTCTTAGAACTGTTAAAATATTATCTGTTTGACTGTGTGTTGACTGTTTGATTGAACTGCTAGTCAGTTAATAGAGATTTTATATATATATTTACGTATATATATAAACCGTTAAATAGTCATATGTTGATTCTGCTATCAGAATATTTCACAGTGAAGTGAAATCGATGTTGTTGTATTGTCTAACATCTGTGGTGCAGGGAAACGGGTTGGAGGAATCCAACTGGATTCCTCAACAGTTATTTTTACTGTGATTTATGTATTGTGATATATATAATCTGTTGTGATTACGTGTGGTTGGACGATATTCATCATTGTTAGATGATGTGTTAAAAACCATAAGAAATACCAGAGTGTGATAAAAGAGTAAACAAAGTAATTGGTTAAGTTAACCAAAGTGAGTTAGTCGAGTTAATCAAAGTAATTGGTTAAGTTAAGCGAAATGAAATTGTTAAGTTAAACTAAGCGAATTAGTTAAGTAAAACTAAGCGAATTGGTTAAGTAAACCAAGCGAATTAGTTAAGTAAAACCAAGTGAATTAGTTAAGTTAAACTAAGCGGTTAATCGAAGTGAATTAGTTAAGTTAAACTAAGCGGTTAATCGAAGTGAATTAGTTCAGTTAAACTAAGTGGTTAATCAAAGTGAATTAGTTAAGTTAAACTAGGTGGTTAATCAAAGTGAATTAGTTAAGTTAAACTAAGCGGTTAATCGAAGTGAATTAGTTCAGTTAAACTAAGTGGTTAATCAAAGTGAATTAGTTAAGTTAAACTAGGTGGTTAATCAAAGTGAATTAGTTCAGTTAAACTAAGTGGTTAATCAAAGTGAATTAGTTAAGTTAAACTAAGTGGTTAATCAAAGTGAATTAGTTAAGTTAAACTAAGTGGTTAATCGAAGTGAATTAGTTAAGTTAAACTAGGTGGTTAATCAAAGTGAATTAGTTAAGTTAAACTAAGTGGTTAATCGAAGTGAATTAGTTAAGTTAAGCTAAGTGGTTAATCGAAGTGAATTGGTTAAGTTAAACTTAATGGATTAGTTAAGTTAATCAAAGTGAATGTGCTTGAGTTAAACTAAGAGAATCGGTTAGAGTTAATCAAAGTGAAGTAGCTAAGTTAAACTAAGTGGGTTAGTTCAGTAAATCGAGATAAGTAAATCAAGCTAGGTTAATCGAGTTGGAACTAGTCAGTCGAGTTAATCAATTGAGTCAGTCAAGCCAAGTAAATCACGTTAGGTTGAACCATTTGAGTTAACCAGTTAGGTTAAACCATTTGAGTTAACCAGTTAGGTTAAACCATTTGAGTTAACCAGTTAGGTTAAACCATTAGGGTTAACCAGTTAGAGATTACCAGTTAGAGTTGACCAGTTAGAGTTGACCAGTTAGAGTTGACCAGTTAGAGTTGACCAGTTAGAGTTGATCAGTTAGAGTTATCCAAGTAGAGTTAATCGAGTAGAGTTGTCGAATATCACTTATCCGAAGTAGAGTTATCGAATATAGTGTATTCGAGAGAAGAGAAATCGAATATAGTTTATTCGAGTGGAGAAATCAAATGTTATTCATTTGAGAAGAGTTATCGAATATAGTTTATTCGAGTGGAGAAATCAAATGTTATTCATTTGAGAAGAGTTATCGAATATAGTTTATTCGAGTGGAGAAATCAAATGTGATTCATTTGAGAAGAGTTATCGAATATTATTTATTCGAAGAGTAGTTATCGAATATTGGTTATTCGAAGTTAGTTAATCCAAAGGAGTTATTCGAAGTTAGTTAATCCAGAGGAGTTATTCGAAGTTAGTTAATCCAAAGGAGTTAATCGAAGAGTTAATCCGAAGGAGTTAGTCGAAGAGTTAATCCAAAGGAGTTATTCGAAGTTAGTTAATCCAAAGGAGTTAATCGAAGAGTTAATCCGAAGGAGTTAGTCGAAGAGTTAATCCAAAGGAGTTATTCGAAGTTAGTTAATCCAAAGGAGTTAATCGAAGAGTTAATCCGAAGGAGTTAGTCGAAGAGTTAATCCAAAGGAGTTATTCGAAGAGTTAATCCAAAGGAGTTAGACGAAGAGTTAATCGAATATAGTTATTCGAAAGAAAGTGTTAATCGAATATAGTTTATTCGAGTAAAGTTAAAAGAGTTAATCGAATATAATTTATTCGAGTAGAGTTAGAGAAGTTAATCGAATATAGTTATTCGAATAGTGTTGGAGGAGATATCGAATATAGTTTATTCGATAGGAGTTAAGTGAATATGGTTAATCAAATAGAGTTAAGCAAATAGAGTTAATCCAATAGGGTCAGTCCACTAGGGTTAATTGGAAAGAGTAAATCGAATATAGTTATTCGACAGAAAGGTTAAGTAAGGAAGTTAGTTAAAGGAATTTAAAGCGAACTTTACCTATTTTCAAGGTTAGAAGTGTTGTTCAATTAAGGTCTGAGAGGTAGTTCTACCCCAACTTGATTGGCTTCGTTTTAACTAAGGAATGGTTAAAGTTTGGTAGTAAAGAGGAGTTAAGTGAAATGTGTAATTTAGGGAAATGGTTTAAGTTGGTATAGCGATGTTTTATCTAAACATCTGCTTAATCCAAATGTAGGAGTTTTGGAAATATCTTCCAAAGAAGAATAAGAATTGTTTTCTAATATAGAAAACAAGGAATGGAAATGTTTTCCAGTATTAATAAATATATTTTCTAAACATTAGAAAATAGCAAATGTCGAATATAGGGAAATAGGAGATGTGAAATGAACCAAAGAGATATATGTTAAAAGATGTTTGTTCGATATAATTTCCGTCTGGAAATAATATCGTTGTTTGCACACTTGTTTTTCTTTGATAGTTAACTCACAGACTATCGAAGTTTTTACCATTTTAACGTTGTTAATATGGAGAGACCGGTTGGATTATTATCCAAAGAACCACTCTGTATCGGCATAAGCGTTGCGAGCAATATATGCCAAAGATAAATTGAAGACAGAGTAAAGTGCAAGGGCTGTTGTATAAGTCTTAGATAACAGTGACTAAGATGGATATACTGAATAGTGCCTTCGGTTTGTCCAGTCCCAGGACAACGTATATGGAAGAAGGTCTGACAGAGTATATCCAATGGATCGCGTAAGTTGATCTGTTCAAACGTATTCACGTTTGGTGGCGGAGGAATTCGTTTCTCTTAGCTATATACCTGTGTTATTTTTGGATAAGTCAATTTGTGATTTGGCGGGTATGACGATGTGGCATTCAAAGTGAATGGTGATCAGATGTTCTGAAGATAGACGTAGCTTCTGGCCTCACACCAGGAAGTAACAAAAGTTGGGCTAGGCAGCATGGCTAGTTGGGTCATTCCCAAGCAGGGTGTATTGTCACCGATCTAGGGAATATTCATATTTATACTTCTTTTTGATTCTGTATCTTCGGATGACGGTTTGATGGCCTACAACCGTGGTGGCAATATATTCGCGACACTCAAGCTAAATGAGTGAGCGGTCATGTGTGGCCGGGTTGCAAGACGTTCTTGTTGAACCCTGAGTGTATCACCTCTAGAGTACACTATTCAGAAGGTGCTCCCATACCTTGTCTGTTGGAATCCATTCTCCGATAAGCGCCCTGCGGTTTATGATTTTATATTATGTATGTAGAACGTGAGATGCAAGCGTTTCTGCTAGATTGATACCTATTTGTACTTAGACATTATTATAATATCACAATGATATTGCTTGTCAAAGTTGTTTAGATACTCATAAGGAAAAACCCGTTCCGTATTCACGGCGTGGTCTTATGAGATATCATATACCTATTCAATTGTTTTAGACCGCTTTACTCATACCAGTCCCATGACTGACCCGGAGTTTACTTTGTTGTTTTCCCTAAACTCTTGGGTGCCTAAATTTGTACGGGCAGTCAAGTAGTCGGGATTTACAGATATACTTGGAGAGCTTGGAGCAGGAGGCTGCAAGATTCTATAGCTATAGTTATTTCCGCTGTGTTGTAAGTGTTGTACTCTGATAAGTGCTATTGTATATATATAACTGTTTACTTCAAAGTTATGTTATATATTATATGTTATTCGTTCCGTTGTGAGATTCGTGTTACTCTGGTGATTCTGATGTTCTTCTTCTTCTTCTATTCTATTAGTTCTATCTTTTATTTCTCACCTTCTAAATTCTTTCAAAAATGACGTGGTTTTCGAGGGGTCGAAAATCCCGCCGTTACAGTTGGTATCAGAGCTTAAGTTAAGAATTACTTGGCTCTGTGGCGTGACTCGGTAGAGATTGGGTTAGTAATACCCTAGATTGAGTTTGAGTGTATATATACGAGTGCGTATTTGTATTTGATATAAAACTGTTTTATATTGTGGAGATTCACTGGCTGAGTTGTTTATGAGTTCTGGTCGATCAGTTTGATCCACTGTATCGGTAGGAGTAAATAAACACTTGAATACGATGGATCATCACGATATGTTTTGAAAGAGGGTGAGTGAATTTAACTTTACCCAAAGTATATTTTGATATAGAGGTATATATATGTATATCAAAATTATAATATATTAGATATATTGGTTGTAATCATAATCGAGCAAGATTATATAGTGAAATGGTTATACATAACCAACCAGAATTCATATGAGTGAAATCAGATGAGTAAATCTGAATTTAAATCAAAATTTGGAATTAAAATAAGGAAAATTTAAGTTCCTGGGAGATTTTGAAAAGGTTTTTCAAATTTGAAATAAATATAGTATTGAACTCACCTGGATGACTGGAAAATAATTCCGAGGATGGATCGATACATCGTCGGTGTGATTTTCGAGTTTCTAAGTGGTGGATTACTACCAAGGGTTTTGTTTTCAAATTGTGTTGGGAAAACAAGTGTTTAAAAATTCAAAGGTTTTGAATTGGTGTTAGGATTTGAAATTGACTTGAAATAAAACCCAGGAATTTAAATCTTGAAATTTAAAATTTACCTTGTTAAGTTAAATGAATCAAGATGGTAAAAACAAATAAGTAAATTAAAATTTAACTTAAACCAAGTTAAATAAATCGGGATTTGGTTAGAGAATAATCTGGATTGGAATTAAGTTGATGGGTTAAGAGTGTGAAATCTGATATTGGAGTTTGAATAGAATTTGACTTGGATAAAACCAAGTGTTTGAGTTGAAGGTTGGATTGAGATGACATTGGTATATGTTGGGTTGATACAGGTGAAAGTGATAAAGTCGATATGCCCGACAAAAAGGTACAAGTTTATATTATATATGAGTTTGGATTTTATGAGCCGAATTGGCAAGCCGCTTGGCTGTTTGATTTTCTTTTGGGTTGGAGAAGGCCTAGAGAGGCGAGGGGTGGTTTGTCATATTGACCAATACAAAGGAGGTTATGGCGAAATTTTTCAAAAATTCCAGGCGTTAGAACATTCTCATGATTTATGGAAATTCAGTTAGCCAGAATGAATTAATAATTTAATTGAAAATTTAATGGTTCAGTTGAAACTGGAGTTGAGAAGTAAACTAAAAGATATTTGAATCTAGTTAGTAAAGTTGGTAGCATTTTCCTAGCTTAGCAATTTCGAGGACGAAATTATTTTAAGGGGGGAAGTCTGTAATGGCGCGTTTTGTAAGGTATAATAATTAAGTTATTTAATTATTTAAATAACAAATATATTAAATAAACGATAGTTGAACATATAAATTATAATAATAATTATAATCAAGCCCGTAACGACGCGGCAGTTCGTTATTTGGCGAGTTGAACTTCAACTGAATGTACATGATTCGTTTTAAGCCGGATTTCTGTGAAACAAGAAACATGTGGAGCTGGTGGAGTATATCTTTCTAGTGGAAGAGAAAAATCGGGATTTCGTCGTGTAGATTTTGAGATACGTCCAAATCAAATTTCAGAAAAGTCGTTGTGGAATTCCTTTATAATTCGCAACGCTTTATATACGTTATAAAAGGGTTTTTCAATGTAAATTGAAATATCGATTCAATCAGGACTTGGTATATCGAATATATAATTACCCTAGAGCTATACGATATCATATGTGAAGATATACGATAATATTAATTTATTTATAATTAATTTAATTATATTTAGATATATTTATATATTTAATAGGCTGTTTAGAGCATTAAAAATAGCCACTTTTGCATACGAAGTCGGAATTCGACGAAACCAGTTTTGTTGGATCCGCAATGTCGAATAGTTGTTAGGTTTCCAATTTCGTGATTTTTAGAGTCAGTGTGTGACCGTAGGGATTTTTAGAGTGTAAAACAGTCAATATTTCAACAGTTAAAAATACGCTGTGTGAGCATACGAAGTCGGAATTCGATGAAACCAGTTTCGTTGGGACCGTAATGTCGAGATGAAGGTGCATGTCCAGTTTGGTGATTTTTGGGTATCGTATGTGGTCACAGGAATTTTTAAGGACAAAAATACACAGCGTATGCTTAATAATTAATTAAATAATTGATTATAAAAATATTAAATACATTCTATATAATACCCTCATTCACCCTAAACCCTAATTTCATTTTCTTAGATCCGCCGTCACTCTTCTTTCACTACTCAGTGAAATTTCCCTCTTCAAGAATTCCAAAACAATTGAAATAAATTGCTATAAATCATAATTTATGTATATATGAATCTCTGGGAAGCTTCTCTTCAAATTGGTATATATGTTGATGGGTGCGACGCCCTTTCTGGTGTTGAAGTTTTTCGACAGTGGTGCTAGGGCTGGAAATCGAAGTCAGTAGGGGAGGAGTTGGACGGAATGGAGGTTGTAGTAGCGATTGTGGATGGATTCCGCACCTTGCGCCGGAGTTTGGAGGAAATTGGTGACAATGGAGTTCGGTGGTTTTGCCTGGACCGTCGGTTTTGGGTGCGAGATCGCGACCAGGAGATGAGGCGCGAGTTCGATTTTGTGGTGGTAGGGTTGAAGAGGGTTGAACGAGATGTACGTTGGTGCATTTGTTTTGGGGTTCGGTGGTTCTTAGGGGTAGAACGGGGAGTTTAAAGTTGATGAAATGGTGGAGTTGTCTCAGCAGGTCACGGCATAGCGATTTGGGAAGAAGGGTTGAGGGAGTTGGGCCGGGTTTTGATAAGGGTGAGGCCCGATAGTTTTAATTTTAAGTTTATTTAAATTCAAATAGTTGTATAACTTGTTAATGTCATATCTTGATCATACGGAGTCAGATTGACGAACCGTAAGTTGCGTTGGGATCGTATGGACGAGCACTCCACAATGGAACTGACCGCGAGTCAATTGGAGTCCATCACAATTTATAGCAAAATAAATTTTCCAGCTGAATAAAGCGATGGTTATCGTCATTGACGATGATCGTCCAAATGTGAGTAAATCTCACAAACTCTAAACAGTTTTATTTTCACGTTGTATTCTTAGAACTGTTAAAATATTATCTGTTTGACTGTGTGTTGACTGTTTGATTGAACTGCTAGTCAGTTAGTTGAGATTTTATATATATATTTACGTATATATATAAACCGTTAAATAGTCATATGTTGATTCTGCTATCAGAATATTTCACAGTGAAGTGAAATCGATGTTGTTGTATTGTCTAACATCTGTGGTGCAGGGAAACGGGTTGGAGGAATCCAACTGGATTCCTCAACAGTTATTTTTACTGTGATTTATGTATTGTGATATATATAATCTGTTGTGATTACGTGTGGTTGGACGATATTCATCATTGTTAGATGATGTGTTAAAAACCATAAGAAATACCAAAGTGTGATAAAAGAGCAAACAAAGTAATTGGTTAAGTTAACCAAAGTGAGTTAGTCGAGTTAATCAAAGTAATTGGTTAAGTTAAGCGAAATGAAATTGTTAAGTTAAACTAAGCGAATTAGTTAAGTTAAACTAAGCGAATTAGTTAAGTAAAACTAAGCGAATTGGTTAAGTAAACCAAGCGAATTAGTTAAGTAAAACCAAGTGAATTAGTTAAGTTAAACTAAGCGGTTAATCGAAGTGAATTAGTTAAGTTAAACTAAGCGGTTAATCGAAGTGAATTAGTTCAGTTAAACTAAGTGGTTAATCAAAGTGAATTAGTTAAGTTAAACTAGGTGGTTAATCAAAGTGAATTAGTTAAGTTAAACTAAGCGGTTAATCGAAGTGAATTAGTTCAGTTAAACTAAGTGGTTAATCAAAGTGAATTAGTTAAGTTAAACTAGGTGGTTAATCAAAGTAAATTAGTTCAGTTAAACTAAGTGGTTAATCAAAGTGAATTAGTTAAGTTAAACTAGGTGGTTAATCAAAGTGAATTAGTTAAGTTAAACTAAGTGGTTAATCGAAGTGAATTAGTTAAGTTAAACTAGGTGGTTAATCAAAGTGAATTAGTTAAGTTAAACTAAGTGGTTAATCGAAGTGAATTAGTTAAGTTAAGCTAAGTGGTTAATCGAAGTGAATTGGTTAAGTTAAACTAAGTGGATTAGTTAAGTTAATCAAAGTGAATGTGCTTGAGTTAAACTAAGAGAATCGGTTAGAGTTAATCAAAGTGAAGTAGCTAAGTTAAACTAAGTGGGTTAGTTCAGTAAATCGAGATAAGTAAATCAAGCTAGGTTAATCGAGTTGGAACTAGTCAGTCGAGTTAATCAATTGAGTCAGTCAAGCCAAGTAAATCACGTTAGGTTGAACCATTTGAGTTAACCAGTTAGGTTAAACCATTTGAGTTAACCAGTTTGGTTAAACCATTAGGGTTAACCAGTTAGGTTAAACCATTAGGGTTAACCAGTTAGAGATTACCAGTTAGAGTTGACCAGTTAGAGTTGACCAGTTAGAGTTGACCAGTTAGAGTTGACCAGTTAGAGTTGACCAGTTAGAGTTGACCAGTTAGAGTTGACCAGTTAGAGTTGACCAGTTAGAGTTGACCAGTTAGAGTTATCCAAGTAGAGTTAATCGAGTAGAGTTGTCGAATATCACTTATCCGAAGTAGAGTTATCGAATATAGTGTATTCGAGAGAAGAGAAATCGAATATAGTTTATTCGAGTGGAGAAATCAAATGTTATTCATTTGAGAAGAGTTATCGAATATAGTTTATTCGAGTGGAGAAATCAAATGTTATTCATTTGAGAAGAGTTATCGAATATAGTTTATTCGAGTGGAGAAATCAAATGTGATTCATTTGAGAAGAGTTATCGAATATTATTTATTCGAAGAGTAGTTATCGAATATTGGTTATTCGAAGTTAGTTAATCCAAAGGAGTTATTCGAAGTTAGTTAATCCAGAGGAGTTATTCGAAGTTAGTTAATCCAAAGGGGTTAATCGAAGAGTTAATCCGAAGGAGTTAGTCGAAGAGTTAATCCAAAGGAGTTATTCGACGTTAGTTAATCCAAAGGAGTTAATCGAAGAGTTAATCCGAAGGAGTTAGTCGAAGAGTTAATCCAAAGGAGTTATTCGAAGTTAGTTAATCCAAAGGAGTTAATCGAAGAGTTAATCCGAAGGAGTTAGTCGAAGAGTTAATCCGAAGGAGTTAGTCGAAGAGTTAATCCAAAGGAGTTATTCGAAGAGTTAATCCAAAGGAGTTAGACGAAGAGTTAATCGAATATAGTTATTCGAAAGAAAGTGTTAATCGAATATAGTTTATTCGAGTAAAGTTAAAAGAGTTAATCGAATATAATTTATTCGAGTAGAGTTAGAGAAGTTAATCGAATATAGTTATTCGAATAGTGTTGGAGGAGATATCATATATAATTTATTCGATAGGAGTTAAGCGAATATGGTTAATCAAATAGAGTTAAGCAAATAGAGTTAATCCAATAGGGTCAGTCCACTAGGGTTAATTGGAAAGAGTAAATCAAATATAGTTATTCGACAGAAAGGTTAAGTAAGGAAGTTAGTTAAAGGAATTTAAAGCAAACTTTACCTATTTTCAAGGTTAGAAGTGTTGTTCAATTAAGGTCTGAGAGGTAGTTCTACCCCAACTTGATTGGCTTCGTTTTAACTAAGGAATGGTTAAAGTTTGGCAGTAAAGAGGAGTTAAGTGAAATGTGTAATTTAGGGAAATGGTTTAAGTTGGTATAGCGATGTTTTATCTAAACATTTGCTTAATCCAAATGTAGGAGTTTTGGAAATATCTTCCAAAGAAGAATAAGAATTGTTTTCTAATATAGAAAACAAGGAATGGAAATGTTTTCCAGTATTAATAAATATATTTTCTAAACATTAGAAAATAGCAAATGTCGAATATAGGGAAATAGGAGATGTGAAATGAACCAAAGAGATATATGTTAAAAGATGTTTGTTCGATATAATTTCCGTCTGGAAATAATATCGTTGTTTGCACACTTGTTTTTCTTTGATAGTTAACTCACAGACTATCGAAGTTTTTACCATTTTAACGTTGTTAATATGGAGAGACCGGTTGGATTATTATCCAAAGAACCACTCTGTATCGGCATAAGCATTGCGAGCAATATATGCCAAAGATAAATTGAAGACAGAGTAAAGTGCAAGGGCTGTTGTATAAGTCTTAGATAACAGTGACTAAGATGGATATACTGAATAGTGCCTTCGGTTTGTCCAGTCCCAGGACAACGTATATGGAAGAAGGTCTGACAGAGTATATCCAATGGATCGCGTAAGTTGATCTGTTCAAACGTATTCACGTTTGGTGGCGGAGGAATTCGTTTCTCTTAGCTATATACCCGTGTTATTTTTGGATAAGTCAATTTGTGATTTGGCGGGTATGACGATGTGGCATTCAAAGTGAATGGTGATCAGATGTTCTGAAGATAGACGTAGCTTCTGGCCTCACACCAGGAAGTAACAAAAGTTGGGCTAGGCAGCATGGCTAGTTGGGTCATTCCCAAGCAGGGTGTATTGTCACCGATCTAGGGAATATTCATATTTATACTTCTTTTTGATTCTGTATCTTCGGATGACGGTTTGATGGCCTACAACCGTGGTGGCAATATATTCGCGACACTCAAGCTAAATGAGTGAGCGGTCATGTGTGGCCGGGTTGCAAGACGTTCTTGTTGAACCCTGAGTGTATCACCTCTAGAGTACACTATTCAGAAGGTGCTCCCATACCTTGTCTGTTGGAATCCATTCTCCGATAAGCGCCCTGCGGTTTATGATTTTATACTATGTATGTAGAACGTGAGATGCAAGCGTTTCTGCTAGATTGATACCTATTTGTACTTAGACATTATTATAATATCACAATGAAATTGCTTGTCAAAGTTGTTTAGATACTCATAAGGAAAAACCCGTTCCGTATTCACGGCGTGGTCTTATGAGATATCATATACCTGTTCAATTGTTTTAGACCGTTTTACTCATACCAGTCCCATGACTGACCCGGAGTTTACTTTGTTGTTTTCCCTAAACTCTTGGGTGCCTAAATTTGTACGGGCAGTCAAGTAGTCGGGATTTACAGATATACTTGGAGAGCTTGGAGCAGGAGGCTGCAAGATTTTATAGCTATAGTTATTTCCGCTGTGTTGTAAGTGTTGTACTCTGATAAGTGCTATTGTATATATATAACCGTTTACTTCAAAGTTATGTTATATATTATATGTTATTCGTTCCGCTGTGAGATTCGTGTTACTCTGATGATTCTGATGTTCTTCTTCTTCTTCTATTCTATTAGTTCTATCTTTTCTTTCTCACCTTCTAAATTCTTTCAAAAATGACGTGGTTTTCGAGGGGTCGAAAATCCCGCCGTTACACATTGTTGTACGATCGAATGTTAGCTCGAAAGTGGGTGCCAACTTCGGTTTGATTAGTAAAGAGGTCAAGAAGCTGCGAAGGAGCCGAAGGTGTAAAAACATTATTCTTACCATTTGAACAACAGGATTGCGAAGTTTCAAAAACAATTTTTTTTGGCTGTGAAAAAGGGACAAATAGTTGGTTCTGGCAGCACATGTCTACGAAAGGCAATGTTGGCAACAAAGTTTCGTCCACAATTACGGGATGATGTAATTGTTTGAAGGGGAACATCAACATTTTGGACTGTTTTAGAAAGAGAGGAAAAAGAAGATAAGAGGATAGATAAATGCAAGCAAGCACAAACAACGCAAGAGAATATTTTAAAATTATGTAAAATATTACCATTGCTAGGTTCTGCTTGTTGTTCAGTAGACTGAAGTCGTTGTGAATGACATCGTTTTCTACGATTTTCCAGTTGTTGTTCATGTTCATTGTCTGACATCCTAGCACGTCTAGCTCTTTGAGCAAGATATCTGTATTCTCGCTGTTCAGAATCCATAGTGTTATTGATAGCAGAAGGCGATAGAGTAGAGGTAGGTGAGGAAAGGAGTAGAGGAGAGCAGATGACAGTAGATGTTGATAAAGGAGTTTGAACGTAAAAAAGAAAAAGATAGGGGAGGGAACACAGTAGTCATTATACGCATATACCTTTTCAATTTTTAATTGAGGTGTAAATAAAATTGCTAAAAATAATGAGGTAAATAAGGAAATTAAAATAATATTGGAATAATTGAAGGAGGACTGAGTAAGCAAGGTACAAAGTTGGTATTTAAAAATTTGAGATGCAGTTTGATGAAAAAAAAATCAAACACGATTATTTAAAAAATATTAGAGATTCATTCGATATGCATAATTCCCAAGCTTATTTGTGCAATAATTTTTGGTGTATTTTGTGTGTACTTCAGTTCTAAAAACTGAAGCGGTGTGTTCCAGTTGTAAAAGATGAAGCAAGCGTGCCTAAGTTATAAAAGCATAAGCAACTGTGTCACAGTTATATTAGTTTAAGCAAGCGTGCATACGTTCTAAAATCAGAAGCCTATGTCAGTACTACATTTCGAAGCAATGGAGCTTTAGTTTTTAAAACTGAAGTAGTGTACCTTCTCTTACTGAAGCAGCATGCTTCAATTTGTAAACAACGAAGTAGGGTAACTTAAGTTTTTACAACTGGGTGGAGCATAAATGGTTTATATGAGATATTATGAGCAGATATTTACGTCAACATAATGGGTGAACAAATGAGTAAGAATGAAACACCTATAATGAAGCAGTAGAACATGTGAACACAAAAATATTCCCTATTATATTTAATTTCAAAAGTTTACGTTTGGCTAGTGGTAAGTTGAATGTGAACACAAAAAAGTGGTTTAAGCACATAAGTAAATATTCAAGTTCCAACGGCAAACCTTTTTGATGGCAGAAGTAAATGGATTAGATTTGAAAAGGAAAGAAGCCACTGCAGATGTCCATGGCAAAAGATCAAGCCATGAATTGATGCAAGGAGAATTTTTTGTCAAGCCTCTGTCATCTTCAAATATCGGGACATCTGTACCTTTGTTAGCATGAACATGTCTCTGCATCATACATAAAAATATACATAATTTAAGACGCAATTTGAAGATAATTAGTTAGCATAATTCAAGATGCCATTTCAAGATTCAGATAATGGGAAAAAATCTTCTTATCGTCTGAGTTTCAGATGAACATATTGTCGAAAAGAAGTAAAGATGGAAAAATTATTAAAAAAAATTGTGTTAGATGGCTTTAGGTTGAAAGAACTGAAATAGGATTCAAAAGTAAGTGAACTAAAAGAAACTCTTGTACCTGAGAATACAATATTAGTTGATTCGTGGGTTATACACGCTACTGGCAACTAATACAACTTCATCAATTTCTTCATTATTCCCTCTTCCCTCAACCAAATTTCACTCCTTTACATTATGATTAACCTCCTCTACTTGTGTACATAAATCATCAGTCCCTTCTAAATTTTGTTTCCTATTGCCATCATGTATTGCTTCCACATTTTTCTTACTTTCCATGGAATCTGGGCCACATGAAAACCTCGCAACAACTTACTGATAGTGGTATGACTTCCACCTCTAAACTACCTCGATTTAATACCTCTTTAACTTCAACATGATCCATAAAAGCAGTTGTCTTTCGTTTATTATCATCATTAATATTGGTTTTGATCGAACCAATAACTACATGACCAACATCAGCCACTTCATTTCTATTTGCTTGACTCAAGCCTGATTTCTTAACGGTGAAGCAATTCTGCAGACATATATATATATATATATATATATATATATATATCACTTGTGTGAGGTTGACTTCAACACATATAGTTCAATGCATGTATATAGAAATTATGCAATAGAGTAGTATAACAGTAAAGCAATAATTCAAGTAAATGTATATTTGTGTGTACATTATAAATGTATTTTACTTTTGTTAACGGTGAAGCAATTGTGCAGACATATAAATTACTTATGGGAGGTTGATTTGAACACAAATATTTCAATGCATGTATATAGAAATTATGCAATAGAGTAGTATAATAGTAAATCAATAATTCAAGTAACTTTAAATATATATTTGTGTGTACATAATAAAGTGGGAACAAAATACGAAAAACAAAGGTTTGAATTGTAAAGTAAATTACTTGCTCCATATCAGTTGGTTAAGAATCACGCAGATTTGATAAGATTTGGTTCTTCAATACAAATCCACTTAGATCTAGATCCATTATATATCTGCATATATACAGAATGAATTATAATAGATCCAAATTAACCTCACAAATGAATTGTTATTAATTGAACCCTTTTTTTTTGCGATGAAAAGATATTTACATGTGTTATATGAGGAGGAACCAAATACAAATATCATAACGCAGTTAAATAGTATTATCTTGCAACAACTGCGTACACTATTAATAAACCCTTTCGTGAGGTTCCAAATTAATTGGTTGGCATGAAAACATAACAACCACAATAGAGTGAATAGGAAAACAAAGCAGATCTTGAAACTTGGATGACAACATGTAAATAAAAATCGATTTTACCTTGGAGGACATCATGTCACTGTGGAAATAGGTGCAGGAGGGAGGAATATTCAGATCTAGAGAGCATGCCGTTATGGAAGGGTAGGACGGAAAAAACCTAAGTTTGACTGGCGGATGAAAGGGGAAAAGAAAAGTAAACGGCGGTGAAGAGAGCAGAAATGACAGTGAGGTAGGAGATAATCAAAGAGCTGAGGACGCAGAATAATTAACACTTTTGTGGGAGATGGAAATAACGGTTGACGGCATGGATGAAAGTGTGGAGCTATTTTTTATGGAGAAAAGAGGATGGAAGACGTGAAGACTGGAGTGGGAAAGTGAAGGGGAAAAAAACAGTTGACGAACCGATGAAGTAGTGGGGTGCAAAATGTTCGACTGGAAATACGAATTTACCCCTTCATGTAAATGTTAAACGTCCGAATAGTTGGATGATCAGCAAAGGGCTTTTTCGAAAATCCAAAAAAGCTTCACCATAGGAAAGTCGGTCACCTTATAGAGACTGTAATTGAATACAACAGAGAAAGTAAATGAAACCAGTACATTAAAAACTGATTGGACAATGCAAAACATCAAAAGAAAGAACAGAGATAACAATACATTACAGTGAAACACAGAAACACAATACAGAAGACAACAAACACTAAAGGACAATACATTAAAGTACCAAGGACAAGACACAATAATTAAAACAATACAATGGTTTTCCTCACTGATTACCTTTCAAATGCCATAAATGCTCAACTAGATCTTCTTGTAGATTTTGATGTATCTCCCTGGATCTAATCTCCCGCAACCGGATCAAGAAAAACTCAGTAGTTGTTGGATTTCTATCAGCAATAACTGTAGCTGCATTGTCCGGATCGTACCCTAAATAAGATGGAAAAGAGCCTCTTTCTTCTTCTGTGATCATATTGTATAATATAATACATGCTCGCATCACATTACTTAATATTTGGGGCTTAAACAATTTGATGGGGCTTTTTACAATAGCAATCCGGGATTGTAGGACTCCAAAAGCATGCTCAATGTCCTTTCATGTTGCCTCCTATCTTTTTGCAAATTATTTTTCTTTCTTTGTTTTTGGATCTGAAATTGTTTGGACTAGGGTTCCCCAAGACGGATATATACCATCTGCTAAATAGTACCCCATGTCATATGGGTTTCCTCTAATGCTCATATTTCATGCCGGTGTCTTTCCATGTGCAAGATTTTTAAATAAATGTGATTGGTGTAACATATTTATATCGTTCATAGAACCAAGACAGCCGAACAAAATGTGCCAAAACCAAAGATCATGTGAGGCTACTGCCTCTAGTATCATTGTTGCTTTGGGATAATGGCCGATAGTTGACAATGCCAAGCAGTTGGACAATTTTTTCACTCTCAGTGCATACAGTCGAGACTACCCAACATTCCAGGAAAACCTTTTTGTCCCTTAAACTTTTCAGTTTATTGACGTCGCTTTGTGTGGGTGCACGCAAATATTCTTCACTATATAATTCAATGATAGCCACACAAAATGTTCTAGACTTAAGCTAATCATACTCGAACCCATTCAGACAACTTCATCAAATGCATCGGCTGCTATCCCAAACGCTAAAAACACGTAAAGCCCCTATAATTTTTTGGTACGGAGAACATCCCAAGTTTCCAGCACTTTTTCACTTTTGAACAAAATAATTATCGTGATTAACAACACCGTTAAAAATACGTAAAAACATATTCTTACTCATTCGGAATCGTCGATGAAAATCTTCAAGGCCGTAGGTACTTGGTGTGTTGAAATAGTCTTTTAATTAATATAGCGGTTCCACCTTGATGGTCAAGCATCTTCCTTTTGACTACTCGGCCAAACATACTACCTCCATGAGTACCACTTGAAGAACATTCCATTGTAATTGTCGAACACATGATTGGTGAATGGTAACGACTTGTGTCATTAACTCTAATCCGTCGTCATCAGATAAGCTATCAGAGGATAACTGAGGAAAATCTCTCTGTTTGTGTTGCTCATCTCCTTTATCTGAATCAGTAGGAATTGTCTCTATAACGTTATTAGTACTACTATTAGAGCCATCGACCTCCGAATTCACATTCTCAACCTCTTCGTAGTAATAACTTCTAGTAGACATTATTTGGTTTTTGTAATTTAACCGAAATGATTCTAGTGTGTTATGAATGGAAGGAAGAAAGTTGTGTCTTATATATCCTTTTTATATAGCAGTTTTTTATAATTCGTAATTATAGTCGTTAAATATAGCCATTTTTTATAGCTATTAATTTATAGCCGTTAATTAAAGTCGTTTTTAATAGCCGTATATTATCGCTATTGAAATTATTGTAATGCCACAAACTAGGTTAATTAAATTAAAAAAACAAACAGGTACAATAGGTTAATTAAGTTTCTAGGTTAATTCAATTAAATAAAAAAATTAGGTTAATTAGATTAAGATTCTTGAATATTATAAACAAACTAGGTTAATTAAATTAAATAAACAAACTAGCCAACAAAGTAGGTTAGTTCACTTCAGCTAACTAGGTTAGTTAAGTTTAGCAAACAACTTACGATTTTTAATTTTTAATTTTGTTGGTTAAACGGGATTTTGAAATCCCTTTTGGCCTAAACAGCAAGCAGTTTGTCATTTAGGGCTTAAACGACAAACAGTTTGTCGTTTAAGGCTTAAATGGCAAACAGTTTGCCGTTTAATGTTTTTTTATATCATGTTGAACAAAACCTGCTGCATCTCATTTCCATTCCATACACTCAAACATCACACCTGAACACTACAGAAACTCCATAATTCATACAATTTAAACACTTCATTCCCAATGCCATACTTCAATATTCATACATTATATACATTTCAAACATATGGAACATTATCAAGCTTCATCAACACATTAAACACTGCATACACTTTCACCATCGACTACAAGTTCAGGTTGCAAACTAAAAGCACATACTTAAACTACAAGCCCATTCACACATAATACATTATACACAACTACATGCCCATATTCATCGACTTCAAAGTACAAGTCTTCGATATTTATCAACCACTCCCACTACATAGCCTCCAAGCCCGGAATGTAACCTTTACTACCTTTACTCGTTTTCTCTTTCCCTTTCCCGGTATGTATCGACTTCATCTTGCTTACAAACCCCTTGCTTTTTTTTTCAACTATGCTCTTTCCACGGTCCAACCCTTTAAGTATCCATGAAATTTATAATAAATTAACAATAAATATTATGAAAATTTAAGAATATAAAATTAATGTAACAATAGTTGTATCACATTTCTTCAATGATTACGGAAAAAATGATCTAATTTAAAGCATGATCAATAAACCATCTTTTCTAATGCATGCACCATATAATGTTGGTAATAGGCACTTAATAATGATATTGATATGCTTAAATATTTAATAGCATGTACATTTTCTTATGTTTTTTCTTGTTATATGAATTATGAAGTGGTAGGTTATGATTCCATTGTTTGAAACATTTATCCAATTTTGTGTGAAATATGAATTTTCAATTATATGTTTGTAATTGGTATCATTAAATATTATAATTGGATTTTAATACTATGACTGGGTACTTGGGCGACTTAAACTAATTGAACTTAAAAAATAATGGTACATAAGAAAATGAGTAGCTGAAATAAAAATGACCCATAGCATACATGAGTGTAAAAGCATACTCGGGTTAGAAGATGGGGTTGTTGGTACTCTTAACTTAATCCCATATTTATTTGTGATCACAGGACCGGTACCACCGTCGTCACCGCTAGAGTTATCATCGTCTTCATCTTCCTCATCCACTTCCTCTTCATCGTCATCATCATGCTCCTCTTCCTCTTCTTCGCCTTCGTCTTCGTCCTCGGCTTGTGCACTATTTTTTTCTTTTTATTTGATTTATATCGACCGGTTGATTTAGTGCCAATACCTAAAACAGGTTCACTGATACCTCCATGTTCTATGCACAATAAAATAAAAATGGAATAAATTTAAAATACGTTAAAGGGGTCATGTAAAAAAGGTATTGAATAATGAACCTATAATTTACGAAATCCTTTGCAACCCAATTTATTCTATTCAACCCTTCTTCGTAATACTTTGATTCTTGCAGAGCCAAATGACGCATACCCATATTCATCTCCCATAGACTATCGATAGAGTAGCGAGATGGAACAAGAGGTAAGTCAGGTAAATGCGGGATTGGCACTGGTTCTTTACCATTCCAATGCATATACCATCCAGGATCATTAGCCCAATCTGCTTATTGAGGGGATGGATAACACTGTGAAGCATAGTTGACTTCTGAGGAAAGAACAACGGGGGCTTGTATACCCGACTTCAATGCAGATGGCCTAAAATAATTCATATTACCAACACAAACTGCGACATCTAGTAAAGGACCAACATCTTTAGAAATGGACTTCCAATATATCTCGTAGTCTATGTCCTTTCCTTGATGGATATATTGTTGGCAATCATTTTGGTATAGCTCCTGTTGCATTTCCGCATATAAACCATGAATCATTCTTCTTCTCATATGCAGAGGAGGATCTGAAGGGATAACCACAATACCAGACAACTTCCGTAGGCAACTGTCGCCTAGAAACAACTCATAAAACTCTCCTGAGGGGACAAGAAGTGGCAAGTGTTTCACAGACAAGTTATGTGCATGTACAACTTCATCAAAGGCAGTTGTAACAGAGTTGTTCCATGGATTCCAGTTTATGTGACATGCCTTTCGATGATCTATATGATAACGGGTGCTAGAGAAGAGATGCCCTAATGTATCATGGGTATTGGCTCTATTCCCTTTCTCCCACGCTTTCCTTGTAGGGTAAGCAGTCTGCTTCACAGATTGTTTAACGATATAGCCACAAACAATCATATATTCGAAGAACCAATCTTGCAAATTTCAAGATTTAATCATTAAAGAATTGGATCAAGCAATTAAGATATAATAATTTAGTTACACAATGTGTTAATATACCTGCAACATCTCGATAAATACATTTAGATAGAGCCCCTTTAACACGGCTAAATCTAAACTTTGATATATATATATATATATATATATATATCCCAAGATGGCTGAACCCAATCATATTGCTGAGCAAGCTCCAAATCGTTTACGGCTTCCAAGTACCCAAGACTAACTATATCATTAGTTATCGTAAAAAATAAAATTCCCATCATGTATAACACAAATATACGAGCAATATGATCAAGATTATTCAAACTGGTGGAAATATAGTCGTCAGCAAAATATTTTGCAAGATGAGATATAACAACATTACCAATCTTAATATCTTTCTCTACAAGAAGTGGTAAAAGTTGACTGGCATTGCCGTATGCGTAGTCGGCCACCATCGCTCAACCATAACATGAATACATTTATTATCAGAGTTTTTCAACTCAATATTCATGAATCTACCAATAATTTAAAGTACAGGGTCTCTAATTTGACGATGAACACTTAATTTTTTCCACCATTTCAACACTGTTGTAAAAGCTCCATGACATCTCATTCTATCACGATTCTATTAATAATACCGACTTTATGTAAATTAATCTAATATTATCAAAATAGTTAGCTTTATCATGAAGTTTAATTTAAAAAAACAATTACCGTTAGCTCTTTACCTTCATTGAAAATATGGTGACTCCTTCTTGTAGCCTTGTAATTGACCTAAATGGACAATTTGACGAAATCATCTCGTCTATACCAACCCCAATTCCACCTCATAGCCTCCAAAGGCTCTTCGATTCCTCCTCGGACCTTTTCTTCTACGAATTACTGAGCTAAACCCTTTAATATTAGCATCCTCCATATTTATAAAAAATAACTTCTGCAAACCCTAAAGCCTCTTGAATAAGAATTTGCTTGTTTTAATTTGGATAGGAATTGTGTGAAGATTGGAAGGGATAGGAATTGTTTGGAGAGAGGAATGGGTAGAAAGGAATTGTTTGAATTTGGATAGAAATTCTTTGAATTTGGATTTAAAGGATTTGAGAATTAGGGTTTTCTATCAGTCGCCATTTTTTTTTACTAAAGGAAGCAAATTGAGTAAATTGCTCGGGTAAGTACACACAGCATGTGCGCGCGTGTGTGTGTATATATATATATGTATATATAAAATTAAACTCTTAAACGAAAAACAAAAAATCGTTTACGGGTAAACGGTTTTCTGTTTGTCGTTTAACTCTTCCGAATTAAAAAATAATCAAGGCCAAGCCGCCACTCACTACTAGAACAGCGGGGTTTGGCCATGCTTAATTTCTTCATCCTGCACACTCGTATCCACGTGCTGCTGGGTATGCTCTAAAGTCCTAATAACAGTTTAGATTTTAAAGTGATAATTTATTTTAGGGCGAGTTCTATTTCAACCAACTAAATGCTGAGTAACCCCTTAAAGCTTAGCAGAAATGAGAAAAACTAACATTCTACTGAGTAGCCTCCTGTTCCATTTAAAAAAAACGATATTATCCTTCCTCGTAGTGGCTCTACGTGGTCTTTTAGGGAACCACATAAGGGCTCTACGTAGTGCCTAACAATACCACGTAGAGCCATTACGTGGTATCATCAGGAACTACGCAGAGCTCATGCATGGTTCCATAAAAAACCACATAGACCACTATGAGGTAGACTCAAATTATATAAAAAAAAATGGATAGTTCCATCCTTAATATTTTGTTATAAAAATGGGGGGCTACTCAGCAATTCGCTTGGTTCAAAAAGAATTTCCCATATTTTAGATTTGATGTTATTACAAGGGTCGAATTGCTTTTCTCATTCCTACATTACTAGTGATCCTGAAATGAAAAGTTTTCTACATCGCTTAGTTGCTTCATTATTGGTTTTCATTGATAACAATAAAGAATGGTGCGACTTAAATTTCTAGCGGAAATGAGCTATCTACACAAGATGGTCCATTCATGATGTTTTGGGCATTAGACTCGCACTACATAGATAACACTCTGAACTTGCCTCGGTTGATGCTTAGAATCCAATTGGACAACACATGTCAACTTCTCTCAGATTCCAAGAGTTGGTCACAACGGGATTTCATACAAAGTAAAATATATCTGATCTCGTTATCTAGAATGACTCATTAGTCACCTCGCCTTAAGTCTACTAAAAAGTGCCCACCCCATCAGAAGCTAGGTCTTCTACAGCTCCAGCTTCTCCATATTTTTATATTAGATCTAGTAAGCCCATGACATTCGAATATTATAATTTGCTGATCCTAGTCGAGCAAATAGTAGGTGAGTTGCCTTCGGAAATTAGAAACTTGAATGATCAAATGGAGTAAGTGCCATCAATATTGAGCGCTAAGTCACTTCAAAAAATATGCTCAGCATGGAATCCCAAAGGATGTGTCTACTTGTCGAAAAGGGTTGAACTATCTTACAAACCCCCAAATGAAATATGTCGGCTCTGTTCATTTACTTTATCTTTATATTTTCATTTTGGGCTTGTGTATTATTTAACTTGGCCCAAGTCCATTTCCGTTACCCAAAACATTATATATGGGTTAACGTTACATTGTAATGTTCAGTTCATTTTTCATTACAAGTTTACAAAAGATTCAATAAAATTCTATTCTGTTAATTCAAGATTTTTAACTTGGTATCAGAGCAGGTGCTCGCTTCTCGCATTGATCTTCAGCAGTGTTGATCAATTTGTGATACATCAGAGTATTGTCATCATCTGGATCACCCTTCATCGAAGCTTCAGCCTTTCATTTGAAGGTTGTTGCCTTACTCATATTTCAAGAAGCCTCGCCTACATACTTGTGGCTGCAATCTTGTTTCAGAATAAGGTTGAACAGAGGAAATTCAGGTTCTCTTGAAACCAATCAAGATAGTTCAGAAATCACCAATATTGTATCAATGCCATCATAGATTGTCAATCAGATTCTTTGTATCTGTTCTATCAGATTTCAACAAAATTCTTTTCTTCATCTTGACAATCTAAGTTGCACCATTCAACAATATTGTGTGTCCTGAAATCTCTCTCAATTCAAAATTTCAGAGAGTAGACCTTACCTCTGATTTCCTGAATATTTGGACTCTTGCATCTGAGTGCATTCTTTTACATCATGACGAACTATGGAAATGATTCAAGCCCATATGTTTCCAGCAATAGAACTCATCCACTGTAACACCCCACCTCCGCTAATGCCACTCTCTCAAGGACACTAGCTTTGGAGGGGCGTTAAACTAGGTAAACATGCATGCAGATATCACAAGACAGAACATATAAGTAAAAACAGAGTAAATAAAGCAGCGGATAAAACTAGCATTTCAAAACCATAGTCAAGTTACATCAAAGTACTTGGTCATTATTTTCCCATAAAACAAAGTCTAGAACATAAACTGAAAACTGAAAAAGAAACATAAAGTAACTATCCCCAAAGTAGCATAAGGCCATAGCATGCTCAAACCATACGTGAGCTATCCAGAAAAGCAGCTAAAGATCCAGCTAGGTAACAGTGTTCCCACCCTGCAAACCTGGGGGGGGGGACGGAAGAAAAGAGGCGAAAGAAAACGGGTCAGTCAAAAAGACTGGTAAGTCCTACCTACTATTAGTATAAAAACTAATAAAGTTAACTGAACATGTAAAACAGAGATAAGATGTAGGGTGATAACTGGCATGGTGAAAAGTTAACAAGATAGATCAAGTGTGGCATCGCATATACAAGGTTAAGTTGCACCAGGTGTGTACTAGTATTCCAATCCATGTCAAGTATAAACAAGAAATGATCCCTTGGCCCAAAGCTGGCCCACATCATGAGATGACCTAAATCGAGGTCCAACTACTCGGTCTAGTCGATCGGCTCCCTATAAGCCTAACTCGTCAAGTGTCGGTGTCATACGGCCCAATCACGAAGTGTAGTCAAACTGTGCTAGGTCCACCCTAGGGTGTATCAAGCCCTAGGGTGCCAACCCCGGACACAAATCAAGTACGCACAGTCAAAACCTACGGGTGCCCGTGTTTGCTTTTTCAACTCCGGACCATGTGCATGACCATAGTCCGCCTGAACCTACACCAGCGCACCTACTCAGCCGTCGTTTTGGTCGCTTACATGTCAGCCCAGTAATCGTGCCCCACCCTAGCCTAGTCCCTAGGGTATCATGATACAATCAAGAGGGTTACTGGTGAAAAGGACCCCGTAACTAGGGTTTCCTAACGGGTTAAATGTGGTTAACCCGATCCAATCAAACATCAAGTTGGTTAAGTGTCCCCAAGGTTCATGACTTAACCCTATCAACCCATCGTGTTCATGTTGGTTAAGTGTTATGTGGTCCATGACTTAACCCTATCATGTGGCATTAATTAATTTAATGCACCTTAACCTCTCACATTAGACCTTGTTGTGGTTACTAGTTAAGCCGGGCGGGTCCGGGTAGCTTTACACCACAACCTAGTCTAACCTCGGGTTTAAGCACAACATGACCAACTTCTCACATTGGGTCCTATTGTTTGTAGCCACTAGTTAAGCCGGTCGGTTCCGGGTAGATTTATGCTACAAACTCAACCCAACCTCGAGTTGGCCACACTCATATTTTCTAAGTGTCATGTCCATCATTATGTTTACAAGCTTAATCACAAGTCAATGTTCATGTCATATTTTAAAACCATGTTTTCATGTCATTAATATTACCCAAACCCAACGCATTCCCATCGCATGCACGTTTCGCATAACATAACATAGATCAAAAGAGGGAACTTGGCAAAAGCATGACAAAAAGGGGATAAGGTAATAAGGTTGGCCACAAGTTAAACATGGTGGCATATGAGGCATAAATATGTTCATAAGCTTGCATATTACATCATGGGCCTCAAAACATGCATAATATCAACTTAAGCAAATAGGTGAAACATGATCATAAATGACATAGGATGGTGGCTAGAAGTTCGCATATAACATTATATGCAAGTTATCATAAAGGTTATGAGGGTTCTCATGTTGCATAATGCAACATTCCAACATAAAGCTTGTAGCTTTTAGCCCACAAGGTCAAGGTGATGGCTTTACAAACATGCATAGAATAAACTTATGCATAACATGATAGGATCAAAGCACATATCATACTTAGGCCCAAAATCAACTTGCAACATGTCATATTTAACTTCATAGTTAGAATCTAAGAGTAGTATAAGGCTTACAATGCTATAAAGACTAGAATTAATATAAAATAAGATTGAGACGAAGCCACACTAGCAAATCCGCAACCAAAGACGATAAACTCCACTTCAAGACTTGAGAACAAGGAGGAATAACCCCAAAGACAAAGAAAGATGGCTCTTTTACTTAAGAAAGATGGCTCCTTTATGACATAGATTGATTTGAGACACTCATGCTCTCATGAAGAAGGTGGAGGCCATGATTAGTGAACATTTGGGCAGCATTTAGTTGTAGGAATGATTAATGAGGGTTTAAGCTAGGTCTAGGGGTCCTTTTATAGAGATTAGGGGTAGTTTAGACCATAGGATTAACCCTAAATCGAATCTGAGCCATCAATTCCCGTCAGAAACTTCCAGAACAAGACCCAACCTGTCAAAATGGTGCACCAGAAAAATTGGTCCGACCGGGGGGGTCGACCCCTGGGTCGACATGGGTGTCGACCCCTGGGTCGACTTGGGTGTCGACCCATTGGGGGGGGGGTCGACACTGGTGTCGACCCCTGTGTCGACCCTGCCTGGGGCGGGAAAAATTCCCGCCCATTCTGCCTTGGTTGCAATTCGAATCTGAATTCGAATTTGAACTGTTTTCGGGCTTGGAATTTTCTGAAAACTTCATTGGGCCATAACTTGGTCATACGGACTCCGTTTTTCGAAAACTCGGACTCTATTTCGCGTATTTTTTCGAGACGAACGCAATGGCACAGCCCGTTTCCCTTGATTCAGATTTTATCATTTAATTCTGCCTTGATTTTCATTATAACATGTTATTTAAAAATACGGGTAGTTACTTCCACCACCACCAGATCCCATCCAAGATTTAATGAAATCCATTATTAAACCACAAAGTCAACTAATATCAACACATCTTAATGAATCAAACTACCTGTTATGGAAATTACAAGTAGAAAAGGTTGTTAGAGCATATGGTCTAGAGGACTATATTCTTGGAACAAAAATTGTTCCTCCAAAATTTATTAGAGACAATGAAGATAAACTTGTGAGTAATCCTAAATATATTATGCATCAAAGACAAGATGGTTTAGTGTGTGCCTGGATGATGTCGTCTATTGGACCAACTATACTACCAAAGTTAATTGGAGTCAAAACTGCTCAAGAAGTATGGGAAACGATTCAAAGAAGATTTTCAAATCAGTCTTCAGCTAAAGTAATGCATTGTAGAAGACAACTGCATAGCATAAGGAAAGTAGAATCATCTATGAATGAATACTTGGTAAAGGTAAAAAAAAAACATTTGTGATCAATTAAATTCAGCAGGTCAAAGAATACCTAAATCAGAACAGGTTATTGCAATTGTAAGCGGTTTAGATGACGAGTATAAAGCTGTCACTGCAATCATACTGTCCATAGATCCAACTCCCTCATTACAATATGTATATTCTACTCTATTATCACATTAAGGTAGAATAGAGCACAAGAAAACTGTTAATGCAGATTTATCTGTCAATTATACTACATATGGCAGAGACAAAAATCAAGATAAAGGGAATAATTCAACAACAATCAAAGAAGGGGTTGGTCAGGCAGAGGGAGAAGAGGTGGTGGAAGTAACAACAACAGAATCAGGTGTCAAATATGTGAAAAAGTAGGGCATAGCGCTAGCAAGTTTTATTTTAGATTCAATGCTAATTACACTCCTCCACAACTAAGTAATAATGCTACTACATATTTGGTTAGATCTTCAAAAGATAGCAGTAAAGCATAGGCAGAAATTCTTAATACAGATACTACCACCATGATGATGTGTCAGATGACTGTTGGTTTCCAGATTTTGGTGCAACCAACTTTGTCACCAACAATCTAAACAATCTAAATTTGGGAAACAAGCAGTATAAAGGTACACAAAACCTTACTGTTAGTAATGGTAAAACTGCACTTATTACACACACTGGAAATGCAAGTTTAGATGGAACCAAAAAATTATTTAATTTTTTTATTTAGAGTTCCATCTATTAAGAAAAATCTGATGAGTGTTTCCCAATTTGCTAAAGATAATAAGGTTTATTTTGAATTTTACCCTAATTCATGTATTGTCGAAGACATAATGACACATAAAATTCTCTTGTAGGGTAAAAAAAGTTAGGGATTATACAGATTTGATATCAGTTCAAATAATTTTGATCATAAAAATGTCAAATGTATAATGTCTGTTACTAATGATTCTGATTGCGTTAAGGATTTTGATTTGTGGCATTATAAACTGGGTCATCCCAATATAAAAGTTACTAAGCATGTAATGATGAATAATAATTTTTCTGCTTATCAATTTCCTGAATCATATATGTGTTCTGCATGTCAAGAGTCATAAACTTGCATTTCCAGACTCACATACAGTCTACACTAGACCACTTGAACTAATTGCTATAGATTTACGGGGTCCTGCACATATCAGTTCTTGCTATGGTCATAAATATTATATATCATTCATTGATGTATATTCTAGATTTGTATGGATTTACATGCTTAAGTCCAAATCAGAAACCAGTAATGTTGTAATACATTTTATTAACAAGGTTGAAAACATTACTGGAAATAAAATACACACTTTTCAGATAGATGGTGGAAGAGAATTTTTATCCTTAAAATCATTTTTTGACAAAAAGGGTATTAATAATAGAACTACATGTCCTTACACTTCAGAACAGAATGGGTTAGTTGAAAGAAAACAAAGGCATATTGTTGAATCTGGTTTGACTTTATTAGCACAAGCCTCTATGTCATTTAAGTATTAGGCAGATGCATTTTATACTGCTGTACATTTGATTAATTTAATGCCTATAAAGGTATTAAAATTCAAATATCCACAAGAAATCCTAACAAAAATCAAACCATATTACAAACATTTAAAAGTGTTTGGGTGTCAATGTTTTCCCTATATAAGACCTTACAATAATCACAAGTTGGATTATAGGTCTACATCTTGTACTTTTCTAGGGTACTGTAATAAACAAAAAGGATATAAGTGTCTAGATAAAAAAGGAAAGATTTATATTTCTAGGAATGTCAGATTTAATGACCATGTATATCCTTTTAGCAAGGATAGTGAAAGTACTGTAGATAAATGTGTTAGTACTAGATAGGTAATGTATGACATACCTGATGAGATTGAAGTATTGAAAACTGTTTATTCTGATGAACATGACACAAATACAAACTCTTAACACACTATGCCATCAAGTTGGCCAGGTCAAGAGCAAAGCAGCAATGCAAGCCTTCAACTCACCATGTCTTCAAATAGGCCAGATCAAGAGCAAAGTAGCAATGAAAGCCCTCAACTCACCATGCCTTCAAATAGGCCAGGTCAAGAGCAACTTTCTTCCAGCCATCATATTGGAGACAATGAAGAACAAAGAAGGCAAAGTATGAGTGAATCTCATAATGATCATACAACAGATAATAGTGTCACTGATGATAATCAACCTACTGCAGTCAATGAGGCTACTAATCAACATCCAATGCTTACTAGAGCCAAATGTGGAATTTTCAAACCAAAGATTTATAATACTACAGCTATTTCTGAGGATCCATCATCATATTATGAAGCAGTTCAAAACGAAAATTGGAAGTCGGCTATGCATGATGAATACAGTGCCTTAATTAAGAAAGGAACTTGGAAACTGGTTGAAAAAACAGAACATAACAATATTATTGGCTGCATATGGTTTTTAAATTAAAAAGAAATGTTGATGGTTCAATTTCTAAGTACAAAGCAAGATTTGTTGTTAAAGGGTATTCACAACAATGTGGTTTTGATTTTTCAGAAACTTTTTCACCTGTTGTGAAATCAACATCAATCAAAATAATTTTAACAATTGCTTTGTATAGAAATTGGAACATCAAGCAACTTGATGTTAATAATGCATTTCTTAATGGTGATCTACAGGAAGTGGTTTACATGAAGCAGCCTCAAGGCTTTACTCAACTGTCAAACAAAAATTTGGTGTGCAAACTCAACAAGGCAATCTATGGGTTGAAGCAAGCTCCTAGGTTTGGTTTGACAAGCTAAAATTAACACTTGTCAATCATGGCTACAAATCATCCAAATCTGATAACTCATTATTTATTAAAATTACTGATTTTGATGCAACATGTATACTAATTTATGTTGATGATTTTATCATTACAGGAAGCAATGATGGTGAAATCAAAGCTATTACAAATATGCTAAATTCAGAATTTTCAATCAAAGATTTGGGTGACTTGAATTATTTTTTGGGTGTAGAAGTCAAAAGAACATCAGATTCAGAAATGCATGTAAATCAAAGAAAATACATTTCAGAAATTCTTTTCAGAGCTCAAATGTACAAAGCTAATTCATTGCCTATTCCTATGATCACAGACTTACAACTATCCAAGCATAAAGGAGAACCTTTTCAAGATGGAAATTTTTTCAGAAGCATTGTTGGTGCACTTCAATATGCAACTATAACCAGACCAGATATAACATTTAGTGTCAATAAGGTTAGCCAATACATGCAAAATCCTTTGGATAATCACTGGAAGGCAGTTAAGAGAAGTTCAAGATATCTCAAAGGAACTATGGATCATGGTTTAATTCTTAAGTCCAACAACACATTAGACATCAATGCTTATGCTGATGCAGATTGGGAAACAGATTGTGATGATAGAAAATCAACTTCAGATTATTGTATTTTTCTGGGTAAAAATTCTGTATCTTGGTGTGCTAAAAAACAGAATACGGTTTCTAGATCAAGTACTGAAGTAGAGTTCAGGAGTGTTGCTAGTTGTAAAGCTGAAGTTATGTGGATAGAATCCTTGTTAAGTGAACTACATATCACTACATCTAAGAAATCTACTGTGTGGTGTGATAATGTTAGTGCTATATTCCTATCTTCTAATCCGGTGTTACATTCGAAGACAAAACATATTGAATTAGACCTATACTTCATCAGAGAACAAGTCATAAAAGGAAAATTGAAGATAGGGTATATACCTTCCTCGGATCAAAAAACAGACATACTTACAAAGCCCTTGTCAAGACTATGTTTTTCTAAGCTCAAGGAGGAACCAAATATAGATGTTGTCAACACATCAGAAAGATCGGGGAGAATCATTTACATTCCAGATTCCCGATATACCTAAAGCTGCTTGAGGTATTACATCTGATTGTCGTCAGATCCGCTCTCCTTGGCCAGAACTTCAGCAGAACATGTCAGTTTCTCATCCAATTTAACCTCTCTCAGTAAATCGAGCTGTCTCAAGTGTTCCAAGCTCAACCGTAACTCGATTTACCTGCCGTGGAGGCCTATGGAGGAAGATTTTTCATCAATCAGAACATTGAAGCCGAAAGAGTCGCATTTTGAGAGCAAACCCTAACTCTAGGTTAGGTTTGAAGGGGAGAAATAAAATATGTCGGCTCCGTTCATTTACTTTATCTTTATATTTTCATTTTGGGCTTGTGTATTATTTAACTTGGCCCAAGTCCATTTCCGTTACCCAAAACATTATATATGGGTTACCGTTACATTGTAATGTTCAGTTCATTTTTCATTAAAAGTTTAGAGCATAACCAACCATGGCTTGTTCAGTTACTAAACAAGCCACGGAGCAATCAGGTGTGGCTTGTTCAGTCATCCGTGGCTAGCCGTGGCTGGTTTTGAGCTCCTTCGTGGCTAGTGAACTGAACAGAGGTTGGGGATTATAACGGCAAAGAGAAAGCCGTTATAAGTTTATAACGGCAAAGTCTTTGCCGTTTTATGTTTTCTGGTGTGTTTTATGTTTATAACGGCAAAGAGTTTTCCGTCATAAACAAAAAATAATTTTTTATTATATTTTTTTAATGTTATTATTTAAGTAGATTCGTGGCTAGTTTTTCTCCCTAGGTGTCATGTGGCTTGTTTAGTTGTAAAATAAGAGAGAGAATGAAGTGAACAGAACGGATGGTTGGTTATGGTCTTACAAAGCGATCAATAAAATTCTCTTCTGTTAATTCAAGATTTCCGACTGCCCCTTTAGAATTTATAGCTTGCAACCGATATATGTGCTTAGATGACACTGTATCTCCATTTGATCCGTTTCTGATGATGGTCTTTCAAGAGCTTGTACTGGCTCCATTCTTGGTTTATCAAATGGCTACGCCCTTCTTGATGCAAGTATACATTCTCTTTATGAACAAATTTGGCCATCCTTCAGGATGCAACGAGTTAACCCATCTCTGACAATTTAAGAGGAAACAAGACTTTATCATTAAGGCTTGGAAAGGATAAAAGGTCATAAAAAGTTTCATAACAAGAGTTTGTATTTAAAGAATAAGTATTTCTTTATGCGTGCCTGATTGGTTTCGTTTGGCTTTGGCTTTCTTTATGTAAGAGCACAACCAACAATGGTTTGTTCAGTGACTAAACAAGTCACGGAGCAACCAAGTGTGGCTTGTTCAGTCATCCGTGGCTGGCTTGGACTGATTTCGTAGCTGGTTGAGTGAACAGTGGTTAGTGGTTATAACGGCGAAGTCTTTGCTGTTATAAGTTTATAAAAGCAAAGTCTTTGCCTTTATAAATTTATAACGGCAAAGATTTTGTGTTTATAAACTTTTAATAATAAACAAACATGCAAAGACTGTTTGTTGTTGTGAACAGAGGTAATATTGAATGAAAGAGTTGTTTGCTGTTTTATACTGTTTGTAACACCCCACCTCCGCCAGGGTCACTCGCAAAGGAATGCACTAGCTTTGGAGGGGCATTATTGGTAAACATGCATAATGATATAGCAAGGCAGGACATGACATATATATATGTAAATAAACAGAGTAAGTAAATAAAACAGCGGAAGATTTTTAAACTATTTCAAAAACAAGTTTGCTACATCACAATGTCAATTTCCCCAAATAAACAAGTCTAGTACATGAAGTAACATCATCTGAAACTGAAAAAGGAAAACATGAAAGTAGCTATCCCCAAGTGGAAGAAACCATAGCAAGCCCAAGTCCAAAGCATACATGAGCTATCCAAGAAAGCAGCTAAGATCCAAGCTAGGCTCCTGTATTCCCTCCCTGAGAACCTGGGGGGGGAACGGAAGAAAAGAGGCGAAACAAAACGGGTCAGTCAAAAAGACTGAGTAAGCCCTGCTACGCTCAGTCTATAAACTAATAAAGTTAACATCATGATGAGAACTGAGATGATCATAGATAACAACATACAGGCATGGTAAATTAGCCACAAGATAGATAGAGGTGTCGTCGCATAAACATGGTCAAGTTTTTGCACCACGGTGTACTAGCAAACCAACATAACAGGTATTGATCCCTTGGCCCAAGCTTTGGCCCAATAACATGAGGTGACCTTACTACAAGGTCCAGCCCAACGGTCTAGTCGATCGGCTCCCTATAAACCTAACACGTCAAGTGTTGGTGTCCATATGGCCCACGTATGGTTGTAGTTAGTCTGTGCTGGGTCCACCTTTGGGTGTATCAAGCCCTCGGGTGTCAACCCCGGACACTTAAGCAATAATGCACAGCCCTAACCTACTGGTACCCGTGCCTCGAGTTTGTCCAACATCGGACTACGTGCACGTCCGTAGCCCGCCGGACCCGCATCGCTGTACCACTCGGCCATCGCCTTTTGGTCGCTTACATCCTCCAGTAATCGTGCCCCGCCCTAGCCTAGCTTCTAGGGTTGTGAATGATACCAAACTGGGATTACTGTTAGAACAGACCACGTTGCTAGGGTTTCCCCAAGAGGGTTAAGTGTGATTTAACCCCTCACTAATCATGGATTAAATTAGTTAAGTGTAATCAACGGTTCACCACTTAACCCCATCCAATCCCTTGTATTCCCAAATTGATTAAATTGGTTAAGTGTAACTTAACCCCATTCTCATCCCTTGAATCCCCAAATTGGTTAAGTATTAGTGGACCCTGACTTAACCCTAATCATGAGGCATTAATTGACTTAATGCACCTTAACCTCTCACATTAGACCTTGTTGTGGTTACTAGTTAGGCCGGGCGGGTCCGGGTAGGTTTACACCACAACTTAGTCTAACCTCGGGTTTTTGGCACCACATGACCAACTTCTCACATTGGGTCCTATTGTTTGTAGCCACTAGTTAAGCCGGTCGGTTCCGGGTAGAATTACGCTACAAACTCAACCCAACCTCGAGTTGGCCACACTTTTGTTTTCTAAGTGTCATGTCCACTTTATTTTAAAACATAATTACAAGTCAACAATTACTTGGGTAGACCTAACTTAATAGGTAAATTCCCAAGGGGTAGACCTAACTTAATAGGTAAATTCCCAATCTTATATTTTCATGTATTTTAAGTTTACCCCAAAACCCCCAACGTCATTCTATCGCTTACTTATTCGTAGTAACGCATAAAGGATAGGAAGAGGGAACTTGTCACAACATACATGATAAACTTACACAACAATCATGCATAACATGTTAGACTTGCACAACTTGGCATAGTGATCTTGCATATTACCATAAACATGCATAACATGTTAAACTCGCATAAACATGCACAACTTATCAAAACATGCACAACTTGTCATTTTAAACTTGCATAAACATGCACAACTTGTCAAAACATGCACAACTTGTCAAAACATGCACAACTTGTCAAAACATGCACAACTTGTCATTTTAAACTTGCATAAACATGCACAACTTGCATAAACATGCACAACTTGTCAAAACGTGCACAACTTGTCATTTTAAACTTGCATAAACATGCACAACTTGCATAAACATGCACAACTTGTCAAAACATGCACAACTTGTCATTTTAAACTTGCATAAACATGCATAACTTAATAAACATACAAACCATGGCTTAACAAACTTGCATGAACATGCATAACTTAATAAACATACAAATCATGGCTTAACAAACTTGCATAAACATGCATAACTTAATAAACATACAAATCATGGCTTAACAAACTTGCATGAACATGCATAACTTATAAATCTTGCAAATCATGGCTTAGTATACATGCATAACTCAATAGATTTGCAAATCATGGCTTAGTACCCTTGCATAACATGCACAACTCAATAAACTTACATAAACCCCAACTTTCATCACACATTAACCTTATAGTTTCTAAAATGAGGGTAAGAGGGCTTACAATGCTTATGCGGACTCAAATGAGTATAACAATTGCAAGAAGCCCCTTATGCAACTAATCAAAACCCCCAAATGCAAGCAAACTTGATCAAGACTCCTCCTTTATGATGCCAATTGAAAAACAAGCCTTTAATGCAAGCTAAGGAGGATCATACAAGCCTAAATATGCTTGTATGCATGGAAAATTACTTAGGAATTATTAATGAAGAGATTGGAGGCTAGGGTTTTAGGTGGAGGCCATGAGAGTTTAGATTTTGGCATAGTTTTGTTGCTAGGATGATTAATGAATGATTTAGGGTAGGTTAGAGGCTTATTTATAGAAGATTAGAGTGATTTAGACCATAGGATTAACCCTAGGTGAATTTTGGCCCGTCAGATTTAGGAACTCTCCAGAACCAGACCACACAACCAAGCCCAAACCAAGCCCAAACCAAAGAGGTGCGCCAGGCTAATCTGCCTGGCTACCCCCTGTCGACAGGGCTGTCGACAGGGCAGTCGACTCCCTGGGGACCCTGTCGACAGGCCTGTCGACATGGGGCCCCTGGCGGGAATTTTCCCGCCTTGGCCCAGCTGGCCCAATTCTTCAAATTTGAATCTGATTTTTACTTAGTAATTTTCTGCAAACTTCAATGGGCCTTAACTGGGTCATACGGGTTCCGATTTTCGAAAACTCGGACTCTATTTCGCGTATTTTTCCGAGACGAACGAAATGGCATAGCCCGTTTCCCTTGATTCCCGTTTTATAATTTAATTCTGCCTCAATTCATGCTATTACAGGTTATTAAAAATACGGGTTGTTACATTCTCCCCTCCTTAAAGGATTTCGTCCCCGAAATCTTCAAGTTAGGAAGAACGTATCCTACCATCCAATCATCCATCTACTCAAAGCATCATCCACGAGCAATCATTGTCCTTACAAGATTCTAAATGCTGGATGAACATATGCAAAAGTGTGTGTATATGTACTTATCTAATGCAAAAAAAAAAAATCAGGCGGTTACTGATACAGTAAACCTCCTTAATGCATATGTATGTCAGTGAAATGAATCCATATGTATGCAGATTCCTAAATTCATAGTATCTATATGAGTGCACATAACATTCATCCATATGCAACATCCATGTGATAACACAACAAGTTTCAACCATGAATAAGTGTAAGCACTCATGCATATGCAACATGAAGAGTGTGCGAGCCGATCTAGTGCCTAATCGTGTATAATGCATCCACGAGCAACCACTTGCAAACACTTGCAACCACTTGCAACCATCAAGCATAACATGTTTCAAACACATGTTTCAACCAAAGGGTTTCTACCTAAGGTTCTCATGACAAGATAGACACGATAAACTAGATAAACTCCTTTTTGGATTTTCAAGAAATCCATTCCCACTTTGACATACAGTACTAACCGATGAGTCTTAACCCCCTTATGGAGTTTACAACAGAAATAGGATCGAGAATGGGACCGAGAGGATATATACGAAAGATAACTTGCAAGCAAGCTCCACAGGAAAACTAGGATCAAGGATGCACTCTTAAAAAGAGATATGATGCGCGTATCTAGTCTTCACTCTTCTTAGTCACGTTTCCTTGAGCTTAACTCCACTGTGCATTGACTTTCTTCCACTTCATGATTCCTTGGCCTCCTAACTCCTATTTCCCAAATTCGAGTTGGAACTCATTTCATTATTGCCTCTCGTCTTTCTTTCCCACTTATTCTTCCTTCTGTATTCTTGGCTTAAACATACTATAACCTCATGATCTCATGCCAGCTCTCCAAAATTCACTAGTGAATCCTGGATCTCGTCCACTTACTATACAGTATTCCACGCAGTAGAACTTTTCTTGAAAATACCAATCCACGTTGCCAATTGCCCTATAAACGTGATTTCCTATAACTCATGCTTAATCGAAATGAACCATCCGCCTATAGACCATACCTAGATTCAGTTGCCTACCCCTGGCTTCCTGTAGGCTATTTCAAAACTGGTCAACTTCTTGAGGATAAACCGTTGCTAACCATGATGCAGTCCTCTCACTCTTCACCGGATTGAAATGAGCACTCTCCGTGAGTCTACCCACATACCCGTATTCCCTTTCTTTGATCTAGGTAGTCCATCCACATAATCTATCGAGATGTTTTCATACTTCCCTTGCGGAACCCCCAATAGAGGTAATGGCCCACTGGGCTTCTATGACTTGGCCTTAACTTGGTGGCACAACATGCATCCCGAGACCAACTCGGCCACCTCCTCGAGTGATGCGCATCTCCAAGGACCTTCTTTACCAAGTCTTTCACTCGAGGAACACATAATCTCTCATCGTGCCTTAGTCATCCCTTGTCATCTATAATATATCTAGTGAGGTGACTTAACATCTCGCCTCGAACCGACTGGTCCATGTTCTTGACCAACTGCGGGTCTCCTTCCTGTGAAACCCCCTTCTTGATCTAGAAGAGTAAGTCTAAGCTCAGGGAATGCTAACTAACTAGCCAAACTGAGGAGGCTTCTTACTTCAATTGCCCTCCTCAGAGTTTTTCGGTCCTAAATCGCAACCTCTTTAGCGGAATCCACCGCTAAGCCTTACTTAGGAACTATGTGCCCAAGAAATCCAACTTCTTTCCTCCAAAGTGACATCTGGAGAACTTGACCTTCAACTGGTGGCTCTAAGCGTATCCATCTCCCCCTTGAGATGTATAGCACGTTCTTCCTCGTTCTTTTGAGGAGATCAAAATATCGTTTATGACGACCATGACAAACTTGTTCAAGGACTCCCTAAACACCCTACCCATCCAGTTTACGTAATATGCGGGTGCATTAGTTGAACCAAATAGCATGACTAGCCATTCTAAAACCCATCTAGAGTCCTAAACGCAGTCTTGTCAATTCCATCCTCAGCCATCCTAAGCTGATGGAATCCGGTAGCTAGATCAAAAGAAAATAGATGCTCCTACAAGCTGATCAAACAAATCATTGATCCTTGGTAACGGTTATCTATTCTTCTCACGAAGATCAACACACAAGTGAAGCAAACCGTCCACATCAGTAACGAATACTACTGGAGCACCCTACTCGAAAATGCTTCGTCTCAGGAAGTTCTTCTCAAGCAACTCCTTGACTTACTTTCTTAACTCTCATCTCGTGAGGTCATGTGCCTAACCGGCCACGAAACTGGCTTGGTAGTACCAACCAGACAATGCGGAAATCTATTCCTCGTCTAAGGGTAACCCCTTCACTTCACCCAAGATATCAGGATATTCTCGGACCACCCTCACAGATTGCAAACTATCGATAGACGAGTTGAGGGATTCAAGATAACATAACATGACGGGGCCCATAGGGTTGCTAGAAATTTCTAAGGGTACGGCTGAGGCGAGTCATGAGCCTCACAACCCTATATACAAAAACCCAGAATGGCTCCAAAATAGGACAACCATTCCATGCCCAAAGCCAACCCATATCCCCCGAAACCGAGAATATAAACATCCCACGAGAATTCTGTACTCAAGACAGAAATTTTCAAATCCACTCAGACCACAGACAGGCGGGTAGAACCCCCAATTGGATTTGAAACACAGACGGGATCCTCAACTAGGCTAGTACTTAGGTGCAAACTTTCAACTAGATCAGATGAAATAAAACTATGCGATGTGCCAGAATCAAACAAAGTACGAGCAGGGAAAATCAGAAAATGTAAACAAGATTTTCAACAGAAACACTACCTCTATCATGAGCTGGAAGGACGGGGTTGAGGGGATGAATTCGCCCTCCAGATAGTCCTGCACATTGAGTCTGACCTTGCCCTTGTTTCCTCGGGCAATCCTTGCTGAAATGTCCAAACTCACCACAATCAAAGCATTCGCCCCGCTTTCTCTTCTTCTTCCTACATTCCCTGGCTACATGTCCAACTTCACCACAGAAGTTGCATTTCCTATTCCCTCTTGGCTTGTCCTTGCGGTTGTGGTTATTCTTGCCCCGTTTCCCGGAATTTACTCTCTTATCTTGAGACTCATTCGCCTTGACCTCTTTCTGGTCATTGCTACCTTCTTCTTGAAGTAGGGCCAAATTCACTAAACTCTCAAAAGTCGCTACCAAGGGTATATGAGACAGGGCCAAATCACGTAATGGCTCGTTTAATCCTAGAGCAAAGTGTAGGGCCTTCTTCTGAGCTGTATTAGCCAAGTCTAAATCGTCCTGAGTCAGTTGATTAAACTTATCTATGTATTCCCTAATAGTCATGTCCCCTTGCTTTAGTAATAAGAATCTCAGTCCAAACCTTCCTCTAAAGTCATCCCAAGTCTCAATTGGCCTGGTCGCGGTGGTGGCTACCCACCAGCGTGCAGCTTCTTCCTTTAGCAACCATACTGCTAGTAAAACCTTCCTGCGGTCACCTATATCAAAGGTGGCTAAAAGATCTTCGGTCTCTTTCAACCACTTCCTTGCCTCTACAAAAGTCTCGGCTCCAAAGAAATTCTTGCAACCCATCGCCTTAAAATCTCGGCAAATCTCGGCGAAGTCAATTTGAGGATGCTGAGGGGAAGGAGGAAGAGGAACATCAACTACGGGAGGAGGAGGAACAGCGGCCTCGACTGGGGAGACAACATTAGGGACACCCGGGACCGGTGCCGTGACTTCCAAGTACCGACGAAACCAATCGCGTATTGTTACTCCTTCGGGCAAGATGAGATTATCAGACATGCTGGAAACGAAAAGAAAAGAGTTCAAACGAGGAGTCAAAGGATAGTGCTAATGGCTTTTGGGGAATAGCCTTTTAAAAACAACTAGACTTTTCTTTGGAAATTACTTTATACTTGGTTTTGAAAATAGTTTTTCAAAAGTTTTTAAAAACCTTTTTATCCCTTCTCGTAAACCATATGCTCTGATACCAAATGTAACACCCCACCTCCGCCAGGGTCACTCGCAAAGGAATGCACTAGCTTTGGAGGGGCATTATTGGTAAACATGCATAATGATATAGCAAGGCAGGACATGACATATATATATGTAAATAAACAGAGTAAGTAAATAAAACAGCGGAAGATTTTTAAACTATTTCAAAAACAAGTTTGCTACATCACAATGTCAATTTCCCCAAATAAACAAGTCTAGTACATGAAGTAACATCATCTGAAACTGAAAAAGGAAAACATGAAAGTAGCTATCCCCAAGTGGAAGAAACCATAGCAAGCCCAAGTCCAAAGCATACATGAGCTATCCAAGAAAGCAGCTAAGATCCAAGCTAGGCTCCTGTATTCCCTCCCTGAGAACCTGGGGGGGGGGAACGGAAGAAAAGAGGCGAAACAAAACGGGTCAGTCAAAAAGACTGAGTAAGCCCTGCTACGCTCAGTCTATAAACTAATAAAGTTAACATCATGATGAGAACTGAGATGATCATAGATAACAACATACAGGCATGGTAAATTAGCCACAAGATAGATAGAGGTGTCGTCGCATAAACATGGTCAAGTTTTTGCACCACGGTGTACTAGCAAACCAACATAACAGGTATTGATCCCTTGGCCCAAGCTTTGGCCCAATAACATGAGGTGACCTTACTACAAGGTCCAGCCCAACGGTCTAGTCGATCGGCTCCCTATAAACCTAACACGTCAAGTGTTGGTGTCCATATGGCCCACGTATGGTTGTAGTTAGTCTGTGCTGGGTCCACCTTTGGGTGTATCAAGCCCTCGGGTGTCAACCCCGGACACTTAAGCAATAATGCACAGCCCTAACCTACTGGTACCCGTGCCTCGAGTTTGTCCAACATCGGACTACGTGCACGTCCGTAGCCCGCCGGACCCGCATCGCTGTACCACTCGGCCATCGCCTTTTGGTCGCTTACATCCTCCAGTAATCGTGCCCCGCCCTAGCCTAGCTTCTAGGGTTGTGAATGATACCAAACTGGGATTACTGTTAGAACAGACCACGTTGCTAGGGTTTCCCCAAGAGGGTTAAGTGTGATTTAACCCCTCACTAATCATGGATTAAATTAGTTAAGTGTAATCAACGGTTCACCACTTAACCCCATCCAATCCCTTGTATTCCCAAATTGATTAAATTGGTTAAGTGTAACTTAACCCCATTCTCATCCCTTGAATCCCCAAATTGGTTAAGTATTAGTGGACCCTGACTTAACCCTAATCATGAGGCATTAATTGACTTAATGCACCTTAACCTCTCACATTAGACCTTGTTGTGGTTACTAGTTAGGCCGGGCGGGTCCGGGTAGGTTTACACCACAACTTAGTCTAACCTCGGGTTTTTGGCACCACATGACCAACTTCTCACATTGGGTCCTATTGTTTGTAGCCACTAGTTAAGCCGGTCGGTTCCGGGTAGAATTACGCTACAAACTCAACCCAACCTCGAGTTGGCCACACTTTTGTTTTCTAAGTGTCATGTCCACTTTATTTTAAAACATAATTACAAGTCAACAATTACTTGGGTAGACCTAACTTAATAGGTAAATTCCCAAGGGGTAGACCTAACTTAATAGGTAAATTCCCAATCTTATATTTTCATGTATTTTAAGTTTACCCCAAAACCCCCAACGTCATTCTATCGCTTACTTATTCGTAGTAACGCATAAAGGATAGGAAGAGGGAACTTGTCACAACATACATGATAAACTTACACAACAATCATGCATAACATGTTAGACTTGCACAACTTGGCATAGTGATCTTGCATATTACCATAAACATGCATAACATGTTAAACTCGCATAAACATGCACAACTTATCAAAACATGCACAACTTGTCATTTTAAACTTGCATAAACATGCACAACTTGTCAAAACATGCACAACTTGTCAAAACATGCACAACTTGTCAAAACATGCACAACTTGTCATTTTAAACTTGCATAAACATGCACAACTTGCATAAACATGCACAACTTGTCAAAACGTGCACAACTTGTCATTTTAAACTTGCATAAACATGCACAACTTGCATAAACATGCACAACTTGTCAAAACATGCACAACTTGTCATTTTAAACTTGCATAAACATGCATAACTTAATAAACATACAAACCATGGCTTAACAAACTTGCATGAACATGCATAACTTAATAAACATACAAATCATGGCTTAACAAACTTGCATAAACATGCATAACTTAATAAACATACAAATCATGGCTTAACAAACTTGCATGAACATGCATAACTTATAAATCTTGCAAATCATGGCTTAGTATACATGCATAACTCAATAGATTTGCAAATCATGGCTTAGTACCCTTGCATAACATGCACAACTCAATAAACTTACATAAACCCCAACTTTCATCACACATTAACCTTATAGTTTCTAAAATGAGGGTAAGAGGGCTTACAATGCTTATGCGGACTCAAATGAGTATAACAATTGCAAGAAGCCCCTTATGCAACTAATCAAAACCCCCAAATGCAAGCAAACTTGATCAAGACTCCTCCTTTATGATGCCAATTGAAAAACAAGCCTTTAATGCAAGCTAAGGAGGATCATACAAGCCTAAATATGCTTGTATGCATGGAAAATTACTTAGGAATTATTAATGAAGAGATTGGAGGCTAGGGTTTTAGGTGGAGGCCATGAGAGTTTAGATTTTGGCATAGTTTTGTTGCTAGGATGATTAATGAATGATTTAGGGTAGGTTAGAGGCTTATTTATAGAAGATTAGAGTGATTTAGACCATAGGATTAACCCTAGGTGAATTTTGGCCCGTCAGATTTAGGAACTCTCCAGAACCAGACCACACAACCAAGCCCAAACCAAGCCCAAACCAAAGAGGTGCGCCAGGCTAATCTGCCTGGCTACCCCCTGTCGACAGGGCTGTCGACAGGGCAGTCGACTCCCTGGGGACCCTGTCGACAGGCCTGTCGACATGGGGCCCCTGGCGGGAATTTTCCCGCCTTGGCCCAGCTGGCCCAATTCTTCAAATTTGAATCTGATTTTTACTTAGTAATTTTCTGCAAACTTCAATGGGCCTTAACTGGGTCATACGGGTTCCGATTTTCGAAAACTCGGACTCTATTTCGCGTATTTTTCCGAGACGAACGAAATGGCATAGCCCGTTTCCCTTGATTCCCGTTTTATAATTTAATTCTGCCTCAATTCATGCTATTACAGGTTATTAAAAATACGGGTTGTTACACTGTTTGTATTATATAATATTTTTTTAAAGTGGTTTGTGGTTGGTTGTGGCTAATTTTGTATTGTTGGGTGCTAGGTGGTTTGTTTGGATGAAAAAGAAAAGTGAACAGAAGAGATTGTTGGTTATGCTCTAAGTTCATCTTCTCTTGCTTATAATTTGCTTGAATTTCTAAGTTCTTAAACTGGTATTGGTTTCTTCATAAGTATCTCAATTCAAGATGATAGTGAAGAGCATAAAAGAACATTGGATGCTCTCTTAAAGCCATCAGCTTTGATGGGCATTTCATGTTCCTCCTGATAAATAAAAATTTACGGTGGTGTACGTAGTTTGCTTCACCTGATAAGGTTTGTTGTGGCTAAGTCTCCAGCTCCAAGTGTCAAAGGGACGTCGTACTCTTTCTTCTGCTCCATTTGTACCTCCAACGAGAATATTCGAAGGGAAGTAGTAGGCCCAATGGGTGGAGCATGCACAAAGAGTTCTATAAAGGAAGATGTCACGAGAGTAGGAGACAAGGCCACTAAAATGATTAAAATTATGAAAGAAGAAGAAACAATTGTAAGGAGAGAAAGGAAAGCTCCTATGATAGTGAAAGAAAAAGAGGAAAAGACAAACGACAGTGACTGAAATATCACGCTGGTGAGAAAGGTGTTGAGCCATTTGCAAGGCCGGAGCTAGCCCCGGGCGGGACTAGGCTGCAGCCCAGTATCGAAAAAAAGATGCATTACTACTTACTCAATGTTAAAATTACAAAATGCATTACTATTAAATTATATGTTAGTCAAACTATAAATCAGTCCATCCCTTTGTTAATTCCTGGGTCCGTCCTTGATCATTCGGTGAATAACCTGGGATGAGCCATACTCTTTCGAGCTTGGCTTTTATAGAGAGTATCACATTAGATGTACTTGACAAAGTTGAGCAGCATATTCTTCTCCTAAGGCAGCCTTTGCCTATTTAGGGATTTTGAGTGAAATCAACTTCACGATGAGTGATATTATGTGTTTGTATAGTCCTCCTGACTTCACTTTCTCCATTGGAGGGGTTTCTTGTAAGGGTAGCCTAACTTCAATCTTGATTCCTCGCCAATCAGTTCTGAGTACTTATAATACTGCCGAAAAAGGATAAATTTAAGTGAATGTTGTCCACATGGTTTTTAAATCCAAACATAATATTGCGTGCATCCCTCTGTAGACTCAAATTGTAAAGTGGGTATTTGGAATTAGTTTACCGTTGTGTTTTTTTTTTTTTGTACCATTATCTAAGAAAAAAAGATAACCATAAAATTTTAAATATTAAAACTAGGCAATTTGATAAGATCAAAAATGAAGTGCAAAAATGTCTACACTCTTTAAGACATATTATAGATATATATGTAAATATTTGTTGAATAATTTCATACATATACGTAAAATTCACTCTGCAAACAAACATTTGTGAACGTCGAAAAACTACAAGAATGTTTGCAATTATTTAATAAGTTGCAAACTTGTGTGCAATTTTCAATTGAAAGTGTCTTTTTTTGTGTTTGTTGTGCATTAATTTTTTTCTCGTTTTTTCTGCAATAAATTCGATGATGAATATAATTTAAAATAAATCTCGAAATTTTGAAATATTCAACTAAAGTGGCATAAAATTATGCAATTATTGGTTATAAGTGCTTATATGTCAGCAATATTTTGAATAAGTGCATACATTAATGTAAACTTTCCCATAGCTTACTATTTTCGTTTTTTATCCACTTATTTTTCTTTGACATGAATGTGGAAATAAATATAAATTGAAATAAGTTTTGAAATTTGGATGTTCTTGTACGTTATTTATTGAATTTCTTGTTCTTGTTCTTGTTCTACTTTTTTTTTTGGGTGAATTTCATAAAAGGAGGACTTATTTTACATATGTTCTCTTTGACAAAGATGTTTTGTGCATTTTGAAGCTTAATATGGACTTTAGCCGAACTGTATCTACAACTTTAATTATAAGACCATCTAATATAACCTTTGGATGGCTTTTAAGGTCTTTAGCATTGCCTTTACCAATGATTTCTTTGTTACCCCATGAAACTTACTCTTTCTTTCCTTTTTAGAAAAAAAGGAAGAAAAGAGACGAAAATAAAATACGAGTGTCACTCAATGGAAATTCTAATAGTTTGCGGAAGAGTTAGAAACATAAACAAGAACTAATATTTTACTGAAGAATCCTAAAAGGTTGTACTTAAAACAAAAGTGAACAGACATGTATTGTATTTTCATATAAAAGAACCGTTCTTCCTTCACGAATTCATGTGGTTGTGATTTACTCTTGGATATATATACTTTTTTTATTTTTATTTTTGAAATAAAAATAACAATTGATTATCATCTTTGTTGGTCAAAATAAAACATATGACCGGGGCGATGGAGTTAAAACTGTGTTCGATGGGTAATTATATAATGTGGCATGCAACTTAGCATTTATAAATGGAAGCTCTTTCAAATGAAATGGACTTGTGGTTTAATTTACGTTTATGCACGAATTTATGTAGATATAAGTAATGATATTCCACATTAAAAAATACAAGTGGAAAATCCTTTAAGAGAAGTGTTGCATTCACTTTTTCTCTTATAAATAAGTGATGTACAAGTTCAGGTTCATGTGTATAAAGCTGCAAACTCGATAAGGCAATGAGACAACAAAGTGAATAATGTCTTAATTTAAAGGAACCACTCAAAACAAAATATATAAAGCCGAAAAAAGCAAATTTGGCACAATTGAATAGCTCATTGTCCATATACAACTATTGTCACAGTATCAAAGTCAGATCAGAAGTAAGTCTAGAAATCATGCAACAAGCTAGTAAAGTGCACACATGCATAAGAAAATTGTAAAGAAGCCACTCCACATAGAAGAACTATGCAATTATAAGTACTTCAGAACTTTGTTATCATACTGGACTTGCAACACCCCACCCCGAGACTCGTATTAACAAAGTGTCGTATGTTAATACAGATAATAGGCTGGTTGGAAGCGACCATCCGTAATCTTATATTAAAAAAGTATCAAATATGTTGATAGTTTTTCTCAACGGATCGAAATACTTAATTCTTATTTAATACAATACTACGATGGCTGGAGGACCTATCCAGAACAAAACACAATATAAATAATAAATGCAGATCACTGAACAACAGACATGACATTATATATATACACACACACACACACACACACACACACATAGATAAATCATGCACAATAAAAATCATTACATATAAGTGGTTATATAAACTGTTATACTTTTTTTTTTTGAAAATTGGTTAACATGCCAACATGGTGATCATGGTAGGTCTCAAACTTCTGACCTTTTACCAAGCAAGAGCATGTTTTTCCACTGTGTCTCACTATGTAGGCATAAACCACTACACACCCACGCCAACACAATGTGGCCTAGTGGAAATGTGTGCTCCTAACTGGTAAAAGGTCAGGAGTTCGAGGCGTACCCTGAATAACATGTTGGCATATTAACCAATTTTCAAAAAAAAAAAAAAAAAAAAAACACACACTCACACATCCACATATCAAAATCTCATAAAAGAATATGTACATTAATATGTCGCTATATAACTATAAGATAAAGTACACCAAAATCTATGCATACTTCCAAAAGGGTCGATAAAGATGTCCAAGTAAGAACAATTATGTTATAACACCGAACCTGCAACTCGGTCTTACCCGGGTAACACAGATCAGTCTAACTTGAACAAGATAATTAGTATATGATGGGATAACAATAATATTCACTAAGGGAAGCATTCTTTAGGTTGTAAAAGAATGATATAACATAGATTTCCACGAGTTATATGTGATAATTGTACAAAATCACGCTGAGGTTTTACACATGAAGGGTAATTTCACTAGCACAAATGTTTCCTTCAATAAGTGTAATATAAGATATAAATCACATGGTGTCTCAAGAAGGAAACCACCAAAAAAATCACTGAAATCACAAAAACTTAGGAACTCGGTTAAGAGCTCAAAACCGTAGAAAGAAACCATCATATACACACAAATCCTCGGATAGCTTGAAGCTATGTATATATAATAATAGTCATCTAAAAATGGTGAAATCATTAATAAACACTGAATTTAGTAACAACATAAATCTTGGATCCAAACATAAGATGACAAGCAGAACGCATGCATGAGCTAACTATAAAATGGCTTGAAGTCATGCCACTACTAATATTCACAAGATCGGTACCTTTATAAGATGACTAAAAGGTCATAATGCCACAAGATTTTAATAAAATCTAGTTTATATGTAAGACTCTGAATAACACTCCACGTTCAATTTTAAACTCTATTTTTCAAATTTTGATTTCCAAATTCAAATTCTATTTTCAAAATTCAAATTCTATTTTCAAAATTCTAATTCTAATTTTAATTAAGTTTTTCTATCTTACTTTTGATTTTAAACTTGAGTTCTAAAGTTGATAAGTTTTTATATATTTATATACTTTTATATTTATATAGTTTTAAACATTATAATTTTATAAATATGTTTATATAATTTACATTTATGATTTCATATGATTTTTTACTTTATAATACTTATTTATATCACTATATTTTAATTCAAGAATTTCCAGAATTATATATATATATATATATTAAAGCACTTGAAAAATATTCAAATTTTCAAACACATATATCAACATACATATGTGGGGATGTCAACATACAACTGTCATATTTTCAGTTTTGAAAGGAAGTGTCTTTTCACCATTTGTAATGTTCCAGAAGCGTTGCAATCTTACAAATCTTATAAATAGGGGTTGATTTCGAATTTTTTTATTTATTCTTCTTCTCCATCTTCACCCCTTTTCATTCCCCCATTATTATTTTATATTTTTATGATTTTTACACTTCTACTCTGCAGATTTCTATTCTAAATACATAAAACTTCTTCTCTTCTCACTCTCTACTCATTACTCTCTGAATTGAAGTGCTATTGAAGAGTTGTAGGGCTGTTCTAATCATTTGGGATTGTTTTGGGATAGTTTGGAAACAGTGTGTTCCTTGTAGCCGTGAAATCAAGGAAAGGAAACCGTGTTAACCTTGTAGCTGGGAAATCAAGGATGGTGGAAACAGTGTTAACCTTGTAATCGTGAAATCAAGGGGATTGTACCGAGATTTTGATCTAGTAATAAAACTCTGCGCAATCCAGCGTTGCGTGGGACTGGACGTAGGAGCAATCCGAACCAGTATAAAATTCAGTGCATTCTTTCCTTTTCTGCTTTTTATTTATGTTTATTTATGTGTTTACGTTTGATTCTGTGTCTGTGATTATCTATGTGGTGTGTTTTTCATATAGTAGATCATATTAGTTTTAGATTTTCTTAAATTCCTTGAAAACACCATTCCCCCCTAGTGTTAGTTTTGCCTTAAGATTTATTCCGCATTCCCTAACAATTGGTATCAGATCAAGGTTTTTCAAAAAGTTCATAATCTGATTTTTGAAAATATTAAATGACAAATTTTTAAATAATTTATAACACTATTTTAAACTCTTAATCTGATTTTTTTTAAATTTGATTTTTAAAATTTAAAATTTGATTTTTTTTTAAATTTGAAAATTTCGGATATATGGATATGTTATGGAACCATCATGATATTACTGTTTGAAATTGTAGTTAGTTATTTTGAAAAATCGTTTAATTATTTGAAAAGTCGTTTTGTTTTGCAGGAGAAGAGTAATGACAGTTGGTGAAAAGACATCAAGAGGAAGAAATTGATATATATAATGTAAATCAACAAAGAAATGAGTACCAGATCAATTTACAACTTTGGATTTTCATCTACGACTTAACTTCATACTGTACTTCTCTTCGTTTGCTCCGTCATATCGCTAGTTTCATGTGAATCCATCAAGAATTGACCAAGTAATGATCAAATAAGTTTTGGTGAATAAAGAAAGAAGGGATCCAAAACCGTCGACGATTATCTTCAAATTGAATCCTCAGTTAGACTATGTTGACCCAATCCTTTTTTCAGATTGTAGTTCTTGTTCTCCCGGTCATTTTGATGGGTAGACCATCAAATTCTGATCAAAATTGAGTGAGATATGACTATTTGAAGTTGGCTATGCAAAACTGAAAATTGTGTACGGGATTTCCCACATCTCTCCTACTGTTTCGACTTGTCGCACCCTAATACCATATAAGTTCATCCCCAAACTGTTACTAGATCATAGTCCTTGCATTATTCTTTGATTTACCGTTGGTTTCATCCAATTCCGTTAAGAAATGAAGTTATGCCCTCCGAAAGTTTAATTGAAAGTGAAAAACGAGAAGAAGAAGGAAAAAAAAGTTTATGAAGACACATGAATTTTGGGCCTATTTATAGTAGTTAAAGTGTCCATTCATTCAAATTCAAATTTTTGGCGCCAAGATGGATAAACCACTAAATCATCAATATCTTTCTCATACGGTCTTCAAATTTAGTAAATGAATATACTATGCTGATCAGAAAAACGAGCCCGTCGCAATTAACAAATCTCATTGTCAAATTCTGAAAAATGTGAACGTGTGGTTCATAACAATGGAAGGACAACAAAATGGAGGATTGCAAAATGAGGTACGCCTTACAATATTTTCGTAATTATCGTTGCATTTAGGAATATACATCTATACATGTAGTTGGGTATAGAAATTTATATCTTTTATAGTTCTAGATACTTTGGTTCATATTTCAATACACCATAATATACATATATACCAATCTAACTAAAATATCTTCTTATTCTAAATTTAAATTTCACTACTCTTTGATTTGATTTTGAAAATTTGAAAGGACATCTTTTCAAAATGAAAATGTCAATTCAAACTTTAGTTATTAGTTTTGTTTATCTATTTATGTTTCAAAAATATATATTGAGAATATAAATCAATAAAATTATATATAGATATGTTATTATGCTTGGAATAATTAAAATTTTCAAACATTTGATACTGATTAAAAATATAAATTTATATATTTTGTATATGAAGTTTAAAACATACATAGTTTAACTTATATTATTATTTTTACATATAATTTTGGGTTACATTATCACAAATACTATTTGTAACTTGATACTAATTTTGATTTCTTATTAAGACTTATAAAACTTGTATATTTAATTTAATATTTTGGTATAATATATTATTTCTATGTCTTAAATATACAGTTATACTTTTATAGTTTACTTTATATTACCAGATTTCATCAAAATAATCGCATTATAGATTTTTTAAGGATTTAACATATAAACGATTCTTTAGAAAAGTAAAATGTTTTGTTTTCTAAAAAGTATAAATTTAAAATTGATATGTATCAAAAGAATTGATGTATATCTCAAAATAAATTAAATTATAAGTTCTTTTGAAAATCAGTTTTTATATATAATTATGAATATATGTTTATAGTTTACTTCATATGATAAAATTATATATTCTCTTTAAAAGGATCTTCAATGTTACTATTTTTTTTTAAAGAAGCATCTTATTAGGATTATTTAACTCCATGTTTCTCATAAAATTATTCTAAATATTTTACTACCTATCATAAATAAAATAAAATTCTTATCTATACTATTCTTTCAATCTTTTTCATTAGTACCATTAACCTAAGTCTAGAGATTAATATATATTACCATTGTTTGATTGAAATAATTTATAATATATATGTATATGCATAGTACTTTGAATATCTTTTACCAAAATAGATATCATCACCAAATCAATCTACATATTATGATTACACATCTTATTTCATATCTTACATCATTATTATAAATTATAGTGCATTTCAAATCAAAATCATTCACATCATAATTTGCATTTCATTTAAATATATCATTTCATATTGTTTTGCATATAAAATACATACTTCACAACACCGCATTACATATCAACTTTTAACTCCTCATAACAAGAATACTAAATCGGAATTTTTGTCTAATTAGAAATATATAGGATTATTAATCAAATACATAACATATTTACTTTGACTTAACTGACTTGCGTGATTTGTTTTGACATGAATGACTTGATTGACTTGTTTGACATGGTTGAATTTCATTAGTGGTTGATAGGTGTGTTAAGAAATATACTTATGCATTTGTGGTCAATAGGAGTTTTATAGGTTTTAAGGATAAACAGAAGTTACAAGAAATGTTTGGCTTTATGTTTGAATTGATGTTTCGTGACAACATTGATTGATTTTTGGATTAAATTGCATTACTTAACTTATATCATAATTTTAAGGATATCTTATCAGAGTTATTTCTTAGTCTATATTAAAGTCTTATTATAGATTAAGGGAATTAGAGTTTAGGCTAGGTTTAGTCTTGTATTAGATTAAGGGGGAGTTTTATAGTTTTTAAGGATTAGTTGAAGTTTCAAAATGTTTTTGAATTAACATATACTTTTGCTTTAGTTGTTTAGATTGTTTGTTTGAATTGCTTGTTTGGATTGATTTGTTTGTTTGAATTGATTGATTTTGCTTAGTTTATTATCCTTTTATTTAGTTTATTAGACTAGTATTAGGGGAGTTATAATATTTTAAGTTTAGAATAATATATTTAGAGGGAAATATAAGATTATTCAATTCAGGGAGTATTATATAGTCATAAGGATCATTATAGCATAGATTTAGGGGAATATAACTTAGTTTAATATAGTCTACTATAGGTATAGTATAATATAGGCATAAATTTAAGGGGAGTCATGTATATTAGTACTTAAGTATAGAATCAAATATTTTAATCATAGGATTTGTATAGATAGATATAGGATATAAGGGGAGTACTTTTAGAATTTCTTTTCGATAATGAAAAACGGGGAGAAATTATAAAATAAGTAGAAGTTATACATAACATACATAATTCATGATGACAAGGGGAGTATTAGAAGGATCAGAATCAAAAGGTACGAACAGGTATGAATATTTTATAAACTAAGGTTGTCATCATAAAAAAAAGGGAGACTGTTGGAGAATGGAGTCACTACACCGAAAAGGCATTTCGTAACGTTGAAAGAACGCTGCTGCTAAAACTTGTAGTAGCGTTTTAGTAAACACTACGACACGACATGCAACTAAAAGTCCGAAAGTTTTAGTTGCGTTATGGTAAACGCTACTGAAAATGTACAAACTGTAGCGTTTCTAAAATCCTACAAAAGGTTTACTTGGCAGCGTCTTAAAAATGCAACCAAAGTGCTGTTTCAGCCATTTTTTTAATTTTCTGTAGCATTTATGAAGTGCTACTAAAACTCGTTAATGGTTGTACAAGACATTTTAATCACAATTATCTACTGTTCATGGCTTGCATAATTTCCAACAATTAGTTATGTATAATAGCGATATTATAAAAAATAATCAATCACATAATTACCATTTTCAAACTAACATCGATGGTCACCATATTCAAATAATTAAAAGAACGCATTAATAGTGTAACCAAGTATAACATCCATAATCAATTCAATATAGTATTTCGACAAAATAAGCGATTCCACGTACTACAACCATTTACAAACATATGTACACAACTCGTACGAAAAAATATTATAATACATAATAGTTAGTATCTTTTTCATGGCTTAATTACCGACCGCTCTTTGATGCAGTTGTTCTTCACTTCGGAAATTCTAATTACCTGTACATGAGTATAAAGGTCAATAGTTAGAATTATCATCATGTTGTTTTTTGTTTTTAAACAAATCAAACTCAAATTGCTTTGCAAAATCAACATAAAAACTTGTTTATCTGGCTGAAACATTGTACAAGTTGAAAAATGCATTATATGTGTGTTTTTAACCTTTTTTCCAAACAAATTTACACTGCATAAAACAAGCATTAGTTTATGCCCATTCAAGTTATTACTTAGAATAATTAGATATTATATCTTGTCCTGAGATATAATTAATTAAAATCATATTAATCTTAGTTTTTAACTATGTCTTAGTTTTAGGGGGAGTATAATAGTCTAAGTTAGGAACATACAGTTTTTCTTGATGACAAAGTGGGAGAATTATAAAATAAAATTAGAAAATAAGGCTTAGATTAAGGGTGAGTTAGTAGTTTAAGAACGAGTAAATGGAGTAAGGAAGAATAACTGGAGAATCAAGACATCAGGTATGAATGTTTTATAAACCAAGGTTGTCACAATAAAAAAGGGGGAGATTGTTGGGGATTGAGATGTTGACGATGATGATTTTGATGACAACAACTTTATTTCAAGAATCATTGTTATAAACATATACTAACACCATTCTCTAATATATATTATATAAATATATTCATATACAAGAAATTTATGCAGGTATTGATTATTGAAGACTGTACATTTTAGAGAATTAAGATTTCAAAGAAGAAGAATTCAAGATATAAGACTCATGAGTATCAAGAATTGTAGAGTTCAAGAAATAAAAAGTAATTGTATTTAGATTTTTTTGTTAAAACTCTGGTTAGCACTTAATTCTTATTTCAAACTTTTTCTCACTATTTTCAAAATGATTTCAAAATTACTTCCTTATTTGAAATCCATATCTCTTTTTTCTTAAATCTATTTTAACTTTTGAAATTTATTTTAACTCCTGTTTTGAAATTATATTTTATTTCCTAATATATTTGAACTTCTGATTCTAATGTTTCTTACTTATAGATTTATTAATAATTTTATTATAATTACTTATGTTTTCAATTTCCTTACTTATATTGATTAAATTTTTAAATATTTCTTATATTCGTAGTTTTTTTTATCTATACTTTTATATCATTTTATATTTAGTTTTTAATCATTTTAAATATTTTTTTTTAATATATATTTTTACTTGAAAAACTCTAAAGAAATATAGTTTGTTTTTATTTAAGAATTACCATAATTTATTTAATCATTATTTGCCTTAATTCAAAATTTTATTTTTTGAATTTTTCTCTAAGGCATATCGACATAAGAATTTTTGTGTATGGACATATATGCCATTAGTTTCAAATTTAAATTATGAAAAGTTGTGTCTTTTGAATTCAAAACTACTCTGAAAGGATTTGACTGTTGGGAGAGAATAAATAGGCTTCTAAATTCGATTTTTTAACTAACATTTCATTTTCTTTTTCTTCCTTTCTCTTATCTCCATTATTCTTCTTAATTTCTTAAATTCCATACTTATACTCTACCGATTTTCAAAGAGAATTATATTTCAATTCTCCATTAAACTCTCTCTGAAATTCAAGTGCTACTCAAGAGTTACAGCAATGTTGTATTCAAAGATTGCAAGATCAAGTGCTATCGAGTCTATCTTTCAAAACTGTTACTAAGAAAAGTGTGGTCGTGTCCCATATAAATGGAGTGGGTGTGATTGTGTCTCAAAAATCAATTAGGTGTAGATCATGGTCCGGAAATCAACTGAGTCTCACTGTACTCCAAAAATCAGTTGGGATGTACCTTTATAGCCCTGAAATCAAGGGTTGTAATATTGGATATTAGTTGAAAAGAAATCCGCATCAACCCAACATCGTGTGGGATTGGATGTAGGGTAACTCCGAACCAGTATAAAATCACGGTGTGTACTTTCTTTTTATTGCTTTTTATTTTTATTATCTGCATCTAGGATTGATTCTGTGATTTGCATAACATTCTGATATATCTTAAAGGATTTCAAGAAATTAATAAAAAAAAAAACTATTCACTCCGTTCTAGTGTTTAGTTTGCCTTAAGTTCATTAATCTGCATTCCCAACAAAAGCAACAAAAGTGGAATTGTAGCAAGTGAGTTCTAATCGATCGGTTTACAATTCTTGGATTTGTAAATGATATTAAATATTTTGTTACATAAATGTGACGGTAAGGCAACATGAATTTGTGTTTAGCGCTATCTCGATAGGTAGTTAACCACAAATCAAAACATTATTTGACAGGGGTAGCCATAAACCGCACCACCATACGAAAATCACCAACACCGAACTGCAAAGTAGTGCGGAAAATCAGATCAAATCTTCTCTTCAAAGCAAGCACCCAAAAACAGACCAACTTACAATGATAAGGTTCGGCTGCAGTTTAAACTGTTGACCCAACCACATTAAACCAGACCAAACCGAATACTTGCACTAGTAGTCTTATGATAAAAATATAACTAATTTTATCTAATTTTTTATTTTAATGATGTATATTTTATTTTCAGGATATGTTGTTGCTATATTAATAATAATCGTTATCATAGAGAGAAAAAAATATAGTTTTAGTATATTAGTTTCCATATCATTTTTTTTAGATAAATGTTAATTATAATCTTATTTGAATTATCTTACTTAATATATATGCGTTGATTAATGTTGATGTTTGATTAATATATTAAAATGATCTCACTTGTCATTAAATGTAGAACTCAAATATTCATACAGTTAAAATCAAATCTTTCTGTTAACCGACTTTTTGGTCCGGTTCCCAAAAGTACACGAGCCACACTCGACTCAACGCATCGCATGGAACTAAAGCCGAAAGGGACGCTTAGGAGCAAAGGAAGCAGGATGAAGAGGGATCGCGCCAACAGAAACCTCGCGACACTCCAAACACATTTCCGAACCAAGGGCTCGAATCCCTAAGACTCATAATCCTGAATCTCGACCCCCCCAAACACCTGTTCATTCAGCCTTCGCGCGCCTTATAAAGCGAACTTCGCATCCTCGGGAAGTGCGATTTTCGCTCCCCTCGAGGTGCGAAATTCGCATCCAGTAGGACGCGGAATTCGCATTCAACATGGGTGTGAAATTCGTACCTTAAGGTGCGAATTTCGCACCCCAGGCCCGAGTGTGAATTTCCAGCGCGTGCAGGCTCCAGGTGCGAAAATCCAAGTGTGCAGGCTCCTGGTGCGAAATTCTGGGTGTGGTCCCCCATTTCTGCCTACTCCCACCTACTCCTACCTACTCTCTTTCCTATAAATACCCTATGACTTCACACTTGAAATGGGTTGGAATTTGTGAGCTCAAGACGTCTAGAGAGCTACTTTAATGGCATCTCCTATTTGAGAAAGAAGAAGGCAAAAGTGTCTTTTTCCTAGTACATTAAATATATAATAGTTATGACATCATATATGATAATGATGACATCATGTCTTAGAGATGACATCTTATAGCCGTAGAGATGACATCATATAGCTTAGAGATGACATTATATGGTTTTGAAATGAATGTAATGAGATGCCATGAGAGGGTCTTAGCCTTGTAATCTTTTGTGATCAATAATATTCCAACAACGCTTCAAAGTGGACGCAGGCCCCTCACGAGGCCGAACCACTATAAATCTCTTGTGTTATTTACTGCTTTCCACTCTTATCTGTGCGACCAAATTAGCTATTCCTAGTAATTGGAATCTTTGGTGTTTACGACATTTTTTGCCGTAAACACTTTCAATTCAGGATAATATTGTATGTTTTAATCTTTTAAGTCACACAACGTCACACAGTCGTAAATTAATTGTTGATGAAAGTAATTCCCTTATTTCGTATTTAATACAGATTCAAATAAGACTGACCGTATTGCATTAAAATCGAGTCGAACCTAAATTGTTTATACGACTAATATAACGGTTTGTATTTTTTATTATTGGTTTGATGCAATGCGGAAACGGTTTGGACTGTAAACTGCAACAAACCTGCATCCATCTCGTCTATTTGATTGGGGCTGGCTATTTAGATACAAAACTGGATACAAATTAAGAGACACAGAATCTTAACCGCTAGATCATTTTATCTTTAAAGGAAGAAGTGAAATTCATAGGGTGATCCAATGATATAGATTTATTATTGTGTCTTGCTGTTCACACCCCACTTTCCACTTCTGGCCACCGCATATTTTTGTTCGGCAGCAAACCACCGAAAACTCTTCACACAATTCGGCCATGAACAGCTGCCGCACAGTTCATTTTTGTGTGAGTATGTTGTTCGGCCATGAACGGCCGAACGAAGGTGGTGGTCGAAAGTGAACAGTGGGGTGCAAACAGCACCACACTTGTTATTTAGTAAATTATGTTCAAATCTTGTGTCTTGTTTGATGACTGTCCCAGCTAAACAAAAAAAAATTGATGGCCCCAGCACGAAAGTCGATTCTCGTGGCTCGACACGCCGCAGTTAAATGGTAGCGGTCCCCCAAATGTTTTACATTGTAGCCATCGCCTTCTCGTCTTCGTGGTACAATATTTGTTCTGTTGGTTAACAGCAGTCGGCATCTGATGTCAATCATACCATCTTAAAGTAAGTTTATGTGTTAATATAGCAAATAGAACTTCTTCTGGTAGTTGCATTATTTTAATCAGATCATTTTATTCTGATGCAATCATGATAAAACGTTAGTTTCAATTTTCTGTGCCAAGGGGGGTAAGGTGTAGTTTATAGTGGAATCGATTATATTCCAAAAGAAATTGGGAACTAGTTCTTTTGAATGATGCTATTGCTTTGCTGATTTTGCAATGTGAAAGCTGAACCCATCTATTACTCAGAAGCCTGTGTTTAAAACAAGCACCTCTCTTTTCAGATGATAAGATACAACTACCTTTCTTTCAGATGATAAGATAAATTTGTTGTTTTATTTATTAAAATGCATATGTCATATTTCACTGCATTCTATGTGTTTGTATAAACGGGTCAATGATTTTTTGATGGGAAATGGTCATGCAGAAACATTGTATGGGATGAACTTAGTTACTCTATTTATAGTTTCATTGTTATATTTTTGCAGTCTGAATCCAGTGTTATGAAGGGCTAAAGGGAATCCATTGTTCATGATCCAGTCCCTTTGATTAATAACCTTTCATACTCTATTAGACAATTTCAACAAATTTTTGTTTAAATCCTATTAGTTTATTCAAGCTAAACATGTTACTTTTGCGCCCTCAATTATTTTCTACCACTACTTTTATTGCCATCGCCGCCGCCACTTTAGCAATACGTTTCCTTCGCTTGCGCCTTCAATCCACTTCAGAAGAAACTGGCGAAGAAATGAAAAACTCTAATTCCTTCTTACTTATTCTGTGTAACAAATATGCCAAAGAAGATGCTTTGTCTCAAACATTAAAAAGCAAGTGGAATAAACTAAAGATTCTTAGTGATGAAGAAAATGAAGCGATTAGCATTCTTCATTTCTCTGAAATGGATTTAATTGGTCAAATGACCTTCAATAGACAAATGTATATGGATGGACTCTCGACAGAATATTTTGGTTGTTTTCTCATTTGGTCTCCACGCCTACCATCAACTCATGGTCTTGTTTCTCAGTATGAATATAACAGTTTGAATTCTGGTTCATAGTAGTTAATTTTTGTGAATATTATTATATATATTGTAAAATCTGCACAGGAACTTTTGTTACCTTCCACCTGGGTCGGTGTGTGTTGCAGATGTTCAGTTTAAAGGAAGAGGTTTGGAGGATACATTATCCATACTATGAGCAACCCTTGAAAAAATAAGCATTAAATTATTTATGGTATTTACATAAACAGGTCGTGTGAAGAATGTATGGGAATCTCCATTAGGTTGCCTTATGTTCTCTTTTACAGTGCAAATGGATGATGGGCATAAATTACCTTTATTGCAATATGTTGTGTCTCTTGCCTTGGCTGAGGCAATCAAGGAGGCATGCCGAGTCAAAGTATTTTTTTTTTAAAAAAAAATTATTGCCACTGCATCATTTTCTTTATTCCTATAAGCTACAGTTCCATATTACAGTGAAATATATAGCATGTGATGTTTCAAAACGTCAAGCATCTTTGATTTGCAGGGCTTACCAAAACTTGATGTTAGAGTAAAGTGGCCGAATGATTTATATTTGAATGGGTTCAAAGTTGGTGGCGTCCTATGCACTTCAACGTATAGAAATAAACGATTTGATGTTTGTGCTGGTAAATGGTCTCTTTTCTCTTGTGATCTATGGGCCATATCACTTACCAATTACATAAATATATTCGAAATTAGGAAATTGTAATCTACAAGAGGCTAACTGTGCTCTTTTACAATATCACTCTTGAGCTTCTCTTCATAGCATTTTATTTTTTATTTAATTTTTAATTTTGATTATTACTCGTTGTCAATTGGTGCATCCATATAAAATGCATTGAGTTCTGTAACGTGAATGCTTTTAATATATTTGGTGTCTTGATTTCAAGGTATTGGTTTGAATGTGGATAATGGAAAGCCTACAATATGCTTAAATGGTGCGCTACAAGATTTTTGTGCATGTTCATCATCAAAGAAGTTGTCTAGGGAAGATATCCTTTCAGGATTTTTCAACAAATTTGAAGAACTTTTCAAAATTTTCTCGGACCAAGGTGAATTTTAGTTTATTTGACATTTTGACTTTGAAACACAAGCACATGTAGCTAATCCTGTGTATCAAACTTCTTTTGATACATTCATTAGCTAGTAATACTCACTTGCATGCCATAACTTATTTAGCATGCATCAGCGGTATGTATAACGAGGCAACATCTGTTACCTCTTTATGCAGGTTTTCATGTTCTAGAGGATCTATACTGCAGTACTTGGCTTCATAGGTATGTTTACACCATTAACTCTCGTTGTTAATTATTGTCATGTAGGATCAATAATGATCATTGACTGAATCAGTGCAACGATCCACATGTTGGTGCAAAGTGAATGCTGTATTTAAGGGTGCTATTGAACTTACACATGCGCACAATATGTGACACTTGTATTTTTCAACCCTAACCCCTCACGGTACCATCGTTTTGGATTTAGAAGCACATTAATATGTGGTGCTTGATGAAGTAGAATTAATATAAACAAAGTAGAACAATTGAATTATGTTCTGCATTATCACATGGATAGATTATTGAAATTATTTTAGAAGTTGCTCGAAAAACATTGCTTGGGGTGATATTTGAAGTTATGTGACCATGATTTCTCCCATCTAAAATAATGTATTATAACTGCACAATATGCAGGATACCCAATCATGAAAGAAGGCTCTGTAATTCGGTAGTACACTTATGGACTTTAGGGAAACAGTCAAAATGAGAACAAAGAGTGGAATTTTGTTACATAGTTTCCAGTGTTTTTTATACCATATTCTTCACAGACAATTTCCTCATTTAATATTAAGACCATCTTTAATGCTTTTCTGATCATGGCAGCATAATCTGTGTGTGGTATTAAATGTTCTAGAGAAGTATTACATATTGATCTTCAACTTGCCTTACCATAAAATATTGGTGGCATTTACGCCATATATTTTTCTTGATATGACATGAATCATAAAATTTCTTCTGTGTTTTTCATCATCTTCCAGTTAAAATGGTAGCTTTAAAATTTGAATTTGCATATGCAGTGGCCAGAAAGTAGACATAGAGGAGAATCATAATGACGAGATAACGAAAACATCAGTAACTATCAGGGTAACACAAATCATATAGAAGCCTTATGTTATTAGTTATGTTAGGAAACATGCCTTGCTACATATTCTTATTTTTTGCCTCTTACAGGGCTTAACGCCATCTGGATATTTATTGGCTATTGATGACGATGGAAAGAGTTTTGAGCTTCATCCCGATGGCAACAGGTAACTGAAGTTTTATGCCCCGATTTAATTTGTTCAGGTTACACATGTCTTCTGAGTTTTGTTATTATTTGGAGGAGTTTGTGGAAAGCCATTTGCCTTTCTATTACTATTGCAAGCGTAACAAATGGGTGGAAGTTTTAATGTAAATTGCTTAAAACCGTGACATTTGAGCATACAATAAGTTTGTGTCAACTGTCAATATAATTTATATGCTACTCAGTTAATAGTAAATTTGATTGAAGTTTACCATGCATCCACAGCCTTTAAGGGAAAAGAAGAAGAATAAGGCTCCCCTCTTCTAAATGGGGAAGATTATGAAATTTAAGCTACTTTATATGTATGTGTGTGTACACCCCCCCCCCCCCCCCCCCCCGCGTGCGCACTCATGAACACACTTCTATAGAGATACACTTACATGCATACACACAAACATATATGTACATGTTTATGTACACACAGAAACATATGCATGTATATGTATGTAGATGCAGGAGGGGTTCACGTTCCCCTCTTATTTATCTCCTTAAAATACCCATTTGTTTTTGTGTCCAAAATTTCAAACAAAATACTGTAGACTAAATCCATCATTATCAAGGTCATCTGCTTGAGTTTTTGTACTACTCCAAAACTTCCAGGTCATGCAAAATTAGATTTGAAACCAAAGGTCAAAATGAATACTTTTGACGGCTCTTTTTAATTTATATTTTTAAGTAAGGTAAAATTTTGAAAAGACGTGAAATTTTATGTGGATGAGCTTTGTAGTAAGAAGATCCGTCGCATCATATGTATGGTATATTGTTGCATCTTAACACTTCGATATGCTAACTTTAGGACGGAATCCGTAGGATATGTAGATGCCTCCCATATATTATGTATCTATGCCATCTCTGTTAAATATAGTCCATTGCCTTTTCAACTATTTGTTCATCGATCAGCACACCAGGTGAATAATTTAGTATGTGGATTGGGTAGGCAGTTGCCTTACTCTACACGGAGTATATTTTGGGTTCTGGTCACAATTTGCTTGTACTTAAAAGCATAAGATACGAATTCATTAAATTTGCAATTAGAGGAAAAAAAATTCTAATTTTTTATTTACAATTATGTGACTATAACTATATATATATTGGAATTTCTGCTATTCTAACTTCCTTCTTGGTAAGTATACTTGCTGAGGAAGAGTTTTTTTCAATTATACGTATCTTATTACATGTGGTAGGGTGCCGATTATTTAAGTATTAATGCAAATTTAAATTTGATTGTCTGACTGTTATGATTGCTTAGTCGAAGATTAGAAGATTATGTTTAGCTAATGTTTTGATTGTTTGGAAATCATAGTACAATACACAAAAATTGCAAAAATCTTGATTATGTAGGGATTTTTAATGAATTTGAAGCCATGACGCATGATATAAATAGGGTATTTGATTGTCTACTGGTTATTGTATGGAAGTTCGCTAAATTATCTATATTGATATAATTTAGTCAGGTTTATAATCAGCCATGTAATTTAGCCCATTGCAATTAAAAATCCTCGTTTCATCAGCAATATTCTACTCTATTTTTAAACCATGTCCTAGCAAATTTTATTGCATTCACATATCTTCTGCTCTTACATATTCTATAACTTTTCATCAGGTTTGTCAACAGATATTTTAAAACGTGAAGAATGACATATCCTCATTCGAATTCATTTTCAAATATCAGCATAAATGGAGGGATATCGGATATTACTATCTCTACTGAAAATTAATAGATTTAAAGATATGAATTTTTTTGCTTAAAAAAAAAATCAATTTTCAAACGAGATGATTAAAAAAATAAAATGATAAAAGCTAATTCTAAGCATTGCATATGCATTTACATACATAAAATGCAATCTTGATTAAAAAACGTATCGTTTATTATATGAAAATATACACATAATATTAACTATTTTCTTGACAAAAACCAGACAAATAATTTCGAATGCGACTACCCTCATATCCTCATCTGAATTCCCTTATATGAATATAGGATATTTGTCCAATTTTCGGATATAGGTGCAGTTGGATTTTGAATTCTTATGGTATACATTGATAGACTTCGTTTTCACTACATATAAACTTTACAATTATAACAAAATTAGCCACCGTGTCTAGTATAAGTAAGAAAATAGTAGATAAAATTTTCACCATCTTGACCATCTCTGCCAATGTGATTGACTTGGTTGATGGTTCGGGTTGCAAGATCAAAAGCATGGGTTCGAATCCCGAAATCGACGACCTTGCATTTTAAGTGTCTGTATGTATGTGCTTGGAGGCTACTTTCCTGGAGTTTGTAGGCGAAACTGTTTTCTCTAAGTAAGTTCTGAAGAAAAATAAAAAGTTAGATAAAAATTTCACTTTCTTGATGACCATTCAATGTATTGTTGTAGTAAATGTTACGTAGTAGTGGGAATTGGGGAGAAATGCACAAGTTTAATTCGTAGAAATTTGAGGATTTAACTCCCCAGCAATTTTGGTCCTTCTGGCGTTTGCCAATTTGATTTTTTTTTTTTTTTTCCCCCTGAGTGGGTTGTTGAATATGTATCAGTTTTTCTTCTTATTTGTATTAATAGCAGTTTATTTATCTGTTTGTTATGTATGTACGTACCACTCTTTCTTGTTATTTGTATTCCTAATATAACAGTTTATCGTCTGCAGTTTGGACTTCTTTAAAGGACTGGTAAAGAGGAAGATTCCATGATTGCATATACATACCGAGGTTTCTGCCGAGACATACTAGGGACCACATTTGTTTTGTGTTTTTAAATTCTTGGTACATTTTGCGGCTGTTTTATTGCCATCTGGCACACTTTTTTTTTTTTTTTTTCAAAATTTTGCGTTGAATGCACTGTTGGGTCCAAAATGAATTATTACGTGAAATATTACAAATCGTGTTGTAATATATATAGGAGTGAATATGCTTTTATAATTTTCTGTTTAGTCTCACATCATAGGGATAAGTTAATCACCAGCTCCAAATACTATATATATAGGAACCAATGTAATAGAAAAGAAATATATCTGAATGAATAGAAATGCTATTTTTTCCTTATTTTCTCTATTCCGTGTTTGTTTTATAACACGTTATCAGCACGAATTTATTTAAAACCCGAAGTTTCAAAATTCCAAATACTGAAATAAGAACCTGAAGTTTCAAAGCTGCAGGTAAATCATATGGCTGCCAATCGTCCACAAACGGAAGTTTTGGATAATCCGAATTCGTTTAGAAGTATTATTTCATGGAGAAGATGATAGACAAAATGGATTTAAATTCGGATCTCAGATCCACGAAATCCGGATTCAGACTTGAATCTCAGATCCGTGAAATTCGGCTGCAAATAGAAGCAGCTCAAAGCAAATGATTGCTCCACTCCCAAAACCTCCGTTAATCAACTCAACGTGATCTGTAAATGAAGCTGCCAGATTGCGAGAGCAGCATGCGGTTCAACCAATCCTGATAATTCTTAAAAAAAAAAGAGTAAAAAAAAAAAAAAAAAAAACTGAACCTAGCCGGGACGAAGATTTGGGAGAGCAAAAGTGATGCCGACGAAACGGTAAAGGATCGTAGAAGAGTAAAAACAAAACTGATTCAGAAAGGCAAGTAATTTCATTGGTTATTAATCATACTCATTGCCATACTAAGAGTATGATTACCTATCATTTAACACTGCTAAGCGATTTCCAGATACTTTTGCTTACTTGTTTTGAAATCCAGATTTATTTTATTCATTGAAACTTGTTAGAAAACCTCTCTTTTCATGCATTGAAGTTTTCGGGCATGCGTGACCATGCATATTGGATATTTTAATGTTGCTTTGTACTTTAGAGCAACCAGGTCTCTTTAAAGCGATTATGTACATAGTGGACAGTGGATGTTTTAATGTCCTAGAACATGTTTAATATTTTTGCAAAGTGTGCTGTTCTTTTATTTGGTAACATTTTTTTTTTTTATTATTATTTTATTGACCAATTATTGGAACCGAATATCAAGTTACTTTGTTATATTCTATATATCACTGTTACAATCAAATCATGAATCTAGTTCATAGGTGTTAAATATAATGTGAATATTGTTCAGGACAGTAAAATCAAGTGGTACAATTTTATTGTTTCATTTTTCTTATATATACACACACACACACACACATATATATATATATATATATATATATATATATATATATATATATCTAAATGCTTGTTAAGATATTGATCAATTATTTGCGGGTTTTTTTTTTTTTTTTTTAAAATCTGCATGATCAGTTCAAGTTTCGCCAATTCTTTTGATCCACATGACAAGTTCAATTATGTGCTGTAGCAATAAACTACAATGATTTTTACTATTATATACATGTATCCATTGATTCCTTTATGCGCCTCAATTTGTGTTCTTTTTCATAGTATAATTGCATTCATTTGGCTTGTTGAGCTACTGAGTTTGTGCATCAGTGGTAAATCTCAGGTTTTATTGTCTCAAGCATGCCTTTCAATATTTGTCTCGATCTGTGCTTATTCCAAAATTTCGTATTATTTTAAGGCGGAATTTTGAGTCTGAACTATTTAGTTTAGATTTGGTTGGAGTTAACAGGGCATTCGACAATTTATGAGTACACTCAAATTTACTACCTATCTTTTGTGATTTTAATATGTCAGCTCATGTGCCATGTACAACGTTACCCACACTGATTGATACCTTCTTTCATATGTTAAACAATATATACTTACTGTTGGGTATATTTAGTATGGGATACACGAGTGCTTCCCCACCCCTACACCCATCTGATATTATTCGTACTACCTTGTCTATTGGATGCATACAATCCAGTTGCACAAAGACTGAGCGGTAAATTTTGCTACAAAAATGCTCATTGGCCTCTTGGAATAAGGCTCAAAGATAAATGAAACGACCCACTTCCCAGTGAAGGAAAGGCTGGATTGCTTTGAGAACAACACGCATCCGAACACAAACTGGAGAACATTTTATTTCTGATTACAACAATTACATCAGAGTACAAGAATGTAACAAAGTATGATACTTATTACAGAAATAGAAATACAATAATATCAGAGATTTAAATTACATTTAAATGGCAGCGGAAAAATAATACAAATACACAACTGAAAGGAATACACGGCTACAGAGCTTTCCGAATACCACTTCAGTTGTAAGCCAGGATCCTGTAAATATATCTGCCAAAAAGCTACTCGACTGCCCGTGTGGAAAATAAGGACACCCGAGTTTGCCAGTGAAACAAACTACAGGTCAGTCATGGGACTGGTATGAGAAATCTTAACTTAACTATCTAATTAATATGGCTGATCGCAGGACTACGCCGCTAACGCGGAACGGGTTTACTCCATTGGATTGCCAGTGCATTAAATAAAGTAACACGTTGAACACGCAATACTTTTAGAAAAATGAAACCATTATAAGACCCAAGTCCCATCACACAATGCAACGCAAACCGGAGGATAGAGTTTTACCTTATAATGGTCAAAAGATGCTAGATACGGTAAAACGGATTTAGTACTAGTGTGTATATGTTCTAATAAAAACATTTCAATCATAATGTATCAATCATAGACGGCATGGGTACCATATATCATGTCGTCATACTAGTTCTACAATCAAAACCGCAAGGTCGTATTGGAAATTGGGTTTCCATCATGAGTCGATGCTAGGGGAAAGCTCCTCTCCGATTCGAGACACTCTAGCAAATGCCTCAGGATCACACCTATGGGCAACCCTTGGAGCGGTAGGGCTGGTCCTCGCCTATCGGCAGTGGATTGATTATGCCTGAACACACGTTTCCCGGTTCCTTTGAACCTATAATATGACCACTATCGGCCTATAAAAATCCGAGGCGCCTCAAAATCCATCATCCACATAAGTAAAATGTCAGGCCGTGTTAAAGCACTGACACTACCACTAGCTAGAAAGAAACGTGTGCACTCCCTACGGTCCATATCCCGCTTTTGACTCATACCGGGGTGTGAGGCTCGCGAAGTCACGATATACACAAAGCTATGCCGTAATAGGCTATGCTTTGATCATCCCACAAAGGCCCTACTTTTCAACAAAAGCCTTGATCAATTGCATCTCGGCGTGCCACATTGACAATTCACGCCATGCGATCAATCGCTATTAATATATACCAGGGTGTTAAGTAGAGAATAAATCCTCCACCACCAAATAAGCATACATTAACAGAAATTGATTTGATTCACATGGAACGAAATCCAATGTCAGACACATATCCATTTACTAGCTTATGCTCTGGGTCTGAGCGAAAACCAAATCCGAACTATCAACCATAGTCCGGACGGCCATCACTGAGGCCCCATCAAGGTAGCTACTCCGATCAAGGGTCTCTGTAGCAACACATCCATTCGATGTGTAGATCGTCGGTCTTCAAAACACCGTCTTCATCTTCGACTCTTCGTCGTCGTAGTAATTATTCGGAATGGGTTAAACCCGGTCTTCCCGAATAACTCACGTATTTTTATAATTAAAAATCAAGTACTATAAAAACACATCCAACGCCTCATTTCAATTCAGAATATTCTTCCAATAAAATATTCGCATTATTATATCCAAGATAAATTCTTTAAATTATTCTTAAATCTTACTTTTGAAGATTTGTTAAGAACCCAATTTGGTTTTAAATATCACAAATCATTATTCAATGATTAATTAAATTTAAGAAATTAATCTTATTCTTAACTGGGTCAAAGAACTAATGTCATTTTAAACACCATTCACGATAAACCCAAAATAATCTTCCATAAAATATGGAATCTTCACAGAAGTCAAATCAAAATATAATCGTTATAAATTTCTGTATCCGACCAATAATATAAATGGAATAACGGCAAAGCCTTTTAAATTCCATATGTAGTATCGATCTTCTTTTACAGAAGCTTATCTCAGTTATTGTTAATTCAAATTCCATTCGACTCCAATTTAATATATTAAATTGGAAAACTTTACTTTTGGGAAAATTCCTATTTAAATCTTAATAAAAGATTTATAAATTCCAAATCGTATTTCCACTGTCAATTGAGTTAAAGAACAGATGTCGTTGAAAAACATTGTTCACGATAAACTCAATTCACAAATCCAATTACAAAATATACTTTGAAACTCTAGTAATCTTAATTTAAAGATTTGTTCTTTTCAACTAGGTTTAAGAAAGGTGTTATTGAAGACACCATTCACAACAACCCAAAACCCAATTTATTTAATTTCAATTAAATATTCTTTAATTGGAAAACTTCATTAAATCTTAATTTAATGATCTATTCTAGTTAATAACTAGTTCATATAAACAAAAATATATTTTCCAAAATATATTATTTCATAAAATATTTTTCTAAGACATTTTCTAAAATATTCTTTTTCTAGAATATCCTTTATTAGAATGTGACTCAATCAACAACCATATATTGCATGAAATCAACAATCATGATGAATAGTTATTAAACATCCAAATGACGACCAGAGTGAAATTTATAACTGGGTGAGCATTAAAGTAAATAAATAACGCTCATCACAGACTGTCAATCCATCGATTGACATATAACTAAATATTGGGATTAGCGTGTGTCCAATACTATCCCAATACCCGTGTGGGGTTTCATCCATCAAACAAATAATAAAATATTTGTGCGCTTGGGCGATGTGTGAAAATGATCGTCCCAATCACATAAACAAGTCGGGTAACTTGTAAATGGGAGTGTAATATTCAAACTTAAATAAAATAAACATTATATTTTGACACATCACACATTTCAACAATTAGGTATATAATTCTATTCCTTTTTGCTATGAACAAATGACATTGAAAAACCTAGTCTTTTAATTCAATTCTTTTATTGTAAACAATGTTACAACGGAAGGTAATCCTTTAATTCAATATGACAATAAAACTAATCTTTTATTCCAATTACCCTAAAGGTGTTATCTTAATTTTCTAATCTTTTCATTGTAACCACATGACTATAAAGATATAATCCTTTTATTCTAATCCTTTCATTGGGATCTAAACTACATTGAAAATGTAATTTTTAATGTACAATTTTTTATTGAAAACAACGTGTCAATAAAAATATTCACTTTTATCTCAATCTTTTTATTGTGAACAAAATGATAGAATTGCCTAATTCTTTTTAATGTAAACAAAATATGATGATTTTGTTGAATCCTTTTTTTTTTTATGTAAACAAAATATAAATCTTGTTACAATCCTTTTAATGTAAACCAAATGTGAAATTATGTTATAATTCTTTTTAAATAAACAAGAATGTGATAATTTTCTTCACTAATTATGTTTTACCCAAAAATGATATTTGCTTATAGCATCCTTTCTAAATGAGCAAAGTGTACATTTTTGTTTAATTCTTTTTTGATGAAAATTAATTACATAGAAATGTAATTTCACATGGTAACCCATTCTAACCAAGGTTTATTCTTTTTAATAATTCATTATATAAAAAAAAAATGTAAATTACATGTTAACAAATTCCAAACAAAGATTCATTCTTTTTAATTTGACAAAATATGATAATTTTGTCTACTCTTCTTTAATGTACAAAATATAATTATTTTGTCTAACTCTTCTAAATGCAATAAATTATGATAATTTTGTTAGATCTTTTTAGTGCAAACAAATATGATTATTTTGTTAATCAAGTTTTGACAAAGATGTTGATTCTATTTTTCACAAATCAAGTATTCACCAAAAATGTGATTTTATATTTCTATAATCATTTCTAAACAAAATATCCCTTTTTATCTTCCTAATGTACATTTTAACAAAATGTTCTTTTTAATCTTTTTCTTTCTTCTAACCAAAATGTCCTTTTTATCCATTCTTCTAAATGTGATACAATGTGTATTTCACATTCATTCTACTAAATATGATAAAATTGTGCTTTTTATTTATTTTTCTCAAAGTGACAGAATGTCCATTTTTAATTTATTCTTTCTAATGTATAAAATATACCTTTCCCAATTTATTCTTTCTATTTGCCAAGAATATTAATTTTTGTCCTATACAATCTAATTAACAAAGATGTTAATTTTATTCTTTATAATCTAATTGACAAAATGTTAATCTTTTTCTTTATAATATAATTAACAAAAGATGTTAATCTTCTTCTTAGTATGTAAACAAAATATGTGTTTGTCATTTTTTCTTATATATAAACAAAATATGTTAATTTGTCTAATACTACTATGTAAACAAATACTTCTTTTTTTATTTACAATACACACTTCAATTCAAAAATGTTATTTTTATTTGCAAGACATATTTCAAATAAAAAGGTTGTCTTTATTCACAAGGTAACCTTTTTATGGAAGTGTGGTTTTATTCCACAGTAACATTTATAAGAAAATGTTATTTTATTTCAAGTGACATAAATAAATTCTTTTGATTCAAGTGATAAAACAAAGAAAAAATATTCTTTTATTTCCTTTACATAAAATGTTAACAAAAATGTAAATTTTGTTATAATCCTTTTAATATTAAGAAAATGTGAATTTGGTTCACTAATCAAGTTTAACACAAAAATATCATTCTGCTTAATGTATAAAAATATTTATTTTATATGCATAATATATTTTCAAATAAAAAGTAAATTTTTCTATAGTGTCACATTTTACAATGGAAACGTAAGTTCCAGTTTTAATATCACTTTTTACATAAGAATGTAAATTTTATTTCTAATGTCATATTTTCATGAAGTGTAAATTCTATTTTTAATGTCATAATTTACATAAAATGTAAATTCTAGTCAAAAATGTCATCCTGATTTGCATAACACATTTCAAATAAAAATGTCGTTTTATTTTTCTAACAAATTTCTATTTAAAAATGCCATCTTTATTTATAATATGACATTTTCTGGCCAATTGTTATTTTAATTTCCTATGTTATTTTAATACTGATACCCCATTTTATAAACCAAAACGTTCCTCTTCATTACATAACATATATTCTAACCACGATGTTATTTTTATTTAATATAAACATCTCCTAGTGAAAAAGGCATGTTTATTTTGATAACATTTTCCTATGAAAAAGCATGTTAAATCTAATTAACAAAAATGTAAACTTCGATCTATCCATCATTTCTAACAAGGAGGTATTTTTAATTTATTTTAACAGAACATGAACATTACAATTCATCATAAACAACAAACAGATCCATACATTTCATTCCACATAGAACAATCATGAATAATAGCAAACAGGAAATAACTGTAGATCTGTGATAATAAATTCATAATTATTTTTAAATAATGAATGAATAAATAAAAAATAGATTTCTCACTGATAGTTTTAATTCAGAACAGTTCACGTTTGAAATTCCCTGAAATTCAGAATTGCTCCATTTCAGTTCTAGTCTTTTCCATAGCGTAGTATTTTCAGATACGAGTTCAACGCAACTGGCGGTTCGTGTTTTCGTCGATATATGAAAAAGTTATGCATGTTTAAACTTTAATCATTTTATTAGAATAATAAAATAAATAATTAGTTGATTAACCTTCCCTTAAAATCCCTTCTTCTTCTCTACTGTTAACAGTCGAAGTTTCACGTTTGGGTTCAAAAGTAGGGTTCAACTTTGCAGCTGCTACAGGGGTCGATACAAAGATCGGATGGTGTGGGATCGGAGAGGCTCGAGCCACGCACGCAGGTGGCCCCACCACGGCGAACTCGATCGCCGGATTCAGGCGGCGCGGCGGCTCGAACGGCGGGTCTTCTCGTCGATGGTGCGGTCGATTCAGGCAGCGGCAGGGGTTGAAAACCGTATGGATGTGAAGGTGTTTCGATCTTCTATGAAATTGTCAAAAGGGTGGATGGGTTTTAGCAAGTGGATGAGGAGATTTTGGGGGAAGAATATGGGAGTGTTCTGGCCATTGAAGAAGGAGAAAGCGGCGGCTACGTATAGGATAGGCTAGGGTTCCGTATACCTATTGTATTTATACGCGTATTTTTCCTATTTATTTTATTTATTTGATTCAAAATTCATGTTTATCAATGCGAACACCAAATTAAACCCAACGAGTGTCGCCCCTAGCTAATAACCCCCATCCCGGACACATTGGAATATGTTTCGCAACCCAATTCGGCTGTTACGATAAGTTTTTCTTTAAATATAATTATAAATCATTTAATTATTAAATTCAAACGTACATTTTAAATTACCGGGGCTACATACGACCTCTAAAAATTATAGAAAAAATATTTATAGTTATGTTTTGACGATACAGTCCTAACGAGACTAATTTCGTCGAATTTTGAGACTGTTTGGAAAATGGTCATTTTCAAGTCGATTAAATTTAACTGAAACAGTCAAAACACATTTTCTTTTGCCACGCTCACATATTGATTGGAAAAATTATGAAAATTGAAACTTCGCAATAATTTGACATTCCGGTTCCAACAAAAGTGGTTTCGTCGAAAACCGAGGTCGTTTGAAAAATGACTATTTTCAAGGCCAATATATTATATTAAAATATATATAAATTCTACAACGACTTTTCTGAATTTTAAACTGGGCATAACTTTTGATTTTTAAAACGAATTTTCAATTTTTCAGATTTGTTAGAAAGATATGATCAAACAGATTTAAATATTTCTGGTTTCGCTCAATTCTGATTTAAAATGCATCCTGTACAGTCAGTCAAAGTTCAATTTCAAATTTTCAAACTGCAGCGTTGTTTTAAACTCCTTTTATAATTAAACTAAATTTATTCATTTTAAAATAAATTTTTAGTCGTTATTATTTAAAATAAATTATTTTAAATATTAAAATCCCTTAAAATTTCTAAAATAAAAATTTTAAATTGGCCCCAAAATTCCGGGTCGTTACAATAAATGTGTTAAATCCATACCAACAATCGAATCCACATATTGTTGTATTTGTATTTTCTGGAAGCATATTAATTTGTAATTTTTAACCATTGATTTACTTTAGTTATAGTAATATATAAAATTACGATGTATATATTCTGGCTAAATTTATATGTGGTCACACTTGTTCCAATTTTCTGCGGGCCACATTCTACCTAATTTTAGCGGCAAAGCTAATGTTATTACCTTATACCACATTTAACCAAGTATATATACTATGTACTTGAGATTGATATTTGATCAGCATTAAACTATGAAGAGATATTTTGTGGGTTTTGTTGATATTAAAATTTTGAGAGTAAGACAAGTAAGCATCTTGGTGATTGTAATTTACGGTTTCCTAGGCTGCTTGTCTTCTCCAAGTATAATTATATGTTGAATTAACTGAGTCTGAAAATGGCTGAAGGACCGTAGTAGCATTGTAATAGTTATGGGGTTTGAAGTTATTCATAAATTAATAAACTTGATATACATATCTATGTATATATATATATATGCATAGGATCTTGAAATTTCTCAATCAATGAATACTCAATAATTTAAAAGCTGAAGTTTTATTGGAACTATAATCGAAAACAACAAAGAATATCTTTGTGTTATTTCTAAAATTGGAAGCCGGAAGCTTATTTTAGAAAATTTTGATACAATTTCGAGTACTTTACCAAAATTGACATAGTTGAATCTCATTTTGTAAACATGAGCCAGAAGCTCAAAATACAATGAAATTGATTCTTTGGCATGATCGTATAAACCATCCTAGATCAACTATGAAGCATCTAAAGATTTCAAAAGTTTCAAAATAAGTTGTATCTTATACATTTACATTGACATATTGTATGGAAGAATAAATTTTACAACCTGAAGTTGTTTATGTTTTTTTTTTTTTTAATTTGAACCAGAAGTTCAATACAGTTTAACAACCTGAAGCTGTTTATGTTTTTTTTTTGAACCAGAAGTTCAATATAGTTGGACCAGAAGTTCAATACAGTTGAACTAGAAGTTTAATACAACTTGAAGTTGTTTATATATTTTATTTGAACCAAAAATTTACTATAGTTTCCAAACTAAATGTTTCTGGCATTATCATATGATCTTTAAAATTTGCATTGACATTGCTGCATAAGCAAAAATTAATGATTTGGAATCTTATAAACAATTTTTCTAAAATCGATATCTCGAATGTGAAAGAATATGCAAATCAGTTACATATGTAATACGCGGACGCACGTATATACACATATATGCGAATATTTAATTAACAACATGAAGTTGTTATGAGCTCATATTATAAATTATGCATATATTATTTAGTAATTCAAAAAGTCAATTGATATCAGTATTGAATGACCTGAAGTCATATGCATATTCAAATGATCTATGTAATTAGAAAATTCCTCCAAGTTAATAGATCAATGAAAGAGAATAAGCAATGCAATATGAATGCATCTTATTAATTAATAAGAGCATTTTCCTCCTACAATTGAAATACATATAATGTATTTGCTAGCAATAATGTGATAATGGATCAAAAATGAGAATCCAAAGGAGATATATTATTTAATGTGACAATGTTTGTCAGCATTGAAGGGGAGGATAAGGGATATAAGTTTATGTTGATCATTGGTGCTAACATATAGAATGATGAAATAAGAAACTTAAATAAATTATCAATTATATTCCTGATACACTTTCTCAAATACAGATTTGAATCCCTGAAGGATCAAAAGGTGTAAACCACAACTGAAAATGTGGTATAAAAGTCAGTTCAAAATATTTTTGGAGTAAGTCATAAAGATACCAAATAATGGAGGTGAGTGTTCTTGAAGAAACACTTAAGGGTGCATTGAAAGCGTCCGATGACATGATTGTCAAATAACCCTAGAAGTGGTTTAGGTAGCTAAAACATGATTAGTTTTGAGATCTCAATAAATCATGTATAGAACTGACAAGAAATAATCATCGATGATAAATTAATAAATAATAAAGCGCTTATTTATAAATGGATTAAAAATCCTATATTAGAGAGAAACATGACTGACCATCATGAAATTCTCCTAAATAAGATAGATGGACCTGTAGTCCATAAGATATGAACCTGTAGTTCATAAGATAAAAATAGAAATATATATAATGAAAAAGAACACTAAAATTACCTGAGCACAACATGTTCTGTGCCATGAGCATATTGTACTTTCAGTGATAATTGATCAAGGTAGTGAAAGTGTTTAAAACATTTAAAATACCCTGAAGGTATAAATGATGAAAGTATACAAATTCCGGAAGAATTTAAATAATTTTGGTAGAGATAAAGAATGCAAAGAGAAAGAAATGTAGGTTACAACATTCTTTTAAGTATTACTGTGATTAAAATCTTGATATAACTCATGATGAGTAGATCACTTCCTACTTTCAAGAATTGTTGTGATGAAACACTTAATATTCATTGAAGTGGCAGGTGTAACACACAAAACATATTAAAATATATTCTTGAAGAATATAAATAACATTTGTTGTTATAAAGAATGCCAAGGACTTTGACGATAGATTACAACATTCTTCTACGTATTGTTGTAATGAAAATCTTGATATACTTCAAGATGAGTAGATTACTTCCTGCTTAGTGTTATTGTAATGAAAGTTGTGTTATTCATCAAATGTGTATTGCAATATGCAAACTCGATTGAAACATAAAATTGTAAACACACAAAGTGTATTTATAAATAAACACCAATAGCAAGCGCAAACAAAAGGTGCTTTAAATAAGAAAACATGCCTGAAGCATGAAAATGCACATAAAAGTTTTAAAAGAAAAGTTCATTAAGAATTATCTTGTGATGTTGTACTCTTTTTCCTTCACTTTGGTTTTTCCCCATAGGGTTTTCCATTGTGAAGGTTTTAATGAGACAAATGTTAATAAATGATGAACATCAGAAGTATGAAGACTAAAGATTATTATCTCTTGATTTTATTTTCTATACAAGATTTGTTTAAGTAATATTGTCAATGAGATACATATTTTTGGATCCAGAAATATCTATAACGAAATTGAGATATCAAAGGATAATTATATACTTAGAGGAAATTAAATCAGGGGGAGTATCAAAAAGTATGCACTCTTTTTCATTATCTAAGATTTCTCCCGCCGGATTTTTCTTAGTAAAGTTTTAATGAGTTATTATATTGATCCAGAAGTATCATCCTCAAAGCATAATTGAAAGTAAGTTATAATGTACTCTTTTTCCTTATTTAAGATTCTTCCCATTGGGTTTTTCTTATTAAGGTTTTAACGAGGCATTATATTGATCCGGAAGTATCAAATTCCATTTGGCATAATAAATGATTGAAATATGACATTTTAAATTGTATATTTTTTCCTTCACTAATATTTTTCCTACAGGGTTTTTCTTAGTAAGGTTTTTAATGAGGAACTATCCTGATCCAGAAGAATCAAAATTTCATTAGATGAAATGAAATATTAAAATATCTAATTGTACTCTTTTTCCTTCACTAAGATTTTTTCCCACTGGGTTTTTCTTAGTAATGTTTTAATGAGGCATTGTATTGATCCAGAAGCATCAAACTCTTAGAAGGAATATCATTTTAATATGATATCCATAATGGTACATGTTGCACTCTTTTTCTCGTTCAAGGTTTTTCCCATTGGGTTTTCCTGACAGAGTTTTTAAGGCAAAAAACAACAGGTGTATCGACTAGACGAACGCATGCAAGCAAGATAATAATAAGAGGGAGCAATCGTCATATATGGACAACGTCAAGTTAGCAGAACATTCCAGATTCTAAAGACGCATATTCAAAGGGGAGTGTTGTAATATATATATATATGTTGTAATATATATAGGAGTGAATATGCTTTTATAATTTTCTGTTTAGTCCCACATCATGGGGATAAGTTAATCACCAGCTCCAAAAACTATATATATAGGAACCAATGTAATAGAAAAGAGATAAATCTGAATGAATAGAAATGCTATTTTTCCCTTATTTTCTCCATTCTGTGTTTGTTTTATAACAAATCGGAAGATTACGACTAGTATTCTTGTTGGAGTTGCTCTGAGCTGGAAATTTTTTACACGGGCTTTGCTTGTGATCATTGCATGCATTTTGCACTTGAGTTGTCTTTTTACAAAATTGTGCTTCTTTAGTCCGATTTTTACTTCTATGTTGAAATGTGCAATTAGTTTGAATTTTTATTTTAATGCTACAACATTTAATGTTCATCTGAATTTTGAGTTGCATTATTATTTAATAAAGAACGAGTTTATAAAGATTTTTATTTAATAGATCGTGGAAAACTGGCTCAAGTGCAAACTTTAAAAAAATTAGGTTGGGCATCAAGTTTCATTTTTAGGTTGAAGTACAAGCTTTGAAAAAGGTTAGGCTGAAGGGCGGTGCTAAATAGAACTAGCATTTTGTATAGTGTAAAACTAAATATAATGTTAGTTGTAACTACATTTTTGTATTGTTTAAAAGCTGAATATAACACTAGTTATATTTAACATTCCATTCAGGAAAATACCCTGAAGCAGGACAAAATGAACAAAACATTGTTCCATAAGGACATGAGGCTAAAAAATTTTCTATAAGGACAAATTTTAGTGTAAAGAAAGCAATTATTGTGGGCCCTTGAATTCTTGCCTTTACACTAAAATTTGTCTTATGAATATAATTTTTCCCACTTGTCCTTATGCAACAATTTTTTGTTTGTTTTGTCCTTAAGGCTAAAAACCCCATAATTTTTCATAAAGTTTGTCATTTATCCTAAAAATAAAATATTGTGTCCTTCACGTTAATCTTTTTGTAAAGTTTGTCGTTCTCCATAATTACCTCTATTAAATCCTACTTTTAAGTATCTATCAAAATTTGATAATATTTATAGAGAAACAGTTTGAATTTATAATGAAAGTTTATTCATTAGACCCTCTTTTTGAGAGATATTAGAGGGGTGGTTTGAGTTTGTGGAAAATGTTTATTGGAACCTATTTAAAATGACTTTTGCATTTGAGTGCATATAAATTAATAATAGAAAGATTTTATCTCCTAATTTATTTGGGAGATCATTATATATAATGGTATTCTGACAAGTTTACGATCAAACAAAAAAATTGCGCTTTAAAGACAACTATTAACAAATATACAGCTTAAAAGCAGACTGACAGTTTATGTATAAAAGGGGGTGTGATATATATATATATATATATATATATATATATATATATATATATATATATATAGAGAGAGAGAGAGGGTTATATGGCACCCCGTTTGCATTCGAACAAGAGCCACACATTTATAATTAAATAAGTTAGTGGGGTAGAGAAAATTAGTGGGAAGATAGAGAAATGAGAACGTGTGGTAGAATCAGAAGGGCTATTGGAGTATTGCACCATTTGAGGTGCTCTTGATCCTATCTCATATATATATATGTAAGCATTCTGTTGCACCCCAAAAATGCAGCACCCCATTTGCACCTCTCGTTTATATTAAATAATGTACTGTAGTGGGAGAGAGAGTTAGTGGAGGGAGAGTGAAAGTGATTGTGTGGTGGATAAGAGGGAGGCCAAAGGTATGTTGTACTGTTTGAGGTGCCACTGAACCCGCCTCATATATATATATATATATATATATATATATATATATATATATATATATATATATTCAAACAACCCGAAACTTTGGCAATATAACTTAATTATTAGAATTTCAAAAATAGGAATTTCTGCAAACATGGAATTTGGCCATGAGACTTTAACCGTTGTGTTCGTCTCGGGATTCTTGTCAACTTTCATGTTTGGAGTTTCGCGAACTGAGTCCGTATGAAAAAATTACGGACGAAATACGAAAACTGATGGAAAATAAATAAACCAGAATATTTAATTAATATATTACCTAAATTAACTAGCTGACCTAGGCAATATGGTGCCCAGGCGGTTGACCATGGGGGTCGACCGGCGGTCGACCGCCTAGGTCAACCTACTGGGCGTCAGATCGTCCAGTGGCGGCAAGGTTTTAAAGGGTTAGGTTAATTTGTTTATATAACGGATGGACGGATATCACTTAAAACTAATCTGACGGTTTTAGGCCATTTTCACCCCTATAAATAAACGGGTAGAGCCTTATTCTTTTCCATTCCAATCTATAGAGGAAGCGGAGCTTTGCCATTTTTCTTCCTCTTCTAACCAAATTTCTAAAATAAAAATATGTTCATACATATCAAATCAAATCCTTATATGATTGGGAAGATTATTATATTAATGGAAGATGACGCTCAACGATAGATTCACCACTCTCTTCCCTTTTTCTTACATTTCTACAGATCTAGAATTTTTCCCTTTCTAGATAAATTGTAGATTTATAAGAATTTGGGGATTGTGCCTAAAGGGGTTCAAAACTTATACTTTGGAGGCTATAAGGTGAGTGATAAATTTACTAATACAATTATAATAATTTATCTATTTCGTTTGAATCCAATCTATGTTTTATGCCTATCAGATCTATTTATTTTAATAATTGTGAATTGTGGCGACCATCAGATATGATTATGAATATGGTTAAAATTGATAAATGGTAAGTTGTGATTATGTATAACATGAATTGTAGGATTCTTAAATATTTTTCCCACATATTCCTACAGTTTTGTGATGAAGTACGTTATACATGTTACATAGCACTGTGGATCTGAAAATCAGCCTCATTAAACATAAATTAGTTGTAGCTATGTTTCAGATCTTTAGTTCAATGTTGTAATATAAAATATGTGAATTTGGGTAAAAAGATAAAATTTGTGTATTATGTGATTGTAAGAGCAAAAGAAATATTCCTGTTTATATTCAATATTGTTGGGTTTTGACTTAAGCATTGTAAAATATGTCGTTTTCCTCCTTTTTAATAAAGAAGCATTATTTTGAAATCACAAGAGGTATGACAAAATGGATTAAAAATGGGAAAGTGGTGCAACAGTACATATAAATATAAATACATATATTTGTGTGTAATTTGCATTGACTACCCAAAACGTATATTTACATATATTTCTTGTGATTTGGAAATATGTCAATTCCACAAAATAGGCATTATTTACAATGATTACGGCTAACGGTCCTTTGTGAGACTTGAAAGCCTTCAGCAAGTTTGAATATAAAAGGAAATGTTTGGTTAATTGATTAGTCCAAATCATAAATTAAAAAAAAGAAAAGAATAAATAAAATATTAATAACTACGTCGACCGCACGGAAACATAATAATAAATATATACATATTATCTGTCCAAATCAGAGTAAAACGGTGAAATATACGTTGTTGGAATGTTTGAAGGTTGAGTTATGGAATTATGTGTGAATGTAATCCATTTCGAATTAATATATTTGTGGTAACTATTTGTAGCAATCAACGCAATTAGTTGCTATAAATAAGACTGCAAATAAAGAAATAACCATTGTAACCAATATTGATTTATAGAAAATAAATGTGATGGAAAAAATGGTTACAATGCCTAAAATCAGTTAGGATAAATCTTGTGAACCTCAATTAGAAAATTTGAATAATAACCGCGTTTAGATACGAGGTTAAGCTCAACTTGTAGTGTAATCCTGCTCAGAACCGACCGGCAAATCCAGCAACCACAGGTAGTCAGTTTAATGTGAGGGGTATAATGCATAAATATAAACGTATTAAGGCACGAGGTTAAGTTCACTTGTGGAAGAAGTTTGCCCGGAACCGACCAGCAAATCCAGCATCCACAAGTAGTCAATTTAATGTGAGAGGCCTGGTGTGTAAATAAATAAATAAATATAATAGTCAAACAATAAATAAATGAATAAATTATCCGTTGGGGTACAACAAATAGATAACTTGGAACTGGTAAATAGTTGCCTTAGGAAAATATGACCGTTAGAGTCACAAAGGGAAAGAAAAAGGAAACAAAAAGGAAATGGGTATCATAAGGGAATTTGTGATTGTCGTTTAAACACTAAGTCCAAATTAGAGAAGGTATTAAACAAATATCCTAGAGAAAAAGAGAATATAAAATTCCTTATTTATATTAATGAAAATAGAAAAGACATTTGAACTTAGTAGGTTAATAATGTAAGATATTATTAACCATATCAACTCGTAACAAAAATAAAGAGGATAAGCATAGTATTCCCGTATAGAGGGACTAAATGGGAATGACTTAACATAGCCTACTTTATCCCAATAGGGACGGGTAATAAAGGAAAATGGGGTACGAACTAATAACCTTCGTGTATAGTCCGCTTTCTTGGTCCTAAAAGCCTAAGGGACTAGGATTGAAGAGTCCACCTAGGAATATGTCTTTCAGTTTAGGGGTCTTAAAAGATAGGTGTGTGTTGGCCTACCCAAACCTGGAAATTAAAACGTCCGATGTGACTACCTATCCCATGGGAAGTAATAAGCGACTAAGGAGGTTATCCAATAAGGTCAGCTAGAAGGTATAGCAAATGATAAAATACCATCTCTCACCTTATACGGGGCAAGGGTATATGCGTAAATGACGGAAGCCTTAACTAGTAGGGCCCGTAGCTAGTGTAACAACCTGTATTTTTAAAGATAATAAAATAAGGATAATTTAATTAAATATTCAGAATTAAGTAAAACGGACTCGGCCATTGCATCCGTCTCGAAATTCTGGTCAAGATAGACACCTTATTTATAAAACAAACAACGTATGAAGAAGTTATGAGCATTAGAAGTTTGTATACATATAAGGAGCTTATATGTATATATATATTAAATAAATATATCAAGAAAATTCGAAAATTAGTTCAAAAATGAAAATGGTGGGTGGGAAAGTTCGGAGGGAAAATGGACCGTTGGGGGTCGACCCACCCGAGGATCCAGAAAGTCCTTCTGAAGTGCTCGGTTCTGATATCTTAAATTTTGATCTGAGGGTCCTAATTCCTCCACTACTCCTATAAACAATACCTTAGACCTAACGCTAAACATCATAATTCGGCGGCTATGCTGGAGCTCTACTATGGCGCTGTCTCTCTCTCTTCTCGAATCTATTCTAAAATTAAAATGTTAGCCTAGGAGAATTATGAATTCAGATCTGGAAGAGGGAATCAACGTTAATAAAAAGAATATTGAATCATGAAAACAAGGTAAAGTTCTAAGGACTAATCTATTTAAATTATTTCTCTTTCCCTTCTCTTTTCATGAAATAATAAATCCATGGTCGTTAGGTTGTGAATCAAATTAAAGGGGAAAGGAAAACCATGGATGATAGAACGGATTGGATTCAAAATTTGGGGAAAGCATGAAAGGGGAGTAGGTTTAAACTATAACCTTTAGATAATTTTGTGACTACCGTTTAGCATTCCCCTTTTAATAAATTGTGAAATTGCCATTTTAATTATAAATTGATGTTATAACAAGTTGAGATGTTAATATGAATAGTTCAGGAAATTCATATGTCGAATCTATTAAATTATTGGAATGATTACATATTGAAAAACAACTTGTTAGAATGGTTAAAAATTACTGTTGTTCATACCACATGTTAATTTTTCACATGAACCCTACTTGTACGAATTGGTACAATTATATAATTAAATGGTTTTGTGTTAGAAATGATTACATGAATATAGTTTGGGTATAAATCAGACTATGATTATAGACTTATTTTGGGAATATAGCACATGAGAAATACGACTTGGGAAAGGGGTATAAACACCTATAATTAAATAGGTAAAATTGTAAAAGAATGAATATACCTAGGATTACAATTAGAAATTGTAACTGCATGTATGTCATGAGGTTAGGTTGCATTAGTGGCGGAAGTCTGCCCAGACCCGACCGACATATCCAGCAGCCACTAATGTTGAACCTAATGTGAGAGGCCTAAGTGCAAAAATAAAAAATATGTAATGATGCTAAGACACGAGGTTAAGTCAACTTGTGGTAGAAGTCTGTCCGGACCCGCCCGAAAAATCCAGCATCCACAAGGGTAGGCTTAATGTGAGAGGTAAAATTCTTATACACACACACACACACACACACACACATATATATATATATATATATATTTATATATGACAAAATATGAATAAATGACAATTATGGTAATTAAATTTCTAACTCAGAAAGTAAGAAAGGAAGGGATGTAATGAACAGAGTTAGTGTGATAGGAAGGAAAAGTGATGTATTTCCCTAAATGACATATTTTCGAGAACGTGGTTGCAAGTAGGCCACAATAACTAAAGTAAGAAGAGTAAAGAAATTACTTGCTACCACGGATTTAGATGGGAATACGTCATGAAAATAAATCACTGATTCCTTCTATCAAACTGATAAGGTGCATGAAGTGTTTTCCTTAATTAAAATAAGGAATATATATATATTACAGTGAACGGAGGATACTGGAATATAACAGTAAAAGAAAATGGTTTAAAAAGGGGAATGATAATCACCTATTATAGATAAATAACATTAATGAAAATGTTGTATAATAGGTAGACTTGTCCTAGGAACAAGTAGGGATCATAATTTAGGTTATAATAGACTAATGAGGAAATTGGATAACTGGTGATATGAGATAAGGGACACTTAATTGCAAATTAAGTAAGCAGAAATGAGGAAAACCGGAAACCAGTTGGGAAAAGGGGGAAAATATATGGAATATAAGAAGTTGTACTTAATTATAAATTAAGTAATCTGTAAGCTTGGAAGTCTGAAACCCGTTGATAAGAATGTTTAGGCTTGTCCTAGGGACAAGAGGAAATTATAACATAGGTTATAATAAATGAGTAGAGAAACTTACTAATGGGCCTTAGTTAATAGAACCAAGTTAATAAGTAAACAACGATAAGTTGTATTGACAATGTAAAATGGAATTATGATTAAATGAGAAGGGATGAGGAAAACTTATGAAATGAAATAAGTTATATTTAATCATAAATGGTAAGTGACATGTTAATTAGAAAACAAGTGAATTAGATATACTTAATTACATATTAAGTAAAATATGTTATTGTAACCATGAAATCAACAAGAAGATAAAAAGGGGTTGTGGATTACAGACCTTGGGACACAATCTAGAGAATAACATGTTGTGGGCTTATTAATAAACATAAATGGACCAAGTTGTATGACTGAAATTAATAAGCAAGAGAACTTGGTAATTTGAATAAGAATTCAATATGAATTGGAATAACCAAGTTAACTGGAAACCTGATGAGGTGAGACAAGCACGCAAAAGAATGTTTAGACATAGGGTCTAACAACATGCTAAAGTAAGGCGCTTAGACCAATCCGTACGGTTGAGGGTGAATAACCCAACGGGGTATATCATCAAGGTGTTATAAGGCACGAGGGGAGCGCACATTCATCTGATTGTTCTGACGTCTCCAAAGGACTGGAAGGGGAAGCACGCGGTTTCCTAAGGTACGTAAGGTGCTCCTAGTAGTCCTCTGTGCGGTGACAGATGTCTTAGGCTGTGCTCGCAGAGGTTAGGTCTGCACATAACTACTAGGTGGGCGGGCGGGCCTTGACTGCAGATGTAGCTATGCAGTCAGAATGCTGTGACGAGGTGACACCTGCGTGGTTCGGCAGTTGCCTCACAAGGAGGCAGAGGATCATGACCAATAAGGATAGTAGACCATCGGACACCCATCATCGGCAGTCAGTGGGATGCGGAAAGACTCGAGCTAAACCCAAGATACCATTTCACCCTTCACTATCGGGGTAAGGGGTTGAGGGGAGACGCCACATGGATGTTTAGATTGTTTGCGTAGGGCGGTCGCTTAGCTCTGGTAGTCTTTACTAGTTGAGGGAGGGGCCAAGGTGGGGCCATAGCCACCATGAAAACAGACCCTAGGTATACCTGTATATAGAGGCTCTTTAAAGACGGGCCTGTACAGATATGGAAAAGCCTTCGACCGAGTTCCGTGCTTCTTGTATCGCCCTGTCACGGAACTCAGTGCACATTAGAGGACGTGTGATTGAGGCATCGAGCTACAATTGAAGATACTTATGGTGGACAATCTAGATACATGAATGTCGGCTCTAGGTGGTGTATCATAGACTTGACGGCATTACTCCGGTATGGAGTCCAATTCGAACAAAGGTGGCAGTCCATACATTTGCGTAGCGTAGTAATGACAGACATATGTGAAATGTAACATTGTTATATAGAGATCCGTATGTCACTACGGCGTAGGATGAGGGACTGCGTATATTTCAATAATGTTACGGTGGAGACCGTGCGAGTGGGGTACCATGAGGTGTACCTTAATATTGGGGGTAGCTGCATATATACTATATTAGGTTAATCCACTGGGAAGTAAATGAGTACGACGTGTGTGTAAGCCTTGAGTGTTGATAACCCAAGTAATCTAATAGATAAGAAAATATGATTGAACGATATATGTAGGATTATCCAAATTGTATAGTTTAAATCCAGTCGCCAGAACTTGTGTTCTGACCCCCTCCTCATAACATACTCGCAGGTTAGATTTGTGGCAGGGACATGATAGCCTTGGATACTGGTTAGGCAGTATTATTAATAAGGTAAGGCTATATTTTGATTATACTATATTTTATCCATTCCGCTATAAGATATTTTCTGAGCTCTGACTTGTTTTAGTCTTTTTCTTTTCTGCAGGATACCAGAGCAAATCAATCCGAGTCTCGATGGATTGGAATTTTGGAAAAAAAAAACCAGTCTGTTGGAATTCGGGTTGTCACATCTGGTACCAGAGCTTAGGTTTAGGATTCCTATATAAATAGTGAGTGAACGTATTTGTATTTTTAAAAATATAAATATATATTATATATATACCTGGATCCATAGAGAAACCCACTAATTAGAAAGAGTATAATATGGTGAGAAATGGGATGTTTGTTGTGTACACTAAAGGAATGAATAAGAAAATATGAGACCCTTAGGTAATTTGGGTAGAGAGTGTACAATGTACTTTGTATGGAAGGAAAGTGAATCCCATATGATTAGTATTTTGGGTTAGTGGGCTTGAAAACCTTATAAATTGGAAAAAGTTGAGAAGAGAAAAATGGATTAGGAATATATATATAGTTGAGAGAATTGACCTTGGGGAGTGTCTGGGAAAACCTAGAAAATTGGAAACCCGCTTTGAGTCTAACCCCATTGTTAACTTTTAGGAACTTGAAATTATAAAAGTTTCGAAAAAATGGTTTATGGTGTTTTCAAGTTTTAATCTTAAAAGTTATAGTTTTAAATATGTAAAGAAGTACATATTGAGTTTTAAAGTAAAATTCTCTCAGTAAAAGGTGCATATTATAGAGCATGTATAGCTCTCTAGTTTTCTTGTTATATTTCATGACAAGAAGTTTTATAAAAGGAAGATTTTAAATCTCTATTCTTATAACAACACCTTTTTGATAAATTATTTTAAGACAATTTTGCGGGTGGACAAAATAAGTTGTAGAAAATAAGAATAGAGTGGATGTTGGCACCTTGTAGTAAGAGACAGAACTGACCTTATAGGTATGAACAAGTCATAAACCCGATTGAGAAATAGTTGTCCGTATCTACTCCAGTTTTGTGATTTGAAAAAAAAATGATGATTTACATTTTTAATATGACATGTTTTTATGGTTTGTCAAAAGAAAGTTTTCATGAAGAAAATAAAATTTTGACACTTTTAATTTTTGGGAGGAAATCTAAATGAAAAAGGGCCAAACCATGTTTTAAAAAATATGGAGTAGGTAAGGGTTAGTGCCTAGGAAAAATGGGAAAAAGTTTTGAGGCTAAAAAGTAAATAGCGAGAGTTATCTTGGAATAATAGCGAGTTCCCGTAGAAAGCGTTAACATAGAAAGCCTAGGGTGTTTCTTGGAATAATTATTGGTACACAGCTAGGACTAGTAGCGACTACTAGATAGAAAAGGGCAAGTAAGTGTTTAGATCCCGTTACTAATTTTCAGGTTAGGGGTAAACCTGTTACTGCATTTCGATTGGGATCGTTCCATTATATTGTTCTTGCTGGGAAGGTAGGGTAACACGTAAACTTGTCATGGATCCTATGGTTTGGACTTTTCTGATATAGGGGGGACATAGTCCCGAGATTCTTGGTCCTTAGTAGTAGCTATGTAGGGTGTCTGTTCTCCTGCTTTAGTTGAAAGACTAGAGGTTTATTTGAATTTAAACTAAGATCAGATGATTAAATAAGCTAAGAAAAATAGTACAACTAAAAAGGAAACAGAAAATTCAGTAAAGCAACAAAAATGGAAAATTATGAGAAAGGACGGATAAGAATGAAAATTTTCCTAGATAATATGAAAAGAAAATCAGTAATAAAAGAAAATTTTCTTATGTGGGCTGTGCTTGGATAGGAAAATAGGGAATCTTTATAAATAGTTACATAAAACCCAAGTATGGTTAGAAAAAAGGTTGAAAAAGAAAAATGGAAGACGCGGAGTTTTCCGTTTTCCACCTTTTTGAAACATAAGAAATCGAATTTAGAAAAATTAGATTTTTCTGAAATTTGAAAAATAAAGTTGGTTGGTAGGATTATGGATGCAACAATTGGATGAACTATGCTCTTACTCAGTAAGAGTGTGGAAAATTTGGATGAAAAAGCATTTTGATTTTCAAAATATTGCATTCGTATAGAACTGCCAATATATTTAGGATGCGAGCATCATATTTAAAAAGGATTTTTGAAAAATTTGCATACACATAGGAGGTACTGCTTAGGCATACATGCATTATGATGTTGTATTTCACTTTGCACAAGTGCACAATGTTTGCAAAAATTGGATGCACACATGATATGCGAGGGGTTAATTGATTTTACCCTTATCCAATTTCGAGGATGAAATTTTCTAAGGGTGGGAGAATGTAACACCCCGTATTTTTAAAGATAATAAAATAAGGATAACTTAATTAAATATTCAGAATTAAGTAAAACGGACTGCGCCATTGCGTCCGTCTCGAAATTATGGTCATGATAGACATCTGGTTTGCGTAAAACGGACACCGTATGAAGAAGTTATGAGCATTAGAAGTTTGTATACATATAAGAAGATTATATGTATATATATTAAATAAATATATCCAGAGAATTCGAAAATCAGTTCAAAAATCAAAATGGATGGCGGGAAAGTTCGAAGGGAAAATGGACCGTTGAGGGTCAACCTAGGGGTCGACCCACCAACAGGGGTATCGACCTAGGGGTCGACCCACCCGATGATCCAGAAAGTTCTTCTAACGTGTTCGGTTCTGATATCTTAAATTTTGATCTGAGGGTCCTAGTTCCTTTGCTACTCCTATAAATAAGACCCTAGACCAAACCCTAAACATCATAATTCGGCAGCTACGCTGGAGCTCTGCCATGGCTCTCTCTCTCCTCAAATCTATTTTGAAATTAAAATGTTAGCCTTGGAGAATTATGGATTCAGGTCTGGATGAGGGAATCAACGTTAATAAAAAGGTTATTGAATCATGAAAGCAAGGTAAATTTCTAAGAACTAATCTATTTAAATTATTTCTCTTTCCCTTCTCTTTTCATGAAGTAATAAATCCATGGTCGTTAGGTTGTGAATCAAATTAAAGGGGAAAGGAAAACCATGGATGATAGAATGGATCGAGTCCAAAATTTGGGGAAAGCATATAAGGTGAGTGGGTTTAAACTATAGGCTTTAGATAATGTTATGACTATCATTTAGAATTCCCCTTTTAATAAATTGTGAAATTGCCAGTTTAATTATAAATTGTTGTTATAACAAGTTGAGACGTTAATATGAATAAATCAGGAAATTCGTATGTTGAATCTATTAAATTATTGGAATGATTACATGTTGAAAAACAACTTGTTAGAAATGGTTAGAAATTACTGTTGTTCATACTATATGTTAATTTGTCACATGAACCCTACTTGTACGAATTGGTACAATTATACGATTAAATGGTTTCATGTTAGAATTGATTACATTAATATAGTTTGGGCATAAATCAAACTATGATTATAGACTTATATTAGGCATATAGCAGATGAGAAATATGGCTTGGGAAAGGGGTATAAACAACTATAATTAAATGGGTAAAATTGTAAAAGAATGAATATACCTAGGATTGCAATTAGAAATTGTAACTGCACGTATGGCACGAGGTTAGGTTGCATTAGTGGCGGAAGTCTGCCCGGACCCGACCGGCATATCCAGCAGCCACTAATGTTAAACCTAATGTGAGATGCCTAAGTGCAAAAATTAAGAACATGTAATGATGCTAAGACAAGAGGTTAAGTCGACTTATGGTAGAAGTCTGGCCGGACCCGCCCGACAAATCCAGCGTCCACAAGTGTAGGCTTAATGTGAAAGGTCTAGTGCTTATATGTATATATATAAATATATGTATATAACAAGATATGAACAAATGGCAATTATGGCAATTAAATTTCTAACTTGGAAAGTAAGAAGGAAGGGATGTAATGAATTGAGTTAGTGTGATTGAAATGAAAAGTGATGTATTTCCCTAAAAGACCTATTTCTGAGAACGTGGTTGCATGTATGCCACAGTAACTAAAGTAAGAAGAGTAAAGAAATTACTTGCTACCATGGATTTAGATGGGAATACGTTTTGAAAATAAATCACGGATTCCTTCTATCAAACTAATAAGGTGCATGAAGTATTTTCCTTAGTTAAAATAAAGAATATATATATTACAGTGAATGAAGGATACTGGAATACAACAGTAAAAGAAAATGGTTTAAAAAGGGGAATGATAATCACCTATTATAAATAAATAACATTAATGAAAATATTGTATAATAGGTAGACTTGTCCTAGGAACAAGTGGGGATTATAACTTAGGTTATAATAAACTAATAAGGAAATTGGATAACTGGTGAAATGAGATAAGGGACACCTACTTGTAAATTAAGTAAGCAAAAATGGGGAAAACCGGAAAGCAGTTGGGAAAAGGGGGAAAACATATGGATTATAAGAAGTTGTATTTTATTATAAATTAAGTAATATGTAAGCATGGAAGTCTGAAACCCGTTGATAAGAATATTTAGGCTTGTCCTAGGGACAAGAGGAAATTATAACATAGGTTTAATAAACGGGTAGAGAAACTTATTAATGGGCCTTATTTAATAGAACTAAGTTAATAAATAAACAAAGATAAGTTGTATTGACAATGTAAAATGGAATTATGATTAAATGAGAAGGGATGAGGAAAACTTATGAAATGAAATAAGTTATATTTAGTCATAAATGGTAAGTGACATGTTAATTAGAAAACATGAGAATTGGATATAGTAAAAAATGTTATTGTAATGATGAAATCAACAAGAAGATAAAAAGGGGTTGTGGATTATTGACCTTGGGCCACAATCTAAGAGAATAACATGTTGTGGGCTTACTAATAAACTTAAATGGATCAAGTTGTATGACTGAAATTAATAAGCAAGAGAACTTGATAATTTGAATAAGAATTCAATATGAATTGGGATAACCAAGTTAACTGAAAACCTGATGAGGTGAGATAAGCGCGTAAAAGAATGTTTAGACATAGGGTCTAACAACATTCTAAAGTAAGGCGCTTAGATCAGTCCGTACGGTTGTGGGTGAATAACCCAACAGGGTATATAATGGAGGTGTTATAAGGCACGAGCGGAGCGCACATTCATCTGATTGTTCTGACGGCTCCAAAGGACTGAAAGGGGAAGCATACAGTTTCCTGAGGTACGTAAGGTGCTCTTAATAGTCCTTTGTGCGGTGACAGAAATCTTAGACTGTGCTCACAGAGGTTGGGTCTGTGTGTAACTACTAGTTGGGTGAGCCTTGATTGTAGATGTAGCTTTACAGTCAGAATGCTGTGACGAGGTGACACCAGGGTGGTGCGGCGGTTGCCTCACGAGGAGGCAGAGGGGCACGACCAATAAGGATAGTAGACCTCGGACACCCGTCATCGGCAGCTAGTGGGATGCGGAAAGACTCGAGCTAAACCCAAGATACCATTTCACCCTTCACTATCGGGGTAAGGGGTTGGGGGGAGACGCAACATGAATGTTTAGATTGTTTGCGTAGGGGCGGTTTCTTAGCTCTGGTAGTCTTTACTCGTTGAGGGAGGGACCAAGTTGGGGCCATAGCCACTACGAAAACGAACCCTAGGTATATCTGTATATAGAGGCTCTTTAAAGACGGGCCGATATAGATATGGAAAAGCTCCCGACCGAGTTTCGTGCTTCTTGTATCGCCCTGCCACGGAACTCGGTGCACATTAGAGGACGTGCGATTGAGGCATTGAGCTACAATTGAAGATACATATGGTGGACAGTCTAGATACATGCATGTCGGTTTCGGGTGGTGTATCATATACTTGAGGGCATTACTCGGTATGGAGTCTGATTCAAACAAAGGTGGCAGTCCGTACATTTCCTTAGCATAGTAATGACAGACATATGCGAAACGTAACATTGCTATATAGAGTTTTGTGCGTCACTACGGCGTAGGATGAGGGATTGCGTATATTTCGATAATGTTATGGTGGATACCGTGCGAGTTGAGTACCATGGGGTGTACCTTAATATTGGGGTTAGCTACATATATACTATATTAGGTTAATCCACTGGGAAGTAAATGGGTACGACGTGTGTGTAAGTCTTGAGTGTTGATAACCCAAGTAACCTAGTAAATAAGAAAATATGATTGAACGGTATACGTAGGATTATCCAAAGTGTATAGTTTAAATCCAATCACCAGAACTTGTGTTCTGACCCCCTCCTCATAACATACTCGCAGGTTGGATTTGTGGCAGGGACATGATAGCCTTGGATACTGGTTAGACAGTATTTTTAATACGGTAAGGCTATATTTTGATTATACTATATTTTATCCATTCCGCTGTGAGATATTTTTTGAGCTCTGACATGTTTTATGTCTCTGTCTTTTCTGCACGATACCAGCGCAAACCAATCTGAGTCTCGATGGATTGGAATTTTGAAAAAAATTTCAGTCTGTTGGAATTCGGGTTGTTACAGCTAGTGCCCTCTGGTTTATGATAACGTTGAATATATTATCGAGGGTTAATAAGTGACCAATAGGGCCGCCTTGGGTCTTAAATGATCAGAGAGAATCCACCCTATCTATCATTGATAGTGAGGCATTAAATAATAAAGACTAGTGAATAAATATGTAGATAGAAACCCCGAAATTAGGGGCCCACTCTCGTTATAGTTAACCAATTAAGCTCTAGTATAAAGGCTTCACAAAAATATGTGTAAATGTCCTATCTCGGTAATGTAAATTGGGATACTACTTTGCGAAGAATAGTAGAGTCATGCGTAAACATTAACAAGGTTGGTCTAGAATCACTAACCTTGTTAGGCATACAGCTTGGGTTAAACCAAACGAAATATATCTATGTTATAGTCCGTGTGTTAAATTTCTTTGTCACCAGAACTTGTTGTTCTGACCCCCTCCTCATTACAACTTCCCAAGTTTCCTATAAAAGGTCGGGTTCTCACAGATGATTAAGTTTTGCTTTCGGTTCTCATTCTCTCTCATGCTCGGTATTGGCAAAGTGACTTACTTTGAAAAAGGTAGTTACTTGAGTTAATACTAGTTTATCCCATTTTGTTTCCGCTGTGAGTTTTCTTTATCACACTCGTATTATGCTTATACTCATTTATTGCAGGTACCAGATATATACGCTCTATGCTTGGATGTGTTTGAGTTTCGATTTTTGTCGAAATTAGGACGCAAAAAAGTGTGAGGTGTTACATTTGGTATTAGAGCCTAGGTTAAATGATAAGAGGAATTAGTTAAGTTAAGAATCGTGAGAGAATGTAATTTGATTTTCTAATCTGTTTTTCTTCGTCTTTCTTACTCAACTTTAATCTATTTCGATAATAAAAATTAGTTGTGGGCCTAATTATATAAAATGGACTTTGAGAGGCTAAGAGTTGAAATATATTGAGTTCAGTTTTCTAGCCGATTCTATCTTACCGAACAGCACATTGGCAATCTCGTCGTGAAGAGCATGAGATGACATATGGTGGATTCCGTTGATTCAAGATTGGAAACTGGAATAAAACATATATGTTAATATAAAAAGCTAGCTACAACTGAGAGAGTCATAAATTCTTGGTTTTGTTTTGTTGGTAGTTCCAATTAAGACCATTACTCGATCCTAAACGAGGAAAGGGTCCACGTTAGTGTGTCGTATCCATTTCAAAAATATAATTACGAGGTATATCCATTTGTTACTTCGTTAAAAATTCTGAATCTATCTTTGTTGAGATATTCAATTGAGTTCTTGGCCTTGTATTCGAGGAATTTATTTTTAAAATAATTTAAAAAATAAAAATGGATTTCAATGGTTTTGACATACGGTTTTGGAAAGTAGTTTGTGAAGATATGGTTTTAAATTTTAATCCATTCATGTTTCAAAATTTTAGAGCTATTGTGTAATTTTAATAAATATAGTCCGATTGGTAGGAAAGATGGAATTTGGAAGGACAAGGAATATGCCACTAACATGAAAATAATAAATATCTATTTCTTGTAATTTTTAGTATTCATCTTCCTATATATATTGGATAATTAATTAAAATTTATCAAAATTAATCTTAATTGTTTTAAGCTCCAATATTTTTGAACACCAAAAGGTTTTCTAGTTTAAAATATAAACTGGATATGAATATTAATAATAAAATGGATTTATAAATACGAAACCTTTAGTTTGCAATAAAATTCCATTTTTGGAAAAGTTTTAAATTTTTCTATGAAAAGGCTAAGGAAAATCTTTCATCTTGGTTTTTAGGTGAGACGACCCGAATTGCCGTTCTCACGGAAACAAGGTTATCTTTGGAATATAACACAGAAACATATAATAGCAGAACAGAATTAAATAAATACACCAGATAATGAACAACAAAATATACTGGATAAGGTAATCATCAGAGTTACACAGTATACAGGATCTTACTTAGTACAAATACAGTTCAGCTATACATAAATGTCTACAGCGGAAATAAACAAAGTGTGTACAATAGGAGCTGAACAGCATAAAAGAAATAAATGATAGAATCCATCTTCAGCTCCAGCTATCCAGAAAGAACCAGCTAAACCTGAATACAAGGCTGCTCGTGTAGAAAAAGGGGCACCCGAGTTTGAGAGTGAAACAAACTACGAGTCAGTCATGGGACTGGTATGAGAAATCTACTCAACACATATATAGTATGGCTAATCACAGGACCACGCCACTTTCGTGGAACGGGTTTACTCCATTGGATTGCCAGTGCTTTACAACAAATCTTTCTTTTAAACATCGCTATGCTTTTTATAGAAATGAAGCCGTTATAAGACTCAGTTCCCATCACACAATGCAACGCAAACCGGAGGATAGAGTTTTTACCTTATAACGGCCAAGATATGCTTGATACGAATAAAACAAAGGCATTTGATATTATTGCTAGTGTTTATATGTTTTGAAAACAATTTCAAATCATAACTATCAATCATAGACGGCATTAATGCCCCATACCACTATGTCGCCATATATAGGTATACAATCAAAACCGCACGATGTCGTATTTGGAAATTGGATTTCCGTCATGAACCAAGGCAAAAGATAGTCCTTACCGAATTCGAGACTGCCTAGCCCGAGTCTCAGGATCAGAGCTCGAGTGACCCTTGGATCGTCAGGGCCGGTCCACACGGAGTGGATTAAAAAGCCTGAACACTACGTTTCGCCGCCCTTTGGGGCGTAAGCGAGCCAACAAGTGACTCCATCGGACCCGGATCGTCCGATCTAACCGAGGCGCCTCGCAACAGCAACAACCACATAAGTCAAACTAGTCAGGGCGTGTAAAACCACTGACGCCACTTTTAGCTAGGAGGAAACGTAGGCCCTCCCTGAGGTCCTTCTCCCGTTTTAGGTTCATACCGGGGTGTGAGGCTCGCGAATTCACGTTATACACAAAGCTACGCCACACAGGCGGTGCTTTGATCATCACCACAAGACTTTGCTTTTCAACAGAAGCCCTGATCACTGCATCTTAGCATGCCACACAGAATAAATCCTATGTCAGACACACAGTCCATTTACAAGTCCGTTCTGGGTCTGAACGAAACCGGAGGCACTAAATACCTCGCAAACCCTTCGACCACCACGTACGTCTGGACGATCACCACTCATTATCCATATTTCGGGATGCCTCCCAATCAGGACCTCGGTTACCATCCAAACGAGGTGAAGATCTCCGGTCTTCGACCATCGTCTTCATCTTCGAATTTCAATCGTCGGTCAATTATTCGAAATGAGAATTAACTCGCCCTTTTCAAATAATTCACGCATATTTAGAATTTCAATTTGATTTATTTCAATGGTTAAATTATTCGACAACACCAATTTTGTTCTTTAATGTAATTTTCACACCAAACACATTCAACCATCAAATATCACATAAATCAAGCAAATTCAGTTTATTTCCACTCCATATCGTTTATGGTATTTTATAACTATTTATCGCTATTTTTATTTATTTTAAAATAGCCAATTTATTCAAAACGACGCTTCGGGCCATAAGGCGGCCGTGGCGCTGTTTTTCTTCAGATTTGATTTACACATATCTGAAAATCTAACCGTTGGATCTTCACAAAATTTACATCATTAGAAAGGTCTTTTCAAAACGAATCCAACGGTTCCAGTTTCGGGAAAATCCGACGGTCGGATCTCCCGGTGCAATCGTTTGAATTTTCGATTTCAAAATACGAACTGCAGCGTCGTTATTCGATTAAATATATAATTATATTTATATATATAAAAATATAATCGCTTCTGGCGCTGTTTTTCATCAGATTTGATTTAAACATTCCAGACAATCCAACCGTTGGATTTTTACAAGGTTGGTGCCGTTGGGAAGATATTTCCAAGGCGAACCCGACGGTTGCGGTTTCGGGAAAATCCAATGGTCGGATTTCCCGTACTAGTCGTTTGAAATCACGGTTTCGAAATACGAACTGCACGGCTTCGTTTCGTTTTAATTTTATTTATTTATATATTTATATAAATATAGTTCATTCAATGCTTTCCATATCGTTTTCACTTCAAATATTTTTCTAATGCCTTAAATTTTGGAAAAATTTCGCCATAACCTCCCCTGCACCGGGAGCATCGGGAAATCGCAAATAGCATTCCCGGTCCTTCTAATCTCAAAAAGAAAAAGAAAAAGCCAAGCGGCTAGCCAACAGGCTCAAAATCATCACCCAAACAAATCAGTAAATGTGTACCTATTTGTCGGGCACAAAATTTTATTCCTCTTCTCTAGCCCCTTTGCTATAACCTGTTCAATGAATATTGCATGTACATATATATACAGTTCTTATCATTTATCAATTTCTATTCGACTTCATATTTGATTTCTATTTGGTTTAAAAACTCCATTCATTCTAATGTTACATAAATAGGTGCAAATCATTTCATTAACTAATTAATGAAAATTTCAACTCATATATGTTTATTTTGAACAAGTGGCTATTTTTAACACTTCACATTTCAACGATTTATGCATACAATAAAAATGTGATTTTTATTGTAAAACAATTCATTTCAAAACACTACTTTTCTATATAGTTCATATAGTCGATAAAAGGTGATTTTTATTATCAAACAATTTATTTCAAAATATGAATACCATTCAACACATGAATTTCTAATCAACGAATGAATATCAATTCAACACATGAATGTTTTCTATAGTTTCTATATATAGATAAAAATGTGATTTTTATTATCGAACAATTTATTTCAAAATATGAATACCATTCAACACATGAATTTCTAATCAACGAATGAATATCAATTCAACACATGAATGTTTTCTATAGTTTCTATATATAGATAAAAATGTGATTTTTATTATCGAACAATTTATTTCAAAATATGAATACCATTCAACACATGAATTTCTAATCAACGAATGAATATCAATTCAACGCATGAATGTTTTCTATACAATGAATAAATATAGTTTAAGCATATGAAAATAATTCAAACACACGAATATTATTCAAAATTTCGGCAGCATAACGGCAGGGTAGTTAAACCGGCACCGTCCCTAGTACGGCTCCTCGCTCTACCTTAAAACCTCGCGGTTTTTGACAATGGGGATCATGCATCTAGTTCGCACGCAGGCGGCATGTATATATTTGTTTTATTTCCACAAACTAATCCTATGTGGTTTCAACCAAATATTTCACAACCACCAATGGGTATTTTTCAACCACAATCAACCAATATCAATCACAAACAATCCCAAACAATCAATCGCTATCAATCAATTTTCACAACAATTTCAACCAATAAATATCGTCCATGGTTTGTGGACGAGGGGCGTATATATATATAGATATATATTTATATATAGCAACTCACTTTCATCTCACACATATATAATATTTTTAAATCAGAAATCTCACCAATAGCTATCCAATACCAAGACTCTTCTTTTATAGAAATCTTCGCCTATTTCGCCTTCTTGTCGCTTTCGCCCGTATTCTCTACATATGTAAAAATCGAATTTTTACGATGCTATTCAATATATAAAAATCGAATTTTAAAGATATAGATTCCGTCTTTTCAAAAATAAAGATTATATCTTTAATATTCCTACGATGTAAAAATTATATTTTTATTACTTCAAAAAATATAATTTTCATATCTTACTTCTTTTAAATTAAAATTAGTTTTAAAACCTTTATAAAATCAGTTTTATCATCTTTTTAAAAATCAGTTTTTACTTCCTAAAAAAAATCAGTTTTAACTTTTACATAATTCAGTTTTAACTTTTTATTAAAAATCAGTTTTTAATTGCTTTTAAAATCAGTTTTTCTTTTTTATAAAAATCGGTTTTTAATTGCTTTTAAAATCAGTTTTTAAATCTAAAAAAAAAAATCAGTTTATAAATCTAAAAAAAAAATCAGTTTATAAATCTAAAAAAAACAGTTTATAAATTCAAAAAAAACAGTAATTAGTTTTTGCAAAACAAAATTAAAATAAAAATAAAATAACCCTAATCGCTCACCTCAGGCTGCGAAGAGGGAGGGAAGAAGGAGGAGGCGTCGATGTGGTGTTCGGTGGTGTCGCGGTTGCTCGATGGCTTTCGTCGGCGGCAGGCTTCAGGGGGGCGTCGCGACTTCGAGGCGAGGCGGCAGGGTGTTCGAGGGCTTCGGGGTCTTCGATAGTGAGGGCGGCGTCGAGGGGTTCGTCGGCGTCTCGAGGGGGGGGGGGGGCTCGATTGATTTAGGTTTTTTTTTTTTTTTTTTTTTTTGAAAAATGAATCGGGGGGGGGGGGCAATGAAGAAAAGGAGGGAGAGAAAATTATTTTTTTTTATTAATTATTTATTTAATTTTGGTAAAAAGGGTTGACTTTTACATACGACCTCGAAACGAGGCCCACCGCCTGTCGCCCATAGCGTTTTACCCCCATTCCGAACACAATGGGATATGTATCGCAAGCTGATTCGATCGTTACAATCAGTTTCCGTTAAATTTACATTTAAATCACTATATTGAATTTTAAACGTACATTTCAAATTACCGGGGTCACATACTAACTTGAAAAATTCCAGAAAAATATTTTCTAGCTTCGTATTGACGATACGGTCCTAACAAAACTAGTTTCGTTGAATTCTGAGACCGTTTGAAAAATGGCCAATTTCCAGTCGATTAAAATCAACGGAAACTGGTCAAACGCGTTTTCCTTTGACACGCTCACATATTGATTCGAAAAATTATGAAATTTGAAACCTAGCAATAACTCGACATCGCGGATCCAACAAAAGTGGTTTCGTCGAAATCCGAGGTCGTATGCAAAATGTCCATTTTAAAGGGCCTGAATTCCATAGCGACTATTCAGAATTTTCAACTGGACATATCTTTTGAATCCCGCTATCAAATTTCGATTGGTCGGATTCGTTAGAAAGATATTCACTAACAGATTTAAATATTTTTGGTTTCACTAAAATCCGGATTGTTTTGCACCCGGTATAGTCCGACAAAGTTTGAATTCAATTTTTGAAACTGCCACGCCATTTTAGGCCTTGTTTATAATTATAATTAATTATATTCGTTTTCAATTGTCGATTCAAACTCAGTTTTCATCGCCATTATTTAAAATATTTATTTTAAATATTTAAAATCCATTATTTTAGCCAATTTAAAAATTTTAAATTGGTTCAGATTTTCTGGGTCGTTACAATCTCCCCCACTTAAAACTTTTCGTCCCCGAAAAGGAACAAAGTCGAAAGTGGTCTGATAAACCTACAATCCCACAATACAACAACCAATTTGTTTTTAACCTTTCTAAAATATTCTGATCAAATCCTATATTCCTTCAAAAATCATTCAGAGTATAGAATAAATAGTGCACATCCATAGGAAGAAAATTGCAATAGAATAGAGAATTAAATGGTAATGCAAAGTAGTGTAAATGTACCTTGCACCAGAGTCAATCAGGGATATCTACTCGGCATCTAGGATAAGCTTTCTGAATGCTCTCCTCAGTTTCCCAAGTACAATCTCGCGGATCTCCACTCCATTGCACTTTGACTAAGTGAACCTTCTTGTTTCTCAGCTCTTTGGTTTCTTTGCCGATGATCTTCAGCGGCTCTCGCCTCACAGCTAATTCTGGAGTAATTTCAATATCCTGCTGAGCTGCTTCTTCCACGATCAAGTCTGGATCATGAACGTGCTTTCGAAGTTGAGATATGTGAAATACATCATGCACTCCAGGCAACCAGTCTGGCAATTTAACTTTATAAGCGAGAGTTCCGATCCGTTCCAGAATAGGAAACGGACCTATGAATTTGGGCGCTAACTTTCCTGTTTTACCGAACCGGATAACTCCTCTCATCGGCGATACTTTCAAATATACATAGTCGCCAACTTCAAAGGATATATCTCTTCTTCTTCTATCGGCATAGCTCTTTTGTCGGCTTTGAGCGGCGAGTAATCGCTTCTTAATAAAATCGACTTTGCCGGCAGCTTCGCGAATCATATCAGGACCCAACACAAGTCTATTTCCAGGCTCGACCCAACAAGCAGGAGATCGGTACGGTCGACCATATAATGCTTCGAATGGCGACATTGTCATACTCGCCTGGTAGCTGTTGTTATAAGAGAATTCAGCCAATTGCAGATGGTCTTCCCATGATCCACCGAAATCTAGAATACAAGCCCGTAATAGATCTTCTAAAATGCGATTCACCCTCTCAGTCTGACCGTCTGTCTGAGGATGATAAGCGGTGCTCATGTTTAACTTCGTTCCCAGTTCGACTTGAAATGCCTCCCAGAATTTGCTAGTGAATATTGTATCTCTATCACTGACTATACTGAGCGGCACTCCATGCAGTCTAACTATTTCCCTGAAGTAAATCTGCGCCAGACTCTGAGCAGTTCTGTTTGATCTGACAGGTATAAAATGGGCGGTCTTCGTGAAGCGATCTACGATCACCCAAATACTGTCATTTCCTTTCCTGGTTCTGGGCAGACCATCAATGAAATCCATAGAAATATGCTCCCACTTCCAACCAGGAACTTCTAGCGGTTGTAATAATCCAGCCAATTTCTGTTGGTCGCTTTTAACTAGCTGGCAAGTAGGGCATCAGCTAACGTATATTGAAACGTCTCTCTTCATAGCCTTCCACCAGAATGTTCTTTTGAGATCGTTATACATTTTGGCCACACCAGGATGGATACTCAGCTTGGACTTGTGACACTCGTCTAACACTTCCCTTTTTAGTTCGGGGATGTCAGGAACACAAATCCTTCCTTTCAATCTCAGGGTCTCGTCGTTATCTATTTGAAAACACGAGGGTTCACCTTTCCGAATCCTTTTAATCATATCCTTAATAAATTTATCTTCCTTCTGAAGAATAGATATTTTGTCCATCAAGGAAGTCGTGATAATAAAGCTGGCGATCATTATATTCTTTCGACTCAGCGCATCGGCCACGACATTGGCTTTCCCTGGAGTATATATAATTTCGAAGTCATATGCTGCAAGAAACTCTAGCCAACGTTGCTGCCTCAAATTTAAGTCCTTCTGAGTGAACAGATACTTTAATGACTGATGATCTGTAAACAGTTCAAATCTCTCGCCCAGAAGATAGTGTCTCCAGATTTTCAAAGAGAATATGATAGCCAATAACTCAAGATCATGAGTTACATATTTTTCTCGTGCGGTTTCAGTTGACAGCTAGCATAAGCAATTACTTGGCCTCTTTGCATTAACACTGCGCCAAGGCCCTCTCTAGACGCATCAGTCCAGACTTTTAAATCTTGGTTGCCATCGATGATGGTTAACACTGGAGCTGTGGTTAATCTCAACTTCAGCTCTTCGAAAGCCTCCTCACTCTCTTGAGTCCATTTGAACTTAGAATGCTTATTTGTAAGCTTCGTTAAGTGGCCAGATATCTTCGAAAAGTCTTTAATGAACTTCCGGTAATAGCTAGCCAATCCAAGAAAACTGCGGACTTCAGTGGGAGTGCTGGGCTGTTTCCAATTCTGAATAGCTGTGATTTTGCTTGGGTCCACAGCGATTCCTTCTTTCGATACGACGTGGCCCAGAAATTTTACTTCATCTTGCCAGAATATACATTTGGAGAACTTGGCTTTCAATACATTCCTTCTGAGAATTTCTAACACTTGTTCCAAATGTTTCTCATGTTCGGCCTTTGATTTAGAGAAGATTAGAATATCGTCAATAAAAACCAGAACAAATTTATTCAGTACTCCTCTGAATACTCTATTCATCAGATCGACGAAGTAAGCTAGAGCGTTACATAAGCCGAACGGCATTACTAACCACTCGTAGAATAAGTCGGGACCTCTGAATGCTGTCATTGGAACACACTCTTCGGCAATTCGAAGTTGATGGAAGCCTGTAGCTAGGTCCATTTGTGAAAATACTTGTGCTCCATTTAATCGATCTAACAAATCATCTATTCGTGGCAATGGATATTTGTTCTTTATTGTCTGTTTGTTCAGATCTCGATAATCTACACATAGACGTAGAGTACCGTCAGATTTCGGGACAAACACCACTACTGCACCCCAATCAGAGAAACTAGGCCTGATCAGACCTTTCCATACTAGCTGTCGTGTTTGATTGTCCATTTCCTCTTTCTCTTTCAAGGACATTCTTCGAATAGCGTGAACTACCGGCCTTGCATTGGGAATTAAAGCAATTTTGAAATCTATTTCTCTCTGCGGAGGTAAACGAACAACTTCCTCAAACACATCCGCATAATTCTTGACGACAGGAATATCTTTGACGAGGTCAGGAATATTCTCAGTGATTTCAGGGATATTTTCTATTTGGGATGGAGAAACATTCAAAGCTGCCCATAAGTCTTTTCTATTAGCATTCTGACCTTCACAGGGAATGGTTATATAATCGCCTGATTTAATCTTCGCCTTTACGACTCTGTCGGCGCATTTAACTTCAGCTTCATATTTGGTCAACCAGTCTAACCCTAAGATAAGATCAAACTCTTTAAAATTCATGACGACTGCGATGGTAGGAAACCGATAACGAGAGAAAGAAACCGGCACTCCACAAACCCAACTGAGATCAATGGAACCCCCAACTGGATTCTGGACAGTCATTGGTTCCTTCAGCTTTCTCAAATTCAAATCTAGCTTCTTAGCGGCATCCTTCGAAATGAAGCTTCGTGACGCGCCTGTGTCAAACAACACTTTAACTGGAATATCTTTGACAGTAAGCGTGCCTTCTAAAACATCTGGCCTTTCTTGAGCAGACGAAGATGCAGATACTCCTACCACTTCATTTAGATGTACTGCTTTAGGTTTTCTGAGTAGCGGGCAGGCCTTTGAAAGATGACCGGCCTGATGGCATTGACTGCACTTTCTATTCTCTTGGAACTGGTTATCGGGTTTAGACCCTTTCTTTCGTTTCCTCGAGGTTTTACACTTTCTAGTCAGATGCCCCTGTTTATTGCAGTTAGAACATGTGGCAGTCGTGGCAGGTTCTTTTTCAGATCTTGCTCTTTTCCGATTTACTTTAGGCTCTTTACTGACCTCAGACCTCGTACTAACTTCAGGAATATCAGTTTCTGACTCCTCTTTGTCACTACAACAAACTTCTTCTTCGTCGCATAACATTCCTTTCTTATGGAGATCTTCATACTGATAAGCCATATAAATCATTTCTGAGAAAGGAAGCTTCACATGCCCCAATACTTTATTCTGGTATTTTCTTTGGAGCCCGTGAATAAATCTCATATTTTTCCTCTTCGGATTTTGAATTAGATGAGGAGCAAAGTGAGCAAGTTCGTTGAATTTCTTATGATATTCGGGAATGGTCATGTCACCTTGTATTAGATAAGAAAATTCATCACATAATCTCTCGGTTGCTTCGGGAGGAGTAAATCTTTGTAGGAAAATCACTTTAAATCTGTCCCAGGTGATATCACCTTCTGGATTATCTTTGATGATTGTTTCCCACCAGATTAAAGCTTCTTCTTTGAGCGCCCAAGATGCTACTAACCGTTTCTGGTCATCTCTCAGTTGGATATGCTCAAAGATTCTTTCGACAGAACTCATCCAAGCTTGAGTTTGAATAATAGATTCATTGCCCGAGAATTGTGCTCCGTTCAGATTTCGATATTTCTTTAATAGAGCCTCTAGATCGGGTTCTGTATTCCTTCTGTTTCTGGCACTCATTTTACTAGTACTTCTGCAATTAGCAGATCAAGTGTCAGGCCACAGAAAAGATATTTTAAAGCATAGAAACATATACTTCAAATGTAAATGTGTCTATCGAGGTGAAATTTCATTCTGCTTTACTCATACTAGGATATTACTGATCCTATCTGTATGGAGTCACCCGTCCTAGAACACTACTGGTTCTATTTCTGATGAGTTCGTTCAAATGTTATATTCCAGAACTAAGCTTAACCAAAGCTCTGATACCACGATGAGACGACCCGAATTCCCGTTCTCACGGAAACAAGGTTATCTTTGGAATATAACACAGAAACATATAATAGCAGAACAGAATTAAATAAATACACCAGATAATGAACAACAAAATATACTGGATAAGGTAATCATCAGAGTTACACAGTATACAGGGTCTTACTTAGTACAAATACAGTTCAGCTATACATAAATGTCTACAGCGGAAATAAACAAAGTGTGTACAATAGGAGCTGAACAGCATAAAAGAAATAAATGATAGAATCCATCTTCAGCTCCAGCTATCCAGAAAGAACCAGCTAAACCTGAATACAAGGCTGCCCGTGTAGAAAAAGGGGCACCCGAGTTTGAGAGTGAAACAAACTACGAGTCAGTCATGGGACTGGTATGAGAAATCTACTCAACACATATATAGTATGGCTAATCACAGGACCACGCCACTTTCATGGAACGGGTTTACTCCATTGGATTGCCAGTGCTTTACAACAAATCTTTCTTTTAAACATCGCTATGCTTTTTATAGAAATGAAGCCGTTATAAGACTCAGTTCCCATCACACAATGCAACGCAAACCGGAGGATAGAGTTTTTACCTTATAACGGCCAAGATATGCTTGATACGAATAAAACAAAGGCATTTGATATTATTGCTAGTGTTTATATGTTTTGAAAACAATTTCAAATCATAACTATCAATCATAGACGGCATTAATGCCCCATACCACTATGTCGCCATATATAGGTATACAATCAAAACCGCACGATGTCGTATTTGGAAATTGGATTTCCGTCATGAACCAAGGCAAAAGATAGTCCTTACCGAATTCGAGACTGCCTAGCCCGAGTCTCAGGATCAGAGCTCGAGTGACCCTTGGATCGTCAGGGCCGGTCCATACGGAGTGGATTAAAAAGCCTGAACACAACGTTTCGCCGCCCTTTGGGGCGTAAGCGAGCCAACAAGTGACTCCATCGGACCCGGATCGTCCGATCTAACCGAGGCGCCTCGCAACAGCAACAACCACATAAGTCAAACTCGTCAGGGCGTGTAAAACCACTGACGCCACTTTTAGCTAGGAGGAAACGTAGGCCCTCCCTGAGGTCCTTCTCCCGTTTTAGGTTCATACCGGGGTGTGAGGCTCGCGAATTCACGTTATACACAAAGCTACGCCACACAGGCGGTGCTTTGATCATCACCACAAGACTTTGCTTTTCAACAGAAGCCCTGATCACTGCATCTTAGCATGCCACACAGAATAAATCCTATGCCAGACACACAGTCCATTTACAAGTCCGTTCTGGGTCTGAACGAAACCGGAGGCACTAAATACCTCGCAAACCCTTCGACCACCACGTACATCTGGACGATCACCACTCATTATCCATATTTCGGGATGCCTCCCAATCAGGACCTCGGTTACCATCCAAACGAGGTGAAGATCTCCGGTCTTCGACCATCGTCTTCATCTTCGAATTTCAATCGTCGGTCAATTATTCGAAATGAGAATTAACTCGGCCTTTTCAAATAATTCACGTATATTTAGAATTTCAATTCGATTTATTTCAATGGTTAAATTATTCGACAACACCAATTTTGTTCTTTAATGTAATTTTCACACCAAACACATTCAACCATCAAATATCACATAAATCAAGCAAATTCAGTTTATTTCCACTCCATATCGTTTATGGTATTTTATAACTATTTATCGCTATTTTTATTTATTTTAAAATAGCCAATTTATTCAAAACGACGCTTCGGGCCATAAGGCGGCCGTGGCGCTGTTTTTCTTCAGATTTGATTTACACATATCTGAAAATCTAACCGTTGGATCTTCACAAAATTTACATCATTAGAAAGGTCTTTTCAAAACGAATCCAACGGTTCCAGTTTCGGGAAAATCCGACGGTCGGATCTCCCGGTGCAATCGTTTGAATTTTCGATTTCAAAATACGAACTGCAGCGTCGTTATTCGATTAAATATATAATTATATTTATATATATATACAAATATAATCGCTTCTGGCGCTGTTTTTCATCAGATTTGATTTAAACATTCCATACAATCCAACCGTTGGATTTTTACAAGGTTGGTGCCGTTGGGAAGATATTTCCAAGGCGAACCCGACGGTTGCGGTTTCGGGAAAATCCGATGGTCGGATTTCCCGTACTAGTCGTTTGAAATCACGGTTTCGAAATACGAACTGCACGGCTTCGTTTCGTTTTAATTTTATTTATTTATATATTTATATAAATATAGTTCATTCAATGCTTTCCATATCGTTTTCACTTCAAATATTTTTCTAACGCCTTAAATTTTGGAAAAATTTCGCCATAACCTCCCCTGCACCGGGAGCATCAGGAAATCGCAAATAGCGTTCCCGGTCCTTCTAATCTCAAAAAGAAAAAGAAAAAGCCAAGCGGCTAGCCAACAGGCTCAAAATCATCACCCAAACAAATCAGTAAATGTGTACCTATTTGTCGGGCACAAAATTTTATTCCTCTTCTCTAGCCCCTTTGCTATAACCTGTTCAATGAATATTGCATGTACATATGTATACAGTTCTTATCATTTATCAATTTCTATTCGACTTCATATTTGATTTCTATTTGGTTTAAAAACTCCATTCATTCTAATGTTACATAAATAGGTGCAAATCATTTCATTAACTAATTAATGAAAATTTCAACTCATATATGTTTATTTTGAACAAGTGGCTATTTTTAACACTTCACATTTCAACGATTTATGCATACAATAAAAATGTGATTTTTATTGTAAAACAATTCATTTCAAAACACTACTTTTCTATATAGTTCATATAGTCGATAAAAGGTGTTTTTTATTATCAAACAATTTATTTCAAAATATGAATACCATTCAACACATGAATTTCTAATCAACGAATGAATATCAATTCAACACATGAATGTTTTCTATAGTTTCTATATATAGATAAAAATGTGATTTTTATTATCGAACAATTTATTTCAAAATATGAATACCATTCAACACATGAATTTCTAATCAACGAATGAATATCAATTCAACACATGAATGTTTTCTATAGTTTCTATATATAGATAAAAATGTGATTTTTATTATCGAACAATTTATTTCAAAATATGAATACCATTTAACACATGAATTTCTAATCAACGAATGAATATCAATTCAACGCATGAATGTTTTCTATACAATGAATAAATATAGTTTAAGCATATGAAAATAATTCAAACACACGAATATTATTCAAAATTTCGGCAGCATAACGGCAGGGTAGTTAAACCGGCACCGTCCCTAGTACGGCTCCTCGCTCTACCTTAAAACCTCGCGGTTTTTGACAATGGAGATCATGCATCTAGTTCGCACGCAGGCGGCATGTATATATTTATTTCATTTCCTCAAACTAATCCTATGTGGTTTCAACCAAATATTTCACAACCACCAATGGGTATTTTTCAACCACAATCAACCAATATCAATCACAAACAATCCCAAACAATCAATCGCTATCAATCAATTTTCACAACAATTTCAACCAATAAATATCGTCCATGGTTTGTGGACGAGGGGCGTATATATATAGATATATATTTATATATAGCAACTCACTTTCATTTCACACATATATAATATTTTTAAATCAGAAATCTCACCAATAGCTATCCAATACCAAGACTCTTCTTTTATAGAAATCTTCGCCTATTTCGCCTTCTTGTCGCTTTCGCCCGTATTCTCTACATATGTAAAAATCGAATTTTTACGATGCTATTCAATATATAAAAATCGAATTTTAAAGATATAGATTCGGCCTTTTCAAAAATAAAGATTATATCTTTAATATTCCTACGATGTAAAAAATATATTTTTATTACTTCAAAAAATATAATTTTCATATCTTACTTCTTTTAAATTAAAATTAGTTTTAAAACCTTTATAAAATCAGTTTTATCATCTTTTTAAAAATCAGTTTTTACTTCCTAAAAAAAATCAGTTTTAACTTTTACATAATTCAGTTTTAACTTTTTATTAAAAATCAGTTTTTAATTGCTTTTAAAATCAGTTTTTCTTTTTATTAAAAATCAGTTTTTAATTGCTTTTAAAATCAGTTTTTAAATCTAAAAAAAAAATTAGTTTATAAATCTAAAAAAAAATCAGTTTATAAATCTAAAAAAAACAGTTTATAAATTCAAAAAAAAAACAGTAATTAGTTTTTGCAAAACAAAATTAAAATAAAAATAAAATAACCCTAATCGCTCACCTCAGGCTGCGAAGAGGGAGGGAAGAAGGAGGAGGCGTCGATGTGGTGTTCGGTGGTGTCGCGGTTGCTCGATGGCTTTTGTCGGCGGCAGGCTTCAGGGGGGCGTCGCGACTTCGAGGCGAGGCGGCAGGGTGTTCGAGGGCTTCGGGGTCTTCGATAGTGAGGGCGGCGTCGAGGGGTTCGTCGGCGTCTCGAGGGGGAGGGGGGCGGCGGCTCGATTGATTTAGGTTTTTTTTTGTTTCTGAATAATGAATCGGGGGGGGGGGGGGGGGGCAATGAAGAAAAGGAGGGAGAGAAAATTAAAATATTTTTTTTTATTAATTAATTATTTAATTTTGGTAAAAAGGGTTGACTTTTACATACGACCTCGAAACGAGGCCCACCGCCTGTCGCCCATAGCGTTTTGCCCCCATTCCGAACACAATGGGATATGTATCGCAAGCTGATTCGATCGTTACAATCAGTTTCCGTTAAATTTACATTTAAATCACTATATTGAATTTTAAACGTACATTTCAAATTATCGGGGTCACATACTAACTAGAAAAATTCCAGAAAAATATTTTCTAGCTTCGTATTGACGATACGGTACTAACAAAACTAGTTTCGTCGAATTCTGAGACCGTTTGAAAAATGGCCAATTTCCAGTCGATTAAAATCAACGGAAACTGGTCAAACGCGTTTTCCTTTGACACGCTCACATATTGATTCGAAAAATTATGAAATTTGAAACCTAGCAATAACTCGACATCGCGGATCCAACAAAAGTGGTTTCGTCGAAATCCGAGGTCGTATGCAAAATGTCCATTTCTAAGGGCCTGAATTCCATAGCGACTATTCAGAATTTTCAACTGGACATATCTTTTGATTCCCGCTATCAAATTTCGATTGGTCGGATTCGTTAGAAAGATATTCACTAACAGATTTAAATATTTTTGGTTTCACTAAAATCCGGATTGTTTTGCACCCGGTATAGTCCGACAAAGTTTGAATTCAATTTTTGAAACTGCCACGCCATTTTAGGCCTTGTTTATAATTATAATTAATTATATTCGTTTTCAATTGTCGATTCAAACTCAGTTTTCATCGCCATTATTTAAAATATTTATTTTAAATATTTAAAATCCATTATTTTAGCCAATTTAAAATTTTTAAATTGGTTCAGATTTTCTGGGTCGTTACATTAGGGTATTTGATTTCATGAATCGTCTAGTTGTTGTCAGCTAGGTAAGGGGAAATCCGTTTTAATTTATATTACAGATTTCTAGCTGAATTATTTTTTGAATTCGTTCGTTCGTTCGTGGTGTAGTTGTGGGATTATTGTTGAGATTATATATCCTTGGAGTTTCGGAGATGCAGACTAAACTATTTAGAGATGGTTTTTCTGAGGAGAATCTCGATGAGAATTTTAGAGGCACCCACGTTTTATGCAGACTTGTGTGTCCTTATGTTTAACCGTCTTTAGAGATTTTGCAGCAAATATCTTTTTCTTTGTGTCGGATTTTGTGTTCGGGAATCTATGTTCGAACTACCCATGTAGATGTGTGACCCATTTAGCACATTGTTCTATAAATGGGAAGTTATGACTGGATTTGTCTCATGATGCGGAAATCAATCCTTTGCCTGATCGATGGCGTAATCATCACTTAGTGTCACATCATATTCGATTCATCTTTTGTTCTTGTGTGTTGTTTCATGAAGTTACTTTCTGTAATTTCACCTATCTATTTTGTTCTTAGGCAATATTAGATGGATTTTCCTGAGAAGCAATTTTGTGGTAGGTTTCTTTTCTCATCATAAATTCTCTCTTAGAAGAGATGGTAATGTTGGAACCTCCAACAACACTAGTGGTATAGGTAACGCGAGATTGAGCATTTTTCTACCATGATATGGTTAATTAAAGATCATAAAAATTGGTATGAGCTCCAACCGCGGAGCAAGGCATCTCGTTGTTTATAGCCATTGTTTTGGGAGTTTTGGTGTTGTTTTGTTGCTATCCCCTTTCCAGCATCGGGTTCGTGGTTGGTTGTGGTGATTCGTTTTTGCAACTGTTAGTGTTCTTTAAATCGCACAACTAGGTTAATGAGATTTCTATGTTCGAAAATGTTTATATCATTCATGCATATCTGTTTGAATGAAATCTCATTTTCGTATCTAAACTAACAGTTGTCCTAGAGCTGGAAAGAATAGAATTCTGTGTTGGATAAATTTTAGCAAAGAACTGATTTTGCGTTATTTTCGTCACGGGTATATAAATAAATCGTTGTTCCTTGTTAAAGCTAAATTTATTTTGGTCTTTTGTGTGTGATTTCAGTTTCCGCATTTTTGGCGTGACTGACTTCCTTTTTTGCCAACATGTGACTTGAATCGTTTAAATTTTTGCACATTTCATTTTTTGAAGGTTTACGGAAAATGTTGTTGGAAAAAAACATTTTCTATCATTTCCTTATTTTATAGGAAAATGAAGCGGCTTTCAAAGGAAATTTTCAAAATAAACATGTCAAGTTTTTAGGCGGAAATTTATTTTTGTGAAAAATTTCGATGTTTGGTCACATGAAAGGTGCAAGGAAGGTTTTTAGATGCTTTTGTGTGCATTGTAGCGGTGCAATAGGACCGATGATACGATGAAAACGTTAACGGTAACAAGGAAAATGTTGTTTTAGCCTTGGAAATCTGTTTCCATACCTTGTCAACGATGCGTGCGAGCTATTAACTAACTCGTTTTATGTTATAGAGCTTGTTTTAAGCCTCCTTTACAATCCACAGTTGGAATTTTTTGTGGTATTTCAGGTGATTGAGGTGAAAATTCCACTATAGAACGAGAATGGGATGTTAAATTGCTTCGCCTTAATTTCTTTTTTTCGATTTAGGAGAAGTTAAATGGTAAACAATTAGATTGTGTACGTTCCGAATGGTAAGGTTTGGATGCAAAATTTGTTGCTTCACACTTCTAGTCATAGTAGGTGTGAAGGTTATGGATGAAAAGAATTTTCGAATTTGCGTTCATATAGAATTACCAACATATTTAGTATGTTTTGCATCATGTTTTTGAAAGTGTTTCAAAAATCTAAATGCAAACAAATAGGAGGATCCGATTAGAATCATCTTGCATGCATATTTTATGGTTGAATTGCATTATGTACACCATGCACGTATACACATGGTTGCAAAGTGTATGTACACAAATTAGTTGTGTAGCATAGGATTATAGGCTTCAGAATTTCGGGACGAAATTCCTTTTAAGGAGGGAAGAATGTAACAACCCGAAATTTTGGCAATATAAATTAATTATTAGAATTTAAAAAATAGGAATTTCGAAAAATAATGGAATTTGGCCATGATATTTTAACCGTTGCGTTCGTCTTGCAATTCTGGTCAACTTTCATTTCTGAAGTTTCGCGAACGGAGTCCGTATGAAAAAGTTACGGACGAAATACGAAAATGAACGGAAAATAAATAAACCAGAATATTTAATTAATGTATTACCTAAATTAACTAGCCAACTTGGGCAATCTGGTGCCCAGGAGTCGATCGGCGGTTGACCTACTAGGCGTCAGATCGCCCACTGGCAGCTAGGTTTTGAATGGTTAGGTTAATTTGTTTATATAAATTATGGATGGATATAACTTAAAACTAATCCAACAGTTCTAGGCCATTTTCACTCCTATAAATAAATGGGTAGAGCCTCATTCTTTTCCATTCCAATCAATAGAGGCAGTGGAGCTCTGCCATTTTTCTCCCTCTTCTAACCAAATTTCTAAAATAAAAATATGTTCATATGTATCAAATCAAATCCTTATGCGATTGGGAAGATTATTAGATTAAATGGAAGATGATGCTCAATGATAGATTCGCCGCTCTCTTCCCTTTTTCTTATATTTCCACATATCTAGAATTTTCCCCTTTCTAGGTAAATTGTAGATTTATAAGAATTTGGGGATTGTAAGCCTAAAGAGGTTCAAAAATTATAAATTGGGCTAGAAGGTGAGTGAGAAATTTGCTATTACAATTATATTGACTTATCTATTTCGTTTGAATCCAATCTATGTTTTATGCCTGGTAGATCTGTTTATTTTAATAATTGTGAATTGTGGCAGCCATCAGATCTGGTTATGAATATGATTAAAATTAGTAAATGGTAAGTTGTGATTATGTATAACATGAATTGTAAGATTCTTAAATATTTTTCACATATATTCCTACAGCTATGTGACAAAATATGTTGTACATGTTACATAGCACTGTGGTCTAGGAATCAGTCCCATTAAACATAAATTAGTTGTAATTATGTTTTTTCAGATATTTAGTTCAGTGTTGAAATATGAAATTTGTGAATTTGGGTAAAAAGATGAAATTTGTGTATTATGTGATTATAAGACTAAAAGAAATATTCCTATTTGTATTCAATATTGTTGGGTTTTGGCTTAAGCGTTGTAAAATATGTCATTTTCTTCCTTTATAGTAAAGAGACGTTATTTTGAAATCACAAGAGGTATGACAAAAAAGATTAAAAAGGAAAAAGTGGTGCAAAGGTACATATAAATACATATATTTATGTGTAATTTCCATCGACTATCCAAAACATATATTTACATATATTTCTTGTGATTTAAAAATATGTTAGTTCCGCAAAATAGGCATTATTTACAATGATTATGGCTAACGGTCCTTTGTGAGACTTGAAAGCATTTGGAAAGTTTGAATATAAAAAGTAAATGTTGTTTAGTTAATTGATTAAACTAAACCATAAATTAAGAAAAAAGAATGAATAAAATATTAATAACCACGTCGACCGCAAAGAAACATAATAATAAACATATACATATTATCCATCCAAATCAGCGTAAAACAGTAAAATATACATTTTTGGAATGTTTGAATGATTGGATAAGGTTCAATTATGGAATTATGTGTAAATATAATCCATTTTGAATTAATATATTTGTGATGACCATTTGTAGCAATCAATGCAATTAACTGCTATAAATAAGACCGCAAATAATGAAATAACCGTTGTAACCAATATTGATTTGGTGAAAATAAATGTGATGGGAAAAATGGTTACAATGCCTAAAATCAATTAGGATAAACGTTGTGAACCCCAATTGGAAATTTGAATAATAACCGCATTTAGACTCGAGTTAAGCTCAACTTGTGGTGTAAGCCTGCCCGGAACCGACTGGCAAATCCAGCAACCACAGGTGGTCAGTTTAATGTGAGGGGTCTAATGCATAAATATAATCGTATTAAGGCACGAGGTTAAGTTCACTTGTGGAAGAAGTCTGCCTGGAACCGACCGGCAAATCCAACATCCACAAGTAGTCAATTTAATGTGAGAGGCCTGATGCGTGTGTGTGTGTGTGTCTATATATATATATATATATATATATATTGTAACACCCCTTATTTTTAAGACAATAAAACAAGAATAACTTAATTAAATAATGATAATTAAGTAAAATGGACTGCGCCATTGCGTCCATCTTGGAATTCTGGTCAAGATAGACACTTGGTTTGCGTAAAACGGACATCATATGAAGAAGTTATTAAGCCTAGAAGTTTGTATACGCACAAGATATATATATATATATGCAAACAAATTAAAATGTAAAATAAAGAATAAAATAAGGATTGCATGTAATAAATACATGCATTGAAAAAAAAAATGTAATGCATGCATTGAAAGAAAGAAAGGATTGGTTGCATGCAATGTAAATATGTTGCATGCATTGCTTTGCAAACACAATGCATTGACATTAAAAGAAAAAGATTCATGCAATGGTTTAATTTAAGTATTGTAACTAACATGAAAAAGAGAAGTAAGGAGAGAACAATAATTATCATTGTTCTAAGATTTATTAACAAAAGACTTCAAAGCTCAATCGGTTAAGGCATTGGATTTGTAACATAGAGGTCGGGGGTTCGAACCCCGGCGGTGGCATAATTTTATCTTTGTTTTAGAGAGGATCAACTGAACATGCAAATATATGTATGTATACGAATTCAAATTTTGAAAGGATAAGAATGTACATATAAGGAAATAAAGAAAATATATGTATATATATGAGAATATATATATATATATGAGTATATATATATGCATAAATATATATATACAAAAGATAAAATTCAAGATAAGGCCACAGTCAATGAAATATGGAAAGAATCAAATAACGGTGCAACATCATTTGAATTTTGAAAATAAAACGAAAATTGTGCATATATATACGCGTAAAATGGTCGGTAGAGGAAATGTATACATATAAGAATATTTCTTGTGAATAAAACAGTTAAATAAATTCCAAAAATTCAAAAATCAAATTTCTGCAACAAAACAATTCAAACATTTGAAATTCAAATTTCTGCGCCAAAACAGCTTGCGGGACTCAATGCTGACTCAGAACTGCGTGTACGATAAGATTTGGCTATATTCATTTGCGAACCTGGACTATTTTCTTAACTGGGTTCAATGCTGACTCAGCGCCGTTGTACATAACGGTGTTGTATACACAATTATATGTTTTTTGTTTGATGATAATGAACAAATGTATTTTATTTTAAATATGTTTGTTACTGTACTATTATATAACATCACAGACAGGAATATAATATTTATATTTAGACAGAATACATCTATACAGAAATTCAAATATCTACACAGTATTTTGCTTAAATATAGTATTTTATTTCGATATTCAACAATACAGATTTACAACTCCACTATCTGCTCAACACTATTTCACTGAAATAAATTTCATTCATATTCATTTCACTTGTTACACAGCTCCTCATTACAACACTTTGTTTATAAATCTCATATACACATTCACTGATACATTTACATTCACACATTGTTTTCTTATCTTCAGTCTTCTGTCTTCACATCAGCTCAGTCAGTCCAGTCATCATCTTCTTACCTGTCACAATGAAACACTCACACAGTACACTGCAATCGAATTTAAACTGAATTCATGCAAATGTAATTTTTATTTTTAAAATTTTATTTGCCTCAGTTTTCTGGTGTGTTTCTCATCATTTTTCTGACTTGATCTGATTTGTTAATCCAATTGTGTCTAAACAGTATATATATATATATATAGTACGGGGACAGGAAAATTTATCTGATGGCTGCATATACACACGTGTATAGATATACACGTGTGCACTGCCGCGCCAATCAGTGTGCAACTGAGGAGTAGCCACGCGGACCATCTCGACTCAGTGCACACTCAAATGGACGTGCAATAGAAATGCAGATATACCAGAAGACAAGTAAACATAGCATGGTCAAGCCGAAGTGAAAACCAACATATCTTGGCAAAAATGAAACAATGCAGCAATACATATGTGTGTTGGTCAAGGCAACTCAAATACATACATGAATGGTTCAGCATCATAAGTGACATGCAGACTCAAGCAAATGGATGGAATATCAATATGCATGAAACAGCATGGCCGAGTAAGGATATGTATACACAGCCAAGACAAATGGCTAATAGCATGTACAAGTGTGTTTCAAGCCAAAGCGGCCAAGACAGTGACGCATTTACAAACATGGTTCATTTACAAGTAACATGGTCGTGTGTGTGTTCAACACAAGTCAACAAGGTAAGTGGACAGTGTACAACTCAAGTGAACAAGTGAGATGGTGAAAAAATGTGAAGAGCAGTTTCAAGTAAAACCACAATGAAGTGAAGGTGCCAAAGTGTACAAGTAAACACATGTCAGCTAGATAACACAGTGCACATGTTTCCCGCTCAAAACAATGTAGCAAGTACATTGAGCAGCAGTTCATGGTGAAATAAGTGAGCATAGTCGAGACTGTTTAACTGCAGCTATGATTGGTTAAAACTTATCAACATGGTGGAACCACCAAAAAAAATGCTCAACTACAATAATGCAAAGTTTATGGATGGATCAGTTTAGCATGCATGATGATTCAACATCTTACAGGAATGCTTTCAATTCACATACAAGTGGATGTGCATGTTTATTAGTTCAGTGCAACATGGTGTGCAAAATTGAAAACAGCTTCAAGCAGCAAGTACATTGAGCAGCAGTTTATGGTGAAATAAGTGAGCATAGTCGAGACTGTTTAACTGCAGCTATGATTGGTTAAAACTTATCAACATGGTGGAACCACCAAAAAAAATGCTCAACTACAATAATGCAAGGTTTATGGATGGATCAGTTTAGCATGCATGATGATTCAACATCTTACAGGAATGCTTTCAATTCACATACAAGTGGATGTGCATGTTTACTAGTTCAGTGCAACATGCTTTGACAAAATCAGTTCAGTTTTTCAGCATGATGCATGCATACAAAAACACATGATGTTCACAGCAAGGATTTTACAAAGGAAAGTCAAGCATGCAAAACAGTTTCCAGAAATAGATCTAATTCGAAGAAATGTATGGCAAGCATTAAGGTGGGACATATATGCTTCATAGCATGCTCAATTGGCATCAAATCATGTATGAATCCTTTCAAAAGAGAAAATCAGGTAAGTTTTTATAACTAGTTTCAAATGGGTGTTGCAAGCAGAAATCAGAGCATGTGTTTAATTCATTTTTGGAAATCTGATCAATCGAAGGTGAAGTAAACTTTACAAGAAATCATCACAAATATATCCAGCAAGTATTTTTGGGGAGAGAATTAATTTACCAGAATTGATCAAGACAGTAAAAGCCGAGGAAACCATTTTGAAAATCGTATTAAATCAAGGCCAAATATTTCCAGAATTGTCATAACAAATCAAGTCGAGTCTATCAATGTTTTCAAAAGATGAAAACACAACAAATCAGGGTTTTCACACGCAAGCTATCAGATCGAGACATATAGGGAAATCAGAGCAATTCAAGGATTTAAAAAATCCTATTTAACAACCATTTCATCATAGGCAATTGTATCGAAAACCAAAACCCACAAAATCAGTTCAATTTTTTCAAAGCAACAAATTTCAGAAAACTCACTGTTCGATTGAACTAGAGAGAAATTCCAAGTCGGACGTGGAAAGCCATCGAAGAAACAAGCTTCAGAGTTATCACAACATCAGCAATCAAAGCATCGACTTAGTTTGGATCAATCGAAGAAAACCCTAATCGCCAACCGCCATTTTTTTTTCCAGAGCAAAGAGGAGTATAGAACGGGTTAAAGGAAATTAAAAAGGGACCGGCCTATGTTTAATTGGACTAAGCCAAGTCTATTTTAAATGGGAGTTTAAATTCTTTTAACTAGGGTTTTCCTTGTTTTTCTTTATTTTGTTCTTTTTAAATTGTGTTGTAAAATCAGTTCTGAATAGTTCTAGGTCTGTAAAATCTAGGGGGTTTCAGTCAGAGTGTTGACTGACAGTTGACAGAGTCTGTAAAATCTAGGTTACTGGTTACGGGGTCGTAATTAGGGGAAATCTGATCGAGGGGATATTGGTCACTCTAGGGTTTTGAGCGTAGGGTTAGGACAGGAGCAGGCGCTGCGAGTGTACATGGTCTTATATGCGGGATCTGTTTATAGCACCTAGTAGAAACCTTAGGAATGCAACAGTAGGAAGGATTTTGCCGAAGCTGGGTATCTCTGTGTGTTATTTCTTTTCTTCTTTTTATTTCTACTGGAGCCTGTGATCTATTTATTATTATATAACTCATTAGATTTTTAATTCAGTTAAAAACTGTGATAAACCTATTCACCCCCCTCTAGGGTTAATCTAGATCCAACAAATGGTATCAGAGCTGGTATAAGGTTACAACATGATAGGGAGTTCTCGCTCTATGATCTAGTGGCGAAGTAGTGACTCTTATCCCTACATGTCCGTGGGTGGTTGTCCATGTCGAGAGGCAGGACGTGAAATCAGTCTCTGAGGTGCCATTGTAGGCCACCGGGGTGTGATTAAAATCCTCGAGAAGGAGACTATAAGTGGTATCAAAGCAGGCATTCTGTTAACTCTAGAGTAATGGTGATCCCTAGTTGTCAGTCTAGTAGGAGTCAGTCCAGTTCATCTCCAACTATTTTCAATGGAACAGATTTTTTAAACTGGAAATACAAAATGGAATTTTATTTAAAATCTGTTAATATTAAATGTTGGGATGTTGTTATCAATGGGTTTGATAGTGTAGATATTACTTTCAATGCTCGTGCTATGAAAATTATATTTGATTATCTTAGTACTGAACAGTTTATCTTATCTACCATTGTTTATCTGCACAGGAAATCTGGGATACTCTCAATACGAAGTATGGAAAATCTGACAACAGCTTAAAACCCTAGAATGTCAACCCAGTTTCAGAATTTTGCTTAACAGGACTTACAGATGATAATTCGGATGGATCAGCTGATGGAGACTCAACATACAATGAAGTAGAAAATTTCTCTTATGAAGACCTGGTTTATTTTTGTGCTGATCTAACTAAGTCTGTTGATAAACTCCAATCTAAAAATAAATCTCAGAAATCTAGGAATTCTGAGTTGATTAGCAAAATTGATGATTTGGAATCACAACTTGAATATGTTAAAAATTCTTCAAATTTTGTTTGCAAAAATTGTTTGAAATTGAAAACCAATCTTGTTCATCTCAGTAAAAATATTAAAAAGTTCGGAAATGAAATTCTGATCTTAAAAGAGAACAAGACTAAGTTGTCAAATTTGAATAACCTTCTGCAAAAGGAATTTTAAAATTTTAAAACAGATATAAATTACAAATTTGAAATTGCTAAAAAGGAGAACTTGTTGAAATCAAATTTGATTATAGAAGAACTTGAAAATAAGATTGAAAAATCCAAGAAATTCGAGTCTGAAAAACAAAAACGATTTGAATCTGAAATCATGGAATCTCAAGCCAGAATTAAAATTCTTAAAGATGAAAATTTGGTTTTAAAATCTGATTTTGAAAGATGTAAGATCACTAAAAATCACTGTTCGGGTTTAATGAAAGAGAACCGTGATCTTAAAACTAAAATTCAACAACTTGTGTCAACTTTGACTAAATTTTCTAACGGTGAAAAATCTCTGAATATGTTGTTGAAAAATCAATTTTCATCTGGTAATAAATGCGGTCTCGGCTTTGAAAAAAATAACGTTTTTGAAAATCAGAACTCAAATGATTTTAAAAATCCTTTAAATTGCTTTGGAAAGAATCAATATAAAAATTCAAACTCTGATAATCGCAAAGGATTTTTGAATCATAAACGTGATGTGAATTTGTTTTATAATAATCCAATTAAACAATTCTGGATCCCAAAAAGAAATAAAACAAACTTCATTAAAATCAAACAGATTTGGGTTCCCAAGGGTACAAAGATAGATTCGAATGGATTATTATACAAACAAGTCTGGGTACCAAAATATGTGAACAAGACTATGATGGGTTTTGCAAATTTTGTTAGAACACTCGATCTCTTGAACTGTTAGGTACCGAAGGAGGCTGAGGAACTGCTTTGCAAAAGAGAATTGAATTCGAGCTGCTCAAAATTCCTATATCATCCACAGTTCCTTAGCCAAGCCTGTTGAGTTAGAGATTCCGTTTTACATTGGATTCTGGTATGATCTCTAAACTCATCTTTGTAAATATTCTCAGTTTTTATTTTTTTCTCCTTCTACCCCTTCTGTTTATTTTCTTTAACTCTTTCTGTTTTTGATTTGTCACTGCCATATTTTTTCTTTATGAGCTTTATTAACTTCCAATTGCAGAAGTCATGTTTTTTCCTGGAAATTTGCTTCTCTTGAATAAAACTCTAATGTTTTTAATCTCTTCCAGATCTTAAACTCAATCCTGTAAATCCCTGCAATTGTTTTGAAGTTTGCTTTCTGATTCTCTGAATTCATAACAGTGTTGATGCATTAATATCATATCTTGAACATTGTCATTTCGAATTCTAAATTTTTGAAGATCTGAATAATTATTGAAATTTCACACACTTATGTTGTTTTGAGTTTCTTCCAATAATTTTGGAAACGCTTAAAATATTATACTCATTACAGTACACTGTTTCTTATCATTTGTGATAATTTCAGAAATTTTCAGATTGGCTTGGATATTTTGAATTGTCTTGAATTACAGTGATACATCTAGAAATTCACCTTATATTCATGATCATTATTGTTGAAATCTATTTGTTTGAGATCATCTGAAATTCTTGATATTCTGAACATCACATGCCTCTAAATTTGAAATCATCAATCTCGTGTGACTGATTCATTATATCTCAAAACTTGACATTAATTCAAGTGATTTCAAGTAAATTATTTTTTAATTTTCTGGATCATGAATATCTCTTAAACTTGATGTAAATGATCTGAAATTACTCATGTGCTTGTCAGAAATTGTTTTTGAAAAATTCCTTGAAAAATTTGGGTCTTGAAATTTATTGGTATTTCATGGTTATTTGATTTGAATATCTATTTGTTTAAAATCATTTGAAATTACCGATTTACTGAATCACACACATATCTTGAATGTGAAACTAATAATTTGGTGGAATCGATTCATTGAATCTAGAGTTTTTCATATTCCTCAAATGATTTCAAATAAACATTATTTCTAATTTTGGATCATGAATGATCTTATGTGACCATCCTCTGACAAGTATGATGTGATAGTGTTTTCTGTGCTACTCTGATAATGTTTCAAATAATTTCTAGTTCTTATCTGCAGCTTTGAAACATATCCAAATTTGTTAATTCTGTCAGTTTGGGCTTTGTAATTAAAATTTGTTAATAGAGACACCAAGTGGTATCAGAAGCGCTGAATTTTTATCTATATTTTTTTTCTTATCCCTATTGCTTTGTATAGCTCTTCATATTCCTCTTGTAATTTGTAATGACCCGAAAATCCGTAACATCAGAGTTGACTATATACATCATACGTCCAACCCAAATATCACGAAAATACGAAACATTTTTTTTAGAAGAAAGAGGTAGAAGAAGAACAGAACTAACAACACAGAATCTCACATCGCAGCGGAACAAAATATAATATATCACATCTTTGAAATACAAAATCTTAACTGTATAACATACACTTATCAGAGTACAACACTTACAACACAGCGGAACAACACTATAACTAGATAACGCTGAAGCCTCCTGCTCCAAGCTCCTTTAGATATATCTGAAAAATCCTGAACTACTTGACTGCCCGTACAAATTTAGGCACCCAAGAGTTTAGGAAAAACAACAAAGTAAACTCCGGGCCAGTCATGGGACTGGTATGAGTAAACAGTTTAAAAACAGTTTCAGAAAAACTAAATGATATCTCATAAGACCACGCCGTATAACACGGAACGGTTTTTTTTTCCCTTATGAAAATCCAAACACTTGACTTATCTTTATATCAAAACTCTTTTGATATTATTATAATGTCTAAATCAAGTAAATAACAATCTAATGGAACGTTTGCATCTCACGTTCCACATATATATATATACAATCAAAACCGCAAGCACGTATTGGGTATTTGGTTTTCCAACTATGACAAGGTATGAAATCACCTTCCGCTAGTATATCTCTAGAGGAGAATACACCGAGTTCAACAAGAACATCTTGCAACTCAGCCACACATGACCGACCACTCATTTCGCTTGAGTGTATCGAATGTATATCACCAACGGTTGGGATCAGCAACCGTTTCCCGAATGGGTCAGCATCGACAATAGATTTTTAGAAGTAAATGAAACTCTAGATCAGGTGATTATACACCCTAATAGGTGCGACCTACATAGCCATGCTGCTTGCCCGATTTCTGTCATTTACCGGATGTTGAGGCTAGAAGCTACGCTTTATCATCACACCAGATTCACTTCGAATGTCACATCGTCAGATCCATCAAAAATCACTAATTGACGTCTACAACACTACATTACGTGTCAGCTAAAAGAAGTTTCCTCCTCCGCTTCCACTCTTGGTACAGTTGAAGAAATCAATGTACGTGACCTTTCTGGAAATACTCTGTCAGACATTCATCCATACAAGTCACCCAGGAACAGGATGAACTGAAGGCACTATTTCTATTAATAGAAAAAGTCCTTGCACTCTACTCCGTCTTTGATTATCTTTATATAATCTGATTCGCACGCTACTGCCGATATGGAGTGGTTCTTCGGATAATAATCCAACCGGTCTCTCCATATTGACAACGATGGTCAAAACTTCGATAGTCTGTGATTTAACTATCGAATAAAAACAAGTGTTTCGATAGTCGATGATTTAACTATCGAATAAAACAAGTGTTCATCCAAACATCCAACAATCACTGAACCTTTAATTAATATTCCATTAATTAAATCTCTTTTCTATTTCTTTATCAATATTTGTTAATCAAATATTTCAATAACCATATTGCCCTTTTACGTTCTATGGAAAACATTTCCATATATCGCCTTCTTTTTATTTTCTAAACTTTAGAAAATATATGTTATTTATAATTGGAAAATATTCCGATTACTTATCTCTTTTCCAATCTCGTTTATTTCTATACTTAGAAAATAATCTATATTCTATTTCCAAGCTTACATTTCATTTGGGTTAAAACAGATGTTGTGTAAAACATCGTTACGACAACCCAAATACAGTATTTAACTAATTCTTATTCCACATTGATCTTCGAGCCTGAATCTTGCTACTTATCGGTATATCATGAAATCAACCAAGTTGGGGTATAATTACCTCTCAAACCTTGACTGAATAACACTTAACGTCAAAACAGACAAGACTACTTACCCGAATAATCAATACCATACAACTGATTGTTCACCTTTAAACACATATACATTTTCTCTTTCTATTCTTACGAGATTTTATTCTTATACTTCCCTTTATAATTTTACTATTCTATTTCTAAGTTCGTTTCCTTATCGACTTCTATATAATTTGATATGTTGATTTCTAACTATCAAATTATCTTAAAAATATTCTATCTCCTTAAATTCCCGGAAAAATTCGCCATAACCTCCTTTGTACCGGGAGCATCGGGAAATTTCAAATAGCTTTCCCGGTCCTTCTTATCTCAAAAAGAAAAAGAAAAAGCCAAGCGGCTTGCCGATACGGCGCATAAAATCTCATATGGAAATTAAATACGTACCTTTTTGTCGGGCATTCTATTTATTTCACTTCTATACTTTATTCCAAACCTGTCTCCTGTATGTCTATACCTGTCCAATCTATTTTAACTATACCAATCGTTTTAACTCAATTTGTTAATTTAATCTGTTACTTAACTTTTCAGTCTATTCTACCTTCATATTTGAACATGACATGTTCAAATATATTTTAACTGCATATTAACAAATTCTAATTATACTCATACTCTCGTTCCCTTATCGACTACTCTATTCAAATTCCAATTCAATTCTATTTGAATTCTCCTTATTTAAAACTTCATTTGAATTCTATTTTCAAATTCTATAGTTTAAAGTCCATTTGAATTCTATATTCAAATTCTATAGTTAAAGTCCATTTGAATTCTATATTCAAATTCTATAGTTTAAAGTCTATTTGAATTCTATATTCAAATTCTATAGTTAAAGTCCATTTGAATTTGATTATTCAAATCTCTATTGTTTAAAGTCTATTTGAATTCTATATTCAAATTCTATAGTTAAAGTCCATTTGAATTTGATTATTCAAATCTCTATTTCAATTCCTTATACTCAAAGTCCATTTGAATTCTCGGCATTATTTATAAACAACGTTTATAACTTCAATTCAAATCCCACCTTTCCATTTATAAACAACGTTTATAAATTCAATTCAAATTCCATCTTTTCATTTATAAACAACTTTTATAAATTCAATTCAAATTCCATCTTTTCATTTATAAACAACTTTATAAATTCAATTCAAATTCCATCTTTTCATTTATAAACAACTTTATAAATTCGATTCAAATCCCATATTTTCTTTTATAAACAAAGTTTATAAATTCGATTCAAATCCCATATTTTCATTTATAAACAACTTTATAAATTCGATTCAAATCCCATCTTTCTATTTATAAACAAAGTTTATAAATTCAATTCAAATTCCATATTTTTATTTATAAACAAAGTTTATAAATTCAATTACTTGTTTATATATATTCAAAACAAGTTAATGTTTCTATACTTCATTTAAAATTCAAATTCTATTTATAAAAATAGAATTTCCCCTTTTAAATTTCAAATACCCTTTTTGATATTTTCTATAGATCAATATTCAAACCCAGGGATATTTTAAACAATCAAATCAACCAATTTTCAATCATTTGATTTTCTACACATCATATATGAATATATATGAAATCAAACAAACAACAAACAAATAATATATTTTGAGGAATCCAGTTGGATTCCTCCAACCTGTTTTCCTGCATCCACAGACGTTAGTCAACATAGTAATACCCATCCTGCTTCGAGGCAGGATATCGCGGTATGAAGGTCATCCACTAATCATAGCGTGGGGCGTATAGGGTAATCATCCGCTATGAAACTGCGGGCATCCGCTATTGAAACTGCGGGAATCCAACCAATCATCATCCCAATATATATATATATATATATATCCTAAATAACTAATATATATTTCAAAACAATCAGACAACATTCAAACAAGCATAACAATTATTTTTAACTGTATAAAAATAAATTCTAAATAAAATGGTGAGTGAGGTTTACTCACTTTATTTTCCTTTGGCGTATATCCCGTTAAATTTCATCTCATCATGGCTATGGATCTTCTCAAAAATAAATCGACTTCGTACCTATGATTTATTAAATTTCATTAATCGATTACGTTGTCATTTATTTAAATAAATAATTTATTCTACAAAGTGTGAATTAAAATTATTCCACTAATTAAATACTTAAATAAATTACCTTATATCTTTGTTTCTTGCAACTACTCGATGAAGCAAAATCCGAACAGCTCCAAAATTGCCCTGTTTCACTTTAGCATTCCAACAAACACCTCGTAGACAACTCTATTCATTGTTGTGCCATTTCTCCATCATCCTGAATGACCTCATCACTACTTCCACCTCGATCTAGTCACTCATCTGTGTTTGTTCAACTGCCGAACCAAATAATACAGTTCGAACTCCACATCGGTTATCCCCAAACCGTCGTCCGCCTTCCAGAAATTGTCGTGACCTATCATGCACCTCGACATCCCTTTGTATTTCCAACCCTAAGAATCCATCGCGAATTCGGCTTCCAATTTCATTGCCTAAATCGAACAGTAGTTCGAATCCCTAGCATCGCGAGTTGGAGCTGTCTTCACGCTCGAGACGCATGGTAGCATCAGACTTCCCCTTTTTACCATCTTCGAACAAACGAATACTACGGCCCCATCTCGTTCCTGCAATCGCAAGTGTCTCCGTCGTTGGGTCGAGCTTCAATCGATTCGAGCTCCAGGGAGGTATCGGGTTTTCAAATCGCGATGGGTATTGGATCGCACGGGTTAGCATTCGAATCCGATAAATGGGTGATTGAGTGGAGTCGCCCTTCTCTTTTTTCCAATTTCGATTTGAAGTTGTGGAGTTTTTGATTTTCAGCTGTGAAATGTTTTAAGGGAGAGGTGCGGTTTGATTTTGGATTAGGGTGGCCTTTTATTTGTTTCTATCAAGGAACGGTGGTCATTCATTTCATGATGAGGGAGATAGCCCACGTCGGCTATGGATGTGGATTCACCAACACCAAAGAGGATTTGGATTATATTAAATACAATATTTTTATTTTAAATAAATTTTGAATTGGTGTCTTTTATTTAAAAATACACCGTGCTTTCCGAACTCCTTTTTGAACGCAACTACTGTCAATTTTAGGGTAATACCCCTATTCCGGACACATTGGGATAGGTCACGTAGTCCCATTCGATCATCTGAAGGAGATATAAATTTTAAACCAATATAAATTAATTTCAGACAATTTATTCTTTGAAAATAAATTAATAGTATTCTTCTAATTCAAACAGAATTTTCTATTGATCGATTGAATTGCAATTTAATTCAGATTTAAATTTTAATTCAATTCACTTCGTATTCTGATAACTTGATATATTCGATATTAAATCGAAACTGATTATTAAATTGATAACTAAATATAAAAATTCCATTTATATTTATCCACCCAATATTTAAAACTGTATTAAATATTCAAATCTAACCGACAGAATATTCGGGTCATTACATTCTTCTCCACTTAAAATAATTTCGTCCTCGAAATTGCTAAGGTAGAAAAAGTGCTACAAACCCATTAACTTTTCAAAACTTATTTATGTTGATACTCAACATTTCATACTCCATTCATAACTCTCTTTCGAATAAATCCTTATTCGATAACTCCTCCCTTCGAATAACTATATTCGATAATCTATCTTTCGAATAACTAGATTCAAAAACCTTTCTTCGAATAAACTATATTCGATCAACTCTATTCAATTTACTCTATTGGATTTAACTCTTATCGATTTACCCTATCGAATAACTAAATTCGATAACTCCTTCGAATGACCAATATTCTATAACTCACTTCGATTAAACTAATCGATAACTCTTTTCAATTAAACTATAATCGATAACTCTTTCCGAATAACCAAATTCTATAATTCCTTTCGAATAAACTATATTCGATAACTCCTTTAATTCTATATGAATAACCAATATTTGATTTAACTCCATTCGCTTGACTCTGGATCGCAGCGATCACAATGGTTACGCCTGATTCCCCGAGGAAACATCCGACCGTCCTAGGCTATCTGCAGCCCTGCGAATTACGCTAGCAGTCGTACGAAATGGAAACTTATCCTGAGTAACTTTGTTTTAATAACTCTATCTCAATAACTATATTCGATCAACTTAAATTGAATAACTAACATTCAATTAAATCCTAATTCGATTAACTAGGTTCAATTTACCCTATCTGGTTAACTCTAAATTTGAATAACAAATATTCGATAAATTCTAATTGAATAACTAATATTCAATTAACTCTACGGATTAACCCTAACTGATTAACTCTAACTGGTTAATTCTACTCTAATCGATTCCTCCTATTCGAATAACTCCTATTGGATAACGTTTATTCATTTATAAAGATTTACTTTTAGTAACGGTTCTTCACTTTATAAATGTTCTCTTTAATAGCGTTACTTCACTTATACAAGTGTTGTGTACCCCTTTTATTTAAAACTATTGGTGTTAAAAACCAATATCTCTTCTCTATATAAGCTCAGACTTATATATTCCCTCTATCGAATGATAAATATTTAATCTAATTTATAAACTGTTATTTATAAATTAATCTTTTCTATTTATCTGTTAAAAACAGATTTCCATTTTCTATTCATCTTCTGAATATTCCTTTGATTAAATTCTATTTATTTAACAAATAAATATCTCATCTATAACATTCAATTTATTTAACAAATAAATATTTCCATTGAATCTATTTGTAAACGTTTTACAAATATTTCCCCTTCTATTTGTTTGCACATAACTTCCTTTGTATTTGTGTCACAAATATATTTCCTTTACATTTACTTTACAAATATATTTTCTTTTTAACTCTTTTGGGTTTTCCTTTATTCATTCCCAATTCATATTCACATTGATTTTACTCAGTTTATCCATTTCGATCCATTTAACTTACTTAAGTTAAATTTAATTTCAATTATTCAAATTCCCATTAACAGGTTGCTAATTAACCGTTTTGCCTATTTCACCCTTTTTATTTGAATATAACTTGTTCAAATATACGTCAACTTAATTATAGACTAATCTAATTATATTTTCAACTCGAGTTATGTAACACCCCACACCCGCTACGGTCACTCACTAAGGGAATGCCATAACATCGGTGGAGTATTTCAAGTGAATATAGAACAGAAAAATTACAACAAGACAGATATAAGTAATACTTGAGAATTTAAAACATCATTTCATTCCATTGCCGGAATGTAAAACATGTTTGGTTACACCAAAACCATAAATAAGAGTCAAGTACATAATATCCATCCTGATAAAAACAAAAGTACATAATCCCACTACATAACCTAATAGCCATAATAGAAAAGATAAACTGAGCTTTATATCCATGGTCCAAGCTCCAAGAGATAGATAAAGCAGTCTGATCCAAGCCCACTAGTGCTAGGCCCACTCTGAAAACCTGAGGGTTGGAAAAAAAAATAAAGAAACAACGGGGTCAGACATAAGTCTGAGTGAGTCCTACAACCCTAACAATACAATTATTAAAGTAATTAGGGTATGATATAAACAAGGTACGGTACCTCTGGGGATAATGACTACACTAAGTAGCCCACTAAACACAGGATGTACTAAGATAACCGAAAAGACGCATTTATCCACCCAAGGATAATTACTAGATTGCACCACCCCAGATCTACCCACCCAAGGGTAATTCCTACACTGCACCACACCAGTTCTACCCACCCAAGGGTAATTCCTACTTAAAGGTTGATCCCACTAAGTGTACTTAGTAATTTTACCCAGTAGTTTCGTGTACACCTAGCTGACTACATAGGTGCCGTCTGCCCCTATCTCCACTAGGTGTAACCACTACTCCCCAAGCGATCGGCTCCCTACCATAGATACCCGTGCTGGCCCCACAGTGGGGTGTATCACTTCCCAAAGTGGCAACCCGATAATCAATGGTGCATGGCTTATACCTACACGATGCAACAACGTCTTACCTACCAGCCCGGGTCCACACACGCATATGAAACCCGTTGGACTCGCGTTGCCACCGCTACCCCGTTTTGGCCTCTTATAGTCAAGCCCAGTCCGCGTGTCCCGTCCTCGACATGGGTCGAGCCCAATAAGATACATATGGGTTACTGGTTGAAATGGGCCCCCACAAGCTACCTACCTAAGCTTGTCATTTCTAGTGAATCCCACTTAACCCTTTAACCATGTCCACTTACATGTTATAAATTTTGGTTAAGTCTTTTAATCATATTTTAATTGCCACTCAAGGCCCCCACAAGCTACTACTTAAGCTTGTCATTTAATTATTTTTCAATTGCCACTTAAGGCACCCACTAGATTTCCGTATGCCACCCAAGGCACTTACTTGATTCCCTCATGCCACCCAAGGCACTTACTTAACCCTTTAATCATGTTTAATTACATGTTCCCCTTTGGTTAAGTATTCTAATCGTATTTCCTATTGCCACCCAAGGCAACCCACTAGCTTCCACATGCCACCCAAGGCAACCACTAAATTTCCACATGCCACCCAAGGCACCCACTTAACCCCTCATGTCCCACTACATGCTAATATGGTTAAGTGTTTCTTAATTAATTAAGACTGTGATCTCCCCTAAAGACCTCCCACATTAGACTGACTGTTATGACTGCCTGGTTAAGCCGGTAGGGTCCGGGCAGTCTTACGTCATAACAGAGTCTAACCTCGTGTCTTTACTTTAATCACGTATTTAATTTATGCCTAAGACCTCTCACATTGGGCCAATCATTTGTAGCCGCTGGATTTGCCGGTTGGTTCCGGGCAGTCTTACGCTACAAAAGGGTCCAACCTCGTGTCTTAGTCGATTAATTACACCTAATTAATCACCCCCATAATTAATTATCCCTAATTAATTACACATTTTTCATAACATGGGTAGACCTAACTCAATAGGTAAATTCCCATGTGGTAGACCTAACTCAATAGGTAAATTCCCACTTATGTTAATTTATTTTTATGGTATGCTTAATCATACCCAATCACACTTTTATTAACATATTTATTAACCCCATCGTTACCCACGTAAACCGTTCTCTTTCCATGACATAATAAAGGAAAGATCCATCACAAATATCATGGGTTTACCCAAATCTTTAGCATATATCTTTGTCATGGGTTAAGAGGATGTCAACTTGCATATATGAGCATATATTAACCCAACTACAATTTACCCAAACTTGCATATCATCATACACATATCTTGCATAACATGTTGAACTTGCATATAAGCATTCTCATAACTTGCATAACATGTTAAACATGCATTTAAGCATACACCTAACTTGCATAAGCATTCACATACTTGCATAAGCATGCATAACTTGCATATCATGTTAAACTTGCATTTAAGCATATACATAACTTGCATAGCATGTTGAACTTGCATATATGACTCGCATCTTAAAGGAGGGTAAACATGCATATATATATATATATATATTCATAGCATATAAAGGTGCCATCTTACATATGTATGCATCACATTTCAAATGGGTAAACTTGCATGTCATGATTTATGCATAATACCAAACACTTAGCATGCATATAACCACCTACTTAGCATGCATACAATCAAATACTTAGCATGCATAAAATTAAATACTTAGCATGCATAACACCAAATACCTAACATGCATAAAACCACATGCATAACTTGCATATCATGTTACATATAACTTGCATATATTCTCACATATAGTTTGCATAACATGTTACATATGCATAAATGTTCAACATCGTGTTTTGCATCATAAAACATGGCATTAAACTTGCATATAGTATAAAACTTGCAAATCACATATCATACAAACTTGCATAAACACATTTATCCACAAACATAGCCATGTCTTATCACATCCTACCATAATCAATTTAACAATTGATTATTAAAGCTATAGGAACTCACCAAAACCAAGAATTAGCAAACTTATGAAGTAAAACTAGTTGCCAAATATGAAGAAGAAGATGATTAGAGGTTGATTAGCTTGCAACTCTCTTCATTGATTTGTGGAGGCCATGATCAAGTTTCATTTTGCCATAGTTTAGTTACAAGATCTAATTATGAATGAATTAGGGTAGGGTTGGGGTCTTATTTATAGGATTAGGTAGTGTTTTAGGCCCTTAGATTAACCCTAGGTTAGATTAGGACCCTTAGATTTAGGAAATCTCTAGAACCAGCCCTCTAAGCCAGCCCAAGAACCCAAACTGGTGCACCCAGTTTTACTGGGCGTCGCACCCCTGTCGACAGGCAAGTCGACACCCCTGTCGACAGGCCTGTCGACAGCCCTGTCGACATGGGTAGGGCGGGAATTTTCCCGCCTGACCCCACCTGTTCCAATTTAAAATCTGAACTTTAAATTTTAAATCCGTTTTTAACTTTGAATTTTCTGCAAACTTCATCGGGCCATAACTGGGCCATACGGACTCCGATTTTCGAAAACTCGGACTCTATTTTGCGTATTTTTCCGAGACGAACGCAATGACGCAGCCCGTTTCCCCCAATTCCCACGTCTGAGATTATTTATTCTGTAATTAGTGAATTTTAGCATTAACTAAAATTCGGGGTGTTACATTCTCCCCTCCTTAAAGGTTTTCGTCCCCGAAATCTCTAAGCTAAGGAGAATGCATATCCTACCATCCAAACAACCATCTACTCAAACCATCAAACACGGGCATCCATTGTCCTTAAAACAATTTCTAATGATGTATGAGCATATGCAAAAAGTGTGTGTATATGTTCCCTATCTAATGTATGAACATATGCAAACCATGGTAGTGCCATGCATCCATTATGTATGCGAGAGAACCCTATCGACACATACAATATCTACATGAGTGCACAATCATTCACCAAAATGCATCATCCATATGATAACACAATCATTATACATCCATTAATATAGCTACCTACACACATAAATATGCAATATGCAATATGAAGTGACTGAGCCGATCTAGTGCCTAAAGTGTGTATATATGCATCCACGAGCAACTACTAGCAAACACTTGCATTCACGTGCATCCATCATACATAACATGTCTCAAACACATGTTTCAACCATAGGTTTACCCTATCTAACGGTCGAAGGTGCTAATGAGAGGACATACTAAGGATAAGATAAGCACAAGATATGCGATGAAGGAGAAGCAAAAGGACATACCCTCCGAAAGAAAAGGGTACCTCGAACGCATCTTCGCTTCCGTCTCCCAGGTAGCGTCGCTCTCTTCATCTCCCCTTTGTACTTTGACTAGTTGAACCTCTCTGTTTCTCAGCTTCCAGATCTCTGACCCAAGGATGCAAGTAGGAGCTCGTCGAATCGTCGCATCACACTCTACTTCCACTTCTCTAAGCAAACTCGGCTCTACCACCTCTGCGGTCTCATGTAGGCACTTCCTCCTATGGAATACATCATGTACACCACTAAGTCTGTCAGGCAACTCCACCAATGGAAGATGCTCCCCCCCATGTACCTCCAAAATCCAAGATACATAGCCTCAAAAGGTCTTCTAAAATATGACTCACCCTCTCGGTCTGGCCGTCCGTCTGAGGGTGATATGTGGTACTCAAACACAACTGAGTCCCTACCGCCTCTTGGAAACTCTTCCAAAACTCTCTAGTGAAAATAGGATCTCGATCGCTCACCATACTGGAGGGTACACCATGCAATCTAATAATCTTTCGAATATAAACTGAAGCTAGACATGGAATAGTCCTCTTGCTCTTCACAGGTCCGAAATGGGCACACTTAGCAAGTCTATCTACCATAACCCAAATTCCCGTATTACCCTTCCTTGATTTTGGTAATCCTTTGAGACACTATCCCACTTCCTTAGCGGAACTTCCAATGGGTGAAGCATCCCACTTGGTTTCTTTTACTCCGCTTTCACCAAGCATCTAGCGACATACTCGGCCATGTCTTTCTTCATACCGGCCCAAAAGAAAACTTGCTTCGTGTTTTGGTACTTCTTATCCCCACAGGGATGTATGGTCATCCTCGAACGGTGGGCATCCTCAAGAATAACCTTCCTCAAACCCTCGTCTTGCGGTACACAAAGTCTACCGTCTCTACGCAAGCACCCCCTATCGTCTAGGGTGTACCTACTCAAATGGCTGGACGACTCCCCCCTTATGAGCTTCTCTATCAACTCGACCAACTGTGGGTCGTCCCTCTGGGCTTCCCCAATCCGCCCCAGAAGAGTAGGTCTAACCTCCAAGGATGCTAGCAAACCGGGTATAAAATCGATGGAAGGTCTAAAGTCAATCATAGAAATAAACTCTAAGCTCCGTCGTTCAACGAACCACAAACTCGAGGACAACCTTTTTCTACTTAAGGCATCCGCTACCATGTTACCCTTGCCGTGGGTGCACGCTATCTCAACCTCATAGGACGCTAAGAATCCTATTCACTTTTGTTGTCTTAAGACTATGCGCCTGGAGAGTCTCCAATACTTCCCTAAGATGTAGGGCAGGTTCTTCTCCACTCCTAGAGAAAATCAGGATATTCTCCCATGTAAAATCATCACAACTATCCATCTCTCACGCAGACCACCTTAGTCGAACTCGACATCCCCCAAATGCAAGCCCCAAAGGCCTAAACCAATATCAGACAAACACCCAAGGGATACCTCCTTCGAATTCAGACGACCTACGTGAGATGATACTAGTAAAAACGACTAAATAATTAAGCCCTTGCCCAACTCTGGATGTCATCGCCAGTCTCGTTCCCAAAACCACCGTTTTCCCTTAACTGGCTTTGCTCATCCTATTGAGCACATACAAAAACTTATTTCGCTCCTAGAAAAGACCAAGATGTCATTTATAAAGACCATCACAAACTTATTCAGGTACTCCCTGAACACCCTTCTCATCATATGCGGGGGCGTTCGTCAAACCAAATGGCATCTCCAGCCACTCATAAAAACCATCCGGAGTCCTAAAGGTAGTCTTCTCTATACTATCCTCAGTCACTCTCAACTGACGAAACCTCGTGGCTAAGTCCAGCTGCGAAAATACTGAGGCGCCCACTAACTGATCAAAGAGATCATCAATCCTCGACAATGGGTGTCTATTCTTCTTTGTGAGTTTATTTAGCTCTCTTTAGCCTACACAAAGTCTGAGGGACCCATCCGCCTTCGTGACAAAAACTACTGGAGCACCCCACTCCGATATATTTCGTCTTATGAACCCCTTCCCAAGCAAATCGCCTACTTACTTATGGAGTTCCCTCCTCTCACGAGGAGCCATGTGGCACACTGGCCAAGATACTGGTTTAGCATTATCCACCAGATATATTCGGAAGTCAATCTCCCGCTCCGGAGGTAAGCCCTTCACCTCCTCACACACATCCGAGTATTCCCGGACCGCTCTAACAGATCACAAACTCTAGACCGACGTGTCAAGCGATTCTAGATAACTTAGCATAACAGATTCTATGGGATTACAAGAGATCTCGAGAGTGTTACCCAAGCGGGTCATAAGCCTAACAACTCTCCCTTTAAAATCAAGAACGACACCCCTACTGGATAAACAGCCCATGCCCAAAACTATCCCATAGCCCGTGAAACCCAAAAAGCATCACCTCTAAACTCAACGCTAAGTATAGAATCTTTCAAACCCAAACACATCATGGAGCCCCAATTGGGTTTGAAACAACTAAGGGATCATCTACCAAACTGGTGTCTAAGTGCAGTGACTCAACTAACAATGATGAGATAAACGAACTCGATGCGTCAGAATCAAATAAGTTCGGATCGGATAATCAAGAAATCCAAATTCCAACCTAGACGGTCCTATCCCCATCTGGTACCCTAGTCGTGAGGGAATACAACCACCCTCCAGGAGATTCCGTACCTTGCCTATGCCCCTTTGGACAATCCTAATAAGATGTCCCATTCCTTCCCAAAAGGATAACTACTTGCCTTCTTCTTCCCATTCTCCACTCGTAACCTTCCACCAATGAGGTTCCATCCTTCATTAACCAAACAACTGTTTGAGCCTTCCTCCCCTCGTCTATCCAATAGATACCTACCAGTCCTCCTCCTTCTTGAACCAACTTCTAATCCGACTAACGTCTAAGTCCCTTGAAGTGGTTTTCCATTCTTATCTATAATAGAAAGATCACCTATATACGGAGGGGAAACTCAAAGCGAGAGAGGAAGAGATTCAAACGGAGAATTCGAAAGATAAAGATATGGCTATCGGGGATTATGCTTTTCTTTCGAAAACCTTTCTCTTAAAAGACATGTTTTTGAAAATACTCCTTTCAAAAATATTTTTTTTTTAATTTTTATCTGTTCTGGTAACCTTTGCTCTGATACCACGTGTAACACCCCACACCCGCTACGGTCACTCACTAAGGGAATGCCATAACATCGGTGGAGTATTTCAAGTGAATATAGAACAGAAAAATTACAACAAGACAGATATAAGTAATACTTGAGAATTTAAAACATCATTTCATTCCATTGCCGGAATGTAAAACATGTTTGGTTACACCAAAACCATAAATAAGAGTCAAGTACATAATATCCATCCTGATAAAAACAAAAGTACATAATCCCACTACATAACCTAATAGCCATAATAGAAAAGATAAACTGAGCTTTATATCCACGGTCCAAGCTCCAAGAGATAGATAAAGCAGTCTGATCCAAGCCCACTAGTGCTAGGCCCACTCTGAAAACCTGAGGGTTGGAAAAAAAATAAAGAAACAACGGGATCAGACATAAGTCTGAGTGAGTCCTACAACCCTAACAATACAATTATTAAAGTAACTAGGGTATGATATAAACAAGGTACGGTACCTCTGGGGATAATGACTACACTAAGTAGCCCACTAAACACAGGATGTACTAAGATAACCGAAAAGACGCATTTATCCACCCAAGGATAATTACTAGATTGCACCACCCCAGATCTACCCACCCAAGGGTAATTCCTACACTGCACCACACCAGTTCTACCCACCCAAGGGTAATTCCTACTTAAAGGTTGATCCCACTAAGTGTACTTAGTAATTTTACCCAGTAGTTTCGTGTACACCTAGCTGACTACATAGGTGCCGTCTGCCCCTATCTCCACTAGGTGTAACCACTACTCCCCAAGCGATCGGCTCCCTACCGTAGATACCCGTGCTGGCCCCACAGTGGGGTGTATCACTTCCCAAAGTGGCAACCCGATAATCAATGGTGCACGGCTTATACCTACACGATGCAACAACGTCTTACCTACCAGCCCGGGTCCACACACGCATATGAAACCCGTTGGACTCGCGTTGCCACCGCTACCCCGTTTTGGCCTCTTATAGTCAAGCCCAGTACGCGTGTCCCGTCCTCGACATGGGTCGAGCCCAATAAGATACATATGGGTTACTGGTTGAAATGGGCCCCCACAAGCTACCTACCTAAGCTTGTCATTTCTAGTGAATCCCACTTAACCCTTTAACCATGTCCACTTACATGTTATAAATTTTGGTTAAGTCTTTTAATCATATTTTAATTGCCACTCAAGGCCCCCACAAGCTACTACTTAAGCTTGTCATTTAATTATTTTTCAATTGCCACTTAAGGCACCCACTAGATTTCCGTATGCCACCCAAGGCACTTACTTGATTCCCTCATGCCACCCAAGGCACTTACTTAACCCTTTAATCATGTTTAATTACATGTTCCCCTTTGGTTAAGTATTCTAATCGTATTTCCTATTGCCACCCAAGGAAAACCACTAGCTTCCACATGCCACCCAAGGCAACCACTAAATTTCCACATGCCACCCAAGGCACCCACTTAACCCCTCATGTCCCACTACATGCTAATATGGTTAAGTGTTTCTTAATTAATTAAGACCGTGATCTCCCCTAAAGACCTCCCACATTAGACTGACTGTTATGACTGCCTGGTTAAGCCGGTAGGGTCCGGGCAGTCTTACGTCATAACAGAGTCTAACCTCGTGTCTTTACTTTAATCACGTATTTAATTTATGCCTAAGACCTCTCACATTGGGCCAATCATTTGTAGCCGCTGGATTTGCCGGTTGGTTCCGGGCAGTCTTACGCTACAAAAGGGTCCAACCTCGTGTCTTAGTCGATTAATTACACCTAATTAATCACCCCCATAATTAATTATCCCTAATTAATTACACATTTTTCATAACATGGGTAGACCTAACTCAATAGGTAAATTCCCATGGGGTAGACCTAACTCAATAGGTAAATTCCCACTTATGTTAATTTATTTTTATGGTATGCTTAATCATACCCAATCACACTTTTATTAACATATTTATTCACCCCATCGTTACCCACGTAAACCGTTCTCTTTCCATGACATAATAAAGGAAAGATCCATCACAAATATCATGGGTTTACCCAAATCTTTAGCATATATCTTTGTCATGGGTTAAGAGGATGTCAACTTGCATATATGAGCATATATTAACCCAACTACAATTTACCCAAACTTGCATATCATCATACACATATCTTGCATAACATGTTGAACTTGCATATAAGCATTCTCATAACTTGCATAACATGTTAAACATGCATTTAAGCATACACCTAACTTGCATAAGCATTCACATACTTGCATAAGCATGCATAACTTGCATATCATGTTAAACTTGCATTTAAGCATATACATAACTTGCATAGCATGTTGAACTTGCATATATGACTCGCATCTTAAAGGAGGGTAAACATGCATATATATATATATATATATATATATATATATATATATATATTCATAGCATATAAAGGTGCCATCTTACATATGTATGCATCACATTTCAAATGGGTAAACTTGCATGTCATGATTTATGCATAATACCAAACACTTAGCATGCATATAACCACCTACTTAGCATGCATACAATCAAATACTTAGCATGCATAAAATCAAATACTTAGCATGCATAACACCAAATACCTAACATGCATAAAACCACATGCATAACTTGCATATCATGTTACATATTACTTGCATATATTCTCACATATAGTTTGCATAACATGTTACATATGCATAAATGTTAAACATCGTGTTTTGCATCATAAAATATGGCATTAAACTTGCATATAGTATAAAACTTGCAAATCACATATCATACAAACTTGCATAAACACATTTATCCACAAACATAGCCATGTCTTATCACATCCTACCATAATCAATTTAACAATTGGTTATTAAAGCTATAGGAACTCACCAAAACCAAGAATTAGCAAACTTATGAAGTAAAACTAGTTGCCAAATATGAAGAAGAAGATGATTAGAGGTTGATTAGCTTGCAACTCTCTTCATTGATTTGTGGAGGCCATGATCAAGTTTCATTTTGCCATAGTTTAGTTACAAGATCTAATTATGAATGAATTAGGGTAGGGTTGGGGTCTTATTTATAGGATTAGGTAGTGTTTTAGGCCCTTAGATTAACCCTAGGTTAGATTAGGACCCTTAGATTTAGGAAATCTCTAGAACCAGCCCTCTAAGCCAGCCCAAGAACCCAAACTGGTGCACCCAGTTTTACTGGGCGTCGCACCCCTGTCGACAGGCAAGTCGACAGGCAAGTCGACACCCCTGTCGACAGGCCTGTCGACAGCCCTGTCGACATGGCTAGGGCGGGAATTTTCCCTCCTGACCCCACCTGTTCCAATTTAAAATCTGAACTTTAAATTTTAAATCCGTTTTTAACTTTGAATTTTCTGCAAACTTCATCGGGCCATAACTGGGCCATACGGACTCCGATTTTCGAAAACTCGGACTCTATTTTGCGTATTTTTCCGAGACGAACGCAATGACGCGGCCCGTTTCCCCCAATTCCCACGTCTGAGATTATTTATTCTGTAATTAGTGAATTTTAGCATTAACTAAAATTCGGGGTGTTACAAGTTATATATTCGATTTCGAATATAAATTCTCAATCTCTTTCACTTATCCAAAAACCCAATTTCGATTCAATTTTCCTTTAACTAATTGTTTTTCAATTTAGTTAATTCTATTTAACCATTTAGAATATGATTTTTGTCTTAAAAATCATTTCACTTACTTCACTGGGGTTCATATTTATTTTATATCTCCAGCCTGGATTTTTCTAGTGCCAATTCGGATTTTATTTCCTAACAATCCTTTTATTTATATATATATAAACCATTGTGGTTTTTAATGGTTTTTAGCGCTGCACCTTTTTGAAATTTGATTTTGACCTATCTCAAAATCTATTTGACGAAACCCAGATTTTTCTCTTTCATTAGAAAACTATCGTTCAACCGGTCCCGACGATTCTTGTTTCAAAGAATTCCGACTTCAATTGAGTTCTGTATACTAAATTGATGTTCGAATCGCCAATTTACGAACTGCCGCGCTACGACGAGCTCGTTTTAATTATATTTATAAATATAAGCGTTTTAACTTCGTTTATAATAAATTCAACTCCATTCTGATATATTTTTAATATATATCAAACCCATTTTTTTCCATTTCAACATAATATTCCCGATCTATTTCTCTTCAATTATTCAAAAAATATTCAAATTCCATATTTTCTTTATTCAAACCCTATATTTGAATTTCCTTCTATTCAATTTCTATTTAAATTTCTTCTATTCAAATTCTATTTGAATTTCTTATTTTCAATTCCTATTTGAAATCCTTTATTCAAAATCCATTTCAAATCCCTTATTCAAATTCCATTTGAAATCCTTTATTCGATTTCTATTTAAATTCCTTTGTTCAATTTCTATTTGAAATCCTTTGAATTCAATTTCTATTTAAATTCCTTTGAATTCAAATCCTATTTCAAACTTTATATTTCCTTTGAATTCTAATATTCAACCTCCACTTTATATTCTATTTGAAATTCTATTTAACCAAATTCCATTTGAAATCTAATATTCAAATCTCTATTCGACTTTTCTTTATTCAAATCCATTTGAATTCCTTTGAATTCAAATTCAACAACAACAACAACAAAGCCATATATTTCTATTTGAATTCCTTTGAATTCAAATTCTATTTCACTTCTATTTGAATTATATATATATTCAAATTCCTTTATTTTACTTCTATTTGAAATCTATATTTCAATCCCCATTTCACTTCTATTTGAAATCTATATTCCCATTTCCCATTTCAAATTCCTTTGAAGTTATATAAATATATACATATATTTATATCTATCTCAAATTCAAAACATTTGAATTTTCAAACAACTTGTTTCTTTCAAACAAATTTCCATCAAAACTTTTCTAAGGCAGCAATTTATCACTTAGAAACTCGAAAATGAACACTGATGATGTTGCGACCATCATCAGAATTATTTCCCAGCTACTGAATGAGTTCAGTGCTTTATTTCTTTCAAACTCCATTTAGAAAAATATTTTCCAAACTCCCAGGATTTTAAATTTTGAATTCTGGTTGGAATTCAATTTCAATTTATCACATTTGTATATTTGATTTCATATACAAATTCCATTGGTTATATATAACTATTTCTGTTTTAGTATCCCATTCGATTATAACCCTAACAATCAACTCAACTATTTAAAACAATATCGTGTCTAATCTTCTGTTCAAGTGTTTATAAATTCCTATCGACATCGTGGCGTCCCACGATTCGACCAAAATTCATAATCCACTCAACAGACTAGTCAACACAATATAAAACAGTTTTTATATCAAATAACAAATACGCTCTCTCGTATATATATACACTCAACTCATTCTAGGATACTACTGATCCTATCTCTAATGAGCACATTTCCACACAGCCTAGGTATTAGCTCAACCTAAGCTCCGATACCAACTGTAATGACCCGAAAATCCGTAACATCAGAGTTGACTATATACATCATACGTCCAACCCCAATATCACGAAAATACGAAACATTTTTTTAGAAGAAAGAGGTAGAAGAAGAACAGAACTAACAACATAGAATCTCACATCGCAGCGGAACAAAATATAATATATCACATATTTGAAATACAAAATCTTAACTGTATAACATACACTTATCAGAGTACAACACTTACAACACAGCGGAACAACACTATAACTAGATAACGCTGAAGCCTCCTGCTCCAAGCTCCTTTAGATATATCTGAAAAATCCTGAACTACTTGACTGCCCGTACAAATTTAGGCACCCAAGAGTTTAGGGAAAACAACAAAGTAAACTCCGGGTCAGTCATGGGACTGGTATGAGTAAACAGTTTAAAAACAGTTTCAGAAAAACTAAATGATATCTCATAAGACCACGCCGTATAACACGGAACGGGTTTTTTTTCCCTTATGAAAATCCAAACACTTGACTTATCTTTATATCAAAACTCTTTTGATATTATTATAATGTCTAAATCAAGTAAATAACAATCTAATGGAACGTTTGCATCTCACGTTCCACATATATATATACAATCAAAACCGCAAGCACGTATTGGGTATTTGGTTTTCCAACTATGACAAGGTATGGAATCACCTTCCGCTAGTATATCTCTAGAGGAGAATACACCGAGTTCAACAAGAACATCTTGCAACTCAGCCACACATGACCGACCACTCATTTCGCTTGAGTGTATTGAATGTATATCACCAACGGTTGGGATCAGCAACCGTTTCCCGAATGGGTCAGCATCGACAATAGATTTTTAGAAGTAAATGAAACTCTAGATCAGGTGATTATACACCCTAATAGGTGCGACCTACATAGCCATGCTGCTTGCCCGATTTCTGTCATTTACCGGATGTTGAGGCTAGAAGCTACGCTTTATCATCCCGTACTAATTAAATACTTAAATAAATTACCTTATATCTTTGTTTCTTGCAACTACTCGATGAAGCAAAATCCGAACAGCTCCAAAATTGCCCTGTTTCACTTTAGCATTCCAACAAACACCTCGTAGACAACTCTATTCATTGTTGTGCCATTTCTCCATCATCCTGAATGACCTCATCACTACTTCCACCTCGATCTAGTCACTCATCTGTTTCTGTTCAACTGCCGAACCAAATAATACAGTTCGAACTCCACATCGGTTATCCCCAAACCGTCGTCCGCCTTCCAGAAATTGTCGTGACCTATCATGCACCTCGACATCCCTTTGTATTTCCAACCCTAAGAATCCATCGCGACTTCGGCTTCCAATTTCATTGCCTAAATCGAATAGTAGTTCGAATCCCTAGCATCGTGAGTTGGAGCTGTCTTCACGCTCGAGACGCATGGTAGCATCAGACTTCCCCTTTTTACCATCTTCGAACAAACGAATACTACGGCCCCATCTCGTTCCTGCAATCACAAGTGTCTCCGTCGTTGGGTCGAGCTTCAATCGATTCGAGCTCCAGGGAGGTATCGGGTTTTCAAATCGCGATGGGTATTGGATCGCACGGGTTAGCATTCGAATCCGATAAATGGGTGATTGAGTGGAGTCGCCTTCTCTTTTTTCCAATTTCGATTTGAAGTTGTGGAGTTTTTGATTTTCAGCTGTGAAATGTTTTAAGGGAGAGGTGCGGTTTGATTTTGGATTAGGGTGGCCTTTTATTTGTTTCTATCAAGGAACGGTGGTCATTCATTTCCTGATGAGGGAGATAGCCCACGTCGGCTATGGATGTGGATTCACCAACACCAAAGAGGATTTGGTTTATATTAAATACAATATTTTTATTTTAAATAAATTTCGAATTGGTGTCTTTTATTTAAAAATACACCGTGCTTTCCGAACTCCTTTTTGAACGCAACTACTGTCAATTTTAGGGTAATACCCCTATTCCGGACACACTGGGATAGGTCACGTAGTCCCATTCGATCATCTGAAGGAGATATAAATTTTAAACCAATATAAATTAATTTCAGACAATTTATTCTTTGAAAATAAATTAATAGTATTCTTCTAATTCAAACAGAATTTTCTATTGATCGATTGAATTGCAATTTAATTCAGATTTAAATTTTAATTCAATTCACTTCGTATTCTGATAACTTGAGATATTCGATATTAAATCGAAACTGATTATTAAATTGATAACTAAATATAAAAATTCCATTTATATTTATCCACCCAATATTTAAAACTGTATTAAATATTCAAATCTAACCGACAGAATATCCGGGTCATTACATAATTGATTTTCAATTTTAAATTTATTTATTGATTATTCATTCAGCAATTGAAATCAATACCTAAAATTGAACTGTATTTATAATTCATCCAAAATTATTATCATATTTTGAAATTGTGATGAATTGTGACTGCAGTTTATTTCACAACAAGAGGATATTTTTTTAATATTTTCATGATGATTGAACATTTATTATATTATCTTTGAATTAGGGATTATTTCACGACCATCTTCATTATCTACCATTATTCTGCCATCCATGATAATTTTATATTAATGTGGAGAGTTAATTTTTTTTTTAAAAATCCTTCGGAACAAACAGTGGAAATATTTGTGATAGAATTTGGACTATGGTATTGTTCAGAATTGGTGATAATTGAAAATTTTCAATAATCCCGGTACAGTTGATCATATTTCATAATATAATTAATTTAGAAATTTATTTTACAGTCCATTTCTGTACCTACCGCATTTCTATCATCCATATTGGTTTTATATACCGAGGAGTTTTTCTATTTAAAAACTAAAAGTGATAAAATATATAATTAATACATAAGTGTGTCTCTAACCTCATTTAAAAATCCAAGCTCTGGTAATGCAGGGTTATGAGACAACTTATAATTTAAGCTGCGACTGACCTCATTTAAAAATCCAAGCTCTGTTTATACATGGTCAGTGTGCTCTTAAATAATATTAAAAAAAATGTGCTATAAATTGAAATCAATATGAAATTCTCCATGGTGTTTAAAAACCAACCTATCAATCCATCTTCTAATCTGTGAAATGTGTTAAAATCTTATGACATATTATGGTTTGTTGATTGATAGGTATTGGGATTTGAGATTATTCGATTTTCTCACTTAAGTTGAATTATTAATTATAGTCTAAATCTATCACTATTTTTTTGTGCTCTTTTTTATAAAATTCTTTGAAAATAATTGGAAATCAATTTTATAACTCTCCCCGTCTATATAAATCTCATCGTAAATCCGTCGTTATCTGAAATGTGGAATATGCCACTAGTTCTCAGTTTATTATGATTTTTGTTTGACCGACTGAGATTTAAGATGACCATTCTTCCTTTTAAGATGAAATTATATTTTTAGTCAATTTTCATCTATGTTTTAATTTCTGTATCCTTTTGATGATAACAAAAGGAGGAGAATGGGTTGAGATTTTGATTTATGAGTGAATATTTTATAAATATTTTTAATTTTGAAAATTTATTCAATTTTCATGTTTCTTCACTCATGCACAGTTATAGGGGGAGCTTCTGTTGTAGGGGGAGCTTTCAAATAGGGGGAGTTCAGTCCTTCACTCTCAAACACATTTATTATATTCAAAATCTTCATATTTGTTTGTCATCATCAAAAGGGCGAGATTGTTGTATATAACGGTGTTGTATACACAATTATATGTTTTTTGTTTGATGATAACGAACAAATATATTTTATTTTAAATGTGTTTGTTACTGTATTGTTATATAACATCACAGACAGGAATATAATATTTATATTTAGACAGAATACATCTATACTGAAATTCAAATATCTACACAGTATTTTGCTTAAATATAATATTTTATTTCAATATTCAACAATACGGATTTACAACTCCACTATCTGCTCAACACTATTTCACTAAAATAAATTTCATTCATATTCATTTCACTTGTTACACAGCTCCTCATTACAACACTTTGTTTATAAATCTCATATACACATTCACTGATACATTTACATTCACACACTGTTTTCTTATCTTCAGTCTTCTGTCTTCACATCAGCTCAGTCAGTCCAGTCATCATCTTCTTACCTGTCAAAATGAAACACTCACACAGTACACTGCAATCGAATTTAAACTGAATTCATGCAAATGTAATTTTTATTTGCCTCAGTTTTCTGGTGTGTTTCTCATCATTTTTCTGACTTGATCTAATTTATTAATCCAACTGTGTCTAAACAGTATATATATAGTACAGGGACAGGAAAATTTATCTGATGGCTGCATATACACACGTGTATAGATATACACGTGTGCACTGCCTCGCCAATCGGTGTGCAACTGAGGAGTAGCCACGTGGACCATCTCGACTCAGTGCACACTCAAATGGACGTGCAATAGAAATTCAGATACACCAGAAGACAAGTAAACATAGCATGGTCAAGCCGAAGTGAAAACCAACATATCTTGGCAAAAATGAAACAATGCAGCAATACATATGTGTGTTGGTCAAGGAAACTCAAATACATACATGAATGGTTCAGCATCATGAGTGACATGCAAACTCAAGCAAATGGATGGAATATCAATATGCATGAAACTGCATGGCCGAGTAAGCATGTGTATACACAACCAAGACAAATGGCTAATAGCATGTACAAGTGTGTTTCAAGCCAATGTGGCCAAGACAGTGATGCATTTACTAACATGGTTCATTTACAAGTAACATGGTCATGTGTGTGTGTGTTCAACACAAGTCAACAAGGTAAATGGACAGTGTACTACTCAAGTGAACAAGTGAGATGGTGCAAAAATGTGAAGAGCAATTTCAAGTAAGACCACAATGAAGTGAAGGTGCCAAAGTGTACAAGTGAACACATGTGAGCTAGATAACATAGTGCACAAGTTTCCCGCTCAAAACAGATCAATGTCAGGCAAGTCAAGTCACAAGCAATATTCAGTGTCAACATGTGTTGGTCGAGCCAAAACCAAACTGTTTTCAAGGTGCAAACAAGGTCACACATTTGCAACAGCAAAAGGTGACTCAGCATGTGATAGTGAACCAAGTGTGGCATACTTGGCATCCATCACAACAAATTATATACATGGTGTGAAAAATTGTAAACAGCTACAAGCAGCAAGTACATTGAGCAGCAGTTTATGGTGAAATAAGTGAGCATAGTCGAGACTGTTTAACTGCAGCAATGATTGGTAAAAACTTATCAACATGGTGGAACCACCAAGCAAAATGCTCAACTACAACAATGCAAAGTTTATGGATGGATCAGTTTAGCATTCATGATGATTTAGCATCTTATAGGAATGCTTTCAGTTCACATACAAGTGGATGTGCATGTTTATTCTTTCAGTGCAACATGCTTTGACAAAATCAGTTCAGTTTTTCAGCATGATGCATGCATACAAAAACACATGATGTTCACAGCAAGGATTTTATAAAGGAAAGTCAAGCATGCAAAACAGTTTCCAGAAATAGATCTAATTCGGAGAAATGTATGGCAAGCATTAAGGTGGGATAGATATGCTTCATAGCATGCTCAATTGGCATCAAATCATGTATGAATCCTTTCAAAAGAGAAAATCAGGTAAGTTTTTGTAACCAGTTTCAAATGGGTGTTGCAAGCATAAATCAGAGCATGTGTTTAATTCATTTTTGGAAATTTGATCAATCAAAGGTGAAGCAAACTTTACAAGAAATCATCACAAATATATCCGGCAAGTATTTTTCGGGAGAGAATTAATTTACCAGAATTGATCAAGACAGTAAAAGCCGAGGAAACCATTTTGAAAATCATATTAAATCAAGGCCAAATATTTCCAGAATTGTCATAACAAATCAAGTCAAGTCTATCAATGTTTTCAAAAGAGGAAAACACAACAAATCAGGGTTTTCACCCGCAAGTTATCATATCTAGACATATAGGGAAATCAGAGCAATTCAAGGATTTAAAAAATCCTATTTAACAACCATTTCATCATAGACAGATGTATCGAAAACCGAAACCCACAAAATCAGTTCAATTTTTTCAAAGCAACAAATTTCAGAAAACTCACTGTTCGATTGAGCCAGAGAGAAATTCCAAGTCGTATGTGGAAAGCCATCGAAGAAACAAGCTTCAGAGTTATCACAGCATCAACAATCAAAGCATCGACTTGGTTTGGAGCAATCAAAGAAAACTCTAATCGCCAACCGCCATTTTTTTTAGAGCAAAGAGGAGTATAGAACGGGTTAAAGGAAATTAAAAAGGGGCCGGCCTATGTTTAATTGGACTAAGCCAAGTCTATTTTAAATGGGAGTTTAAATTCTTTTAACTAGGGTTTTCCTTGTTTTTCTTTATTTTGTTGTTTTTAAATTGTGTTGTAAAATCAGTTCTGAACAGTTCTAGGTCTGTAAAATCTAGGGGGTTTCAGTCAGAGTGTTGACTGACAGTTGACAGAGTCTGTAAAATCTAGGTTACTAGTTACAGGGTCATAATCAGGGGAAATCCGATCGAGGGGATATTGGTCAGTCTAGGGTTTTGAGCGTAGGGTTAGGACAGGAGCAGGCGCTGCGAGTATACATGGTTTTGTATGCGGGATCTGTTTATAACACCTAGTAGAAACCTTAGGAATGCAACAGTAGGCAGGATTTTGCCGAAGCTGGGTATCTCTGTGTGTTATTTCTTTTCTGCTTTTTATTTCTACTGCAGCCTGTGATCTGTTTATTATTATATAACTCGTTAGATTTTTAAATCAGTTAAAAACTGTGATAAAGCCTATTCACCCCCCTCTAGGGTTAATCTAGATCCAACAAGCGCTGCATGTACGATAAGGTCTTGAGCACCTATAAATAAGACCCAAGACCCAACCCTAAATATCATAATTCGGCGGCTGCGCTGGAGCTCTGCTATGGCTTCCTCTCTCTCTCTCTCTTCTCAAATCTATTCTAAAATTAAAATGTTAGCCTAGGAGGATTATGAATTCAGATCTGGAAGAGGGAATCAACATTAATAAAAAGATTATTGAATCATGAAAGCAAGGTAAACCTCTAAGAACCAATCTATTTAAATTATTTCTCTTTCCCTTCTCTTTTCGTGAAATAATAAATCTTGGTCGTTAGGTCGTGAATCAAATTGAAGGAAAAGGAAAACCTTGGATGATATAACGGATCAGATCCAAAATTTGGGGAAAGCTTAAAGGTGAATGGGTTTAAGCTATAGCCTTTAAATAATGTTATGACTATCGTTTAGCATTTCCCTTTTTAATAAATTTTGAAATGGCCAGTTTAATTATAAATTGCTGTTGTAACGAATAGAAATGATGATATGAATATGTCAGGAAATTCCAATGTTAAATTGGCTAAGTTATTTAATGTTTACATGCTGGAGAAAATAAACTTGTTAGGATATGAATAGCCAATTCAGTGATTGTAATTACATGCTTTACTTGGGACATATTATTGATTGAACGACATGTTAAAATAATTACCCGACTGAATGTTTACATGTCGTAGTAGAATTAAACATACATTGAAAATGACATGCGACAAAATATAGGAAAAATTTGGATGACATGTAAATTAGATTATTGTAAACTATATTACAGTAAAAAGGATAATATGTCTAAAATTTTCATGTAATGAACATAACATATATTATGTTTTGAGATTTTAATTCGGAAGCGCAATTTGATATGAACTTAAGTGATTGAATGAAAATGAATATGCCTAGGATTACAATTAGAAATTGTAAATACACTTATGACCCAAGGTTAGGTTGCATTAGTGGCGGAAGTCTACCCGGACCCGACAGGCATATCCAACAGCCACTAATGTTGAACCTAATGTGAGAGGCCTAAGTGCAAGAATTAACAACACGTGCCAAGACACGAGGCTAAGTCAGCTGGTGGTAGAAGTTTGCCCGGACCCGCCCGACAAATCCAGCGTCCACAAGTGTAGGCTTAATGTGAGAGGTCTAGTGCTTATATATGTATAAATAAATATATGTATATAACCAGATATGAATAAATGGCAAGGATGGTACTTAAATATCTAACTCAGAAAATTAGAAAGGAAGGGATGTAATGAACTGAGTTAGTGTAATAAGAGGGAAAAGTGGTGTATTTCCCTAAATGACTTATTTCTGAAAACATTGTTGCAAGTAAGCCACAATAAATATAGAGAAGTAAAGAAATTACTTGCTACCACGGGTTTAGATGGGAAAACGTTATGAAAATAAATCATGGATTCCTTCTATCAAACTGATAAGGTGCATGAAGTGTTTTCCTTAATATAATAAGGAGCATCTATTACAGATAATGAAGAATAATGGTTTACAATAGTAAATGGTTTAAAAGGGGAATGATAATAACCTATTATAAGTAAATAACATTAATGAAAATGTTGTATAATAGGTAGACTTGTCCTAGGGACAAGTTAATGTTATAACTTAGGTTATAATATACTAGTAAGGGAATCGGATAACTGATGAATTAAGTTAAGTGACACTTAATTGTAAATTAAGTAATCAGAAAAGGGGAAAACCTAAAACCAGTTAAGAAAAGGAAGGAAAATATATTGTACTTCATTATAAATTAAGTAGTCTGGAGTCTAAAACCTGTTTGTAAGAATAACATGTTTAGACTTGTCCTAGGGACAAGGGAAAATTATAACATAGATTATAATAAATGGGTAGAGAAACTTATTAATGGGCCTTAGTTAATAAAACTAAGTTAATAAATAAACAACGATAAGTCGTATTGACGACGTAAAGTGGAATTATGATCAAATGAGAGAGGATGAGGAAAACTTATGAAATTAAATAAGTTATATATAATCATAAATGGTAAGTGACATGTTAATTGGAAACATGTGAATTAGATATACTTAGTTACATATTAAGTAACACATGTTATTGAAATCAAACAAGAATATAAAAGGGATTGTGGATCACAGACATTGGGCCATAATCTAGAGAATAACATGTTGTAAGCTTATTAATAAACTTAAATGAATTAAGTTGTGACTGAAATTAATATGCAAGAGAAACTTGGTAATTTGAATAAGAATTCAATATGAATTGGAATAACCAAGTTAACTGGAAACCTGGTGAGGTGAGACAAGCACGTAAAAGAATGTTTAGACATAAGGTATAACAACATGCTAAAGTAAGACGCTTAGTCCTGTCCGTACGGTTGAGGGTGAATAACCTAACAGGCTAGATCATCGAGGTGTTATAAGGCACGAGGGGAGCGCACATTCATCTGATTGTTTGACGGCTCCAAAGGACTGGAATGGGAAGCATGCGGCTTCCGAGGACGTAGGGTACTCTTGGTATTCCTCTGTGAGCGGAAGATGATCCGCCTGTACTCATAGAGGTTAGGTCTGCATAGGTGAACCAATGAGGATGCCTTGATTGCAATAATAAGGGGAAATCAAAAGGCTAAGATGGACCAGCGTGATTCAGCGAGACCAGTTATTGCCCTGTGATAGCAACTCGTCATCTACCTACCATCTTCAGCCGGTATGTAAAACGGAAAGGCGGAGAACTCCAAATGACCATATACTTTTCTATCTAGTTATGGGTGAGGTTGGCCAATAGGTTTGAAGGGCATAGGTGGTCGAGGTTAAGTTTTCATTCTTGATATTCTTGGGTGTCTTTCATTAGTTGAGGGAGGGGTCTAGTGGGACCATAGCCACTGCAAAAGCAGACCTTACCATCTGCAGTCGGCAGATATCTGAAAGCTCCTGACCGAGTTCCATGTTTCTTGATTAGCCATACCACGGGACTCGGGCGCACATATAGAGAACATGTGCAATAGACATCGAGAACGATTGATGATGCGTACGTGGGAAAGTCTAGGTACACTCATGTCGCTCTGCGTGGTGTATCATAAGACTAGAGGGCATTATTCGAGGATGGAACCTAATTCGATCGAATGGTTCAAAGATGGCAGTCTGAACGCCTACGTAATATAGAAGTAGTGGTTCTTTGCAGACGTAGCATTGACATATATACATAAATTCGTACGACATTCGGGCGTAGGATTATGGACTGCTATATTCCTGCGATGATACGGTGGAGACCGTGCGAGTGGGGTGCCATGGGGCGTATCTCAATATTGAGAGATAGCTACATAAACTGTATTAGGTTAATTCAGTGGGATGTAAACGGGTACGACATGTGTGTAAGCCTTGAGTGTTGTTAACCCAAGTAGCCTAATAAATAAGAAAATATGATTGAATGGTATATGTAAGATTAACCAAAGTGTATAGTTTAAATCCAGTCACCAGAACTTGTGTTCTGACCCCCTCCTCATAACACACTCGCAGGTTAGATTGTGGCAGAGACATGATAGCTTTGGATACAGGTTAGGCAGTAGTAATAATACGGTAAGGCTATGCTTTGATTATACTATATTTTATCTTTTCCGCTGTGAGATATTCTTCTGAGCTCTGACATGTTTTATGTATCTGTCTTTTCTGCAGGATACCAAAGCAAACCAATCCGAGTTTCGATAGATTGGAATTTTGAAAAAAATTCGGTCTGTCGAAATTAGGGTTGTCACATCTGGTATCAGAGCTTAGGTTTAGAATTCCTATATAAATAGTGAGTGAACGTATTTGTATTTTTAAAAATATAAATATATTATATATATACCTAGATCCATAGAGGAACCCACTAAATAAAAAGAGTATAATATGGTATGAAATGGGATGTTTGTTTTGTACACTAAAGGAATAAATTAGGAAATTTGTGACCCTTATGAAGTTTGGTTGGGAAGTGTACAATATACTTTGTACGAAAGGAAAATAAATCCCATATGATTAGCATTTTTGAAAAAGTTGAACAGAGAAAAATGGATTAGGAATATATATAGTTGAGAGAATTGACTTTGGGGAGTATCTAGGAGAGCCTAGAAAATTTGGAAACCCGCTTTGAGTCTAACCCCATTATTAACTTTTAAGAACTTGAGATTATAAAAGTTTGAAAAAAAACGGTTTATGGAGTTTTCAAGTTTTAATCTTAAAAGTTATAGTTTTAAAATATGTAAAGTAGTACATATTGAGTTTTAAAGTAAAATTCTCTCAGTAAAATGTGCGTATTATAGAGCATGTAAAGCTCGCTAGTTTTTCTAGTTATATTTCATACAAGAATTTTTAATCAAGAAAGTTTTGAAGTCTCTATTCTTTTGACAATTATTTTTGATAAATTGTTAAAGAAGAGAATTTTGTTGGGTGGACAAAATAAGTTGTAGAAAATGAGAATAGAGTGGATGTTGGCACCTTGTAGTAGGAGACTAAACTGACCTTACAGGTAAGAACAAGTCATAAACCCGATTGAGGAAAATAGTTGTCCGTATCTACTCCAGTTTTGCGATTTGAATTTTTTTTGCAAGATAAGACGAAAAAGAAAAGCTACAACAAAGAAAATTTTCTTATGTGGGATGTGCTTGGATAGGAAAATAGGAAATCTTTATACATTGTTTCATAAAATCCAAGTACGGTTGGAAAAAGGTATATAAAAGAAAAATGGAAGGTTTGAAATTTTCCATTTTCCACCTTTTTGTAACATAAGAAATCGAATTTAGAAAATTAGATATTTCTAAAATTCGAAAAATAAAGTTAGTTGGTAGGATTATAGATGCAACAATTGGATGAACTATGCTCTTACTCAGTAAGAGTGTTGGAAAATTTGGATGAAAAAGTATTTTGATTTTCAAAATATTGCATTCATGTAGAACTGCCAGTATATCTAGGATGTGAGCATCAATTTTTAAAAAAGGATTTTTGAGAAATTTCCATACACATAGGAGGTACCGCTTAGGAATACTTGCATTATTATGTTGTATTTCACTTTGCACAAGTGCACAAAGTCTGCTAATATTGGATGCACACATGATGGATGTATATTATGCGAGGAGTTAATTGATTTTACCCTTATTAAATTTCGAGACGAAATTTTTTAAGGTTGAGAGAATAATGTAACACCCTTTTTTTTTAAATAATAAAATAAAAATAACTTAATTAATTAATGAGAATTAACTAAAATGGACTGCGCCATTGCCTCCGTCTCGTAATTCTGGTCAAGATAGACACCTGGTTTGCGTAAAACGAACATGATATGAAGAAGTTATTAAGCCTAGAAGTTTGTATACGCACAAGATATATATATATATTTATGCAAACAAATTAAAATGTAAATAAAGAATAAAATAAGGATTGCATGTAATAAATACATGCACCGGAAAAAATGTAATGAATGCATTGAAAGAAAGAAAGGATTGGTTGCATGCAATGTAAATATGTTGCATGCACTGATTTGCAAACATAATGCATTAATATTAAAAGAAAAAGATTCATGCAATGATTTAATTTAAGTATTGTAACTAACATGAAAAAGAGAAGTAAGGAGAGAACAATAATTATCATTGTTCTAAGATTTATTAGCAAAAGACTTTATAGCTCAGTTGGTTAAGGCATTGGATTTGTAACATAGAGGTCAGGGGTTCGGATCCTGGCGGTGGCATAATTTTTATCTTTGTTTTAGAGAGGGCCAACTGAACATGCAAATATATGTATGTATACAAATTCAAAATTTGAAAGGATAAGAATGTACATATAAGGAAATAAAGAAAATATATGTATATATATATATATGAGAATATATATATATATATATATGTATAAATATATGTATACAAAAGATAAAATTCAAGATAAGGCTACAGTAATTGAAATATAGCAAGAATCAAATAACGGTGCAACATCATTTGAATTTTGAAAATAAAACGAAAACTGTGCGTATATATATACGCGTAAAATGGTCGGTAGAGGAATTGTATACATATAAAAATATTTCATGTGAATAAAACAGTTAAATAAATTCCAGAAATTCAAAAATCAAATTTCTGCTCCAAAACAATTCAAACATTCGAAATTCCAATTTCCGCGCCAAAACAGCTTGAGGGACCCAATGATGACTCAACACCGCATGTACAATAAGATTTAGCTAGATTCATTTGTGAACCTGGACTATTTTCTTAACTGGGTTCAATGCTGACTCAGCGCTGCGTGTACGATAAGGTCTTGAGCACTATAAATAAGACCCTAGACCTAACCCTAAACATCATAATTCGGCGGCTGCGCTAGGGCTCTGTCATGGCACCCTCTCACTCTCTCTTCTCAAATCTATTTTGAAATTAAAATGTTAGCGTAGGAGGATTATGAATTCAGATCTGGAAGAGGGAATCAACGTTAATAAAAAGATTATTAAATCATGAAAGCAAGGTAAACCTCTAAGAACCAATCTATTTAAATTATTTGTCTTTTCCTTTTCTTTTCATGAAATAATAAATCAATGGTCGTTAAGTCATGAATCAAATTAAAGGGAAAAGGAAAACCATGGATGATATAACGGATCAGATCCAAAATTTGGGGAAAGCTTAAAGGTGAGTGGATTTAAGCTATAGCCATTAGATAATGTTATGACTATCGTTTAGCATTCCCCTTTTTAATAAATTTTGAAATGGCCAGTTTAATTATAAATTGCTGTTGTAATGAATTGAAATGTTGATATGAATATGTCAGGAAATTCCTATGTTGAATTTGCTAAGTTATTGAATGTTTACATGTTGGAGAAAATAAACTTGTTTGGATATGAATAGCCAATTCAGTGATTGTAATTACATGCTTTACTTGAGACATATTATTGATTGAACGACATGTTGAAATAATTACCCGACTGAATGTTTACATGTCCTAGTAGAATTAAACATACGTTGAAAGTGACATGCGACAAAATATAAGCAAAAATTGGACGACATGTAAATTAGATTACTGTAGACTATATTATGGTAAAAAGGATAATATGTCTAAATTTTCATGTAATGAACATAACATATATTATGTTTTGAGATTTTAATTTGGAAGCGCAATTTGATATGAACATAAGTGATTGAATGAAAATGAATACGCCTAGGATTACAATCAGAAATTGTAAATACACTTATGGCACGAGGTTAGGTTGCATTAGTGGCGGAAGTCTGCCCGAACCCAACCGGCATATCCAGCAGCCACTAATGTTGAACCTAATGTGAGAGGCCTAAGTGCAAGAATTAACAACATGTGCTAAGACACGAGGTTAAGTCAGCTTGTGGTTGAAGTCTTCCCAGACCCGCCCGGCAAATCCAGTGTCCACTAGTGTAGGCTTAATGTGAGAGGTTTAGTGCTTATATATATATATATATATATATATATGTATATAATAAGATATGAATAAATGGCAAGGATGGTAATTAAATGTCTAAATCAGAAAATAAGAAGGAAGGGATGTAATGAACTGAGTTAGTGTGATAAGAGGGAAAAGTGATGTATTTCTCTAAATGTCTTATTTCTGGAAACGTTGTTACAAGTAAGCCACAATAAATATAGAAAAGTAAAGAAATTACTTGCTACCACGGGTTTAGATGGGAAAACGTTATGAAAATAAATCATTGATTCCTTCTATCAAACTGATAAGGTGCATGAAGTGTTTTCCTTAATATAAGAAGGAACATATATTACAGAGAATGAAGAATAATGGTTTACAACAGTAAACGGTTTAAAAGGGGAATGATAATAACCTATTATAAATAAATAACATTAATGAAAATGTTGTATAATAGGTAGAGTTGTCCTAGGAACAAGTGAATATTATAACTTAGGTTATAATACATTAGTAAGGGAATGGGATAACTGGTGAATTAAGTTAAGTGACACTTAATTGTAAATTAAGTAATCAGAAAAGGGGAAATCCTAAAACCAGTTAAGAAATGGGGGGTAGTCTGGGAGTCTGAAACCCGTTGGTAAGTATAACATGTTTAGACTTGTCCTAGGGACAAGGGGAAGTTATAACATAGGTTATAATAAATGGGTAGAGAAACTTATTAATGGGACTTAGTTTTAACTAAGTTAATAAGTAAACAATGATAAGTCGTATTGACGACGTAAAGTGGAATTATGATTAATTGAGAGAGGATGAGGAAAACTTATGAAATGAAATAAGTTATATATAATCATAAATGGTAAGTGACATGTTAAGTGGAAACATGTGAATTAGATATACTTAATTACATATTAAGTAAAACATGTTACTGAAATCAAACAAGAATATAAAAGGGATTGTGGATCACAGACCTTGGGCCATAATCTAGAGAATAACATGTTGTAAGCTTATTAATAAACTTAAATGAATTAAGTTGCATGACTGAAATTAATAAGCAAGAGAAACTTGGTAATTTGAAGAAGAATTCAATATGAATTGGAATAACCAAGTTAACTAGAAACCTGGTGAGGTGAGACAAGCGAATGTTTAGACATAGGGTCTAACAACATGCTAAAGTAAGGCGCTTAGACCAGTCAGTCCGTACATTTGAGGGTGAATAACCCAACAGGGTAGATCATCGAGATGTTATAAGGCACGAGGGGACTACACATTCATATGATTGTTTGACGATTCCTAAGGAATGGAATGGGAAGCACGCAGCTTCCGCGGACATAGGTTACTCTTGGTATTCCTTTGTGAGTGACAGATGATCTGCCTGTACTCACAGAGGTTAGGTCTGCATAGGTGAACCAATGAGTATGCCTTGATTTCAATAATAAGGGGCAATCAAAAGACTAAGATGGACCAGCGTGATTCGGCGAGACCAGTTAGTGCCTTGTGATAGCAACTCGTCGTCTACCTACCATCTTCAGTCAGTATGTAAAGCGGAAAGACGGAGAACTCCAAAAGACCATATACTTTGCTATCTAGTTATGGGTGAGGTTGACCAATAGGTTTGAAGGGCATAGGGGGTCGAGGTTAAGTTCTCATTCTTGATATTCTTGGGTGCCTTTCATTAGTTGAGGGAGGGGTCCTATGGGACCATAGCCACTGTAAAAGCAGACCTTAGCATCTGCAGTCGGTAGATATTTGAAAGCTCCCGACCAAGTTATGTGTTTCTTGATTAGCCCAACCACGGGACTCGGGCGCACATATAGAGAACATGTGCAATAGACATCGAGAACGATTGACGATACGTACGCGGGAAAGTCTAGGTACACTCATGTCACTCTGGGTGGTGTATCATAAGACCAGAGGGAGTTATTCGAGGATGGAACCTAATTCGATCGAATGATTCAAAGATGGCAGTCCGAACGCTTACGTAATACAGAAGTAGTGGTTCTTTGCAGACGTACCGTTGACATATATATAGAAATCCGTATGACATTTGGGCATAGGATTGGGGACTGCTATATTCCTACGATGATACGGTGGAGACCGTGCGAGTGGGGTACCATGGGGTGTTTCTCAATATTGAGAGATAGCTACATATACTGTATTAGGATAATTCACCGGGAAGTAAACGGGTACGACGTGTAACAACCCGAAAATCTGAACCAGTTAAAAAAATTTATTTTGGCAATTTTAGCGAATTTTGGATATTTAAAATAGATTATTTTAAATAAAACCGACGAGAAATTAATTTTGAATATAATTCGAACGTATATATTATATACGTCGTCGTTAGAATATAAATATTTATATATAATTATAATAGAATTGAAAATGGCGCGGTAGTTCGATAATTCGACTTCAAACTTCAATTGAATGTACCGGGTGCAAAACAATCCGGATTTTAGCGAAACCAAAAACATTAGGATCTATTTGAGAATATCTTTCCAACGAGTCCAAAAAATCGAAATTTCATAGCGGGAATCAAAAGATATGTCCAGTTGAAAATTCTGAATAGTCGCTATGGAATTCAGGCCCTTAAAAATGAGAATTTTGCAAACGACCTCGGATTTCGACGAAACCACTTTTGTTGGGTCCGAGATGTAAAATTATTGCTAGATTCCAAATTTCATAATTTTTCGAATCAATATGTGAGCGTGGCAAAGGAAAACGCGTTTGACCAGTTTCAGTTGATTTTAATCGACTGGAAAATGGCCATTTTTCAAACGGTCTCAGAATTCAACGAAACTAGTTTTGTTAGGACCGTATCGTCAATACGAAGCTAGAAAATATTTTTCTGGAATTTTTCAAGTTAGTATGTGACCCCGGTAAATAAAAATGCGCATTCAAATTCAATATATAGAGTGATATGTTGGTTTTAACGGAAACTGATCGAAACAGTCGAATTGCTTGTGAAACATATCCCATTGTGTTCGGGATGGGGGTAAAACGCTAGGAATGACAGTCGGTGGGTTTGATTTCGAGTTCGAAAATAAAAGTGCTTTTTTGGCGATAAATAAATAAAATATAAATAATCTATAACCTGGTCAAACCCCTAAAGGCCTCAAACCATGGTCCACCATTATTGGTCGCCTCCATTTCATTCGTTCAGGAAGTAAATAAAAAAAAAGAAGGGCGAAATCACCCCGTCGCTCAACCTCGTCCCCACGCCGCCACCTCCCCATCTCGGTGCGCCTCCGCCCTGACCTCCCCCTCCTGCTCCTCCGTCCTTCTCCTTCCCGCTTAGACCCCCGCGCCAGAAGAACCCCAAGCCCTCGATTTCAGCGGCGCCAGCTTCCACCGCCTCCGTCGAGCACGGCTCCGTCACCTCCGACCCGCCGCGACGCTCTGACATCCTCCCCCTCTGAAGCGCCGACGATGAAGAGTCCCTGCCCCTGTTCAGTTCAAATACAGTGAGTCTAAACCTGATTTTTGGTAGCCTTAAAAACTGATTTTTAATTTAGTTTAAACCTGAATTTTGTTGGCTTTAAAAACTGATTTTTCTTTGTTATAAAATCTGAGTTTACTTTATTTTTAGAACTGATTTTACTTTGTTTTAAAAATGAGATTTTTAATGTGTTAAAAGATTTGATTTTTAATGTGTTAAAGAATTTGATTTTTAATTTGTTAAAAGATATGATTTTTAATATGATAAAGATATATTTTTTGTATAAGAAATGTTGTGATCTTCATTCAAATGAATGATGATTAAAAATAGGATTTTTGCTTACAGCAAGTGATGATCTTTAAAAAATATATATATAAAACTTTGATTTTTGAAGATAAAAAGCTATGATTATGAATCATGAAAAGATAGGATTTTTGATTTATTAAAAATATAATTTTTGTACTACCGGCATAATAAAAATATGATTTTTATATTTTAGAAAAAGTAAAAATTCAATTTTTATATATTGAATAACATAATAAAAATTCGATTTTTATATATTGAATAACATAATAAAAATTCGATTTTTATATATTGAATAGCAAAGTAAAAATTCGATTTTTACTTATTGAATAGCAAAGTAAAAATTCGATTTTCACATATGTAGTGGCTACGGGCGACGAAGATGACAAAGATGCGATAACGACGAAGGATTCCGTAAAAGAAGTGTCGTGGAGTTAGGATTGCTATCGGTGAGAATTTCCCACTCCTCAATTTCTTTTTCTAGTTATATATATATACTAGTGAGACGACCCGAATTCCCGTTCAGACGGAAACAGGGTTATCTTAGGAATATAACACAGAAACAGATAATAGCAGAACAAAGTTAAATAAATACACCAGATATGAACAACAAAATATACTGGATAAAATTAATCATCAGAGTTACACAGTATACAGGATCTTACTTAGTACAAATACAGTTCAGCTATACATAAATGTCTACAGCGGAAATAAACAAAATATGTACAATAGGAGCTGAACAGCATAAAAAGAAATAAATGATAGAATCCATCTTCAGCTCCAGCTATCCAGAAAGAACCAGCTAAACCTGAATACAAGGCTGCCCGTGTGGAAAAAGGGGCACCCGAGTTTGAGAGTGAAACAAACTACGAGTCAGTCATGGGACTGGTATGAGAAATCTACTCAACACATATATAATTTTTGGCTAATCACAGGACCACGCCACTTTCGTGGAACGGGTTTACTCCGTTGGATTGCCAGTGCTTTAAAACAAATCTTTCTTTTAAACATCGCTATGCTTTTTATAAAAATGAAGCCATTATAAGACTCAGTTCCCATCACACAATGCAACGCAAACCGGAGGATAGAGTTTTACCTTATAATGGCCAAAATATGATTGATACGAATAAAACAAAGGCATTTGATATTATTGCTAGTGTTTATATGTTTTGAAGACAATTTCAAATCATAACTATCAATCATAGACGGCATGGGTACCATATATCATGTCGCCATATATACATACAATCAAAACCGCACGATCACGTATTTGGAAATTGGATTTCCGTCATGAACCAAGGCAAAAGATAGTCCTTAGCGAATTCGAGACAATCTAGCCCATGTCTCAGGCAAGTACTCAGTCAAGCCTTTGGAGCGACAGGGCCGGTCCACCGATGTGGATTAAAATGCCTGAACAATACGTTTCCCCGCCCTTTGGGGCGTAAACGAGCCAACGAATGACTCCATCGGACCCGGATCGTCCGACCAAACTGAGGCGCCTCGCAACAGCAACAACCACATAGGTGAAAAGTATATAAATGTCAGGGCTGGTAGGTCACTGACACCACCCTAGCTAGAAAGAAACGCATGCCCTCCCTGAGGTCCTTCTCCCGTTTTAGGTTCATACCGGGATGTGAGGCTCGCGAATTCACGTTATACACAAAGCCACGCCACACAGGCGGTGCTTTGATCATCACCACAAGACTTTGCTTTTCAACAGAAGCCCTGATCACTGCATCTTAGCATGCCACACAGGCAATTCATGCCATGCGACTGATGTCCATCGATATACAACCTCTGAGCTCGTGCGTCTCAGAGAAGGGCGTTAAGCAAAAGAATAAATTCTCCGCCGCCAAACAGATGTATATTTAACAGAAATCAATCAACACAGAATAAACTCCAATGTCAGACACACAGTCCAGTTACAAGTCCGTTCTGGGTCTGAACGAAACCGGAGGCACTAAATACCTCGCAAACCCTTCGATCACCACGTACGTCTGGACGATCACCACTCATTATCCATATTTCGGGATGCCTCCCAATCAGGACCTCGGTTACCATCCAAACGAGGTGAAGATCTCCGGTCTTCGACCATCGTCTTCATCTTCGACTTTCAATCGTCGGTCAATTATTTGAAATGAGAATTAACTCGGCCTTCTCAAATAATTTATGTATATTTAGAATTTCAAATCAATTTATTTCAATGGTTAAATTATTCGACAACACCAATTGTGTACTTTAATGTAATTTTCACACCAAACACATTCAACCATCAAAAGCCACATGAATCAAGCAAATTCAGTTTATTTCCATTCCATATCGCTTATGATATTTTATAACTATTTATTGCTATTTTTATTTATTTTAAAATAGCCATTTTATTCAAAACGACGCTTCGGGCCATAAAGCGGCCGTGGCGCTGTTTTTCTTCAGATTTGATTTACACATATCTGAAAATCTAACCGTTGGATCTTTACAAAATTTACATCATTAGAAAGGTCTTTTCAAAACGAATCCAACGGTTCCAGTTTCGGGAAAATTCGACGGTCGGATCTCCCAGTACAATCGTTTGAAGTTTCGATTTCAAAATACGAACTGCAGCGTCGTTATTCGATTAAATATAATTCTATTTATATTTATATATAAATATAATCGATTCTGGCATTGTTTTTCTTCAAATTTGAATTAAACATTCCAGACAATCCAACCGTTGGATTTTTACAAGGTTGGTGCCGTTGGAAAGATTATTCCAAGGCGAACCCGACGGTTGAGGTTTCGGGAAAATCCAATGGTCGGATTTCCCGTACTAGTCGTTTGAAATCACGGTTTCAAAATACGAACTGCACGGCTTCGTTTCGTTTTAATTTTATTTATATTTATATAGTTATATAAATATAGTTCATTCAATGATTTCCATATCGTTTTCACTTCAAATATTTTTCTAACACCTTAAAATTTTGGAAAATTTCGCCATAACCTCCCCTGCACCGGGAGCATCGGGAAATCGCAAATAGCGTTCCCGGTCCTTCTAATCTCAAAAAGAAAAAGAAAAAGCCAAGCGGCTAGCCAACAGGCTCATAAAATCATCACCCAAACAAAGCAGTAAATGTGTACCTATTTGTCGGGCAAAAATTTTTATTCCTCTTCTCTAGCCCCTTTGCTATAACCTGTTCAATAAATATGCATGTACATATATATACAGTTCTTATCATTTATCATTTTCTATTCAACTTCATATTTGATTTCTATTTGGTTTAAAAACACCATTCATTCTAATGTTACATAAATAGGTGCAAATCATTCCATTAGCTAATTAATGAATATTTCAACTCATATATGTTGATTTTGAACAAGTGGCTATTTTTAACACTTCACATTTCAACGATTTATGCATACAATAAAAATGTGATTTTTATTGTAAAACGATTCATTTCAAAACACTATTTTTCTATATAGTTCATATAGTCGATAAAAGGTGATTTTTATTATCAAACAATTTATTTCAAAATATGAATACCATTCAACACATGAATTTCTAATCAACGAATGAATATCAATTCAACACATGAATGTTTTCTATAGTTTCTATATATAGATAAAAATGTGATTTTTATTATCGAACAATTTATTTCAAAATATGAATACCATTCAACACATGAATTTCTAATCAACGAATGAATATCAATTCAACACATGAATGTTTTCTATAGTTTCTATATATAGATAAAAATGTGATTTTTATTATCGAACAATTTATTTCAAAATATGAATACCATTCAACACATGAATTTCTAATCAACGAATGAATATCAATTCAACACATGAATGTTTTCTATAGTTTCTATATATAGATAAAAATGTGATTTTTATTATCGAACAATTTATTTCAAAATATGAATACCATTCAACACATGAATTTCTAATCAACGAATGAATATCAATTCAACACATGAATGTTTTCTATAGTTTAAGCATATGAAAATAATTCAAACACACAAATATTATTCAAAATTTCGGCAGCATAACGGCAGGGTAGTTAAACCGGGACCGTCCCTAGTACGGCTCCTCGCTCTACCTTAAAACCTCGCGGTTTTTGACAATGGGGATCATGCATCTAGTTCGCACGCAGGCGGCATGTATATATTTATTTCATTTCCACAAACTAATCCTATGTGGTTTCAACCAAATATTTTCCAATCACAAACGGGTATTTTTCAACCACGATCAACCAATATCAATCACAAACAATCCCAAACAATCATTCGCTATCAATCAATTTCCACAACAATTTCAACCAATAAATATCGTCCATGGTTTGTGGACGAGGGGCGTATATATATATATAGATATATATTTATATATAGCAATTCACTTTCATTTTCAACACAAATATATATAATTTTTAAATCAGAAATCTCACCAATAGCTATCCAACTGCACGACACTTCCTCGCCAATCTCTCTTTCTGTCGCTTTGTTGCCCGTATTCTCTACATATGTAAAAATCGGATTTTTACTATGTTATTCAATATATAAAGATCATATTTTGACGTCGCTATTCAATATATAAAGATTATATTTTTAATATTTCTATGATGTAAAAATTATATTTTTATTACTTTAAAAATATAAAAATCATATTTTACTTCTTCTATTTAATAAAAATTCCGTCTTTTCTATTTTAAAAATAGGATCTTTTCTATTCTAAAAATCTGCTCTTTTCTATTTTAAAAATATGATCTTTATTTTTTTCTAAAGTTCTAATCTTTTTCTATTTAAAGTTTAAATCTTTTTTTCTTTTAAAATTCAAACCTTTTTCTATTTAAAGTTTAAAATAAAATCAGTTTTAAACTCTTTCGAAAATCAGTTTTTACTTCCTATAAAAATCAGTTTTAAATTGCTTTTAAAATCAGTTTTTACTTCCTTTTAAAATCAGTTTTTACTTTATATAAAAATCAGTTCAGTTTTTAAATCCTTTTAAAAAATCAATTCAGTTTTTAAACCTTTTTAAAAAAACTGTTTTTAATCCTTTTTCAAAAATCAGTTCAGTTTTTAAATCCTTTAAAATCTGTTTTTAATTCTTTTAAAAATCAATTCAGTTTTTAAACCCTTTTAAAAAAACTGTTTTTAATCCTTTTTCAAAAATCAGTTCAGTTTTGAAATCCTTTAAAATCTGTTTTTAATTCTTTTAAAAATCAATTTAGTTTTTAAACCTTTTTCAAAAATCAGTTTTTACTATTTTAAATACATAAAAATAAATTAATAAAACAAAAAAACTTACAGAGGGGGGGGGGGGTTTCGCAGATCGACGGAGGCTGCTTCGAGGGGGCGGCGCTAGGGTTTCGAACGGGGAGGGAGCTTCGAGCCTCGAACGGAGAAGGCGTTGACTTCGGGGGGCGGTCGGATTGAAGGAGGAGGAGGGAGCGAGTGCAAGGAAGAGGGGGGGGGAGAAGATCGGAGGCGCGGCGGAGGTTGGTGGAGGCGGTCGTGGCGCTGGCGGCTGCTGCTGCTGCTTTTTTTTTTTTTATGTTTATTGAATCGGGGGGGGGGGGCAAGAAGGAGATATAGGAGGTAAAATATATATATATTTTTTTTATTATTATTTAATTATTTAATTTCGCAAATAGGTTGACTTTTACATACGACCTCGAAACGAGGCCCACTGCTTGTCGTCCATAGCGTTTTACCCCCATTCCGAACACAATGGGATATGTATCGCAAGCTGATTTGATCGTTACAATCAGTTTCCGTTGAATTTACATTTAAATCACTATATTGAATTTTAAACGTACATTTCAAATTACCGGGGCCACATACTAACTAGAAAAATTCCAGAAAAATATTTTCTAGCTTCGTATTGACGATACGGTCCTAGCAAAACTAGTTTCGTCGAATTCTGAGACCGTTGGAAAAATGGCCAATTTCCAGTCGATTAAAATCAACAGAAACTGGTCAAACGCGTTTTCCTTTGCCACGCTCACATATTGATTCGAAAAATTATGAAATTTGAAACCTAACAATAACTTGACCCTGCGGATCCAACAAAAGTGGTTTCGTCAAAATCCGAGGTCGTATGCAAAATGTCCATTTTTAAGGGCCTGAATTCCATAGCGACTATTCAGAATTTTCAACTGGACATATCTTTTGATTCCCGCTATCAAATTTCGATTGGTCAGATTCGTTGGAAAGATATCATCAATTTGATCCTAATGTTTTTGGTTTCACTAAAATCCGGATTGTTTTGCACCCGGTACAGTCCGACAAAGTTTGAATTCAATTTTTGAACCTGCCACGTCGTTTTTGGCCTTGTTTATAATTATAATTAATTATATTCGTTTTCAAATGTCGATTCAAACTCAGTTTTCATCGCCATTATTTAAAATATTTATTTTAAATATTTAAAATCCATTATTTTAGCCAATTTAAAAATTTTAAATTGGTTCAGATTTTCTGGGTCGTTACAATCTCCCCCACTTAAAACTTTTCGTCCCCGAAAAGGAACAAAGTCGAAAGTGGTTTGATAAACCTACAATCTCACAACACAACAACCAATCCGATTGTTTTTAACCTTCAAAAATATACTAATCAAATTCTATATTCTTTAAAAATCATTCAGACTATATAATCAAAAGTGCACATCTCTGAAAAGAAAATAACAATAGAATAGAGAATTGAATGGTAATGCAAAGTAGGGTAAATGTACCTTGCACCGGAGTCAATCAGAGATATCTACTCGGCATCTAGGATAAGATTTCTGAATGCTCTCCTCAGTTTCCCAAGTACAATCTCGCGGATCTCCACTCCATTGCACTTTGACTAAGTGAACCTTCTTGTTCCTCAGCTCTTTGGTTTCTTTGCCGATAATCTTTAGCGGCTCTCGCCTCACGGCTAGTTCTGGAGTAATTTCAATGTCCTGTTGAGCTGCTTCTTCCACGATCAAGTCTGGATCATGAACGTGCTTTCGAAGTTGAGATATATGAAATACATCATGAACTCCAGGCAACCAGTCAGGCAGTTTGACCCTATAAGCGAGAGTTCCGATCCGTTCCAGAATAGGAAACGGACCAATGAATTTTGGTGCTAACTTTCCAGTTTTACCGAACCGGATAACTCCTCTCATCGGCGATACTTTCAAATATACATAGTCGCCAACTTCAAAGGATATATCTCTTCTTCTTCTATCGGCATAGCTCTTTTGTCGGCTTTGAGCGGCGAGTAATCGCTTCTTAATAAAAACGACTTTGTCGGCAGCTTCGCGAATCATATCAGGACCCAACACAAGTCTATTTCCTGGTTCGACCCAACAAGCAGGAGATCGGCACGGTCTACCATACAATGCTTCGAATGGCGACATTGTCAGACTCGCCTGGTAGCTGTTGTTATAAGAAAATTCAGCCAAATGCAGATGGTCCTCCCATGATCCACCGAAATCTAGAACACAAGCCCGCAATAGATCTTCTAGAATGCGATTCACTCTCTCAGTCTGACCGTCTGTCTGAGGATGATAAGCGGTGCTCAAGTTTAACTTCGTTCCGAGCTCGACTTGAAATGCTTCCCAGAATTTGCTAGTGAATATTGTATCTCTATCACTGACTATGCTGAGCGGCACTCCATGTAGTCTAACTATTTCCCTGAAGTAAATCTGCACCAGACTCTGAGCAGTTCTATTTGATTTGACAAGTATGAAATGGGCGGTCTTCGTGAAACGATCTACGATCACCCAAATACTATCATTTCCTTTTCTGGTCCTGGGCAGACCATCAATGAAATCCATAGAAATATGTTCCCACTTCCAACCAGAAACTTCTAGTGGTTGTAATAATCCAGCCAATTTCTGTTGGTCGCTCTTGACTAGCTGGCACGTAGGACATCTGCTAACATATAAAGAAATGTCCCTCTTCATCGACTTCCACCAGAAGGTGCGTTTGATGTCATTATACATTTTGCTTACTCCTGGATGGATACTGAGTTTTGACTTGTGGCATTCATCCAGTACTTCCTTTCGAAGTTCAGGAATGTTAGGGACACAGATTCGACCTTTGAGCCTTAAAATCCCATCATTGTCTACTTGAAAACTCGAGGGTTCGCCTTGTTGAATTATCCCTCTGATCTTCTGAATGAAGTGATCATCCTCCTGAAGAGCAGATATCTTATCTAGCAATGAAGTCGTGATAATAAAACTGGCGATCATTACATTCTTTCTGCTTAATGCATCTGCCACGACATTGGCTTTTCCTGGAGTATATATAATTTCGAAGTCATATGCGGCAAGAAACTCCAGCCAACGTTGCTGCCTCAAATTCAAGTCCTTCTGAGTGAACAAATACTTTAATGACTGATGATCTGTAAACAGTTCGAATCTCTCACCGAGAAGATAGTGTCTCCAGATTTTCAAAGAGAATATGATAGCCAATAACTCAAGATCATGAGTTACATAGTTTTTCTCGTGCGGCTTCAGTTGACGGCTAGCATAAGCAATCACCTGGCCTCTTTGCATTAACACTGCGCCAAGGCCTTCTCTAGAAGCATCAGTCCATACTTTTAAATCTTGGTTGCCATCGATGATGGTTAACACCGGAGCAGTTGTTAGCCTTAACTTTAGCTCTTCAAAAGCCTCCTCACTCTCTTGAGTCCATTTGAACTTAGAATGCTTCTTTGTAAGCTTCGTTAAGTGGCCAGATATCTTCGAAAAGTCTTTAACGAATTTCTGGTAATAGCTAGCCAATCCAAGAAAACTGCGGACTTCAGTGGGAGTACTGGGCTGTTTCCAATTCTGAATGGCTGTGATTTTACTTGGATCCACAGCAATTCCTTCTTTCGATACAACATGGCCCAGAAATTTCACTTCATCTTGCCAGAAGATACATTTGGAAAATTTGGCTTTTAATACATTCCTTCTCAGGATTTCTAAAACTTGTTCCAGATGTTTTTCATGCTCGGCCTTTGATTTAGAGAAGATTAGAATATCATCAATAAAAACCAGAACAAATTTATTCAATACTCCCCTGAATACTCGGTTCATTAGATCGACGAAATAGGCTGGAGCGTTACATAAGCCGAACGGCATTACTAACCACTCGTAGAATAAGTCGGGGCCTCTGAACGCTGTCATTGGAACACACTCTTCGGCAATACAAAGTTGATGGAAACCTGTAGCTAGGTCCATTCTTGAAAATACTTGTGCTCCATTTAATCGATCTAACAAATCATCTATTCGCGGCAATGGATATTTGTTCTTTATGGTCTGTTTGTTCAGATCTCGATAATCCACACAAAGACATAGAGTACCGTCAGATTTTGGGACAAATACCACAGCTGCGCCCCAATCAGAGAAACTAGGCCTGATCAGGCCCTTCCATACTAACTGTCGTGTTTGATTGTCTAATTCCTCTTTCTCTTTCAAGGACATTCTTCTAATAGCGTGAACTACCGGCCTTGCATTAGGAATCAAAGCAATCTTGAAATCTATTTCTCTCTGCGGAGGTAAGCGAACAACTTCTTCGAACACATCCGCATAGTTCTTGACGACAGGAATGTCTTTGATGAGGTCCGAAATATTCTCTGTGACCTCCGGGATATTTTCTATTTGAGCTGGAGAAACATCGAGAGCTGACCAGAAATCTTTTCTATTTGAAGTCGGGCCTTCACATGGTATGGTTATATTATTCCCCGATTGGGCCTTTGCTTTAACCACTCTCTCGGCGCATTTAACTTCAGCTTCATATTTGGTTAGCCAATCCAACCCCAGAATAAGATCGAATTCATTAAAATTCATGACGATAGAGATAATAGGGAATTTATAGCAGAAAAAAGAGACAGGTACTGCACAAACCCAACTGAGATTGATGGAACCTCCAACTGGATTTCGGACAGTCATTGGCTCTTTGAGCTTCTTCAAATTCAAATCCAACTTCTTGACTGCACTCTTTGCAATAAAGCTTCGTGATGCACCTGTGTCAAACAGTACTTTAACTGGAATGTTTTTGACATTGAGCGTGCCTTCTAAAACATCGGACCTCCCTTGCTTATCTGAGGGCTCAGAAGTTTCCGCTACTTCATTTATATGTACTGCCTCAGATTTCTTTGAAAGTTGACACTCCCGTGCAATATGACCTGATTGACTACACTTATGGCATTTCCTTTCGCCATGTGTGTTTCTTTGCCTCTTCGTAGGTTTGGATCCGCCTTTTCCTTTCTTTTTTAAAGATATGCAATTTCCTTGCAAATGCCCTTGCTTATGGCAGTTGTTGCATATGGCGGTCGTTACCGGTTGTTTTCCTGATTTGGCCCTTTTCTGATTGGTTCTAGGCTCCTTACTGACCTCAGACATCATACTGGCTTCAGGAATATCAGTTTCCGAATCTTCTTTGTCACTACAACAAACTTCTTCTTCGTCGCGCAACATTCCTTTCTTATGGAGATCTTCATACTGATAGGCCATATATATCATTTCAGAAAAAGGAAGCTTCACATGCCCCAATACTTTATTCTGGTATTTCCTTTGAAGTCCGTGAATAAATCTCAGATTTTTCCTCTTTGTATTCTGAATCAGATGGGGAGAAAAGTGAGCAAGTTCGTTGAATTTCTTATGATATTCGGGAATGGTCATATCACCTTGTATTAGATACGAAAATTCATCACATAATCTCTCGGTTGCTTCGGGAGGAGTAAATCTTCCTAGGAAAATCACTTTAAATCTGTCCCAGGTGATATCACCTTCTGGATTATCTTTGATGATTGTTTCCCACAAGATTAAAGCTTCCTCTTTGAGCGCCCAAGATGCTACTAACCGTTTCTGGTCATCTCTCAGCTGGATATGCTCAAAGATTTTTTCGACAGAACTCATCCAAGCTTGAGTTTGAATAATAGATTCATTGCCCGAGAATTTTTCTCCACCCAGATTTCGATATCTCTTGAATAGAGCCTCTAGATCGGGTTCTGTATTCCTTCTGTTTCTGGCACTCATTTTTGTAGTACCTCTGCAATTAGCAGATCAAGTGTCAGGTCACAGAAAAGATATTTGAAAATATAGAGACAAATACTTGAATGTAAATGTGTCTATCGAGGTGTAATTACATCCTGCTTTACTCATACTAGGATATTACTGATCCTATCTGTATAGAGTTACCCGTCCTAGAACACTACTGGTTCTATTTCTGACGAGTTCGTTCAAATGTTATATTCCAGAACTAAGCTTAACCAAAGCTCTGATACCACGTTGAGACGACCCGAATTCCCGTTCAGACGGAAACAGGGTTATCTTAGGAATATAACACAGAAACAGATAATAGCAGAACAAAGTTAAATAAATACACCAGATATGAACAACAAAATATACTGGATAAAATTAATCATCAGAGTTACACAGTATACAGGATCTTACTTAGTACAAATACAGTTCAGCTATACATAAATGTCTACAGCGGAAATAAACAAAATATGTACAATAGGAGCTGAACAACATAAAAAGAAATAAATGATAGAATCCATCTTCAGCTCCAGCTATCCAGAAAGAACCAGCTAAACCTGAATACAAGGCTGCCCGTGTGGAAAAAGGGGCACCCGAGTTTGAGAGTGAAACAAACTACGAGTCAGTCATGGGACTGGTATGAGAAATCTACTCAACACATATATAATTTTTGGCTAATCACAGGACCACGCCACTTTCGTGGAACGGGTTTACTCCATTGGATTGCCAGTGCTTTAAAACAAATCTTTCTTTTAAACATCGCTATGCTTTTTATAAAAATGAAGCCATTATAAGACTCAGTTCCCATCACACAATGCAACGCAAACCGGAGGATAGAGTTTTACCTTATAATGGCCAAAATATGATTGATACGAATAAAACAAAGGCATTTGATATTATTGCTAGTGTTTATATGTTTTGAAGACAATTTCAAATCATAACTATCAATCATAGACGGCATGGGTACCATATATCATGTCGCCATATATACATACAATCAAAACCGCACGATCACGTATTTGGAAATTGGATTTCCGTCATGAACCAAGGCAAAAGATAGTCCTTACCGAATTCGAGACAATCTAGCCCATGTCTCAGGCAAGTACTCAGTCAAGCCTTTGGAGAGACAGGGCCGGTCCACCGATGTGGATTAAAATGCCTGAACAATACGTTTCCCCGCCCTTTGGGGCGTAAACGAGCCAACGAATGACTCCATCGGACCCGGATCGTCCGACCAAACCGAGGCGCCTCGCAACAGCAACAACCACATAGGTGAAAAGTATATAAATGTCAGGGCTGGTAGGTCACTGACACCACCCTAGCTAGAAAGAAACGCATGCCCTCCCTGAGGTCCTTCTCCCGTTTTAGGTTCATACTGGGATGTGAGGCTCGCGAATTCACGTTATACACAAAGCCACGCCACACAGGCGGTGCTTTGATCATCACCACAAGACTTTGCTTTTCAACAGAAGCCCTGATCACTGCATCTTAGCATGCCACACAGGCAATTCATGCCATGCGACTGATGTCCATCGATATACAACCTCTGAGCTCGTGCGTCTCAGAGAAGGGCGTTAAGCAAAAGAATAAATTCTCCGCCGCCAAACAGATGTATATTTAACAGAAATCAATCAACACAGAATAAACTCCAATGTCAGACACACAGTCCAGTTACAAGTCCGTTCTGGGTCTGAACGAAACCGGAGGCACTAAATACCTCGCAAACCCTTCGATCACCACGTACGTCTGGACGATCACCACTCATTATCCATATTTCGGGATGCCTCCCAATCAGGACCTCGGTTACCATCCAAACGAGGTGAAGATCTCCGGTCTTCGACCATCGTCTTCATCTTCGACTTTCAATCGTCGGTCAATTATTTGAAATGAGAATTAACTCGGCCTTCTCAAATAATTTACGTATATTTAGAATTTCAAATCAATTTATTTCAATGGTTAAATTATTCGACAACACCAATTGTGTTCTTTAATGTAATTTTCACACCAAACACATTCAACCATCAAAAGCCACATGAATCAAGCAAATTCAGTTTATTTCCATTCCATATCGCTTATGATATTTTATAACTATTTATTGCTATTTTTATTTATTTTAAAATAGCCATTTTATTCAAAACGACGCTTCGGGCCATAAAGCGGCCGTGGTGCTGTTTTTCTTCAGATTTGATTTACACATATCTGAAAATCTAACCGTTGGATCTTTACAAAATTTACATCATTAGAAAGGTCTTTTCAAAACGAATCCAACGGTTCCAGTTTCGGGAAAATCCGACGGTCGGATCTCCCGGTACAATCGTTTGAAGTTTCGATTTCAAAATACGAACTGCAGCGTCGTTATTCGATTAAATATAATTCTATTTATATTTATATATAAATATAATCGATTCTGGCACTGTTTTTCTTCAAATTTGAATTAAACATTCCAGAAAATCCAACCGTTGGATTTTTACAAGGTTGGTGCCGTTGGAAAGATTATTCCAAGGCGAACCCGACGGTTGAGGTTTCGGGAAAATCCAATGGTCGGATTTCCCGTACTAGTCGTTTGAAATCACGGTTTCAAAATACGAACTGCACGGCTTCGTTTCGTTTTAATTTTATTTATATTTATATAGTTATACAAATATAGTTCATTCAATGATTTCCATATCGTTTTCACTTCAAATATTTTTCTAACACCTTAAAATTTGGAAAATTTCGACATAACCTCCCCTGCACCGGGAGCATCGGGAAATCGCAAATAGCGTTCCCGGTCCTTCTAATCTCAAAAAGAAAAAGAAAAAGCCAAGCGGCTAGCCAACAGGCTCATAAAATCATCACCCAAACAAAGCAGTAAATGTGTACCTATTTGTCGGGCACAAAATTTTATTCCTCTTCTCTAGCCCCTTTGCTATAACCTGTTCAATAAATATGCATGTACATATATATACAGTTCTTATCATTTATCATTTTCTATTCAACTTCATATTTGATTTCTATTTGGTTTAAAAACACCATTCATTCTAATGTTACATAAATAGGTGCAAATCATTCCATTAGCTAATTAATGAATATTTCAACTCATATATGTTGATTTTGAACAAGTGGCTATTTTTAACACTTCACATTTCAACGATTTATGCATACAATAAAAATGTGATTTTTATTGTAAAACGATTCATTTCAAAACACTATTTTTCTATATAGTTCATATAGTCGATAAAAGGTGATTTTTATTATCAAACAATTTATTTCAAAATATGAATACCATTCAACACATGAATTTCTAATCAACGAATGAATATCAATTCAACACATGAATGTTTTCTATAGTTTCTATATATAGATAAAAATGTGATTTTTATTATCGAACAATTTATTTCAAAATATGAATACCATTCAACACATGAATTTCTAATCAACGAATGAATATCAATTCAACACATGAATGTTTTCTATAGTTTCTATATATAGATAAAAATGTGATTTTTATTATCGAACAATTTATTTCAAAATATGAATACCATTCAACACATGAATTTCTAATCAACGAATGAATATCAATTCAACACATGAATGTTTTCTATAGTTTCTATATATAGATAAAAATGTGATTTTTATTATCGAACAATTTATTTCAAAATATGAATACCATTCAACACATGAATTTCTAATCAACGAATGAATATCAATTCAACACATGAATGTTTTCTATAGTTTAAGCATATGAAAATAATTCAAACACACAAATATTATTCAAAATTTCGACAGCATAACGGCAGGGTAGTTAAACCGGGACCGTCCCTAGTACGGCTCCTCGCTCTACCTTAAAACCTCGCGGTTTTTGACAATGGGGATCATGCATCTAGTTCGCACGCAGGCGGCATGTATATATTTATTTCATTTCCACAAACTAATCCTATGTGGTTTCAACCAAATATTTTCCAATCACAAACGGGTATTTTTCAACCACGATCAACCAATATCAATCACAAACAATCCCAAACAATCATTCGCTATCAATCAATTTCCACAACAATTTCAACCAATAAATATCGTCCATGGTTTGTGGACGAGGGGCGTATATATATATAGATATATATTTATATATAGCAATTCACTTTCATTTTCAACACAAATATATATAATTTTTAAATCAGAAATCTCACCAATAGCTATCCAACTGCACGACACTTCCTCGCCAATCTCTCTTTCTGTCGCTTTGTTGCCCGTATTCTCTACATATGTAAAACTCGGATTTTTACTATGTTATTCAATATATAAAGATCATATTTTGACGTCGCTATTCAATATATAAAGATTATATTTTTAATATTTCTATGATGTAAAAATTATATTTTTATTACTTTAAAAATATAAAAATCATATTTTACTTCTTCTATTTAATAAAAATTCCGTCTTTTCTATTTTAAAAATAGGATCTTTTCCATTCTAAAAATCTGCTCTTTTCTATTTTAAAAATATGATCTTTATTTTTTTCTAAAGTTCTAATCTTTTTCTATTTAAAGTTTAAATCTTTTTTTCTTTTAAAATTCAAACCTTTTTCTATTTAAAGTTTAAAATAAAATCAGTTTTAAACTCTTTCGAAAATCAGTTTTTACTTCCTACAAAAATCAGTTTTAAATTGCTTTTAAAATCAGTTTTTACTTCCTTTAAAAATCAGTTTTTACTTTATATAAAAATCAGTTCAGTTTTTAAATCCTTTTAAAAAATCAATTCAGTTTTTAAACCTTTTTAAAAAAACTGTTTTTAATCCTTTTTCAAAAATCAGTTCAGTTTTTAAATCCTTTAAAATTTGTTTTTAATTCTTTTAAAAATCAATTCAGTTTTTAAACCCTTTTAAAAAAACTGTTTTTAATCCTTTTTCAAAAATCGGTTCAGTTTTTAAATCCTTTAAAATCTGTTTTTAATTCTTTTAAAAATCAATTCAGTTTTTAAACCTTTTTCAAAAATCAGTTTTTACTATTTTAAATACATAAAAATAAATTAATAAAACAAAAAAAACTTACAGAGGGGGGGGGGGTTTCGCAGATCGACGGAGGCTGCTTCGAGGGGGCGGCGCTAGGGTTTCGAACGGGGAGGGAGCTTCGAGCCTCGAACGGAGAAGGCGTTGACTTCGGGGGGCGGTCGGATTGAAGGAGGAGGAGGGAGCGAGTGCAAGGAAGAGGGGGGGAGAAGATCGGAGGCGCGGCGGAGGTTGGTGGAGGCGGTCGTGGCGCTGGCGGCTGCTGCTGCTTTCTTCTTCTTCTTCTTTTTTTTTATGTTTACTGGATCGGGGGGGGGGGGGGGGGGCAAGAAGGAGATATAGGAGGGAAAATATATTTTTTTTTTTTATTATTTAATTATTTAATTTCGCAAATAGGTTGACTTTTACATACGACCTCGAAACGAGGCCCACTGCCTGTCGTCCATAGCGTTTTACCCCCATTCCGAACACAATGGGATATGTATCGCAAGCTGATTTGATCGTTACGATCAGTTTCCGTTGAATTTACATTTAAATCACTATATTGAATTTTAAACGTACATTTCAAATTACCGGGGCCACATACTAACTAGAAAAATTCCAGAAAAATATTTTCTAGCTTCGTATTGATGATACGGTCCTAACAAAACTAGTTTCGTCGAATTCTGAGACCGTTGGAAAAATGGCCAATTTCCAGTCGATTAAAATCAACAGAAACTGGTCAAACGCGTTTTCCTTTGCCACGCTCACATATTGATTCGAAAAATTATGAAATTTGAAACCTAACAATAACTTGACCCTGCGGATCCAACAAAAGTGGTTTCGTCGAAATCTGAGGTCGTATGCAAAATGTCCATTTTAAGGGCCTGAATTCCATAGCGACTATTCAGAATTTTCAACTGGACATATCTTTTGATTCCCGCTATCAAATTTCGATTTGTCAGATTCATTGGAAAGATATCATCAATTTGATCCTAATGTTTTTGGTTTCACTAAAATCCGGATTGTTTTGCACCCGGTACAGTCCGACAAAGTTTGAATTCAATTTTTGAACCTGCCACGTCGTTTTTGGCCTTGTTTATAATTATAATTAATTATATTCGTTTTCAAATGTCGATTCAAACTCAGTTTTCATCGCCATTATTTAAAATATTTATTTTAAATATTTAAAATCCATTATTTTAGCCAATTTAAAAATTTTAAATTGGTTCAGATTTTCTGGGTCGTTACAACAAGGATGCAGACGGTGCTTAGTAGCACCCGACACAATCGTCCACAGACCATGGACTTGTTTGTTTGGATGTGTAGTTGACTAGTTTATTTGGTTCGAATTGAATTGTTTGGTGAAATGAAATTGATTTGATTGATATGTGAATGGCGTGGGCCTTCACTAGACCGGGGATAAGGCTAGACCTTGTCCCGTTTCTAGTATCGTGCCGTTATGCCGCCAAAATTTTCTAAAATAAGTAAGAAAAATAAAAATATCATTTTATTTAAAGAATGAACTGAATAGAAATTCATATGTTAAAATAAAATGTTTTATCGTTAAAAATATAATTTTTAACGTGAATATGAATATAGTGAATGTGGATAAATAAATATTCATTTACAAACTAGACGGCTTGTTTATGTACACTGATTTGACTGACATTGATTGGGACGATAAATTTTACACATCGCCCAACTGCACAAATAAAATCTGTGTTGATTGTATGAAACCCCACACGGGTGTTGGGATGAAACTTGAAGTTCACTCATCCTGATTGATTAAATATGTCGATCGATTGATTGACAGACTGTTATAAGCGTTAGATATCTATATTTGATGCTTATATAGTGTAGTGCACTTTGGTTGATGGTTGATTGTTTTTCAATGCTATTATATACGTGTGATGTATGAAAATCCATATAATTAATATTATACGGTGATTGATTGGGCCTCATTCCAATTTAGAAAATAAAGAATATTATAAAATAAAGGTTCATGTGTTGACTGTACTCATCCGTTGAGACTAGTCATGTGTTGAACGAAATATTTTAATAATAAAATTTACATCTTTATCAATATAAAATAAAGGTTCATGTGTTGACTGTACTCATCCGTTGAGATTAGTCATATGTTGAACGAAATATTTTAATAATAAAATTTACATCTTTATCAGTATAATATAAAGGTTCATGTGTTGACTATACTCATCCGTTGAGATTAGTCATGTGTTGAACGAAATATTTGAAAAAGAAATATTTGAAATAGAATATTTGAAAATAGAAAATGAATTGAATATAAAACGAATTTGATTTCAATCGAATATATAATGAATTTGATTTGAATAGAAAACGAATTTGAATTGAATCGAATAGAAAAACAATTTGAATTGAATCGAATAGAAAACGAATTCGAATTGAATTGAAAACGATTTCGAAATGAATTGAATATAAAACGATTTCGAAATGAATTGAATATAAAGCGATTTCGAAATGAATTGATTATAAAGCGATTTCGAAATGAATTGAATATAAAACGATTTCGAAATGAATTGAATATAAAGCGATTTCAAAATGAATTGAATATAAAACGATTTCGAAATGAATTGAATATAAAGCGATTTCGAAATGAGTTGAATATAAAGCGATTTCGAAATGAATTGAATATAAAACGATTTCGAAATGAATTGAATTCGAATTGAATATAAAACGAATTTGATTTCAATCGAATATATAATGAATTTGATTTGAATAGAAAACGAATTTGAATTGAATCGAATAGAAAAACAATTTGAATTGAATCGAATAGAAAACCAATTCGAATTGAATTGAAAACGAATTCGAATTGAATTGAAAACGAATTCGAATTGAATTGAAAACGAATTGAAATGAATTCAAATTGAATTGAAATTTGAACTGAATAGAAATGAATTTTAAAACGAATTTATAAGGAAAAATTCAATTTTGATTTGAATTGAAATGGAAGTTGAAATTGTTTTGAAACGAATTCAAAACTGTTTATAAAATTCGTTTTAAATAGAAATCGACGAAATATATATTATATATATAATATAATGGCCTGAATAGAACGCGCCGCACTGCGGCCGTTCGTGAATTTCGACCATTTATTTCAAACGAACATTACGGGAGATCCGACCGTCGGATTCTCCTAAAACCGGAACCGTTGGGTTCGTATCAAAAAGAGCTTTCTAACGAATATTTGAAATTTGAAATCTAACGGTTGGATTTGGAGATACGTCCAAATCAAATTCGAAAAAGGTCGCTGTAAGTGCAGTTCGATGGCCGTTGATGGAAATCGACTTTACGGGCCTTGATAAAATTATTAAAAATATCAATAATTTGTGTAAAATCATAAGAAATGATTTGGGAAAAATTGGGGTGAAAAACTCCATATTTGAAAGGATAAAAATGGGTTTTTATCGAAATGAACTAGTTTTGAACTAAATTTAAAACCCAATTATTTTTTTAAATAAATAAATTAGATTTAAAAAGGGGTTTTAAATAATCGGAATTTCTAATATATTTGATTGGATTTGAAATGGGTTTATCGTGAACGGTGTTTTAAATAACACTAGTTCTTTAACCCGATAATAAATAGAATGTGATTTGGGTTTGTCGTGAACTGTGTTTTAAATAACACCTAGTTCTTTAACCCAGTAAAAGGAGTTTTAACGAATCTGCAATTAGGTTGAAATGTGAATCTATAATCTAAATTATCAAATTTAGAAATGAGCTAGAATGGGGTATCGTCAGTTTTGCTTCAAGGCGTTAGTTAAATCTTTAATTAGATTTGAACGTGAAATGATAATTAATTTTATCGGCAACACTGTGGTGTTAGATATGGAGTATTACCAATTTTGCTTCATGGGATGAACAGGTTGGGATTGGGAAATAAAATAAATAATTACTTCGTTGTGGTTCGCTAATCTCGACTAGTTTAGAAAACCATAATTGGGTTTGAAATGTCATCCAAAGGAAGATTAAAGGATAAATTTTAAAGAATTTATCTTGGATAAAATTAATGGGAACCTCTCCCTAATAATGTGGAATGGGAATGAGGCGTATGTTGTGTTTGTGTAACATTTGTTTTTAATATACGTGGGTTGTTCGGAAACGCCGGGTTTATACCCATTCTGAATAACCAATTCGACGATATGTCGAAGATGAAGATGGTGGTCGAAGACCGGAAGTTTTCACATCGTTTGGATAATTACTGACGATCCTGATTGGGCTGTACACCCAAGAGGATGGAAATAGTTGGTGGTCGTCCAGACGTACTTGGAGATGGATGGATATGCGAGGAAAGTGCCTCCGGTTTCGTTCAGACCCAGAACGAACTTGTAAATGGATTGTGTGTCTGACATTGGATTTCATTCTGTGTTGATTGATTTCTGTTAAATATATATCTATTTGGCTGCGAAGAATTTATTCTCTTGCTTAATGCCCTTCTCTGAGACGTACGAGCTTAGAGGTTATATATCGATGGATATCAATCGCATGGCATGAATTGCCTGTGTGGCACGCTAAGATGCGATGATCAAGGCTTTTGTTGAAAAGCAAAGTCTTGTGGTTGATGATCAAAGCGGCCTACGTGGCAGCTTTGTGTATAACGTAAATTCGCGAGCCTCACACCTCGGTATGAGTCAAAAACGGGATACGGACTGCAGGGAGAGCACGACGTTTCTTTCTAGCTTTGGTGGTGTCAGTGACTTACCAGCCCTGACATTTATATACTTTTCACCTTTGTGGTTGTTGGAATGAGGCGCCTCGATTATAGGTCTAAGGACCGGGAAACGTGTGTTCAGGCATAATTAATCCTCTAACGTAAGTGAGGACCGGCCCTGAAGATCCAGGGGTTGCCCAGAGTGCGTAACCCTGGGATATTTGCTAGAGTGTCTCGAACGCGGAGAGGAGCTTGCCCCTTTCCCTGACTCATGACGGAAATCCAATTTCCAATACGTGTATTGCGGTTTTAATTGTAGAACTAGTATGGCGACCTAGTAGATGGTAGCTATGCCGCCTATGATTGATATTTATGATTGAAATTGTTTTGACACTATACACTTATTATAGTACCAAATGATTTGTTTTAAACGTATCAAGCATGCTTTGGCTGTTATAAGGGAAAACCCTATCCCCCGGCTTGCGTTGCATTGTGTGATAGGACCTGGGTCTTATAACAGCTTCATTTTTCTTTATTTAACATTGCGTTGTTGTTTTATGCACTGGTATTCTAGGGAGGAAACCCGTTCCGTGTTATACGGCGTGGTCCCTTGAATTACTCTCTTTTCAAGTAAAGTTTTAAATAACTGTTTTTGTTCTCACACCAGTCACATGACTGACCTGGAGTTTATTGTTTTAACCTAAACTCTGGGTGCCCTCATTTTACGCACGGGCAGCTAATAGTTTTGGTTTTGCAGATTTATATTCACAGGACCCTGGTTTACAGCTGGAATGATATCCGGAAAGCTCTGTATCCGTATATCACCTTCAGTTGTGCTTTGTATTATTTTCCGCTGCTATGTAATTTATTGTAATCTCTGATATTTGTCGAATGTAATTTATTCAATTATACTCTGTATATTCTTGTATTCTGATGGAATTGTTATAATAACAATGAAATGTTCTTCCGTATGCGTTCTATTTTGTCTTGTCCTCACAGTAATTCGTTCTTTCTCATCTCTTCAGAGACCGGGGAAGTTCGGGTCGCTACATTTAGTATCAGAGCTTTGGTTTACAGAGCTCGAGAACAAGACACATTAGAACCATACGAAAGAATTCATCAGATATTGGATTAGTAATATCCAATTAGAATGGCTCGTTAGAGATAGGATCAGGAGTATCCTAGAACGAGTGTGAAGAGTATATTTTTCAAATGAAAAGAATTTTGTTTTGAAAATTTATACCATTTTATACGTATTTGAATATTTATTTATTTTAATTATGGACAATCCAATATATAAAGATTTTGCATATACGCGTCATGAACGTATGTTCGAAGTTTTAATATATTAGATAGATATAGGATCACATTCTAGTCGCCCGGACATGATTCTGATGATGGCACGCCATCACCAGTATTTATTTTCGTGTTTCAAAGGTGTGGTTTCTATATATTTCCATTAGACTGGTGTGAGAACCAAAACCAATATAGCTAGAACACATTGTTGTGAATTGGCATCAAAAACATGATTTTCTGTATATATGTATCAAAAATATGAATTTGAAACGTTAATCCACTAATTGATTGATGTTTGTGTTGTTTGTTTATTTGTTTGATAATTTCGAACCATTATGCCTAATTGTATCAAATATTGAATTATATTGAAAATTGGTTGCTTTTCCTTGCATATACATATACTTACATTGAACAGGTCATAGCAAGGAGGCTAGAGCCAGAGAAAAAAATTTGTTTGCCCGACAAATAGGTACATGTTTACTACATAATTTATTGTTTTGTTTGGGTGATGATGATTTTATGAGCCTATTGGCTAGCCGCTTGGCTTTTTCTTTTTCTTTTTGAGATCAGAAGACCTATATGGCAATTTCGAGATTTTCCCGTGGCTCCTGGTACAGGGGAGGTTATGGCGAAATTTTTCGAAAATTTAGGGTGTTAGCCAAATTTTTGAAAATTTGAAAATTCTCAGAAACTGAAAAGTTAGAGAATGGAAGCCAGATCGAACGTAGAGTTGATTAATCAAACCACTTTCGACTTTGTTCCTTTTCAGGGACGAAAAGTTTTAAGTGGGGGAGATTGTAACAACCCGAAAATCTGAACCAGTTAAAAAAATTTATTTTGGCAATTTTAGCGAATTTTGGATATTTAAAATAGATTATTTTAAATAAAATCGACGAGAAATTTATTTTGAATATAATTCGAACGTATATATTATATACGTCGTCGTTAGAATATAAATATTTATATATAATTATAATAGAATTGAAAATGGCGCGGTAGTTCGATAATTCGACTTCAAACTTCAATTGAATGTACCGGGTGCAAAACAATCCGGATTTTAGCGAAACCAAAAACATTAGGATCTATTTGAGAATATCTTTCCAACAAATCCGAAAAATCGAAATTTCATAGCGGGAATCAAAAGATATGTCCAGTTGAAAATTCTGAATAGTCGCTATGGAATTCAGGCCCTTAAAAATGAGAATTTTGCAAACGACCTCGGATTTCAACGAAACAACTTTTGTTGGGTCCGTGATGTAAAATTATTGCTAGATTCCAAATTTCATAATTTTTCGAATCAATATGTGAGCGTGGCAAAGGAAAACGCGTTTGACCAGTTTCAGTTGATTTTAATTGACTGGAAAATGGCCAATTTTCATACGGACTCAGAATTCAGTGAAACTAGTTTTGTTAGGACCGTATCGTCAATACGAAGCTAGAAAATATTTTTCTGGAATTTTTCAAGTTAGTATGTGACCCCGGTAAATAAAAATGCGCATTCAAATTCAATATATAGAGTTATATGTTGATTTTAACGGAAACTGATCGAAACAGTCGAATTGGCTTGTGAAACATATCCCATTGTGTTCGGGATGGGGGTAAAACACTAGGGATGACAGTCGGTGGGTTTGATTTCGAGTTCGAAAATAAAAGTGCTTTTTTGGGGATAAATAAATAAAATATAAATAATCTATAACCTGGTCAAACCCCTAAAGGCCTCAAACCGTGGTCCACCATTATTGGCCGTCTCCATTTCATTCGTTCAGGAAGTAAATTAAAAAAAAAAGGGCGAAATCCCCCCGTCGCTCAACCTCGTCCCCACGCCGCCACCTCCCCATCTCGGTGCGCCTCCGCCCAGACCTCCCCCTCCTGCTCCTCCGTCCTTCTCCTTCCCGCTTAGACCCCTGCGCCAGAAGAACCCCAAGCCTCGATTTCAGCCGCGCCAGCTTCCACCGCCTCCGTCGAGCACGGCTCCGTCACCTCCGACCCGCCGCGACGCTCCGACATCCCCCCCTCTGAAGCGCCGACGATGAAGAGTCCCTGCCCCTGTTCAGTTCAAATGCAGTGAGTCTAAACCTGATTTTTGGTAGCCTTAAAAACTGATTTTTAATTTAGTTTAAACCTGAATTTTGTTGGCTTTAAAAACTGATTTTTCTTTGTTATAAAATCTGAGTTTACTTCATTTTTAGAACTGATTTTACTTTGTTTTAAAAATGAGATTTTTAATGTGTTAAAAGATTTGATTTTTAATGTGTTAAAGAATTTGATTTTTAATTTGTTAAAAGATATGATTTTTAATATGATAAAGATATAATTTTTGTATAAGAAATGTTGTGATCTTCATTCAAATGAATGATGATTAAAAATAGGATTTTTGCTTACAGCAAGTGATGATCTTAAAAAAAAAAAAAAAACTTTGATTTTTGAAGATAAAAAGCTATGATTATGAATCATGAAAAGATAGGATTTCTGATTTATCAAAAATATAATTTTTATACTACCGGCATATTTAAAATATGATTTTTATATTTTAGAAAAAGTAAAAATTCGATTTTTATATATTGAATAACATAATAAAAATTCGATTTTAATATATTGAATAACATAATAAAAATTCGATTTTTATATATTGAATAGCAAAGTAAAAAATCGATTTTTATATATTGAATAGCAAAGTAAAAATTCGATTTTTACATATGTAGTGGCTACGGGAGACGAAGATGACAAAGATGCGATAACGACGAAGTATTCTATAAAAGAAGTGTTGTGGAGTTAGGATGGCTATCGGTGAGAATTTCTCACTCTTCAATTTCTTTTTCTAGTTATATATATATACTAGGATGCAGACGGTGCTTAGTAGCACCCGACACAATCGTCCACAGACCATGGACTTATTTGTTTGGTTGTGTAGTTGACTAGTTTATTTGGTTCAAATTGAATCGTTTGGTGAAATGAAATTGATTTGATTGATATGTGAATGGCGTGGGCCTTCACTAGACCGGGGATAAGGCTAGACCTTGTCCCGTTTCTAGTATCGTGCCGTTATGCTGCCAAAATTTTCTAAAATAAGTTAGAAAAATAAAAATATCACTTTATTTAAAGAATGAACTGAATAGAAATTCATATGTTAAAATAAAATGTTTTATCGTTAAAAATATAATTTTTAACGTGAATATGAATATAATGAATGTGGATAAATAAATATTCATTTACAAACCAGACGGCTTGTTTATGTACACTGATTTGACTGACATTGATTGGGACGATAAATTTTACACATCGCCCAACTACACAAATAAAATCTGTATTGATTGTTTGAAACCCCACACGGGTGTTGGGATGAAACTTGAAGTTCACTCATCCTGATTGATTAAATATGTCGATCGATTGATTGACAGGCTGTTATAAGCGTTAGATATCTATATTTGATGCTTATACAGTGTAGTGCACTTTGGTTGATGGTTGATTGTTTTTCAATGCTATTATATACGTGTGATGTATGAAAATCCATATAATTAATATTATACGGTGATTGATTGGGCCTCATTCCAATTTAGAAAATAAAGAATATTATAAAATAAAGGTTCATATGTTGACTGTACTCATCCGTTGAGACTAGTCATGTGTTGAACGAAATATTTTAATAATAAAATTTACATCTTTATCAATATAAAATAAAGGTTCATGTGTTGACTGTACTCATCCGTTGAGATTAGTCATATGTTGAACGAAATATTTTAATAATAAAATTTACATCTTTATCAGTATAATGTAAAAGTTCATGTGTTGACTATACTCATCCATTGAGATTAGTCATGTGTTGAACGAAATATTTGAAAAAGAAATATTTGAAATAGAATATTTGAAAATAGAAAATGAATTGAATATAAAACGAATTTGATTTCAATCGAATATATAATGAATTTGATTTGAATAGAAAACGAATTTGAATTGAATCGAATAGAAAAACAATTTGAATTGAATCGAATAGAAAACGAATTCGAATTGAATTGAAAACGATTTCGAAATGAATTGAATATAAAACGATTTCGAAATGAATTGAATATAAAGCGATTTCGAAATGAATTGAATATAAAGCGATTTCGAAATGAATTGAATATAAAACGATTTCGAAATGAATTGAATATAAAGCGATTTCGAAATGAATTGAATATAAAACGATTTCGAAATGAATTGAATATAAAGCGATTTCGAAATGAATTGAATATAAAACGATTTCGAAATGAATTGAATATAAAACGATTTCGAAATGAATTGAATTCGAATTGAATATAAAACGAATTTGATTTCAATCGAATATATAATGAATTTGATTTGAATAGAAAACGAATTTGAATTGAATCGAATAGAAAAACAATTTGAATTGAATCGAATAGAAAACCAATTCGAATTGAATTGAAAACGAATTCGAATTGAATTGAAAACGAATTCGAATTGAATTGAAAACGAATTGAAATGAATTCAAATTGAATTGAAATTTGAACTGAATAGAAATGAATTTTAAAACGAATTTATAAGGAAAAATTCAATTTTGATTTGAATTGAAATGGAAGTTGAAATTGTTTTGAAAAGAATTCAAAACTGTTTATAAAATTCGTTTTAAATAGAAATCGACGAAATATATATTATATATATAATATAATGGCCTGAATAGAACACGCCGCGCGGCGGCCGTTCGTGAATTTCGACCATTTATTTCAAACGGACATTATGGGAGATCCGGCCGTCGGATTCTCCTAAAACCGGAACCGTTGGGTTCGTATCGAAAAGAGCTTTCTAACGAATATTTGATATTTGAAATCTAACGGTTGGATTTGGAGATACGTCCAAATCAAATTCGAAAAAGGTCGCTGTAAGTGCAGTTCGATGGCCGTTGATGGAAATCGACTGTATGGGCCATGATAAAATTATCAAAAATATCAATAATTTGTGTAAAATCATAAGAAATGATTTAGGAAAAATTGGGGTGAAAAACTCCATATTTGAAAGGATAAAAATGGGTTTTTATCGAAATGAACTAGTTTTGAACTAAATTTAAAACCCAATTATTTTTTTTAAATAAATAAATTAGATTAAAAAAGGGGTTTTAAATAATCGGAATTTCTAATATATTTGATTGGATTTGAAATGGGTTTATCGTGAACGGTGTTTTAAATAACACTAGTTCTTTAACCCGATAATAAATAGAATGTGATTTGGGTTTGTCGTGAACTGTGTTTTAAATAACACCTAGTTCTTTAACCCAGTAAAAGGAGTTTTAACGAATCTGCAATTAGGTTGAAATGTGAATCTATAATCTAAATTATCAAATTTAGAAATGAGCTAGAATGGGGTATCGCCAGTTTTGCTCCAAGGCGTTAGTTAAATCTTTAATTAGATTTGAATGTGAAATGATAATTAATTTTATCGACAACACTGTGGTGTTAGATATGGAGTATTACCAGTTTTGCTTCATGGGTTGAATAGGTTGGGACTGGGAAATAAAACAAATAATTACTTCGTTGTTGTTCGCTAATCTCGACTAGTTTAGAAAACCATAATTGGGTTTGAAATGTCATCCAAAGGAAGATTAAAGGATAAATTTTAAAGAATTTATCTTGGATAAAATTAATGGGAACCTCTCCCTAATAATGTGGAATTGGAATGAGGCGTATGTTGTGTTTGTGTAACATTTGTTTTTAATATACGTGGGTTGTTCGGAAAGGCCGGGTTTATACCCATTCTGAATAACCGATTCGACGATATGTCGAAGATGAAGATGGTGGTCGAAGACCGGAAGTTTTCACATCATTTGGATAATTACTGACGATCCTGATTGGGCTGTACACCCAAGAGGATGGAAATAGTTGGTGGTCGTCCAGACATACTTGGAGATGGATGGATATGCGAGGAAAGTGCCTCCGGTTTCGTTCAGACCCAGAACGAACTTGTAAATGGATTGTGTGTCTGACATTGGATTTCATTCTGTGTTGATTGATTTCCGCTAAATATATATCTGTTTGGCGGCGGAGAATTTATTCTCTTGCTTAACGCCCTTCTCTGAGACGTACGAGCTTAGAGGTTATATATCGATGGATATCAATCGCATGGCATGAATTGCCTGTGTGGCACGCTAAGATGCGATGATCAAGGCTTTTGTTGAAAAGCAAAGTCTTGTGGTTGATGATCAAAGCGGCCTACGTGGCAGCTTTGTGTATAATGTAAATTTGCGAGTGTAACGACCCACATTTTTTTTTTGACCGTTCAAATCGACAATAAACCACACATGTCGACCCAAACAAATCGCAAATACAGGTAGTTATTGGGAAAAGAAGAAAAAGAAAGAAGAAGAGAAAAACCAATCACAGAATCTCACAGTGGAAGGACAACATATAATAAGTAAATACCAGCTAAAACAAATTAAATATTTATACATCATGACATCAGAGTTATACATATACAACTTTCAACATGACAGCGGAAATAAATACAGCGGAAAATACCATATGTAGAAGATAGGCATATCCATCCTCGTACTCGATCTCCAAAGCACTTCCACCTTCGGTAACTGCACACGTCTGCTGACCCGAGCGTATTTCATAAAAGAAAACACAACAAACACTCGGATCAGCACTAAATCATCTCATATTAGTCAAATTAAACAGGAAATAAATCTGGATATCATGGGTGCAATAACTCGAGAGATGTTACGGGATTTCTCCATTTCCCAAGGATCCGTTAAACTAATACATACATAGTATAATACGCTATTATCTTTATGGTTCCTACACGGTAAAGTATAAGTACTGAAAATAGCGTAAGCGGGATTACCATATTACCCTTACGCAGTTTATGGCATCAACAGTCTATACAGTACCGTAAATTCACCGTACTGGTGTTATCAGAGGGCACTCCATAGAAGGCAATGCTAAATCAAAATCGTATGGGCTCGATAAGGATAAATATGACAAGGCACTCGAGGCAATGCCCAGGGTAGGATTCTACCAATTGCACTCCCGGACCGGTGGTAACGCATAGCAGCCACTACCGCCCACCTCGGAACACACTCCCAAAGTCACAAATGGGCCCAAATCATCATAATCATCATCATAGTCATCGAGATAGTATCGAAGGAGTGAGTCCGATCAAAGGTGCTACCTCAATTAGTCACGGTATAGCTCCTGTTTTAGTCATTTTAATTCTGACCCGAAGGTCAGGGCTATTTCGTTCCGTTCATCTCCTTCGCTTCAACAACCACCTCCAAGTCATCATAATCTATTCTGGATACGTCGATACATTCACAGAATACGTCAAACGTTCATGGTTGTCAAAGTGGTATCGACACTGACAGAGAGTATGCCTTATGTCGACTCCGGTCTCTTTAACAACCAACGCTTACATCTTTTCACATCGGTTGGTTCTTTTATATTTCAAAGGTTCGCTTTCATACCAAAATATCATATTCAGTTCGAACCAATCTATATTCAAAATATAGAATATAGTTTCATATTGAAATATCATAAATCATATCATATTCTCATACTATAATCATATAGTATTTCAAAATAGGCTTATATTCAAATAGAATATATTTAATCTCAAACGATTTCAACTTATCACAATCGATTCATATTCAAATAGAATATATTCTTCCATACTTACTTTCAATCCCTTAGGAGATAAGTTAATATTTAGTAGAATAAAATCCATCTTCCATATTTGAAAATGGTTTGAAATCGATTCAGAAATAAAGCTTATATCTCAACTCCATTTGAACCAGCGGTTCAAACCCAAGCATTTCCACTCGGAAGGAATTTATAATTTCAAATACTTGTAAACTAATGTTATATAAATACTAATAATAATAATAATAATAATAATAAATTTTGTATAAATAAATAAATATATAGATATATATATATAGAATATAAAAATTTGAAATAAAACAGTAGTTTAAATATTATATATATATATACTTAAAAATAAGGTTTACTAGAAAAATTTAGAAATGATATATAAGGAAAAATTATTTGAAATATCATAGTGATAAGTGAAAGTAAGTAATAAATTTAAAGGAAGAATAATTATTTGGAATTAAATACATAAATATTATTTAAATAAATTTCTCTAATCAAAATCTTTCCTTCCTTCCAAATTCAGATACTCGAATTTATCCTCCGATCTCAATGGAGTTCATTAAATTCCCTATCTCGTTTCAACCCTGCTCAACAACTATTTGGTTTCAAGAGTAAAATATATTTGAACTGAGTTAAACAACCCAGACACCCTCGATTCCCACATTTTCCCAAAAATTTGATTCCCTAAGAACGTATTTCCTTCTAATCCAAACTCTTAATTTGGAAAGATTTTTTTTCATATTCAAATTCCAATTTAAAATAATTTCCACTTAATTTTGGAAAAATTTCTTTAACCCTTCTTAATTCAACATCCCAGCTCAGGATTTTTAAAGAATTAAATTGTCGAGTATGGGTACGTTCATTTAAATGGAAAAATTCTATCAAATAAAATATCAAATATTACAATCATTTAACCAACCGATGTCTGTATATAATTATCTATTAAATGGCCAAGTGATTTTAAATTTAAATTTCTCGATACTTTAGGGATGGATCTATCATTTCAATCCAAATCAGGGTCACAGGTGTGTATCATTTCAACCTGTGTTCTTAATTTATTTTATCGATCAATCCCTGGTTTATTAGATGCCCGTAACATCAAGGTGAGAAATTGGGACTGATCGTCAATGAACATACACCACTATGTACTGAATAAATGAACAGTTCAAATAATATTCTTCAACAGTCAAACCAACCAAGGCATCCATCACATCATTCCATTCAAACAGTAAACTGAGTCATATTACTGATTAACAACTAGTGGAAATTTAAATTAGAAATTTAAAATAAAATTTTAAACAACTAATCATCGATTTTTATTTGCATGTTAACCCTTGCATGTCAAATTTAAAGCAATCATCCATCAAACAACACCACCATGCAACCAAATTCACATCGTAGTTTAATTCAACAAATATGGGATAAATTTAGTATTACGTGGGTGAAGAAACACTCACCTTCGGGTTTCAATTCGAATCGAACGTCCAGAAAAGGCCCAAAATTTGACAATCTCAGAACGCAGCCTGGTTAGTGCCAAAACGTCCGCAATTCCGCCACGATCCCAACGAAACAAACCGCGTCCAAATCCGAGTTTGCATGCAAAAGTTACGAGTGTTTTATCGTTTGAAATTTAAATATATATAAAATTAATAATTAAAATTCCCACCAATCAAATCCCTCCACGTCAGCTCCTTCCCCAAACTCCCGCTCCTCTCTCCACGCGCTATAGGCCTCGCATGAAACCGTGAACCACCTGAACTTTGACCGGAAATCGCGCCTCCCTCCGACTTAGATAAGGACTCCGACCACCACCAGGCGAAAGCCCGCTCGAGGGCGCACCTACCAGCACCGGAGCCATCTTCCCCGGTCATCCACCGTTCGTGCGCTGGAACCCCAAAAATCCGCCCTTTTTGACCTTCAAACTCCAAATTCCGGCAACCCGCTTGACGATAGAACCTCCGACTACCACCATTCAACTCGTATCGACATTCTCCACAATACCCAGAAGCCCGATTTTCCAATTACTTCCCGAATCAAAAACCCCCAAATCTGAACCCTAGATTTTCGAAAACAGACAGTTTGACCATGATTTCTGGCCAACTGGTGCACTGCATGTCGAAACTGAGTATACCCGTAGGTTCGTAACGTCGAGGGCTTCGATTTGGTATATAATTCGCTAGGTTTTGGAGAGATTTTATTTTTGAGTTGGTATTTTGTTTTCTAGGGTTTTGAAATTTATTTTCAGCCATGAAAATAAAGTTTTGATGAGGAAAGGTATATGTAAATGAAAATGGCTGATGTGTGAAGGAAGGGGAATTTTATTTATAAGCAAAGGAGGCCCGAATCTGATAAACACCCGACTGTCAGCCTACAAGGATCTCGCTCACAATTTCTCTCGTATGGTCAGTCGATAAGTCAGATTGTAACGCGAATTAAAACCCTATAATAATTCACCATTCCGGTTCTGATGACGTCAGTTTCGTCGAATTCTGAGACAGTCGCCAAACCGTTAAATTTCACAGCCAGTTGATTGTTAAATACTCGATTATTCAATTAACTGTTCTAATTCAAATTTAAATATTTATAAATTCAAATTTAAACTAAATTATAACTTAAATAAATTCTATAAATTTATTTCACAAATTTTAAGTTCTGGATTTGATAAATTTCAAATTTAAAATTTGAATTTCAAATTAAATTTAAACAACTTAAATTCCATTGCTTAATAATTCAAATTTGAATTCCCTTTTAACTTAAATATTTCAAAATTCCACTTAACTCAAATTTCAACTTAAATAAGGTTTTATAAATTGATTTCACAAATTCTAAGTTCTCAAGTTTGGTTATTTAAATTTCTGCTTCGAATTTTAATTATTATTCACGACTTAGAATTCCACCAATTTCAATTTAAATTTGAATCCTACTTTTAAATTAACCACTCAGATTAAATGCAATTATTTAAATACTAAATTCAAATCATAATCTTATTAAATAGAACTAACTTTGAAACTCTATTTATACTAACTTCAAATAATTACCAACATTTAAATCCAACAAAATTTGAATTTCTTAATATATTCCAATCCATTTAATTCGAATTGAAATTCAAATATACTGAAATTTTTGGGATGTTACAGCGAGCCTCACACCTCGGTATGAGTCAAAAACGGGATACGGACTGCAGGGAGAGCACGACGTTTCTTTCTAGCTTTGGTGGTGTCAGTGACTTACCAGCCCTGACATTTATATACTTTTCACCTTTGTGGTTGTTGGAATGAGGCGCCTCGATTAAAGGTCTGTAAGGACCGGGAAACGTGTGTTCAGGCATAATTAATCCTCTAACGTAAGTGAGGACCGGCCCTGAAGATCCAGGGATTGCCCAGAGTGCGTAACCCTGGGACATTTGCTAGAGTGTCTCGAACGCGGAGAGGAGCTTGCCCCTTGCCTCGACTCATGACGGAAATCCAATTTCCAATACGTGTATTGCGGTTTTAATTGTAGAACTAGTATGGCGACATAGTAGATGGTAGCTATGCCGCCTATGATTGATATTTATGATTGAAATTGTTTTGACACTATACACTTATTATAGTACCAAATGATTTGTTTTAAACGTATCAAGCATGTTTTGGCTGTTATAAGGGAAAACCCTATCCCCCGGCTTGCGTTGCATTGTTTGATAGGACCTGGGTCTTATAACAGCTTCATTTTTCTTTATTTAGCATTGCGCTATTGTTTTATGCACTGGTTTTCTTGGGAGGAAACCCGTTCCGTGTTATACGGCGTGGTCCCTTGAATTACTCTCTTTTCAAGTAAAGTTTTAAATAACTGTTTTAGTTCTCACACCAGTCACATGACTGGCCTGGAGTTTATTGTTTTAACCTAAACTCTGGGTGCCCTCATTTTCCGCACGGGCAGCTAGTAGTTTTGGTTTTGCAGATTTATATTCACAGGACCCTGGTTTACAGCTGGAATGATATCCGGAAAGCTCTGTATCCATATATCACCTTCAGTTGTGCTTTGTATTATTTTGCGCTGCTATGTAATTTATTGTAATCTCTGATATTTGTCGAATGTAATTTATTCAATTATACTCTGTATATTCTTGTATTCTGATGGAATTTTTGTAATAGCAATGAAGTGTTCTTCCGTATGCGTTCTATTTTGTCTTGTCCTCTAATTCGTTCTTTCTCATCTCTTCAGAGACCGGGGAAGTTCGGGTCGCTACACGACGTGTGTGTAAGCCTTGAGTGCTGTTAACCTATGTAACCTAATAAATAAGAAAATATGATTGAACGGTATATGTAAGATTATCCAAAGTGCATATATCCAGTCACCAGAACTTGTGTTCTGACCCCCTCCTCATAACACACTCGCAGGTTAGATTGTGGCAGAGACATGATAGCTCTGGATACTGATTAGGCAGTATTAATAATACGGTAAGGCTATGTTTTGATTATACTATATTTTATCCTTTCCGCTGTGAGATATTCTTCTGAGCTCTGACATGTTTTATGTCTCTGTCTTTTCTGCAGGATACCAAAGCAAACCAATCCAAGTTTCGATAGATTGGAATTTTGAAAAAAAAATTGGTCTGTCGAAATTGGAGTTGTCACACACACACACACAGATATATATATATATATAATAGTCAAACAATAAATAAATGAATAAAAATTGTCTGTCGGGGTACAACAAATAGATAACTTGGAACTGATGAATTGTTGCCTTAGGAAAATATGACTGTTAAAGTCATAAAGGGAAAGAAAAAGGAAACAAAAAGGAAATGGGTATCATAAAGGAATTTGTGATTGTCGTTTAAACACTAGGTCCAAATTAGAAAA